>CM053774.1:67151753-67186598 GCA_028658325.1 Potorous gilbertii | reverse complement strand
TTGGTGATATGGGTAATTAGAATGTCCAGTGTATTGAGGAGGGGGGAGGGGACAAATGGGGAGAAAATTTTGGAACCCAAAATCTTGTGAAAATGAATGTAAAAAGTTAAATAAATGTATTTAAAAAAAATAGTTGAAACAATGAACAACTTTGGCAAAGTTGCAAGATATAAGATAAACCCACATAAATCATTAGCATTTTTATTTACTCCCAAGAAAATCCAGCAGGAAGAAATACAAAGAGAAATTCATTTTAAAGTAATTGCAGAGTATATACAATACTTGGAAGTCTATGTGCTAAGACAAACTTAGGGATTCCATGAACATAGTTTAAAAAAAAGAAAAAACTTTTCATGCAAATAAACACTTCTAAACAATTAGGAAAATATTAATTTCTCATGGGTAGGTTGAACCAATCTAATAAAAATGACTATTCTACCTAAGTTAATTTACTTATTTAGTGTCATACTGATCAAACTATCAAAATATTTTATAGAGCTAGAAAAAAATAGAAACAAAAGGTCTGCAATATCAAGAGAATCAATTTTTTTAATGTAAAGGAGGGTTGCTCAGTAGTTTCATGTTTCAAAATATATTACAAAATAGTAATCATGAAAAAAATCTGGTACTGGCTAAGAAATAGAGTGATAGATCAGTGGAATAGATTAGGTGCACAATACATAGTCATTAATTACTATAGTAATCTATTCTTTGATAAACCAGAAGATCTAAACTTTGGGGGGTAAAAACTCAACATTTGACAAAAATTGTTGGTTAAACTGGAAACAAATTTGACAGAAGCTAGGAATAGATCAACATATCACACCACATACTAAGAGAAGGTCAACATGAAAAAATGATTTAGACATAAAAGATGATGTCATAAGTAAATTAGGGGAATAGGTAAAAATGTACCTGTTAGATCTAAGAAAAAGGGAAGAATTTATGACTAAATAAGTGATAAAGAATATTATAGGAAGTAAAATAAATAATTTTGATTACACAAAATTAACAAGCTTTGGCACAAAATCAATGCAAGCCAAAATTAGAAGGAAAACAGGAAAGTGGGGGCAAATTTTACAGCAAGTTTCTCTTAAAAACATCTCATTTCTCAAATATATAGTGCACTGAGTCAAATTTATAAAAATAAGCTATTTCCCAGGTGATAATTTGTCAAAGAATATGAATAGGCAGTTTTCAGAAAAAGAAATCAAAACTATCAAAGTCATATAAAAAAACTCTAAATTACTCATTAAAGAAATGCAAATTAAAATAACTCTGAGATACACGTCAAATTGGCTAATAAGACAGAAAAAGAAAACGACAAATATCGAACAGGATGTCAAAAACTTGGAACCCTAATGTTTTGTTGGTATAGTTGTGAACTAGTTCAACTATTTTGGAGAACAATTTGGAACTATTCTTAAAGGGCTATAAAATCCCACTGCTATGTTTGAATCCCAAAGACATCAAAAGAAAGAGAAAAGGACCTATCTGTACAAAACTGTTTATAGCAGCTGTTTTTTTGGTGGCAAAGAATTGGAAATTAAAGGGATACCTATCTTTTGAGGTGAACAAATTGTGGTATATGATTGTGATAGAATGCTATTATTGAGTCATTTCAGTTGTGCCCGACTCTTCATGGTCCCTTTTGGGATTTTCTTGGTAATGTTAGTTGAGTACTTTGCCATTACCTTCTCCAGCTCATTTTATAGAACTAGTAGGTATCTGAGACTGCTTTTGACCTCAGGTGTTCCTGACTCCAGAACTAGTACTCTATCCACTTGGCCAGCTAGCTGCCTGTGATGGGATACTAGTGTGCTATAAGAAATGACAAGTGGGAAACCCTGTTAAGACTTAAATAAATTCATACAACATGAAGTGAGCAGAGCCAGGAGAATGATGTACATAGAAACAGCAACATTATTAGGATGATCAACTGTGAAAGACTTAGCAACTCTGATCTAGACAATGATTCAAGATGATTCAGAAGGACCAAAGATTAAATATGCTATCTACTTCCAGAGAGAGAACTGTTGAACTCTGAATGCAGATTGAACCACATGTAAAAATAGTTTATTTTTATTGTTTCATTTTGCCTTGTTTTCTTTTCAACATGGATAATACAGAAATATGTTGGGCAGGACCACACATGTATAACTGACATCAAATGGGGTGAGGCTCAAAGGAGAGAGAGAGATTTTGGAACTCATAGTTTTAAAAAAGAAGTTTTTAAAAAGAATTTTACATGCAATGGAAAATATTTAACCAAATAAATAAAAAGAGAAACAAAAGAGATAATTGTAGGCAACAATTCTAAGGGAATACTTCACAAGACCAGGGCAGCATTGTGACGACAAGAAGTAGACCAAAGGAGTGGGTCTAATGATGTGTACTTAGGATCACGTAAGAAGAGAAATGCTGGAGGACCCTGGATAAGTCACTTTAACCTGTTTTTTTTCAGTTTCCACATCTGTCAAGTGAGCTGGAGAGATAAAGAGAGGTAAATGGCAAAGCACTCTAGTATCTTTGCCAAGAAAATCCCAAATGGGGTCATAGTCAAACCCAATAGAAATGACTGCACAACAGCAACAACAAAAATTGCATATTTATTGATCTTCATAATTTCCTAATACTTAGGAGGACAGTCCTCCATATAACTTCTTTTTAATCAATGGATATTGAATGAAGGTACAGAATGAATGTTGTTAATATGAAGAATTACCGTGAGGACAGATCCAATATTCCCTTTATTCTCAGCATCCTACCCTGACTCCCTCTTTCCTTCATCCTTCCTTATTCATCAAAACCTCTCCTTCATTAGGATTCTGATAATCAATGGCTAACTAATATGATAAGCTATTTTTGCTAATATATTCATATATTCTAATGTCTCAACACGTTCCCCTTTCTAGAAAACGTGTGCATTTTCTGTGTGGGTCTTTCTGCAGATGATGCTCTAAGACAGCGAAACAATTCTAAAAGTAGAGATTACAAACAGTATGGCAACTGGGAAGATTAATTTTAGCAGAATCATAGAAATTTAAGGGTCAATTTTTCCTCCAATCCCACAAGAATCCTTTTTTCAAGTATTCATTCACTCTTCTCTTTAACTCTAAGAACCAAATAAGTTTAAGACCATGAAAAGATGCAAAATGTTTTCTCATTCAGTGGAAATATTCAAGGAAAGCATCACTGATCTTTTCAAGGATATTGTTCCTTCTCTAACTATTGTTAAGCACATCTTCTGACTTGCTTCTCTGAAAATTTTTATGTCTTCTAATTATCTACCAAATAAAATATAGGCTCCTTACCCTAACTGTCAAGTCTTTCATTGATTTGACATAAACTTGCCTTTCTAAGCTTAAGTCTTACAACCTATCTTCATGTACCTTATGCTTCACTCAAATGGACTACTTTTTTTCTTGCTTTTGTGTGTGTTTTTTCATTCTTTCTTTTTCTTCTGCTTGGAACTCACTTTCCTTCAGTTTTATTTCTTTGGTTCCTATGGATCCTTTCAAGGACTAGGTCATATTCCATTTCCTCTCTTAGGTTGTTGTTGAACATGTTAGCCTAAAGTGGTCTATCTCTTCTGAAATTCCATAGCATTTTGTTTACATCTTCAATGCATTTTCACAAGTTTTCTTGAATTATTCAATTCTTTTTTTCCTCAACAAACATTTCTCAAGTGCCTACTATGTGTATAGCAATGGTTACCACTAGGCAGCTAGGTAAGGCAGGGAATAGAGCACTGACCTATCAATCAGGAAGACTTGAGTTCACATGCAGTCACGTCTACTTACTACTTACATGACCTGAAGGAGTCATTTAATCTCTCCTTAAGTTTCCTCATCTCTAAAATGGGCGTAATAACATCATCTCCCTCTTAGGGTTTCTGTGAGGAGAAAATGAGATATTTATAAAGCATTTAGCTAATATTATTAATTATGTGTCCTATACTATTCTAGTTACCAGGGACAAAGGAAAAAATAAGACACAGTCTTGATCTTAAATGAATTTATGATCTAATTTCTTTTTTTTAAATAGAGATGATAGTGAGGCTTGTGAGGCTGGAAAAAATGATCCTCAAGTGTCCATGATTCTCTGAAACTGTCTCCATGGTTTCCCATGTTGCTTGAAGTTTCTACAAGTCAAATCATCTTTCTAATTACACCACTGTCTAATTACACCACTGTCTTTCTAACTACACCACTGTTAAAATGAGCATATTTCCTGAGGAACATAATGCATTGGAGAGAATTTTCCAAGCCGATAGAATGGGATAAGCAAAGAAACAGAATGAGAAGCACAATATGCATATGGGGAATGTTCATATTGATAGGAGCATAGGTTTCAATTTGATGAGTATTGAGGGCTAAGGCTGGAAAAGTAGTTAAGGAGCACCTTGGAAAGAATGTATTGGAGTCAACTCCTTTCAGCTCCAGAGCACATTTTTTTAGGGTTAGGGTTTGTTTTCAGGGTGAGCATTTATACCTTGGAAATTGGCAAAGACCTAAAATCAAGGTTTTATGTATTATTTTGTTGATTATTTATACTTAAGAAAATGAAGAAAATGCTAATAATTCTTATTAAAAAGTCTTTCCTGTGTATATCAGAGAGTTAGTTGTTAAATATTTATCCACACAGCCCAAGTTTTAAGCTTCAGCCTATAGAATTTGGAATGTATTTGACAAGCAATGGGAAACCATTATGAGTAGAAAAGTGATAGGATCCAAAGAGTGCTTTTGAAAAATTTCATGGTGGCAAGTAAAGATGAGCTAAGAGAAGAGTCTGAAGATAAGGAGACAACTTAGGCTTTGTTACGACTTAGATGGAGGATGACATTGTCTGGAAGCAGATGACAAAATATAGAGGCATTGCAAAGGAAGAATAAATCAGACTTGGCAAATGATTGATATGAGGGTGGAAGGGAAGGGAGGAATCAAAGGTTAGTTCCAAGCTTTAACCCTGAGTGGAATAATGTTACTGGTGATAATAAGAATAAAAAAGAAGTTTGAATGGCCAAGGTGATTCATTTGGCTTTTGATTAGTGAATCAACGGTATCTGGAGGAACTTTATTTCCTTGGTTTGATGTATCAAAACAATGTCCTTTGTGATAAATCATTCAATAAGGTCTTGCCTTAAAGAATAAATGATGACATGTACTATGCACACCTATAAACATGAGACACTAGGAGCGGAGAAAAGAATGGTAAACGTAATAGAGCAAGAGAAAAACGAAAAAGCAATTTCAGTAGAGAGGGAGATAATCAATTACATCAAATGCAACAGAAGTCAGAGGAAATGAAGACTGAGAAAATGTTATTCAGTGGAGAGTAAGGTAGAGATCATTGGTGATAGCAAACGTAACTTTTTTATTGATTGAGCCTTTACTTGGGGTCTTCAGATCATGTAAGTCATTGATTTCCAACTCATGTTTATATACATTCCATTTAACAAATGCGTGTTGAATTGAAATGCATTACAGAGACTACTAATTGTCTTTGGGGTCAATCTGGAACAGTTCTCTTTGATTGGGATGGCATTCATTTTTGCTGAATTGTGACAGGTTTAGTTTATTTGTTTTTTAAATTGTCAACCAGGGAAATCCAGAGTCAGAATACAGGGCAATCATTTTTTATCATCTGTAAAATAAAGAGGTGTTCTACATGACCTCTAAGATCCCTTTTAGCTCTAGATTTATGACCCTGTTATAGTTGTAGAGTAGAAATGGAAATGGCTCTAGAGTAAAAGGATTTTGTGCCTGATCCTATCTTGAAACTTACTACTTGTGTAACCTAGAGCAAGTTGCTTAACTCACCTGGGCCTCATGTTCCTCATCTAAAACAATGAGCAAGTTAGACTAGGTGGTGTTTGCAGTCCCTTCAGGTCCAGAATTATGAGCCAAAGCCTATTTTTTCTGCCATACCCAGTTTTAAGTACAAGTTGGCTACATCACATCATTTTAGGGGCTATTATATGTTATAATTGTATAACATTCTTGAAGTAAGTTGTATTTAGTTGTTTGTGTTTAATGTGCTATAACGGCATCTACAATAATTTAGCAAATATTCTGAGTACAAGCTGTTCCCAACTTAAAAATGTTCCAGAAGTACATTTTTAAGTTGGTTGTTTACTGTTTCTATGGGGAAATTCATTCAAAGCTCTAAATTAGAATGCCAAGAACGCATCTCCCTCTGCTGCAGGAAGATTGTGGAACGAGGATTCTTCTAATTCCAAGATACTGGTGATTGATCCTGTGGTCTGGGGCAAGGGCTCCAGCAAGGCTAGGGTTGAAGGAAAAGGAATGGGAGTTTGGAGATGAAGAACTGTAAGGCTAAGGACCCCTTTCTGGTATAATCTTAGGGGACATACCTATTTTTTGACTGTCTCCTGGGCCCTGTATTTCATTTCTTCCTTAGACTCCAGAAATTGGCTTTTGGTTTGGGCATTCCATGATTGGAAGAATGGTGGTACGTGGACATAAGGAGCGTGAAAGGGCACAGTATTCTCCATTGAGTGTAATTCCCATGACAGAAATAGCAGAAGTTTAAGGTCACTCACTCAGAGAGCAGTAGGGCCACACCTGGTCCCATCCCATCCCCCAATTCAGTCTGGAGTAAATTCTTTTAAGTAGTTATTTCCTCCTTCCATTTAATTTTAGACCATGTTCTTGTCTTTGTTATTATTATTAAAACCTTAAACCTCTGCCCTCTGAAACTGGGACTCCAACTGCCCCGCCCAGGGACTCCTCTTTATCTTCCTAGCTTTAGAGTGATTATCCATAGTAACTGTAGCTGTTTCCCACCCAGCTTGATGTCTTTCTTTTTCTTGGCCTCATTAAAAGGGCCATGCCCTGGCTACTTCTTAAACTGGCCTATTCAATGGATGGCCATTGCCTCACTCTAAGTGAGTAACTGCAAAACCTTAGCCTAAAGGGCCCAAGGTCTCCCAGTGAATCCTGGGTAATCTCCAGTCATCCTGATGAATATCTGGTCCCTGGATTCAGATGGCTCTGGAGGAGAAGTTAGGCTGGTGACCTGCACAGCCCTCCCTCACTAAAAACAAAGTCAAGTGCAAGTCATGCAATCATTTCTCTGATGGCATGGTCTTCTTCAGCAGGAAGGACCAACACAATCAACTTAACTACCATCAAATAAACTGTGCATTTTCCTATACAGAGTATCTTGTGTACAGGTTACTTTTCTGTGAAATAAACACTTGATCTAAGTCTTGATGTCATCTTTTAAGATGTCCTACATATCTGATTCTTTCTGGCCTTCCTTCCATGTAACCCAGCTCATTGTCTGTCTGTATCACTAGATTAACACAATGGGCCGATCGTTACCCAGGTGCATGTCATAATGTGAGCAATATGCATTCTTTTACCACTTTATCAGAGGATTTGGGGTTAAATACTATCCTCTAAGGATTTTCCTCTAAGGACTGTTCAATCAATAGTAAGCTATCCAACTCAATTCAACACCTCAATTTCCCCTTATCATCATAATAAGATGGACACACACTATTACCATTTTCTCAACTCAAAGAGATTGGTTTCTCCAAAGAAGACAAAAATAATGCAATAATCAATCTACCTATAAGCATCTATAAAATGCCTTTTGTGTGCCAGGCACTCTGCTAAGTCCTTGGGATACAAAAATAAAAAAATGAACACTCCTTATTTAAAGGGTTTGTTGAATAAAGGATTCCAGATACTCCCCTGGCAGAGGAGCAGAATCATCCAAATGTAAGATGATCAGTTCTGCTGTGGAATCTTACTGAACCACTACTCCATAATTTCTCAGGAGTCTGGAAAATATGGCCATTCAGAATACCAATATCAGAAGACACATCAGAGATTTCATTAGTGAACACCACTTAATTCCCATTTCTTCTTTTCCTGTTAGATTCTAAGTGCTTCGCTATATTTTGCTTTTCTGTGAATTCTCCAAGACAATCTACTTAATATGCTAGAAGACTTTCTCTGACTTTTACAATAACTAGAGGGCAGCATTTGCACTATCCATCTGTTATTTTTCATTTTTTCTACATAACCGGCACATAATTTTCTATATTCTTGATGTTTCTCATACCTTTTCTCCAGCACATGTCATCAATGATAATATCCTGTAGGCTATAGAGATCCACCATCCATCTTTTCATAACCTTTTGGCAATTGTCATTCCTCTGAGCATATTGTGTTTCACGATTCCCAGTCTTATGATGTCACCCAGAGAAAACTGGTGTTAACTTGATGGTCTTTTGTGGTAGCAGACCATTAAAAGCACTGAGTAATTTCACAAATTCAATTCAGCTATATTGTTCTCTCCTATTTTATTGTAAATTCAATTAATTCATCTATCTCCATCAGTGTACTAACTCAATTGAATATCCATCAAGTTGCATGCCATAATTAAGCAATATGTTCTTCATTCACTTTGTTTTTCCACATGAATTGTTTAAACTGCTGGTTTTTTCTGTAATTGGAGTCCAGAGGGTCAAAGCCCTACCTTTTGCAAACCCAACTGTGTCTGGGTTTGGAGATCTCCTAGACTCAGAACCTAGTGCCACATGTGGTAGCAGTACTTATCTCACCTTCATCATTGGGCGCTCCTGAGAAAAACAATTCTCCCACCTATCAGTAGCAATTATTCTCCTATCCAGAGTGCTTCTTGCTGCTAGGACCCTATTCCGGACCAAGTTTATAAAAAGTGCCTTAGAACATCACCTAACTTAACAGTGACTTGCACAACGTTAGACAGCAATTCACAGAGTTCAGATTTGACCTAATATCAAAAGGAGCATTCTTGTACTCTATGTCATACAGGTCTTCAGATAACAGGTTTAAGTAGGAGTCAAATGTACTGTCCAATTTCAAACTATTTTGTGGGAATAGGCAATTCCTTACTATAATGAGGCAAGTGAAATGGAGTTCAGTTAGCGCTCTGGGAATCTATTCACCAGGTATCAACTGAGACATAGATCCAACTCAAGCTTCCCTTTTATTCTATCACTGACTCCACAGAGTTTAGGGTCAGCACAGGCTGATGCCTCTGCCCTGACACAAGAGTCATCTTCTATCAACACAGGACTCTAAAGGGTGGAGGCCCCAACCACTTGTCATATCCCCCGTTGTTTGTCCAGTAATTTCCAACTTCCTCTTCCCTAATGCCCATACTTGAGTATCACCAGCTATCAAGGTAAAATTTCCCATCCTTTCTTACTACAAGGTAAAAGTGATTGAATATTGGAGAAGAGAGGGCCTATGTTTGAATCCTGACACTGCAGCTTTATCCCTGTGAATTTAGGAACCTCTTGGGACCTCATCTTGAGTGGATTGGGCTCACTGATGTCACTATAATCCCCTCCAACCCTGTTGATGCTAGAATATCTGTTGATCTGTTGATCCGTTTCTGATTGTAGAATCCTCATCATCCATCCCAGTCTCCATCATTCTCTGTCTTCCCATTTGTTTATACACTCAGGAACCTCCAGTACAGAGTTAAAAAACTTCCTTCCATTCTAGACCTCATCTTTTTACATTTTTCATCTTTGAGACTAATGGAAATCAAGATTCCTCCCAAAAATATCATATTCTTGGCCACTTTCCCGTAAAGAGAACTATCCTTTATACATGGCACCCCAAAAAACTGAGCCACCCATCTATCTATATCTCTCAGTGCAAATCCTTGTCCCTATGACCTACTCCAGATTATTCTCCCTCCTTCCTCAAGTTCAGCATATGATTCATGGTCTTTCTTCCTACCTCAAGCCTGACCTTCATACTCGAATACTTTAACTAGAAGACTCTGGCTTCATGAAGGCAGTGGGATGCTGAAGAATGATTGTTAGATTTGAATTCAAAAGACCTCCTCCAAATTCTGACACATTACCTATGTAACCTGAAACAAATCTCTTTACCTCTCTGAGACTCAGTTCTCTCACCTTAAAATTAAAGAATTGATCAAATGGCTTTTGGGGTTCCTTCTAGTTGTAAATCTATAAGACCGATCCCAAGCTATCAAATTCATTGCCTCCTATACTTTATATTTTCCCTCTATCCCAGTAGCCCACAAAAATGATCACATCTTAAATCTTACCATCGTCCTTTACTGTGTTACATCCATGATGCTAAATTCTGAAATTTCCCTCATTGATCATCCCTCTGTCTCATGCCTCCAAAACCTATTATTTGTCTTCTCCATCTCCACTAGTTTCTCTTCTCCATGTTCTCTCATTTTATCACCCAGCTCTGTCATATAGTAGCTTTGAGATCAAAAGCAAGAGAATTAATCATCAGATATGTATGTAAAAAGATTTTAAAAGAAGTTGAATGTTAGTTAACAAAAGGAGATTTACTTAGCCAAAACTAAAGAAGAAATATTCAGCAAAGTTACAATATTGATTCAATTGGACACAGCTTCCCCTCCTCTTTGTTGGCCATATTGGTCTACTGGTGAGAAGTCTGAGGGAGTTGCTACTCACTTCTTCTGCACTGACTTCTTATACAAGTTACATCGAAAGCCTGAACCTTAGTCTTCCAAGCCAATTAATTAGTTTCAAAGATTTGTTTCAATGTCTTTTAAGGAAAACTTGCCCATGGCAGATATTACATAGCTGGCAGATATCATGCCTATCATACCATGAGACTTCTGAATACAGAAAACAAGCATTGGGAAGACAATACTTGGACAAGGTACATACGGCCAACAGATGACAGAGCAGAAGGCCTTATGAGAGAATCTCATAATGGAACCATGTTGGAAAAGAATCTTCAGCCATTTCCTATTTCCTGTTTACTTCTCAATCCCTTGCAATCTGGCTTTTATTTTCACCACTTGACTGAAACCATTCTTTCCAAAATCACTAATGATCTTACCATGGACTGCAGTGGGCTTTTCTCAGTTCTCATTCTTCTTGACTTCTCTGTATCATTTGGCAGTGTTGACTACCTCTTCCTTCTGGATACTCTCGTCATCCCTCGATTTTCAGGACATTTCTCTCTCTTGATTTTCTCTTCTCTGTCTGATCAATTCATCTCACTCTTCTTTATAGTATTCTGATTTTGTTCCCCTATCCGTAAGTGTACCCAAGGCTTTGTCTTAGGTCTTCTTGTCTATTTCTAATCTCTCTTAGTGATCTCATCAGCTTCCACGGACTATCTCTAAATCTACATATCCAGTCCTCATCTCTCTCCTGAATTTTAGTCCTATGTCTCCAGTTGTGTACTGTACATCTCCACCTGATGTCCCTTTGGCATTTCAAACTCAACAATCCAAAGTACAATTCACTATTTCTAACTATACCATTCCTGCTAACCTTCCTGTGTTTTCTAGAGGCACATTTATCTTTCAGGTGACTCTAGTTTACAACCTAGCAACCATTCTCAATTCTTTAGTCTCATTCAAACAACACATTCAATCTCTTCATATTATGCATCTATCTTCTCTCCACTCACAGGCCATCACTTGAATTTTGACCTTCTTTCTAAATGACATATTAGTCTGGGGAGTGGGGTTGCTAATCTGCACAGAATCACAAAAGCTCAGAGTTGGAACAGACCTTTCCTCCTCTCCCAGCCCTCCCACACCATTGAGAAGACAAATCTTATCTACATACATATCTTTTACCAACTCTAACAGAATATAAGTTCCTTAAGAGCAAAGGATAATATTTTTGTTTGTTTATATTCTCATCTTCCAGCATCATGCTTAGCATATAATACATGCTTAACAAATCCTTATTGAATTTAATTTAATCCAGAGTCCAGACATTGGACAATATAAATTATGGGCTATTGAGAGGCTATAGGATACTACAAGCCTTTAGGGCTCTGTAATTTGTATATTGTAGAATATATTATTGATTTTTCTTTATTTTTAATAAAACTACCTTCTGAAACTCTCTGATCAGTGTGTGCCTCCGAGCCATGAAATCAGCACAATACTAATTTATTATCCAATAGGAAGATTGTCCCAGAATTTCTGAGTGGATATTTGAGCCAAAAGAAATGTAATTCCTTACCTCACCATCCTTAACCCTACCAGTTAAGTAATTCTGTCCCTTTATATGACCATGGATAGTTGATAACTCAAAAATTCTATCAATCAAAGCAAAAAAGGAGTGGCAATTTATAGTAATGAAAGATATACTTCAGCCTTCAAACTTTCTACACATCCTTTCCTTTAACTCCCTCAAATGGTAGGTTAGGTGGGTCTACACAGAATAAAATGAAGTGGAAATTTTAGTAGTATCTGGTTGTTTGATTGATGGAAGGAGAGTGCCCATTGTAGGGAAACTATAGATCCATCAAAGCATCCGTGATTTAATGCTGAAAATAATTCCAGAAGTCAAACACCACTCCCATGACTAGTGGAGTAGAAAAAACATTGGATTGAAAATCTGACACTTCTGTTGAGTACCTAGGTGAACTTGAGCATGTTTCTTTTAACTCTCTGAGGCTCCATTTCTTCACCTGAAAGGTGAACTTTAAGGTATCTCCCAGTTTCACACTAATAATCTTATTAAAAATGTGTCCACCTGAACTCATGCTTTTAGCCTAACAAGTCAAGTAACTTTGCTAATGGAACCCAGTCAGGGCATGTCAGAAGCAGGATGTAAACCTAGCTCTTCTTGGCATAGGTCAACTCTATAGCCATTAATCTACGCTACTGCCTCTTGCACATAGTGGGCATTTGATATATATATTTGTTAAAGTATAATAGAATAAAATAGTACAGAAGTCAGCATGCTCCTTATAAGGTTCAAATAGGTAAGATTATATTGAACATGTTCTCATTTAAAAATATTGAAAGGAATCCTCCATGAAGGAAATTTTCCCCTGATGTTGCACAAGACAATTAGTCCACTAATTGATATTCTGGGATAGTGTAAATATATGTGTGTGTGTGTGTACATTTGCCCAAATATGCAGATGTGTCGTGGTGCTTAGCGCAGCACCTGGCACATAGTAGGTGCTTAATAAATATCAGTTGATTGAGGCATGCTTACAATTTCAACTACTGGGAAGAGTGAGGCAACAAATAGCATGAATGTGGGAACTCTGAGCCGTAGGAAGGCTAAGCTTGGAACCAACGTGGTGAGTCCCTGGGTATAAAGGATCACCACAGCACCAAAGAAGAAGAAAACTTGCCCATGCTGGAAAAAACAGAGCAGGCTAAAACTTCCAATGCCGATCAGTATTGCGAATCAAATCTATGAGTTGCCCCTGTACTTCCAACAAGGTAGGGAGAAAAAAAAGACAAGTATACTATATCTGTATGTGTGTTGTCTTGGAAAGTTTAAATAGACAATTCTTCTCATTGCATTACAAAATCATATGTGGTGATATCTTCCATACAATACATCTAACAAACTGAACCTTGGCATCTTCAAAACTTAACTAACATTCCTGAAATAATGAGGGAGGTTCCTGTGAGGCAGTTAGATTGTCAAAAATGTTGCTTTAATCAGACATATAACAAGATGCTTTCAGCAAATGATGAAATAGTAATAACAGTCTCCATGTATTTAGCAAATTCATCCATTCAGCAAGCATCTATTGAGTGCTAACTATGTGGCAAGGATTGGGCTAGGTACTGTGACTATAAAAACAGAAATGAGATAGCCCAGGACCTCTAGAGCCCTGCATCCTTAAAGGCCCTGGTGGGGTGGGGTGGGGGAGGGGCAGGATATGGGGAGGGAGATATAAACAAGTAAATAGAATATGCACACAAAATAGATGTTTCATGGTTTAGTCAGAGGAGGATAAATAAATAGAGGGATCAGAAATGGTCATATGTAAGAGGTGATGCTTAATCTGAGCCTTGAAGCAAGCAAATTAGATGTGAAAAGGAAGAGGTGATATGTTGCACAAAGACAGAGTTAGGAAATGAAATGTCAAGTACTGGTAGGTCAGTTTAGCCAGAGTACAGAGTTCACAAATGGAAATAATATGTGATCAGACTGGAAAGATAAACTGATGTCAAAATGTAAAAGGTTTTCAATTCCAAAAAGAAAAGAAAATTATTTTATCCCAGAGGCAATGGGGAGCCTCTGAACCACCTTGAGCAAGAGAGTGACATTATACACTCATGGTATTATGACATACTCTGTGCTCTAATACACTCTCACTATGTTGTGATATGCACTTACTATGTTGCAATACACTCTTACTATGAAATCCAAAGGCTAATATAAGAACTGATAGAAAGCCATCTCTAAGACAAATCTTTTCTAAAGCCTTTAGAAATTTCCTTAAATAACAGACTACTACTTTTTGGAAACAGAAAAGAACCTAACGACTATTTGGTCCAGTCACTGAAAGTTTACCAGACTGTGAATGACTTTGAGGGGTAAACAATGCAGCATTATCGGCATCTAACAAATGAGAATCACAAAAGTTATCTGACTTGCTGAAAGTGACAAATAAAAACATGAAAAGGCTAAGCAACTTACCCACAGTCATATTCTGTAGCTTTATGACTATAAATCAGGTATTCCAATCCTCATAGAGCCTTGGCAGCTGCTTCACTTTGCTATGAATCATATGTAACCTGTTAGGAGTCTCCTTTTCTAGTCATGTTAGCAATGTAATAACATAGCAATTGACACTCCACAGAGATTTATTGGTATAGTGGGAAAAAATGGCATCTCCAGTCAGAAGACTTGTGTTAAAATTCCGCCGACACCTCAGTTTCCTCATCTGTAAAGTGAGGCGGTTAGACTAGATGGCCTTTGAGGTCCCTTCTAGTGAAGTCTCTGATCCTTGTGTTATGTATTATCTGGGTCCGATGTGCTCAGGTGCTTGAGGGCTATGCTAGTGAGGTGCCAGTCATGTCAAGTTCAAGGCTTTGTCTGCTTCCCAAGGACCTATCTAGCCAAGCCCTGAGAGACTCATTACCAATGGGTGTGAATAGGATTAATTCTTTGTCCATGAAAACCCAAAACGGCCGCCATCCCATTAGCCCTGCCCACGAGTGTTGCATCTGCAGCTTCAGTGACCAAATAGAAAATAAAAGAGGAAAGAATGGTGCTAAGAATCATAGGAATTTTAGATTATTAACTGTTGGTGCTTTAAATGTGAAATTCTTGCCAATGACCAGCAAATGAACATTGTGCTGAAAGAATTGGAACATTATTCTTGACAATATTTCTATATAGAAAACCATGGTGGGGGAGGGGAAGGGAGGATGAGAAGGGGGTAACGAAATTGTAGCTCCGTGGAAGAATGGTTCACAGGTTCTCCATGAAGGAATTGGCAAAATGGGTTTTATTGTGTAACTAAAGCAACCAAAAAATATCATTCACTCATCTTATATTTAAGTGTTCATTTGACATTTGTCAAAAAAAAAATCATAGCTTCTGCACTAGCACCAATTGCAAAGATTGAAAAGTTTTAAAAATTTTCCAAAGAATTCTAAAAGACCTTCCATGATTAGTTAATTAGAGATAGCATTTATATAGCACTTTAAGACTTAATTCTCACAACAACCCTGAGAAGTTAAGTATTACTCTCCCTGCTTTACAGATGAGGAAACTTGAGGCATATAGAGGTTAACTGACGTGTCATACAGACATAAAGTGTGTGAAGACTAGAACTGAATTCTGATCTTCCTGACTCTCAGTCCAAAGTGCTCTCTCTTGCCCTCTACTTCTCTCTCTCTCTCTCTCTCTCTCTGTATGTTTGTATATATAGATATAGAAATAGACATATGTATGTGTATACATATATGTGTGTGTATATATGTGTGTGTATTTAGATAGATAGATGATCGATACACACACAGACACATATGTGTGTGTGTTTGTGCGGCAACTAGGTAACACAGTGGATAGAATACCAGGAGTGGAGTTAGAAAGACCTAGGTTAAAATTAAAGAATAAGACACAACTGAACAAAGATAAGAAGATATGAGATATTGTACAAGTGGAAATGGATATACTGGAATATGTAGCATCACAGAAAATGAGGAGCAAAGAATAATGCTGATGCTGTAAACCCAAGCAGTCAAAAAATGATGGTGTTATTGAAAGGTATACTGACTCAGGTGATCTTTTGTTTCCAGCCTTCTTCGTCAGTCAGTGTTGGGAAAGGTTCTGTGGATGGAGGCTTTGTGGAGGAAGGAGTCACTCAGTCTGTAGCTGTTGAATTAACTTCAGTACATCATCTAGCAGTAACTAGCCATTGGACCTCACACACTGGGTACAGGGAACATGCTGAAATATATCTAACTGAAATCTCTCTTGCCAATGCAGAAGCACTGTCTTCTTAATATTAGGGTTCTTCTTCATGCATGTACACTTCTTGCCTTTCACAAGATTTCATTTCTTCCCTTTACCACAGGACTGGGAAAGGGGCTACCTTATTTATCACACCCCCACAATTCCCAGAGGCTAGAGTAGTCAGGCATTCGAGAATTTCTGCCTGCCAGCAAACACCAAACTCCAATGATCTGGTCAATGTTGCTTCTGGAAGGAAGATATCTTTGAGGAAAGGCTTGATGACTCAATTGTTGGATATGGTACAGAGGAGATTTTTGGTTAGGGACAAGTTGGACTAGATTTCCTTTCATGTCTTTTCTATCACAGATTCCATAATTTCTGGAAATTCTTTATTTTTTTATAGCAAATATTAAACATTTCCATGTTTAGAGCAAAGGATGTCCAGTTGAGTGAACTCTGCCCTCTGACTTTTCTGTGTTTATCTTCAGGAGGGAAGTTATTTGTCTAGCTCCTGCCTTCATTTCCTTCCCAGAAAATCTGCAGGATGGGGGATGGGTCAATTTTCCAAGATTCTTTATCACTGTTGGAATCATGCAGCTTCAGAATAATCAAGTCACTCATGGAACCTTTCCATTGATCCAACTGAACTGCAGCTTAACCCCAGTCAGTCATTGACGGGAGTGAGCTTTGAAAAAGTGATTTTCTCTGTGAACAAGAAATCTCCCAGAAGGTTGGTGAGTGGGAAGAGAATAGATTTTATGTGCTAGCAAAATGGCCATTTTCTAGGGTTATCATTGATAGTCATAAGCAGCACTACATAGTGAACTCTCTATCCTTAGAGCTTAGAAGTCCTCTGTTCAAATCATGCTTCTTACACATACCAGTTGCATGTCCCTGGGCAAATCCCTTAGTGATTCAATGGTCTAGTCAACTAGTCAACTTTGCAATAAATTGCAGAGAAGGTGACAATCTGCATTGGAATTAGATCTTCTGGTAATGCCCTATACACGCACACATATGTGCACATACATAGATGTGTGTAAATAATTCTAGTTCATATTCCTGACATTGATGAAAAAAACATTAAATTGTTCAATGTTGCAGTTAGATTAGCTCTTCATGTTGCATCTACACTGTCCTCATTGCTTTTTCCTTTCAATGAGATGATGAATTGTATCTTCATTACTCTCTAGCATGATCTGAAAAAAACTGTTTTCACTGTCAAAATTTATGATATGATCAGATGTATGTCATCACTTTCCACATAAATTTATAATTTTAAAACTCATATTTTTTAGAAGTTGCCATATTTGTGTTGCTTGGCATAAGTAGTCCATACAGCCAAAAAGACACATTTAGAGAGTATTTCAAATTTCTCACACTGTAGAAGCAGCTTATAGCTTAAACCATTTGACCGGTTCTCATTTTTGTCCCAGAACATATGAAGAAAAAACATCTAGTTTTATTTCACAGATGTTTCCATTCTAGCAGATGTGAATTTATTATTTTTTTAGAACAAGATTCATATGCTTAAAATTCCTCTGGGACTTTAGATTTTCATTTGAAGTCCCTCTGGCCTTGAGATTATAAATCTATCATTTCTGGAATTACTATTTATTTTTCTAATCAACGCTACATTCTCCTATGAAATTCATGAAGACATGCCATTCATTTGTAATCTTGTCCAAATGTATCTGTACTTTTAAAGGTCTCTATGAAAATAAAGTGGTTACATTGCTTTGTAAGATTTACCCCCGAAATACTAGGCACATGAGCAAAGCAATGAAGAGGATGTTATTGAGTTATCTTTCCGGGGTCCAGCTGAACCTACCTTAGCAAGAAGCTACATGGGTCTCCTAACACATAAAATAAAAAGGAAGGAGAGTAAAGAGGAGAGGGGGAGAGAGGGAGAAAGAAAGAGAAAGAAAGAGAGAGAGAGAGAGAGAGAGAGAGAGAGAGAGAGAGAGAGAAAGGGAGGGAGAGAGGGAGGGAGGGAGGGAGAAAGGTGAGTTTTCTTTTCTGGCCACCAGAAGCAGGCTGAAGGGGAAGGAAGAAGAAGAAGAAGAAGAAGAAGAAGAAGAAGAAGAAGAAGAAGAAGAAGAAGAAGAAGAAGAAGAAGAAGAAGAAGAAGAAGGAGGAGGAGAAGAAGAAGGAAAAGGAAAAGAAGAAGCAGAAGAAGAGGGAAAAGGAGGAGAAGAAGGAGGAGGTGGAGAAGAAGAAGCAAAGAAATATAGAAAGAAAAGGAGAAGAAGATAAAGCAGAAGAAGGATGAGAAGGAAAGCAAGAAAGAAAAGGAAGAAGAAGAAGAAAGAAAAGAAAGAGGAAGAAGAGGAAGAGGAAGAAGAAGAAAGAAGAGGAAGAGGAAAAAGAGGAAGAAGAAGAAGAAGAAAAAGAAGAAGAAGAAGAGAGATTCTCCAGAAAATCTTACTCGTTAAAGTCCCACCTACTTCCATTCTGGTCTGTTTGATTGGTTCCCAATCATATTCATCCTTGTAAGAAGAGATGAATTTTGTCAGAACACACTGTATCTTCTTCTTTATTCTAAGAGTTATATAAGAAGACCCAAAGAAGATGCTCCCCTCCACCCCACCCTTCTTTGAAGAGCCAAATCCGTTTTGAAACAGAAGGATCCTCTATATATTATAAAGTCTTTACTTTAATTCAGTCATCTGATTTAAAGCCGCCTTTCATGACACCTGTTGTTCTTACTAGATTCCAGAAGGAAAGGGCATGGGTAAGTCAAGCTCAAAATACTCAGGTAGATATGTGATCTCATGCATTTGAATGCTTCCTGTAATGATGCCCATCCTGTGTAACTGGCATTCCCTACTCCCATAAGTTCACCGTGGCAGTATGTATGTGGTGGAGTAAGGAGGGAGGACAGCACTTTAAGGTGCAGGAACCTTTCCTAATTTCTCTTGCCATCGCAAGGATAACAAGAAAGAATTAAAGCTGTCACCATGCTGTATTATCTCCTTTTTAGCTCACACAATTTCCTGATCATATTCTTTTTTCTAGCTCTTACAGTTCCTTATTTACTACTTTTCAGCCTCTTCACACTTACCATGCACCACTCCCTTACCCTCTACAAAACACATTTTTTTAATTCCTAAGACATTTAAGTCTCCTTTGTAGCAGTCTTGTAGCAACACTAATATTAATATATAAAAGATAGGCCTTTGCTTCTGATGGAAGTTTGGGGTCATTAAAGGAGCTTTGAAATATCCCGAAGTCTTTCTAGTCTGATTTCCTTCAGCTTAATTTTTGGTTAAATTTACTGTCCATTTGCTTGGCCCAGCAAGTGTCTTGATGGGCGAGATCTTATAGATTGTCTTTCTGTCATGTTCTGAGCAATAGACATTCTTCATCCACTTATTTTTTCTGATGTGGATGATTAGGCCACATTTTGGGTGGTTACTGACTTCCAACAGACTCTGCAATGTTCTGGAGCCTGAGATGAATAACATGATGCCAACTAGGACTTCATCATCCAGAGATAATCCTTCATCAACTGAGAATCTATTTAGGATTGATCATCATAGTTAAAATAAATAATATATCTTCCTGCTTAACGTTCATGCCTGGCATTTATGGTAAGAAAGATGTCAAACAAAACTGTCTTTGTTGTCACATCTTTCAAGGAATTTTTAATAACTTTGATGTATGGATGAAATAAATTCTGTTGGAAGAAAACCTGTAAGAGGGTGTTTTACTGTAACAGGATCATTTTTTAAAATATGCAACAAAAAATAAGCTTTAGCTAAACTGGTTTTATCCTCTGTTTTATGAGATGATTTTGCATGTTATCATCATTAACGTTCTTCTCCCAAAGACATTACAAATGAATTTTTATTCTTAGCTGCTCTGCTTCTCTGCATGGCAAGTAAGTAAAGTATTTACTAATGAAAGCACTTCCTCAGCTTTTTTGGTCTCCTTGTTCTGGCAATTAATTTACATTGTTTAAATTTCCCTATGAAATTACTATGGACTCTATCTTTGTCCTGTTCATATTCATCTTTATTATTAATAACTTTTGACTAGGTCAGGACCAAGTTGCATCAGTTGCACAACATACCTTTTTCTTTTCACGACTTCTAGCGCTATACTAATTTTGATTTTTGGTCCTTCAGATCAGTGGTCCTATGGTAGAAAGTTGATTTAGGAATGACTAACTCAGGAGGCAGCTGGTGGCGGGTGTATGTGTGTGTGTTTGTCCTTCATTCTTGAAGAGGACCATGACTTCAGGGAGATGATGACATGACTTGCAATTGAGTGAGGTGAGAGAGCGGGCTGCGCAAGGTCACCAGCCTCACTTTCTCCTCCAGAGTCATCTCAGGTCAGTGGCCAGATATCAATCAGGACAAATGGAAATGGCCAGGATGCAATGGGAAACCTTGACCCTTTTAAGCTAAGGGTTTTTTCAGGTTCTTACTTTGAGTGAGACAATGACCATGCCGATCTCTTTAAGAAGTAGCCAAGGGATGTCTCCTTTAATAGAAAAAAACAATCAAACTGAGAGAGGAAGACCCTCAGGGTTGCTGACCAAAAGTTATTATTTACATTCTCCCTGAGCCAAGAGGGCCCCAAAATAACTATTAAGTAGTGAGTGGGCAAGGAGCTATTGTTGCCCAATCCATGAAATTCAAAGTGAATTGGGTTTAAGGATTGGTCTTTGAGAAAGAAATCTGAGGAAAGAACAATGGTTCTGGAGTATGTGGACCTGGGTTCAAATTACTTCTCAGATTCTTGCTGCTTGTGTGACATTTGGCAATTCCCTTAATTTCCTTGAATCTCAGCCTCCTCCTCTACAGAAGGACACACGTGTGTATATGTATGTGTGTGTGACATACACACAAATAGTTTCTGTTCAGTTGCTTCAGTCATATCTGACTCTTCAACCGCATCTGGGGTTTTCTTGGCAAAGATCCTAGAGGGGTTTGCCATTTCCTTCTCCAGCTCATTTTATAGATAAGGAAACGGAGGCAAACAGGATTAATTGACTTGGCAGGGTCACACAGCTAGTAAACACCTGAGGCAGGATTGAATTCACAGAGATGAGTCTTCTTAGTTCCTAGTTCAGTGCTACACTGGCACCTTTCTCTGTACTCACACAGCCATCATCTCAGTGCAGACACTCATCACCTCTCATGTAGACTGTTAGAATGATCTTTTACTTGGTCTTTCTGCCTCAAGTCTCTCCTCCCAAAACTGTTAAGGACACGAATCTGGCCTGTTCTAGCACTAAACACAAACTAATCTGCTTCACTCTTAAAGATCTCCATAACTCAATCCAACTTTCTAGCTTCAGCATACATCACTCCCTTTCCTTCACTCTGTGATACTGCTAAACTCACTCTCTTTCTGATGTTCATATACAGCAGACACTTCATCTCCCATCTCCAGGCTTTTGCACCAGCTATCCCTTAATGCCAGGAAGACACTTACAACTCACTTCCTCCTCCTAGATTCCCTCATTTCCTTTAATACCAGCTCAAGAACCACTACCTTTTCTGATCCCTAAGATGCTAATACCCTCTCTTACTAGTCATCTTATATTTGTATAAGGTAGTTATATTCTATAGTATGTATTAATTTTGTGTTTATTATGTATTAAGTAGCTAGATGGGTCAGTGGATAGAGCGCTGTGAGGAAGACATGAATTGAAGTCCTGGCTCAGATATCTGCTACCTATGTGGTCCTGAACAAATCATTTATCCTTTTTCAATCTCAATTTCCTCATCTGTATAATTAGGACAATAACAGTACCCACCTCACAGAGTTGTTTCAAGGATTAAATAATATATGTGTGTAAATATATGTATGTATGTGCATATACACACACATGTACATTTGTATATATTATACAGTTTTTTTGCAAATTTCAAAGCATTATATACATGTTAGCTGTTATCACTAGATTTGTACATGCTGGCTTCCCTGAAAGGATATAAGATCCTTCATAGTACGAATTGTTTTAGTTTCTGGTTTTTAGTTTTGTATTTGTAGCTTTAGCATGAAGTACATGTGGTACCTCCACATAATAATCTCTCTAAAAATACTTGGGTGATCAATTTGGTCAGCCTACATTCCTGATCTTAACCTTTCCCAATCTGTCCACTCCCTACAAATGACAATTCTGACAGACAGGTTAGTGGATAAGGGACCATTTTACAAAATAATTAAATTCTTGATTAGTGTGGTGTTCAATAAGCTCTCACAGAATTTTAGGCAGAATATCTAGTACTTGCTCTCTACTTTACTAGAGGAGAGCCATAATTCAAAATTCAAGAGGAAAAGAAAAGGGTTAATAAAGGTTCACTAAGAACTTCTTTCCCATATACAGAGCAGAATAAGACTAAGCTTCATTATTCCTCCCTGCAAGGCTCGTTTTCTTCTGACTTAAAGATGACCTGTGACTTAAGGGCCAATAAAATGGGAGCTATATCAAAAACTTGGGATTTTATCAATATAGGAACCCTCTTTAATTTCAGAGATATAACTGAAGTGTTTCCTAAGACTTTCTCATGATCACATATGTGGAAGGTGCCAGAGGTGAGATTTGAATCCAAGGCTTCCTAACTCCAATTCCAATACTCTGTCTACTACGTCATGCCACCACCTTATGTATTAGGGCTAGTTTTTCTGCTCTATATTCCTTTCATAAATATTCCTAAAGCATAGCAAGTTGCTTGCCCATTTGAAAAAAAAATAGACTGATTTTAATATTGACTGCTACATTTTTTTCCCCTTCAATTCAAATACTGTCTGTTCAAGTGCTTCCTTTAGCCACCAAATTTTACCACCTGAAATTCAGAGGAAAAAAGCAATTAATTTCATATTTTTTCACTTTATTTTTTAAAAGCAAATAATGTTGTCAACTACATTTGCCTAAGGATTACTGAGATGAGTAGAACAAGGGTGGGCTAATGAGCAGAGTGGCCTGAGTGGTGCCATTTTAATGACCTCCAGCCTCTCTCCAGGTCCTTTCCATGACCTCCTTTCCAGAGGCAATAGGTCAGTTGTACCAAATGCTTTCAATTAGCAAGGCTGGAGCCCTGCTCCCTAACTCTACAATGATCATTGTTATGATGTCTGTTTCCTGCTTGCTTTGCCCTACTACTGTCATAAATTTCTCCTTTCAGAAGCTGACAATGCTAATTTTCATCCCTGCAGCAAAGGTCAGCCTTCATGGGATTTGCTAGCACCTATTCCCAGAGATGAGGAGACTGCCTGAATATTTGTTTGCCATTAATCCTGACAATGTCAGGTCAACAGACAAAACCAAAGAAAAGAAATCCCTTCACCCTTCCTTTCTCTTATTGAAGTATAAAATGTTTTAAGTATACAGAATACTGTTTTAGTGTAACCCTTCTATATTTCAGTTTCTTTTTTACTATTACTGAAGAAAATTTAAAATAATGCAATTTTTTAGAAAAAAATATAGACCTTCGATTTCAATACCTCCACTGATGCCAATGAGTAACTTGCTTACTGGTATTCATTTATAATCAATAGTCTGAGCAAGTTGCCTGTGGAGATGAGAAATCAAGTGACAGCTAGTATATGCCAGAGACAGGACCAGAGCCCAAGTCATTCTTATTCTAAAGGAGAGCTCACTGTCTATTAGGATATACTACCTCTCCAAACATGAGGTCCATTAAAGAAATTTCATAGAATGGAAATTGAGGGGATGTCCATCAATTGGGGAATGGCTGAACAAGTTGTGGTATGTGAATGTAATGGAATACTATTGTGCTATAAGAAATGATCATGTGGATTTCACCAAAACCTGGAAAGACTCACATGAACTGATACTGAGTAAGTGAGCAGAACTGGGAGAACATCACACACAGTAAAAGCAACACTGTGATGATTAACTGTGATAGATTTAGCTCATCGGCAACACAATGATATATGACATTTCCAAAGGTCTCACGAGGGAGCATGATCTCCACTTCCAGAGAAAGAACTAGATCAAAGTGCATTATTTCCTTTATTTTTTCTTGTGCTTTTTCCCTTTTGTTCTGTTTCTTCTTTCACAATATGACTAATGTAGAAATATGTTTAATACGATTGTATAGCCTGTATCAGATTGCTTGCTCTCTGAGGGAAGGGAGACGGAGAACAAAAATTTGAACTCAAAATATTATAAAAATGAATGTTGAAAACTAAAAGAAATTAAAATTAAAAAATAAAAAAAATGGTTTAAAAAAAGGAAGAAATTTCATAGACTTCAATGGCTACCTATTCTTTCTTATGAAAAGTGCATACTACTTTACCCGGCTTTTGTTTACCCTAGATAAATGACAGAGATGTTGCCTTTACCTACTTAAGAAGTAGTCATTTTATTTCATTTGCTTCATACTGTTACAGGAATAGAGAACCATATTACAGATGGTCTTTGAAAAGAGTTCTTAAAAATAAAGATATTAAGTTTGAGACTAACACTTCGCAAATACGTTATTTAAGAGAAAATCCAAAAGAACAAAATAAATAGGACAAAATGTGAGATGTTTCTAAAAATTGCAATTAGGTTGTAAAGCAGAGTATTGGCCTTGGAATTAAGACAACCTAAAGCAAGGGTGGGAAACCTGCATCCTTGAGGGCACTTGTACCCTCTAGGTCCTCAAGCATGGCCCTTTGACTAAATCCAAATGTCACAGAACAAATCTCCTTAATAAAAGAATCGCTTCTGTAAAACTTAGACTCCTTTAAAAGGTTGTATCTAAGGACTTTGAAGGCCACATGTAACCTCAAGGCTATAGGTCCCCCACCCCTGATAAGGTCAAATCTTGCCTCAGACACTTGCCAGGTGACCTTAGGAAAGTCACTTAACCTCTGTCTATTTAAGTTTCCTCTTCTCTAAAATAAGTATAATAATTTCCCCTACCTCATAGAGTTGTTTTGAGGATCAAATGACTTAAGGTAAGTAAATCATTTTTCAAAACTTAAACAGTTAGACAAAAATTAGCCATTTTATCATTATTAACATCAGAATGATCCTTTGACCCCTTAGCTGCAGGAGTCTTTGACTGAGTCAGAATCTCCCTGTGTCTCCCAGCCTAGAAAGTCAGCAGCCTCTCAAAGACCGGTCCCATTGCTAATCAGCACAGATTTTCCTTTTCAGACCTGAGATAGTCTCTCCTTAAGTAGCCTGGTGCTGAAATACTCTTTCAAAAGCCTTTGTAGTATAGTCGTAAGAGACCTGGATTTGGAATCAAAGGACCTTGGTTTCAATCTTAGCTCATGAAGCTTGCTACCTTTGTAATCTTAGATAAGTCTTGTCATTTTGGGGGCCTCAGGTTACTCATGTATAAAATGAGAGGGATGAGATGACAGGGAAGAGTCTTTCATTAATTTCAAGTTTATGTGAGTTTATTTTCCTTCACAAAACAGTAGCGTCACTTTCAGCTGGGTTAGGACAGTCTGGAAGATGCAAGCTTTTCCAATGACTGTTTCATGACATGATGAGAATGCACAAAACACTACAGTCTCTGAAGAAATGAGAGGGCAAAGAAAAAGTATGAGGTGGGTAAGAATTGTCTAAAATATTCTGCATGCAGGAAATTATTGGGGAGAAGGTGCAGAGTAAAGGCTATCATCAAAAGAAACGTTATTGGCTGTTTATGAGGGGCAGTGAGGAATAATCAGTGGAGAAATCATGCACTTCTTTAATATTAATACAATATCAAAGGTCAGCCCAGAAAAAGAGATAGTACTATGAGTTAGGAAGATATGGGTTTAAATCTAAAAAAAAAAAATTACAAAATAATTGTGTTTTATATTTGAAAGTAATAGTACTTTGTGTATAGTAGATTCACAGTTTCATGAACAATCATCTTTTTTATTGAACTCTGTTATGGAAAGGCTTGTTTTATTCCATAAATTTAAAAAAATTAAATTAAATTAAATTAAAAACACTACTTTAGTGAGCCTGGGAAAATCACTTAAAATCACTTTCTCTCTCTCTCTCTCTCTCTCTCTCTCTCTCTCTCTCTCTCTCTCTCTCTCTCTCTCTCTCTCCACTTTGTCCTTTTCCTTCTCCCTCTCTGAGTATATTTGTGTGACCATGTTCTTATTTGTATTAATGAGAGTATTATATTTGAAGGCATGTAAGGACACTTTTAGCTCTAAAAATCTATGATCTTATAATATAACATGATGAAGATTCCCAACACATCAAGTGGACTCCCTCTTGTATCAAATTTCTGAGGCATATGAACACATATATTACTAGATGGATACGTATAACTGGGTTGCAATCTCCCATCATTGAGATCATAGATACATTTGAGTACATCTAATGCTATTTCCTCCAGCCTTCCTTTTTTTTTTTAACTTCCTTGTGTAGTGAACACTTAATGGAGTAGGGATTATGTTGAGGGCCATAGTATGCAAGAGTTTTAAGGTTTCTCTGATTTAAAAACATAGGTTCCCAAAGTGGGCTCTGGAATGATCCAGGGGGTGGCAGTAGTCTCTGGTACAATTGGGCAAGCATTGAATAAAAATAAGGGGGCAGTGAAAGCATAAAGGAAGAAGGTAAGAAAATTTTAATAAACCATTTGTACATGTTTCAACTATTGTGTAACAGAGTTAAAGTTATAGTGATTGCATTGTTTTCCAAATAAACACACAAAATGCAAGTTATAACCAATTAGTGGTCTTAACAAGCAAGTGTTGGCAGGAGAGCATTTCAAGCATTGTCAGAAGTCCAGCATGCATCGCAGGAATAAGTGCCTGTCATGATATGTTTACAATACGATACTATTTTTTATATGATACCATGGTGTGTCATCAAAATTCAATGCAGGAAAACACTGCAACAAATTTACAAAAAATTAGTACGTTTAAGATGTGTCATTTAAAAAATATTTCATATTTTTTTGAAATGATACAAATTTCAAAAAAAAAATATATCAGGGTTAAAGAAAGTAGATTTCCAGGGGGGTTCTAAGTAATTTTTTAAGGGGAGTGGTAGGTCAAATAACTTTGGGAAGTTCTGTTTAAAAAAAAATTCCTCAGAAAAGCACTGGGTCCTATGGTATTGATGAATCTATATTGCTTTCTTACCTGGAATAGAAGGTCTAGAGGGCATGAAGTATTGTATTTTGTCCTTGTATTCCCAGTGCTTAGTACAGTGACTAACATACTTGCTTAAAAAATGCTTGTTGATTGATTGGAAGTGAAGGAGAAGAAAACAGTTACTTGAGCCCCTGAATACTCAGATAGATTTGGTTTTGATGCTACAGATATTTTCCAACAAACACCCAAATCCCTTTAAAAAGTACATTAACTCTACCAAATTATTTATTTTTAATAACAATTTGATAACATGGTACCAGGATTGAATGTTGCATCTCACTGGAGTTTTGTTGTTGCTCTATGTTGATTTGATTTACCCTTCTAGAGTCATTGAGTAAATTGTTCTTTTGACTCTGCTTTCTAACCTGATATCACTTGATACAAGTATTTCAATGTTTCTCCAAATTGTTCATATTCATCCTTCTTTATGATGTAATAGTGTTTGCTTTATACTGATATGCCTTTATTCAACCATTTCTCAACTGTTGAGTATATATTTGGTTATCACAAATAATATCATCATGTATCATTTTGTATATATGGGTCTTTTCTTGACATCAATAACCTCTTGGGACATGGTTTCTTCAATGGAATCTCCTGCTCAAAGATTATGAACAGTTAAATGACTTTTCTTTTTGCCACTGCAAGCTAGCACCCTCTCTGAAACTTATGTCTTGATAAAGTTGACGGGGTACTAAGAGATTACTAGTCAATAAACATTTATTAGGTACCTACTATGTGCCAGGCACTATAAGCATTGAAGATACAAAAGCAAGAAAAGAAAATCTCTACCCTGAAGGAGCTTACAATCTAATGAAGGAAGACTAAATAAAAGCAAAGTTGAAAAGGGGAAAGGGAGAGAAAATGGGGAGACCTTTGGGAGGGAGAAGATGGAAATGGTACCCAATGTGGGGCATAGACAAGTCACTCAGAAAAATCTCAAGCAGTTCAGCCAGGTAAGAATTGAGAGGTGTCACATGAACTCCCTCCTTAAATGGAAGTTTGAAATTCACAGCCCCAAACTCCATACAGAGAGGCAGAGGGTAGTGAGGAAATATATTGCCAAGGCCAAAGATATCTTACAGGATGATGAGGTTATCCTGGTAGTGAACTTCCAGAGCTATGGTAAAGAAGTCAGTGAGATTAGTCTCAAAGAGGTATAGGCAAGTGAGAAATGAGGAGGCTATGACTTTTCTATGGTCATATTGTTAGCATATATCAGAGTGAGGACTTCATGTCAGGTCTTCTTGGCTCCAAAACAGCCCCCATTCCATTTTTCAAACTCTTTTCACAAAATTTGCTCAGTCATTTTCAGTCATGTCTGACTCTGTGATACAACTTGGGATTCTCTTGGCAGAGACAGCAAAATAGTTTGCCATTTCTTTCTCCAGCTCATTTCACAGATGTGAAACTGAGGCAAATAAGAATTAAGTGACTTGCCCAGGGTCACACATCTACTAAGTGTCTGAGGCCAGATTTGAACTAAGGAAGATGATCTCCTGCTCTGAGCCTTTGTATAAGCTCTTTCTCATGCCTACTATACTCTGCTTCCTCATCTCTACTTCAGGGAGTCTTTGACATCCTTTCCAGCTCACCTTAGGTGTTATGTCCTCCATGAAAATTTTCATTATTCGCTGTGAAGTGATTTTTTCCTTCAGTTTTACATCATTTTATACTCATTTGAGTACTATAAGAGGGGATAGGTCCTCCCTCTGTCTCTGATTTCATTCATATAAGGAATTCCCAGATTAAGAATTTCCTATCAATTTAGCACCTTCTCTGCAACTTAGTCTCAGAGAGTTACCCGGAACAGAGAGGTTAAATGATTTACTCAGGGACCCGTAATCAGTGTGTATAAGAGGTAAGGCTTGACTCTAAGTCTTTCTGTTTCTATAGCTAGCTTTCTATCCATTATGCCACATTGATATATACGAGTGTACTTATATAAAAAGGGCAATTAGGGGACACAGTGGATAGAATGCTAGGTCTTGGGGTCAGGAAGAAATCTTTGGTTGTACAGTGTGTCTGGGATTTAGTTTTGGGAAGATCTTAAATTCTGGTGCAGCTAGATGGTACAGTAGATAGAGTACCACCTTAGAATGAGGAAGATTTATCCCCCTAGACACATACTGTGTGACCCTAAGCAAGTCATTTAATTCCATTTGCCTCAGTTTCCTCCTTTGTAAAATGAACTGGAGAAGGAAATGGCAAACCACTCCAGTATCTCTGCCAGAACACCCCAAATGGAGTCACAAAGAGCTGGATACAAATAAGAAATAAAATATAAGTGTTCGGTAGACAACCTGAGATACCCTGTATGAACCAACGCAAAATGAAGTATGAAGAACTAGGAGAATAAGTTTTTCTAAGGCCACAATAATCTAAAGGAAAACAACTTTGAAAAACTTTGGAATTCTGATTAATTCAGTGATCAACCTGGACTTCTAAAGACTAATGATCAATCTTGTTTCCCACCATCTGGCAGGGAAATGATAGATAAGAGACACAAAAACCTTTTTCAGCCATATCCAATGTAGTGATTTGTTTTGTTTGACTATACTTATTTGTTATAAAGGAGAGTGTCTTTTTGGCACGGGACAGACATATACAGGTTAGCGACAATGATGGGAAAAAGAAAGAAAGAAAAGAATGTCAATGAAATATTAAAATATACACAGAATAGAGCAGAAGGAAATTCAGAAGTGGACATAGACAAGTAAAGCAATTTTGTTATTACATATTAAAGGAAATATGCACTTAAAAAAAACAGCTATGCAACATAAATTCATGGTGTTATATACACCACTGTCAAACCTTTCCTTAATATCTTTCTGTCATGAGTAAGCTTTTTTATTGGATATTAATTATTTTATTAGTGTCTCATTTCATTCCAATCCCAAGCAAGCATCCTAATATCAACTGTAATTCTAAATTTAAGGATTAGGACTCCCATAGAAGAAATCGCAGAGACAGAGAATGTAGAGAGTGGGACAGTGGTAGAGGGATCATGACTGAACCCTCTGGAACACCCAAGGACAGTAGACATTTAATTAATCCCACCTAAAGGGAACAATCAAACAAAATTAAGAAGAAAACCAGGAGATAGAAACATCAGGGAAGTCACTACGTAGGAAAGAGTATACCAAGGAGGCAAGGGTGGCTGGCATTGTCAAAAAGCTACAGTGAGAACAAAGAAGATAAAGGCTAAGAAAAGTCCATTTGTTTAGTACTTAAGAGCTAGTTAGAGAAAGCTGCTTCTATTGAGTGACTGTGTCCAATGCATCAAGAGGTTGAGAAGTTGATGAGAAGTATGTAAGTAGAGGAATTAGGTGCTTTAGAATTTGGACTGTGGAAGAAAGAATAGATGTGCAGAAGACAAGAACTTGAAGGAATGGGGATACCATATGTAGGTTGTTGCTTAAGGAAGGGCATTTTTGTAGGCATCTAGGAAGGAAAAAGAAGATGAGGGCAAGTGAACACTAATGAACAGGGTAAGCTTTGAGGAGACAGAAGATTGCCAGTGATAAAGTCAACACCTTTGTATTCCTTCCCTTTCTTTTTGTAGTGAAATGTGAGACTTACTGTTGAAATATTGACTTATGCACTACAAAAGGTGCTTTTTTTAATGTCCAGAAGGTATTTGTTGTTCAGTTGCTTCAGCCATACCCAACTCTCCATTAATTCATTTGGAGTTTTCTTGGCAAAGACACTGAAGTACTTTAATATTTCCTTTTTCACCACATTTTACAGATGAGGAAACTGAGGCAAACAGGGTTAAGTGACCTGCCCAAGGTCATACATTCAGTAAGTGTCTAAGGCTGGAGAATTTGAACTCACATATTCCTGACTCCAGGCCCACTACTCTACCCACTGTGCCACCCAGTGACCCAGAAAGTATAAAAATAATAACTCATATTTTTGCAATACTGTAAGATTTACAATGTACTTATTGAGGGCAATTTTGTTATGGAATTCTATAAAAGCTCTATTTCTACCATAATATCTGACATTTATATAGACCTTTATTGCTTTATAACATTTAAACCTCACCAAAACCCTGTGAGATGGGTTACTATTCTCTCCATTTTACAGTTGAGGAAACTGAGACTGAGAGAGATTGAATGACAACCATAGCTGCACAGCTAGGAGGTATCAGAACTAGGTTTTTGTACCCAGCTCTCTTCTCATTCCAGTCCACTGCACGCAGCCTGTCACCTAAAAACAACAGCAAAGAATCTGTAGAATCTGTAGATTATTAAGTTTAATAGAGAGGCAGGGTTGCACAGTGCCTAGAGAGCTCAGAAAGACTTGTATTTAAATCCTGGCTCTGACATATCCTGGATAGGTGACCCTGGAAAAGTCATTTGCCTTCTCACGGTCCCAGGCAACTCTCTCAGTCTGTAAATTGCAGTATTTACCCATTTGCATCTGTAGAGGATGTCTCATCACTAGGAGGTGTCTACAATAATGAAATCACAAATCTAGATTGAAAACAAAACCAAAAAAAAAAAGTGAGTAGCTCACTTTTTCTCTCTTTCCTCCTCTTGTTCTTCAGACTCTAGATGATTTACAAAGAATCCTAAACTGTATAAGTTTTTTTTTTTATTTGATGAAAGTGAGAAGACATACACTAACTAGTATGTCCTGGAAACACCTTCTTTCTGGCCTTGTAGTCATATATCCTAAAGGAAAAGGAGACATGAAATTAGGCAACTAGATAGAGTACTGGACTTGGGATCAAGAAGACCCAAGTTCAATTCCAATCTCAGTCTATTACTACCTATGTGACCCTAGACAAATCAATTACTCACTACCCGAATCAGTTTCCTCATCTGTAAAATGGAGATGATAACAGCACCACTTCCTAGGGCTGCTGTGAGAATCAAATGAGATTAACATTTGTAAAGCACTTAACACAGTGTCTCACAAGTAATAAGTGCTAAATGCTTGCTGAACATGACTGATGTGAAAATGTGTTTAATAGGAATGTATGTGTAGAGGGATATCATATTGCATGTCATCTTAGGAAGGAAAAGTGGGAAGAAAATTTAAAACTTATGAATATTGAAAACTAAAAATAAACAAATTAGCAAATTTTAAAAATAAAAATGAAGATAAAAATAAAATGCTTATTAAAAAAGAAAATATAATTATACCTTAGGAAGAATTGAAGGGGGAGGAGCAGGGGCAGGGGCAGAGAAAAACAATGAAACTTTTCAGGTTATTGATGCCTTCTCAAAGTTTAAATGGAAAAGTGGGTTTTGGAAGTCCTAATTTAGCTAAGGACTAAGGCACTGAAGGAACTGTAATTGTTATCAGTCACTGTTAGGTTGATATATGAAGTTAACGAGAACTCATTTGTTTCCTTTGACTATTGACTTCATTGACTCCCTACACTCCTTCTTTTCCACCCAGAGCTCAATCTCATGATTCTTACATAGGTGAAGCATTCTTGAAATCAGTAATCATTTATTTGAAGAACAATCCAGTTCAAAGCTCAGTGAATAAACATATTTAAGCTTCCTTAAGTCCTTCATTACATTACCAGCATAAATGTAATCCAAGCATATTCATTAATCTGAATAACTCAAAGACCTTGATGTTCAAGTGCAGGTCCAAAGGACACACACGAATTTGCTAAATTACAATTAGGTAAACTATCTGACAGTAGGATTCAACACAATTCTTATTTAGTATTGCTAATAAATACAATTTCTATTCATTTTGTAGTTTCAGATAAATTTATATTTGGAGGTAAATGATCATTGTCATTCCAGTCCAACCAGATTGGAAGATAGTCTGAAAATATGTTGGAAAAGTGACAAAACTGCTCTATGTCCTTTGACCCAGAGATATCACTCTTGGGAACTTAACTGAACAAGGTCAAAAACAGAGGAAAAGATTCAATACATACTAAAATATTTTTAGCAGCTTTTTAGGGGTTAACAGAGAAGAGAGAACAAATTGAATACCCATCAATCAGTCAAATGTTTAATACATTGCTGTATGTGAATGCAATAGAATGAATGCCCTTAAAGAACCAATGGATATGAGTATTTCAGAGAAGCTTAAACAAAATTGAATGGACTGGTAAAGAAGTAAGTAAGCAAAACCAGGAGAACAATATATATAACCACCACAAGACAAAGGAGAACAACACGTAACTACATCAGAACTCTGATCAATGCGAAGACCAAAATTAATTGCAGAGCATGGATGAAACAATATAAACTTTTAGTCCAAAGAGAGGTGGTAAGCTCTTGATATGGAGTCATGTGATATCAGACACAATATACCAGTTTATTTTTTCTTATTTTTATTGTTATTTTTATTTTTTCTTCTTTGTTATAAAGAAAGAGTTCATTTTAGGTAAAGGGAAATATGGGGAAATGATGTAAATGTAAAATAAATTGATTACCTCCCAAAAAAATAGCCCAGAACATATTTAAATTTTAAATGCATGTTTTCCTAAAGGATATAAATCATTTGTGAATCAGTTAGCATTCTTTTGACTTATTTATTTAAAAAAAAAAAAGTTCTGGGGAGGAGCCAAGATGGTGTAGTAGAAAGATACACATATGCTAGCTCCTAACCCACAGCCCATAAAATATCTGTAAAAAGAACTCCCAGCAAATTCTGGAGCAGCAGAAGCCACAGAACAACAGAGTGGAGGAGATTTCTGTTCCAGAGAGCCCTGAAAAACCAACACGAAAAGTCCTTGTGCACCGGACCCAGAGAAGAGCCCAGCCCTGCCCTGTCCACTGGGCACCAAGGGAAGCAGGCTTCAGGGACTGAATCTCCAGCGGTTGCACAGGTCCCTCCACCCACTGGTGCCAAAGGTCAGGGAGGGTCTTTTTGGCTAGCCGAGAGGGGAGCAGGGTGTCCCCATAACTGAGGCCCCCTTGGGAGGCAGCAGTGGAGGCAGTAGCAGATAGGGGCTCCCAAAGCAGGCAGGAGCTTGGATCCATTGTTGAAGGTTTCCACATGAACCCCCGAGGGAACTGAGCCCCTCGCGGCAGTCCTGCCCCAACCTGAGCACTTGAATTTAATCCTACACTGAATAGCATCCCTGTCCCCACTGAAAGTCCTGAGTCTGGGAAGCAGCATTTAAATCTCAGCCCCCAAGCACTAGCTGGGTGGAACTGGAGGTAAGGTGGGTGTGGAGAAGAATCTCAGAAGTCAAGTAACTGACTGGGAAAATACCCAGAAAAGGGGAAAAAAATAAGACCATAGAAGGTTACTTTCTTGGGGAACAGATATCTCCTCCCATCCTTTCTGATGAGGAAGAACAATGCTTACCATCAGGAAAAGACATAGAAGTCAAGGCTTCTGTATCCCAAACATCCAAAATAAATATTCAATGGGCTCAGGTCATGAAAGAGCTCAAAAAGGATTTTGAAAATCAAGTGAGAGAAGTGGAGGAAAAAAATGGGAAGAGAAATGAGAGAGATGCAAGAAAAGCATGAAAAGCAGGTCAACACCTTGCTAAAGGAGACCCCAAAAATGCTGAAGAAAATAACACCTTGAAAAATAGG
>CM053774.1:67010400-67151253 GCA_028658325.1 Potorous gilbertii | reverse complement strand
GGTCAACACCTTGCTAAAGGAGACCCAAAAAAATGCTGAAGAAAATAACACCTTGAAAAATAGACTAACTCAATTGGCAAAAGAGGTTCAAAAAACCAATGAGGAGAAGAATGCTTTCAAAAGCAGAATTAGCCAAATGGAAAAAGAGGTTCAAAAGCTCACTGAAGAAAATAGTTCTCTCAGAAGTAGAATGGAACAGATGGAGGCTAATGACTTTATGAGAAACCAAGAAATCACAAAACAAAACCAAAAGAATGAAAAAATGGAAGAGAATGTGAAATATCTCATTGGAAAAACAACTGACCTGGAAAATAGATCCAGGAGAGACAATTTAAAAATTATGGGACTACCTGAAAGCCTTGATCAAAAAAAGAGCCAAGACATCATCCTTCATGAAATTATCAAGGAAAACTCCCCTGATATTCCAGAACCAGAGGACAAATTAAGAATTCAGGTAATTCACTGATTACCGCCTGAAAGAGATCCAAAAAGATAAACTCCTAGGAACATTGGGGCCAAATTCCAGAGTTCCCTGGTCAAGGAAAAATTATTGCAAGCAGCTAGAAAGAAACAATTCAATTATGGTGGAAATACAATCAGGATAACATAAGATCTAGCAGCTTCTACATTAAGGGATCGAAAGGGCATGGAATATGATATTCCAGAAGTCAAAGGAACTAGGACTAAAACCAGGAATCACCTACCCAGCAAAACTGGGTATAATACTTCAGGGAAAAAAATGGTCTTTCAATGAAATAGGGGACTTTCAAGCATTCTTGATGAAAAGACCAGAACTGAAAAGAAGCTTTGACTTTCAAACACAAGAATGAAAAGACGCATGAAGAGGTAAACAGGAAAGAGAAATCATAAGGGACTTACTAAAGTTGAACTGTTTACATTCCTACATGGAAAGAAAGTATTTGTAACTCTTGAAACTTTTTTCAGTATCTGGGTTGTTGGTGAGATTACTTACACACATACACACATGAGTGCATGCGCGCAGCACAGGGTGAATTGAATATGACGGGATCATTTCTTAAAAAAATGAAATTAAAGAGTGAGAGAAAAAATATTGGGAGGACAAAGGGAGAAATGGAATGGGACAAATTATCTCTCATAAAAGAGGCAAGCAAAAGACTTTTCAGTGGAGGGAAAAAGCGGGGAGGTAAGAGAAAAACATGAAGTTTACTCTCATCACATAAAATGCACACTCATTTTGGCATGAAAACCTATCTTAGAATACAGGAAAGTTGAGGAGAAGGGGATAAGCAGGGTCAGGGGAAGATGGAAGGGAGGGTAGTGGGAGGAGGGAGGAATTTGAAATCAACGCTCTTGGGGAGGGACAGGATCAAAAGAGAGAATAGAAGCAATGGGGGCAGGATAGGATGGAGAGAAATATAGTTAGTCTTACACAATTATGGAAGTCGTTTGCAAAACTACACAGATATGGCTTATATTGAATTGCCTGCCTTCCCAAAGGAAATGGTTGGGGAGGGAGGGATGAGGAGAAGTTGCAACTCAAAGTTTTAGGAACAACTGTTTAGTATTGTTCTGGCTACTAGGAAATGAGAAATACAGGTAATGGGGAATAGAAAGTTATCAGACCCTACAGGACAAAAGAGAAGATGGGGACAAGAGACAGGAGGGATGATAGAAGAGAGGGCAGATTGGTGATAGGGGCAATTAGAATGCTGCGTATATTGGGGTGGGGGACGGGGACAAAAGGGGAGAAAATTTGGAACCCAAAATTTTGTGAAAATTAATGTAAAAAGTTAAATAAATAAGTTAAACAAAAAAAAGAAATATGTTGTCTAGACTCTTTGATCATAGCTTTCAGGTAATCTTATAGTTTTTTAAGTTATCTCTCTTCTTTCTGTTTTCCAGGTCAGTTATTTTACTCAGAAATATTTCATGTTTTCTTTTTTTTTCATGATTTTGACTTTGATTATTTCTTGATGTCTCATGAAGTCTCATCAAGCTTTCAGTTGCCCAATTCTAGTTGTTAAGGAATTATTTTCATTAGTGAATTTTTGTACTACTTTAAAAAAAATTTATTCAATTCTGTTTTTATAAGTTGTTATTTTTCTGTATTTTTTGTTCCTTGTTTACTAGGTTATTAAGGGTATTTTTGTAATTTTCTTCTTTTTCTTTCATTTATTTACCTAATTTTTCCTCTGCTACTCTTATTTAATTTGAAAAATTTTTTTTTAGCTCTTCGAGGAATTATTGTTGGGCTCCTGTCTGACTCATCTTTTTGTTTGAGGCTTTTGCTTGTAGCTATTTTGACTTCATTGTCTTCTGAGTTTGTGTCTTTGTCATCCCTGTCATCATAGTAATTTTTTTATCAGGTTCTTTTGTTGTTAGTGGTGGTGTTATTTGCTCATTTTTTTCACCTTACTTCTTCGTTTTGAATTCTCTGTTAATGTTGGGCTCTATTTCTTGTGTGGCATGGTGGAAGGGGCACTGTTTCAAACTTCAAACTTTTTCACACTGCTGTTTATAGAGTTAATTCTGGAATTTGGGAAGTTTTTGGTGCTACTCAAGTGGTGCAATCTAGGGAGAGGTGTTGTCATTTCTCTCTTGGTCTGCAGTCTAATGCTTATCCAGGAAGGGTCCCTGATCCCTGGGATTGTAACTGGTACTGTTTCTCAGGGCCCCTCCTCCTTTGGGACAGGAAACTATACTCTTATTCAGGATCCCTCATCCCTTGACCTTAGAAGTGATATCACCCCTCGGGGCTTCCATTCGCTCTTAATTAAAAGTGCTTCTCTTCACTCTTCAACTGTGACCCAGAACTGGCTATAGGCAATGGAGTTGTAAAACAGTTGTCTCTCTGGGCTCCTGTTCCTTCCTGATTGAAAGTGCTTCTCTCTCCCCTTTAACTGTGATCTAGGAGTGGATGTAAGCGATGGAGTTTCCACACAGCATTTGGTCTTGCATACAGAGCTAACACAGGGGTACCAAGTAATTTCTTTTTGACCAGTTGCAAAATCACTTTAGTATCTTTGGTTTGAGAGCTCCTCAAACTGTTGTTGCTTTTGTCACTACCACCTACATCTACCACTGTTGTTCCTCTACATGGGCTATGGGGCACCACCCTCACTTCTCCTCCATCACAGATCTCTCTTTCTGATCTCCTGTACTGTCTTGGTCTGGCAGAAAGTCTCATTCTGACCTTTTGTTGCCTCTGCCACTCCAGAATTCTATTTGTCATTATTTTAAAATTGTTTAGAGGAGATTGTTTTGAGAGCTCAGTTGAGTGTTTTCTTTACTCTGTCATCTTTGCTGTGCTCTTACAAGTTAGCAATGATCTATTGATTTAAAAAAAAATCTTGTTTCACTTATTAGAAAAATTAGAACTTAAGCATATCGTGTCTTCCCCACCTAGATATAAATTCCTTGTGGGCCTAGACAAGGCTTTAATTTTCATCATTTCCCATTAAAATCATGCAATAACCAGTAAGTGAATAAACATTTATTAAACATCAATTATGTGCCAAGCATTAGAGAAACAGAGTCTCTGCTTTCAAAGAGCTCACAGTCTAACAAGGGAGATAATATCCAAACAACTGTGTACAAAGAAACTAAGTACAACTATCTATGTAGCACTATCTGTAAATAGCACAATCACAGTGCTATCTAAGAATTGGAATTCTTAGGAATGACCCAATATTATTAGGCTCTATAAATACTTGATAGTTGACTAGCAACAAAATTCATTTTTTGATCTACTGTTTTTAAAGATATTAATCTTTGCTTATCTCCATGAAAATCCTCCTCTAATGTTTAGCCATGGGGATTAATGTAAAAGCAAGCACCCCGACATACACAGGAGGGTCTGCTCTACAGGTTCTTACATCTGCTTTTCTAAAATGAAATAAACCTTTGAGGGGTCAACAATCATTTTAATCAAGCACATGTATCATTCACTTAATTCAGGGGAAAAAGTCAGCACCCTGAACTTCAGAGAAAATACAGAGAAACAAAGATCAACTAACAGACAGGGCTTCCAATAGTCTGACCATAAGCAATACATACATCACAGATCAACAGACAGATAACTGTCTGACCATACAAACATAGCTACCAGAAAGAAAAACACCCAAATCTGGGTTTTCAAAGCCAAGGTGCTTCTTGGTGGCTGCCTAGAGTCTCATCTGGTCAAACACTTTCAATGAGTGAACCCCTGAGTACAAGCTCACCTTGGAGTATTTATACATTTTTCAGAGCTAGAAGGCATCACAATTCTTGAAAACCAGTGCATTAGAAATTTTAAAAAGTGGTAGGCCTCCCCTAATCAAACTTTCCTTAAAGTACAGGCCCATTAATGGGTAGAGAAGATCTTTAACTCTCTGACTAGCATCACAGTTAACAAGGACTATTCCAGAAGAATAGAAACTCTTGATAGATTCTATCAAGCTGGAGATTGATTCTGATATCCAAGGACTAGTCTAGCCAAGGATAGCGATTCCAATAATGGGCAGCCTTTGTTCTCTAAACTCTAAATTCTTTGTCATAGTAACCCATGTCACAGATAAAAATACATAGTAACTCATCAGGTCTATAATGGCATCCTTTTCATTCTGCAGAGACAGAGATGAAGTAGTCACAAAGGAATCAGAGGGTACTTAGAGTCACACAATGCTTACACAGTATAGGAACATTAGTTTAATTATGGGTACTCTAAATGGGAACTATTTGTCTTGATTAGCTGCTATACTGCTAGAGAAACTCAACCATGCTTATATTGATATCAATTTAAATAAAATCAAATGACATAAAGAAACCCCAATTAAATGAAATCAACTAACCAATTAATCAGAAAACATTTATTATGAATCTACTATATTCCAGGCCCTAGATGCTAGGAATATAAAGACATAAGTGAAATAGTATTATCCTCTTGGAGTGAATACTCTTTCAGGAGAGATAACATATAGATAAATAAGTGTATATAAAATAAATACAGGGTAACTTTCTTAGGTGCAGGGCTTTAATAACTAGGGGAATCAGGATATACATCTTGTAGAAGATGTCACTGGAATAGAGTTTTAAAGGAAACAAAGGATCCTGATTATGGGAACTTTGATGGCAGGAACCATTTTTGGCTTTCTATTTAATTCCATGATTAGTACAATGCCCTACCCACATAGTAAGTGCTTCATAGATGTTTGTTGACTCATTGATTGACTCTGAGAGACAGAAATGAAGGGGTGCATTTCAGGCATGGGAGACAGCTAATACAAAGACACAGAGGCAGAAGATGAAGGAATGTAAGTAAGAAGTCGAAGGAAGGGCATTTTAGCTAGAACAAAACGTGGGCAAGGGAACAAAATATATTTTAAAGAGTAAGTTGATGACAAATTGTGAAAAACTTCAACATCTTAAGAGTTTTATTTTGATCCTAGAGACAATAAAGAGACACTGGAGTTTATTGGAAAATGAATCATATCTTCCAACGTATACTTTAGGCACACCACTTTGGCAGCTGTTTTAGGGAGAGATTGGAGAAGTGAGAGCCTTGAGTCAGAACAATTGGGAGGCTATTGAAATAGTCTAGGTAAGAGGAGATAAGGATCTGAAGGAGGAAGGTGGCTGTACGAGTAGAGATTAAAGAGTAGATGCAAGAGATACTGTAGAGGTAGAAATGACAAAATTTGGCAATTGACTGGATATATGAAGTAACAGAGAGTGAGGAGTTGAAGATAAAACTGAGAGTGTTAACCTTGACAAATGGAAGGCTATGGTACCCTGGACAGAAGTAAAGAATTGGAAGGGGAAAAGAATTTGATTTGGGACATACCGATGTTGGGATAGAATAACCAATTTAAAATTTCTGCCACGTAATTGGAGATATGCCTCTGAAGCTCTAGATCTGAGAGTCATCTGTATAGAGATATAATTAAATTCATGGAAATTGATGATGATATCACCAGAGAATGTAGAGAAATAATAGCACTTAAGATATAGTCTTGGGGATACACCCACAGTTAGTAGGAATGACATAGTTGATGGTCTAGCAAAGGAGACTGAGGAGTTAGGATAGACAACTTGGATGAGAACCAAGAAAGAACATAATAAAAAAAAAATCTAAGAAGAAGAAAGTATCCAGTAAGATACTGCTAACAAAACTCTGCTAACATTGCAGACGGGTCAAGAAGATGAAGACTGCGAAAAGTTCATCGTATTTGGCAATTAAGATATTTTATTTAAAAGGACAGCTGAAAGGTTCTCTTTTGATAGGCAGATACAGTTGATAGTGGGACTACTTTAACTACTCACCCAAAGGCAACAAGAAACTGTGGGACAATTAATCATTGTGCCTTGAATTGTTCCTGGTGAATGTAAGTAAGAATGACCACCATGAAGATAGCTGTAGATCATGTTCCCACGTCTGGTCCAGAAGATAAAATTTAAAAAAATCAGTGAAAATGTTGACAGAGGCCCCCTAACTGAGTCATCACAAACTCAGTATCATCAATATGCTGTTTTGATACTTTGATACTCAGTATCATCAATATGCAGTTGGGCATGGGGAGAAATGAGTTAGAAAATATGGTTAAATGTGAAGAAATAAAAGATAATGAAGGTTTATAAAGTACTTTAAACTTTTATGATTATATATCACTAATACCATTTATAAGAGAAGAATCATATAGAATTAGATGTGGCATGCACTGAAAAATATCATCAAAATTAAAGCTGATTATATAAATGACATAGGAACTGGTATTGATTGGGCAACTCATGGACCATTTCAGAATCATATGACTGCATGCAATTAGACGGAGTTACTACTACTAGTTAAAACTAACATCAAAATCAACATCAAATTTTTTTTTAAGCACAGAGATACCTGTGTTTAATCAATAGAGATCCAATCCGATACTTAAAAAGAAGTTGTTGACTCTGAAAAATGGGTGATAGATTCTTCTCTGAAAATTCAAAATTGAAGGAGAGCCAAATAGGGGTAAGGAGGCTACATTATATTAATCCAAATCCAGAGAAAGAACTTGTAAATATAAATATGTATAGAATGGTTATACACACACATCTGCACAAATATATGTATATGTATACATATGTGCATAAGTATACATATGTAAATTTGTATCTAGTCTAATGTAATCATCTCTAGTGTGGAGGGGAGAAGGGAAGAAAAAAGGATAAAAAATTACATGATAACTTTATTAAACATTGAAAATGAATGGCAAGTTGTACACAATAGATTGAAGTTTCAAGTACAATTATCTTTTTCTGTTCTAATATGTAATGGAAATATTTTGTTTCTTAACAATTAAGAATAAAATAAAAATAAAGAGAAATGGTATGAAATGACTAGAATATGAGGTAGACAGTTCATGTAACAAGAAGAGGGTATATCAAATGGATGGCCTGAATATTCACAATAGAGTAAAGAAAGCCTCTAAGTGAGTGGGTTCTCCCAGGAGAACGTATAGAAAGACATATAGAAAATGGTTCAGTGAGGAAGGAGAGTGGTTTGAAGTGATAAGATGGTAAGGACTGCCCATATCAGTATGATCGTATATACTGAAGGATCAGTGCAGATGATCCTCAAGGCAGGTAAGGTGATATAGTAGACAGAGAGCAAGGCCTGTAAAGTAAAGAAGACCTGAATTCAAATCCAGCCTCAGACACATACTAACTAGGTGACACTTGGCAAATCAATTAACCTATCTTCTGCAATTATCTCACTTGTAAAGTAGAGACGATCATAGAACCCACATCTCAGGACTGTTAGAAGCATCAAGTAAGATAATCTTTGTAAATCACTTTGCAAACCTTAACGTATTATATAAATTCTAGCTATTATTAGTAGTAATTATAAATGTACCTCTTTCATCTATAATCGATATTGCAGTCTGGAGGAGAGTTTAGAGCACTTGGACTCAGAACCAGGAAGACCTGGGATCAAATCCTATCCCTCACTCTTGCTGCTTCCATGACCACATGCAAGTCATTTGACCTCTTTGGATCTCAGCTTCCTTACCTGTAAAATGGAGATGACACCAGTAATTCCTACTTCACAGGACCATCATAAGACTCAAAGATGATGATGTACATCAAACACTTTCCAAACTTTAAAATGCAAAATATTTGTCAATCATGATTTGTTCTCAATAACAACCACAGGCTATTCATCCAACTTTTTTAAATTAATGATTTGAGGAAATGAGTTTTGAGCCAAAGTATGTTTACCTAAGCAATCTTATAAAATGTGCTTTAAAATTCAAGGTTACTTTTAAAAATTTGGAGCCAAGCATGTTTAATTGATCAGATTTTTCCTGGTCTATCGTTTGCATTTGTCTTTAGTTTTCTAAAATCAGATTCCCCTAACCCTTCACTAAGGCCTCTCTGCTCAATGCTTCAAGATAAAGTTATTATGGTTGCCACCATACCCACGGCTGACTCTCAGACTCAAACAAAAATATTCTTCTCCAATTTCTGATAACATCATAAACAACACTGCTCTACAAAAAAATGCCTGATAAAATGCCGAGGCATTTGAAGTCCCTGTTAAACAAAACCAGCCGCATTAATTCAGCTAATTTGAAACATGTGAAAATAAAGAGTGTTTTGCCAAATGGCAGTGAACAGGCTGGACTGGAAAATGCATATTCTTTTCAAGCTTCCAGAAGGATGCAACAGGCCTTGGGGAGGGAAGAAAAAAATGGAGAACCACATTTAGGATATCTTAGCGGAGTGCTTTCAAAGTTCTAGGTTTTTCCAGAGATTATGGGTAACTTTGTGTGCCCATCTTCCAAATGAATGAGTTGTGGGGTCAAGAAAGAGAAAGGAACTATAGCAGCTGGTCTAGGGAATAACAAGGAATCCTTTCTTTTCATATCTAGAGGTCACTGACCTACAAGGGTTAAAATCAGGAGGACCTGAGTTCGAATTCTTCCTCAGACTGCTACTAACTGTGTGATGATCCTGGGTAAATCATTTTACCTCTTCTAGCCTCAGTTTTCTTATGTGTAAAATGAGAATACTAATACACCTACCTCAGAGGGTTGTGAAATTCAAATGAGATTAACATGTAAACCTTCCATAGAATGCTTTGCAAACCTTATAGTGCTGTATAAATGCTAGGTTTAATTTGTCTCTGAAGCTTTTTCATTTATACAAAGACTCTCACAGTATAAGGAAACAATCTTGCCACATTTACAAAAGGCTGTTTTAGACAATGCAAGACATCATACCTCTTTAGCTGGAAGGCACCACAGAGGCCATCTAATCCTCCTTCCTTATTTTACAGATGAAGAAACTGAGGGTTACTTATTCAAGGTCAAAAGGTAATAAATATCAGAAGCTGAATTTAAACCCAAATCATCTAACTAATGAGTCAATACTCTTTCCACTAAATGTTTTGCCTCCCGAGAACAGGGTAGAAAGTAGTGAGGGCCAACAGTCTTTTCTCAACCCCACACATGCATACTGACCTTCATTTTCCATTGTTTTCATTTCTTTCATCAAACTGATTCTCTCTGCCATTGTTGCTGAAGTATTTGCTTTGAGGTCACCTTCCTTTAATTATTTCTTTTGGTTTCTGTACAGCATATGAATTCTTGGCCCCCGAAATGAAAATGACAAGTGGGTCTTGGTTGTTTTCGCTGCCTTGGCTTAAAATATTTTTGTATCCCATTACTCGTCAGTCACATTTTCACACTTTCAGTGGTGTTAAGTCAGGGTAATATTACATAGAATTCCCTGTTGTCTCTATGTCATGTCTTTTCTCTGTCCAAATCTGCCAGTCACTTTTGCATGAGACCCACTAACAAATTCCACCTATCACATATGATCGATCCTGTTCATATCTCACTCGAGGTAGCTTGGATTAGAGGCAAAAGTACTGAATCTGAGGTCAAATGACCCTTGGCCAAGTCACCTAGTCGTTCTGAGTCTCTATTTTTTAGATCTATAAAATGAAAAACTCCCCAAATTCTAGGATTAGCTATGTAATTAAATTCAATTGAATATTCATTAACCACTTACTATATGCATGGCTTTGTGCTGGGCACAGTGAATTCAAAGATCTAAATGTTTAAGGAGTTTACATTTTAAAAGAAAGATAACTATATGCTCTCATATGTACATATGGCAAGGGGTGCCCAAAGGGAGAAGACAAACAATTGGTTGGATCAGAGAAGAGAAAGAACTTGAGCTGAGCATTGAAGGAAGACCAGGAGTTGCATCCCATGTCTGGGACATGGCTGATACAAATTCTCACAGGTAGGAGATGGAGGCTTAACTTTGGGAAAGAAATAAGAATCCAATTTGCCCAAGACATAGTTTTGGTGAAGGGGTATAGTATTGTTATGTGAAAAATATCTCTTCTCTGAGTTCATGAGGCAGTTATGTGCTGCCAAAAATTATTTACCAAAATGCAGAAATGATAGAGGTAAAAACCTGGGTTTTATTATGGTGTTCAAAGATAGGTTCAGACCTCAGAGAAAACAGAAAACCTAAACAACCATTAGGATTCTAAGAAGTCCTTTTACAGAAAAAATTGTGTCCCAGTAGCAGAAAAATAATTCGTTTACATATTGCAATCTTGTACATTCTTTTAGATCATAAAAGTTAAAGAGAAGCTAGACCCATAATCCCATGCTTCCTTCAATGTCATAAAAGTTAAACAAATTTAAACAGTTGTAATTTCATACATAAACAAACCTAGTTATACTGACACTATAAGTAAACCAAGTCAGGTTACAAATAAGATTATATTTAGATGGTTTGCAAATAGATTGATTATGGGGAAAAGATTTACATATCGCCAAGGAGTTAGGAACAGTTGAAAAATCTTCCTTTGGCTTTTTATATAAGGGATATTTAAGATTTTAAGTAAATTTTCACATTCTATAGGACCAGTTTTGTTCAGCTGATATTAATATTAATTGAAAGTAGTCTTTCAGCTAGCCAAAAGTTGTAGCAGGAATAAAAAGTAATTAAAACATTAAAAATTCCCATTATAGTTTGAAATAGTACTAGAAAGAGAAATGGAAAGCAGATTATAATGAAGTTGATGGGGAGTTCAGGCCAAGGAGTTCATATTTTGTCAGGTCAGCAAAGGAGAACCACTGAAGTTTTCTAAGCAAAATATTACTAGATCTATGTCTCAGAAAAATTATTTTAGGAACTCTATTGAGGATGAGAGGGGAAAAACTAGAAGCAAAGAAAGACATCAAGTTCCTACAGTAGTCTTGCTGAGAAATGAAGGGGATATGAGTTCATACAATTCATGCAGTGTAGACAGATATGAGATGGACTTGCAACTGACTGAATATAGAGATGAGGGAAAGGAAAAAACCACAGATTTCAAACTTACAAATCTTGATGACCAGGAAGACAGTTGGTGACCTCAACATGAAAATGGAAATCTGGAAGTATAGAAGGAAAGATAGTGATTCTTGCTTTGAGCATAGTGAGTTTGAGATGCTTCCAGGCTACCTATGAAGGAATTGCTGTCCAGTAGGCAGTTAATAATGGGTTTCCAGGGTTCAGCATAGTGATTGTGGTTGGAATTATAGATCTGGGATACTTCAATGCCTGGTAGTTGATAAGATTTCCAAGATTTCAAAGAGAAATTGTGAAGACGGTGTGGCAAGAGATTTATTTTTTATCTCAAGAGAGAAATTTTTTTAATAGTCTAGGATATTTACAGCTGTCTCCTAAAGTCTTTTTTTTTCTCTTCAGGAAGCTCTCTCTGGAAAGAACCTAGAACTGTGTATGTCTTCTATTGAAACCAGAAGAAAGAAAAAGGTCTCTCCTCTCCCAAAGTCTCATCAGCTCCTCATGTACCTCTGGACACGGAGTAATCGCTTTTCATTAATGAACAAAGATCAAGGAGAAGGAGGATTAGAAGAGGTCATTGTCTTTTTATTTAACGAATGAATTTAAGGTAATTGTTATTAGCAATTAAAAGATAAACAGTAGCCATGGACTGCCAAGTAGGTCTAGTCAACTAGTAGGGAAGGAAGCCAGAGAATTGAGAGGGGCATATCTATTATGTTAGATTGGAAGAGATCTAAGAGAAATGAAAAGATAGAGGCAGCAAGTAAAAAGTGGGATTTTCTAGGTGTTTGGAAGTGAAAGGCAAAAGAGGAAGAGGAAGATAAAGTCAATGGCAGAGTCAAATGAAGGTTTTTAAAGAATCAGTTAAGCCTTAACATGATTGGTAGATAGCAGAGTAAAAACCAGTAGAGAATTGATTGAAGATGAGAGAGAGAAATCATTGTAGACAGGCATTACCTCATCTTCAAAGAAAATGGATCTAAGATGTAACCTTGAGTCCTTGAAGGAGTGCATATCATGACTGAAAGTATATAATCTGATTTGACTGGTAGGGGTAGTCAGGGTTTTGGAATTTGACTTTTGACTTTCTTTTACTGTTTTTCTCTTTTTCTAGTGTGTCATGAATCAGGAACAGTCAACATATTCTCTGTCCTAGGTTACAAGGCAGAATGTTGCAGTGGAAAAGACAAAGACTTATTAAACTGCCTAAAGCCTTTGACCTAGCAATACCATTATCAGGTCCACTTCCAAGATGACTAGGGAAAAAGGAAAAGAAGCTATATATTCTAAAATATTTATAGCAGCTCCATTTGTAGTGGCAAAGAATTGTAAATTGCCAGGATGCACATCAATTGGGGAATGACTGAACAAGTTGTAGTATATGATTGTGATGGAATATCTACTGTGCTATAAGAAATGAAGATCTTAGAAAAACAAGGATAGACTTGTATGAAATAATGATGAGCATGATGAACAGAACTGAGAACTTGTATACAATAACATCAATATTGTTTTAAGAATAACTTTGATCAAATAATTGATTTTGACTATAAAAATACCCAAATTAACTACAAAGGATATAGGAAGGAAGATGCTATCTGCAACCAGAGAAAGAATTGATAAATAGAAGCATGTAAAGCATGGTTTTATACACATGGATGCCTATGAATGTGTATGGGCATGTGTGTGCATGTGTATACATGTATACATGCACATACACATAAATATGTATACACAAACATATTTGTATCTAATGATAGCCATCTCTAGGGTGAGTGGGGCAAAGAAGAAAAAAAAGAAATTTACATAACTTTATTATGTATTTTAAAATAATAGCAAGTTGTACATAATACATTTGAAGTTTCATGTACAATAATATTTTTAAAATTATACTTTATTATGGAAATGTTTGCTTTATTCCACAAATTAATAATAAAAATTTTGAAAAATGATAAAAATAAGAGATTCAGATTCAGATAATCTGGGTCCAAATCCTGCCTTTGCCACTTCCTTGTTCTGTGACCTTAGGAAAGTCGAACATCAGTTTTCTCATTTGCAGAATGAGGAGGTCACATGAATTGACTTCCTGGGCCCTTTCCAGCGGTAAACAGATAATACTTCTCTTTTAATCAATAGAGCAGGATGGAAGGCTGGGTGCTCCCCCGACTCCCAATCTTCTTTGCGAATAGAGATGGACAAAAGTCCTCTTCAGCTCAGCAGAGGAACAATCAGAAATCTTTTTCCTCAGCCCCTATCCCCATTTTGTTCTTTGCTAGCTCCCATATTTTCAGTGACTATTTTTTATGCATAATCACTTTCAGGTCTACTTGCCCCAGCCTTAAACCTCTCTCTCTGGCATATAAAAGGTTCAAGAGACATAGTTTTTAAGTATTTAATCCTTTTTATTAATTATGCTAGTGAATAGTTAATAAAAGGGGTCAGTGACACTCTTGAATGTCAAGGACAGATCATGTGAACTTCTTGATGCTTAAATGCCCTTGGAAGAGTGGGTGGTACCAACAGGCAACAATCAATTCTGATTGGTTAACAATTGATGAGACAATGAATATTGTAATGAGAGGTGGACTTCTTCCTAATGGAACTGATGGGAGACATGACTTTGATTTTATCTCTCATAGAGTGACACTACCTTAAGCCAGACCACTAGCAACCTAGACAAAGGATTTTCCCCACCACCTAGCCTAAAGTGGAACACAATGGTGTGGAATTTGCCTTAGATTAAATTCTTTATAAGGTTCTCTATTTGGGTAGGATCTCCTACCCAGATTGAAAAGGCATGTACCATCCAGATTCGACAATATTATTCATCAGCAACATCCTTCAAAGACTGAACAACTTACAAGTTTCTGGTTTCTGAATGAAAAACTAAGAAAACTTCAATCCTAATTTAATCACTGACTATTAATAAGAGAGAAATAATCATTTCTTTCAACATCTTAAACTCAATGTTTCCAAAATTAAACTTATTATCTTTTTCCCCAAGCTCTAGGCATTTCCCAACTTCCCTATTACTGTTTAGAGTACCATCATCCTTCCAGTAGCCCAAGCTTGCAACATAGGTGTCATCCTGGTTTCCTTACTCTCTCTCACCTAGCATAGTCAATCAGTTGCCAAGTCCTATTGAGTCTACCTCAATAATCATTCTCCTATACTCTCTATCTGATATACAAAATCTATGTACAGAGAGTCATGTGTGTGTGTGTGTGTGTATACATATGCCAGATAAGAGAGACAAACACACACACACACACCCACACACACAGAATTGCAGATCACATCTAAGTCTAAGACTCATCCCCCAAAGTCTATGGTGTAGCAATCTGGGGATAGGGACATGATTAAGGTTTCACACATGCCTTCTTCCCAGAGTTTTTCAACTTTCATGGTCCTGAAAAGAGTGTCCTACATATGTTTTCTTTTGATGTTGGAAGCCGGAAGAACTGCAAGAGAGTCACTAGCTCTGATCTGTCTTCCCTCCTGCTCTCAATGTGCAAGTGTGGGAAACTCATCTTTACCAGCAAGAAGAGAGTCTTATGTCATCTTTGGGACTCTCCATACACTATTGACCAAAGTGTGGAAGGCTTGTGGTCTCTACTAGTGGAAAAGCAATCCATATGATGAAATCAGGGCTTTGGAAGTATTGATATTCTGTGGTTATGAGTTTTATATTGATTTTGAAACATTATTACAATCTGAGAAGTATGGACTTTTAGATGTAGAAAGAAACTTAGAGATCATTTAATCAAAACATCATTTATTTAACATCCAAATGGAGTATTTTCTATGATGAACATATAGAGATCATTTCCTATATATCAAGGGCTTTCTGGGCTGTATAACCAGCTGACTAATAGAATTTTAGAAGTGTCTCAGGGGTTGATATACCATCTTGTTTTGTTTGCAGGGTCCTAGGTGAATTCTTGAACCTATCTCATATTAGTTGCTACTTCAGGCTAAGCCATTACTTGTTTTCTTAGTTTTTATCTGTAAAGATTTTAGACACCCATCATAGTTAACGAGCCAGATTGGTCCTAGAAGAAAGACAGGCACCTATTGAAGCCTATTATTTCTTCCAGGCAATAAAAAAGTGGTTTTTTAGTCAATTCCTGCTTCTTAACATGAAAATGATCATTTGTTTCTAAATGTGATTCTCTGATAGGCACTAATATGCTGGAAGAATATGGCATAACGGGGTTCAATGGAGCTTATTTCTCCCAATCATTTGAAAGGTGGGCCATGTCAGAGATCCACAGAGCTGTTAGGGCAGCAATGTTGTGTGTTTACAATACTCTTACACCCTGACAAACCCACTGAGTTGGATTTATATGTCTCCTCAAATAAAGGATAATCAGAGATGAATCTGGACAGTAAAAAAAATCAACTCTCCTTTATATGCCCTATTTCATTCTCTGTACCACATTTTTTTTTCCTCTCTCCCCCCTCAGTATTCCTTTCAGAGATCCCTTCACATCAAATCTTGCTTCATGGTGGAGTGAGAACAAGTACTCACCTAAACTGTACGACAGACTTCTTCAGACACCTGTAAAAAGAGAATCTGAACAAATTTTAGAGTGGCAGAATCTACTAGGAGACAGAGTATGGCAGATTTCTAGCCCAGGACAGCCTGGAAGGTTGATGGGAAGGATCTATTGCATGATATTGAAGAAGCACAGAGCATACAGCACAGAGGCTGTACCAGTGGATCCACCATAGGAAAGACAAGCAGGAAGTGCCTGGCATTCTATAGCAGAGGCAGATTCTCAGACAGGACAGAAGTCCAGTGGAACTGAGTGAAAGAGAAGTGTAGAGCCCCTGGTAACAGCAGCAGCACTCCTGAGACCATCAGCCTGCAGATTAAATGTCTGTAAGTCACCTACTTGAACTTTCAGGAGCCAAGATGGCAGAGTGATCCATAAATGCTTGCCACCTCCCCTTGAAAATCCTTGAAAAACCCAGAGAACACTTCCCTAGGAAAAATCCTGGAATAGTGGAATCTTCTGAAGGAGTAAATAGTCTCTTAGCCTGAGAGGCTAGGAAAATCACTAAGGAGGATCCCTCTTGCTGTGCCTGAAGGGGATCAGTGTAGGAATAGAGCTGTCCCAGAAAGCCCCACCTCAGCTAACCAGGAGGAAATCCTGAGCCCCAGAGATGTAGAGTCACCAGTAAACACCAATACCAGGACCCCAGGTGTGCCTTAGCACAGCCAGGAGAATTGGGAAGACACCAGAGAAGACAGGGGATCACCAAATGTTGAGCTTGCCTGTGCTGTAGCTCAGGAGAAGACACTTCCTGTGGCCAGACCACCCCTCCCCCACACCTCATGCAGCGAGCTCCAGGGTAACTGAAGAAACTCATCTGGCCTCTGCTGTCTCACACTAGTTAGCTCAGAACCAGGTAAACTGCAGCATTCTAACTTCTAGCTGAAATCTTGTTTCAGCAAATGATATAAAATCAGTCTGTTACATCTTAGGGCAACAATTCTTAACCTAAGGTTCATGAACATATTTTCAAGAGGTATGTGAATTTAGATGGGAAAAAATACATCTTTATTTTCACTAGCTATTAAATGAAATTTAGTATTTACTTCAATTTTGAATGTAGACAACAATATGTAAGGGCCTTTATGCTTCATCAGACCGTGAAAGGATTCCATGGAACACATCAATAAAAGGTTAAAAGCTTCTGTCCCTAGGTTAATTTAAGTCTTTTAAGGACATTTTTTCTTTGAGAAATAAAAGGAAAGTTTTACTTGATACCTACTAGAGGAATTTTGAGCATAAACTTGTTTAACTGAAATCATACTATGCCTAAGTAATCTTCTCTTTCTTTTTATAAGTTCATTCCTGTGGTTAAATAAATTCATGAGCATAAATTGAAATCTCTGACTTTTGTATACCACAGAAATTTTTGTATCTAATTTCTTCCTACATTTTGGGGGATTTCTTAATTTCTTTTTTAATACCTTTTTTGGACATGGAATGAGTATTGTTATACTCATTCCTATTAATTTGGTGAATCAATGCGATATGAATTTAAGAACTTAATAGATTTTTCATCTCATCACTGTTGGTGCTCCCTTATGTGCTGCAAAATCTCTACATTTCCTCCTGTGCAACTGTTGTCAATAACCTTCCATTATCCATCTATTGGGCATCTACTCAACACAGAAATGGAAATGGTTCTTCTTGATTTTTTGACATTGCAGTAATGCTAGTAGAACATACAATGGTTCTATCACTTAGATAATTAAGTGGTTGTAAAGGTAATTTAAATGGGAAGATCTTTTCCATTCATTAATAGGCCCATGTAATCTGTTTAAATCACATGGAAGCCTAAGTCATATGTAGTGGGAGGAGCTTGCTGAATAGGTAGAACAAGAAGGGTAGAGCAGAACTTGGGGGAAGTTGGTGAGAACAGTTAGAGTGTAGGAAGGAGGTGACACAGACAAGCAGATAGCAAGGCTCATGAGTAAACATTTTGCTTGAGTTTGTGGGAAGGCCTCAGAGGAGTGGCTTGGGAATGGTTTTGTCACCAACAATGATAATGTGTATTGACTTCTTGACTACTATGATGGATTCTGCTTTCTGGTGTGGGATTTGGCTTTCTCATGTCTGAATAAATGTTGTCCTTCTGCTTTCTATATGGAGAATCTATCATACTTTGTGATTCAGAACATATTCACAGACCCCCTCAGTACTGTGAATATTGCCTTGGCAATACATTTGGAGTAATGAATAGAATTGCAGGGTATAAAATCTCTATTTGGAGGCAGAAAGGTTTGAGAGGAAGAAATGAATATCCATGATAGTAGGATTTACTTTATTCCTCCTTAGCAAAGAAATGGGCTAAAAGCACTGGATCCTGCAAAAACTGGGAACCAAGGTTACAGGAGTGAGAACCTAGAAACTTAGAAAGATATTTGCAAGAAATACCAATAAAACCAGGGAAAAAACTGACAGTAGTGTGTAGGAGAGGGTGGATTTTATTAACAGGTTATCATATTATGTGTAAAAGCAGAGATGAGCTGCTTAAGGTAAAAATTGAGATGGAAAAAGAGTTAGCTAGTTTGCATGAGGATTCTCAGGATATGGGTTTTCCTTTAAAAAAGAAGGCTGGGAAGTCACAGGCGGAAGAAAAGGCTGTTCATTTAGCTCAGAAGAAGTGAAAGACTGACAAAAGAAGTGTGCATACACCCTTTGTACAGACCAGCCTAGTTGCCACAGTGATGATTTCCAGGAGAGGTCATGGGAGGACAATGTAACAAAGTTAGAGTTGGAAAATGAAGCAACATTGGAGGGAGAAGATTCTCAGACAGAAGCATGCCCACTACCAAGGTGGAAACAGGAGAACCAGGGGAACAACGCAGTGTTAAGGAAGATAATTGAGGATTTTACTCAGCAGGAGGTCACAGAAATTTTGAGTTGATTCACCCAAAGGACAGGAGAATTGTTAATATCTTGAATGGTGAGAATCAGTGATGAAAGGGCTGGAGGAAATCCCTAGGCATTACTCAAAATCATTTTGTACAGAAAGCTCTTAGAGATTACAACATGCAAGGAGGTAACAATACAACTAATCTGCTAGTTTTGGCCGCAGAAGTACGCAATAAGCAAGTATCCACTGACTATATGTGGCCTACTGGAGATAGCCCCTGGTATTCACTTAGGGACTGTATAAGAAAGTTAAAGGAAGAGTTAATGAAGACTGCCATAATGACTGGAAACAAAGGTGCATACTATAATACCTCCTTAGCAGTTTCCCATAGGAATATAATAGTGAAGACAGCACCTCCTGCTCACAAGCACCTAGCTTTGATTCTAATAAGTAGAGAAATAGAGCACTCTCTTTCAGAGGTGCTGGGCAAGATTTCATAGTTAAGTGACTTAGGGGACTGGGGAAAAGACAAATTTCCTCAAGAAAGGAGATTAAGTAGCCAGTTGATTCAAAGTCAGAATAGATTGACAAAGAAAGAATTGTTTACTGCTCTATTAAGAGCAGGGGTAGATTTTGGAAGTATAGATAGCATTCCAAATAATGAACTACGCAAAATTTGTCAAGAAAGCAGGCTTGATACTAGATGAAATAGAGAAGTAAGAACTGCCCTTATATTTCCTCCTGAATCTTTGTTTGTCAAATCCAAGTTTGTCACAATTTCAGGGAGAATAGGAAATTGACTGAGCCTCAGCTCATATTAAAGAAGTACATAGATGGGATAACAGATCTCCTATCAATCTGACCATATATTGGAAAAATGGATCAAATATTGTAACCAGAGCATTAATAGATACTGGGAGAGAGGCCTCCCTTATATATGGAAACCCTGATAAGTTTAAACATGGGAACTCTTATCACCATCACAGGACTGGGAAGGGCTGAAATATCAACAAGACAAGTCAAACTAATGATGAAAACTGGACAACTACCTAAGAAAGATTATAATGTGGAAATTGTACCCATTCCTGAATACATCACTGGAAGAGATATATTGAGAAGTATGACTTCAAATTTACCTGAGGGGAGATACCAGTTTGCAGCAAGGAAGATAGGAATTAATACAGTTTCAGTGGGTAAAATAAAAATAGACCCAATTATTTTACCTGAACCTTCTGAAGTAATTACTTTAATGCAGTATCATGTACCTGGTGGGTAAGATGAAATTATGAATGCTATAAGGGAATATGTTGAGGCAGGAGTGTTAATCCCTATAATCACTTGATGTAATAACTCTGTTTGGCCAGTACAAAAGTCATATGGGACACAGAGGATGACAGTGGATTATAGAGTATTGAATAAGGTCATGCCTTCCTTGTATGCCACTATTCCAGATACCATTACCTTAATAGAAAAGATCCAGAAATATAATGGGACTTGGTACACAGTTATTGATTTAGCCAATGGTTTCTTTGCTATCCCAATACATTCAAAAAAATGGAACCAATTTGCTTTCACTTAACAGGGCCAACAATATACTTTTACATGCATGCCACATGGATACATGCATAGCCCCACTATTTATCATAGGATTGTGACTGAACATTTAGATGAATTAGAGCTACCTGCTATACAGCTTATTCACTACATAGATGACATTATTATACAGGGAAAAATGTAAAAGAAATGGAGAAGATTGTGACACTTTTAATTGAGCATATAAAAACCAAAGGGTGGGAAATTAACCCTAAAAAGATTAAAGGGTCAGAACAAACCATAAAGTATTTGAGCATACAATGGAATCAGGAGCTGTGAGAGAATCTCCTATAAACTCAACAAAAGATTCAAGATTTTCCTATCCCCATCCATAATAAAGAAGCCCCAAAGTTTATAAGGATTTTGAATATTGGTGACATCACTGGCAACATCTAGGACAAAATTTGAAATCCTTGTACAAAATTACTAAGGCAAAATATGAATTTAATTGGGGACATGAGCAGAGTAAAGCTTTTGAAGAAGCAAAAGCTGCTATATGATTGACCCTAGAGTTATGGCCTATCCAAAGTGGCCCAGTGATTATAGGGGATGAATATGCAAACTGGAGTTTGCAAAAACAACAAATGTACCTTGGGAAACTCCCTTCATCTAGAATTCAAAATACACCCTTTGAAAAGAAGTCATTAGATGCATATTGGGCTTTAGTAGAGATTGAACAATTAATCTGGGCTATGAGGTAATATTAAGTCCTGGAATCCCAATTATGATCTGAGTAATGAGTATCCCAAATTCTCACAGAATTAGATATATGCAAAAAGTTAGCATAATTAAATAGAAATAGTACATTCAAAATAGATCTAAAACAGGCAAAAGTGGAGTATCTGCTTTACATGAATCTATAGAAAACATAGATACTGAGGGAAATGATACACCCCTTCAACCAAAGCAACAGTTGGTACAGTACTTGGTGAAATGGGATGAGGGATGTGATGGATTAACTGAAGAACAAAAGAGACACACATGGTTTACTGATGAGAAAGCAAAATATTTGGGCCACAAAAGACATTGGAGAGTGGTAGCCTATAACCCATGTACAAGGTGAACTTTGGAAAGTTCTGGGATAGGTAGAAGTAGTCAATGTGCTAAACTTATGGCAGTACATCAAGCTATCAAAACACAATAAGGAGGACAATGTCATATATTCACTGATTCATGGGCAGTAGCTAATGGGTTAGTTACATGGATGCCCAACTGGAGAAATCAAAGTTTTGAAATTCATGGCAAACAAGTCTGGGGCAAAGAATTATGGAAAGATATATGGTACATGTCTTTGGTTACTAATTTGTCAGCTTTTCATGTAGATGTTTATGTGGTCCTCACCAAGCTAGAATGTGAATACAATGCACATACTGATTGACTAGCAAAGGTTTCAACTAAACATATTGTCCTTACTCTGACACCAATTGATGATTCAGTACTAGCAAAATGGGTCCATCAAACAGCTGGCCATTTAGGGGCCACACCAGTCTGGCTATGATAGTGAGTTCATGGTCTCCAGAAGTATGGCAGACCCTACCTACCATGCTTCTGGTTATTGTCTCCTTGTTTCTTTTTGGCTTTTTGTTTGTTGAACTTGTTTGCCACATTTTTTTTTCTGCAAGCTTAGTATCCTCTACCTGCAGATACTTGATTGCTTAGGCCGGATGTCACTCCCTGTCCATGACTGTGATGTGTCCCTGCTGAACCTGGCATTGACCAAGATCTGGATGCCAGCTAAATCATTGATCTCTCTATTGGGACTTCTTGGGGTAGGGACAGCTCAACATCCAATTTCAGCAGGAAGTAACTGTAGAAGAAGAGACTTTCACCCTTTACCCCAAGAATTTAGGCCCCATTCATTCCAGGGGGGAGTGATGGAGTGCTTGTGCTCAACCCCCACCCTAAAATATTGTTTTGTGCGTATTTTGTGTGATCCCTGTTATATTGTTGCAAAGTTCTGTTGACATCAGTTGCCTAAGATATTGTTTTATAGGTTTACTTTCTGTTATCCCTCTTACAGTTCTATTAATACTAATTGTCCCACCCACCCATGTAATGAATTAAAAAGATCTTGGGGCCAAATATAATGGTAATTTAAATGGGAAGATCTTTCCCATTCATTAGTAGGCCCATATGCTTAAATCATATGGAAGCCTAAGTCACATGTGGTGGTAGGAGCTTGCTGAATGAGTGCAATCTGAAGAGTGGAGCAAAACTACAAGGAAGTTGGTGAGAGCAATTAGAATTGAAGGAGGAGGGGACACAGACAAGCAGATCACTAGGCTTATGAGTGTTTGTGGGAAGGCCCCAAAGCAGAAGGGAGAGACTTGGGAATGGCTTTATCCTCTACAATGCTAATGTACATTGACTTCTTGATTACTATGATGGATTTGGCTTTCTGGTGTATGAATAAATGTTTTTCTTCTCTCTTCTATATGGAGAGTCTGTTATACTTTGTGATTCAAAACTACACTGGCGTAATCATAGACACCATCAGTGCTGTGAATATTGCCTTGGTGATACAGTGGTGCATGGGATGAAATGTTAAACCTGGAATATAAAAGACCTGTGTTCAAATTCAGCAACTAACTGTGTGACCCTAGACAAGCCTGCCTCAGTTTCTTCATGTATACCCTCCACCTGCAGATGCCTGATTGCTTAAGTCAGATGTTACCCCCTGTCCATGACTGTGATGAGTCACCTCTGGACCTGGCATCAACCAAGATCCAGATGCCAGGGGTAATAATAGTATTCATCCCTCAGGGATGTTGTGAGGATCAAATGAGATACTATTTGTAAAATGTTAATAAAGTTACTAATATGAAGCAATAATATTTGCAAACGGTTGAAGCACTTTATAAATGCTATTATTGTTCCTCTTCTTGCTTCATGACCTCTTTTTCTCCTCTCTTTTTCTAGTTGAACATTGCTTTAATAATATCTTCTATGCCACTCTCCCTGCCTAACATTCTAATTTTGAAAGAACTATTTTCTTCAGTGAGCTTTTGAACCTCTTTTTCCATTTGGCTAATTCTGCTTTTGAAAGCATTCTTCTCCTCATTGGCTTTTTGAACCTCTTTTGCCAGTAGAGTTAGCCTATTTTTCAAGGTGTTATTTTCTTCAGCATTTTTTGGGTCTCCTTTAGCAAGGTATTGACCCATTTTTCATGTTTTTCTTGCATCTCTCTCATTTCTCTTTCCAGTTTTTCCTCCACCCCTCTAACTTGATTTTCAAAATCTTTTTTAAGCTCTTCCATGGCCTGAGCCCATTGAATATTTATTTTGGATGTTTGGGATACAGAGGACTTGACTTTTGTGTCTTTCTCTGATGGTAAGCATTGTTCTTCCTCATCTGAAAGGAAAAGAAAAAAAATCTGTTCCCCAAGAAAGTAACCTTCTATGTTCTTATTTTTTTTCCCTTTTCTGGGCATTTTCCCAGTCAGTTACTTGACTTATGAGATTCCTTTCCACACCCACCTCACCTCCAGTTCCACCTAGCTACTGCTTGGGGTCTGAGATGGACCTTTGGTGTTGGTTTTTCAAGGCTCTCTGGAACAGAAATCTCCTCCACTCTATTGTTGTGCAGCTTCTGCTGCTCCAGAATTTGTTGGGAGTTCTTTTTACAGGTATTTTATGGGCTGTGAGTTTGGAGCTAGCATATGTGAATCCTTCTACTCCTCCATCTTGGCTCTGCCCCTAACATTCTGTTAGTGGAAGAGTAGAGTAGAACTACCCCATTTGGTTACTCATCCAAGCAACTACAACAAATACCTAACCATGGGAATTCCTTTCATATTGAACAGGGCTACTGGTGACTTCTCTGTGGTCAAATGATGCTCCTCAATGTTGTTGTGTCATTACACTTAGAGAACAGTTCTGACTTACAGGTGTTCAGTCATAATCCCACTTGTTGAGTCATCTCAATAATGTCCAACTCTTTGTGACCCCATTTTGGGATTTCCTTGGCAAAGATACTAAAGTGGTTTTCCATTTCCTTCTCCAGGCCATTTTACACATGTAGAAACTGAAGTAAACAGGGTTAAGTGATTTTCCCAAGGTCACACAACCAGTTAGTGTCTGAGGTTGGATTTGAAATTGTGAAGATGACTTCCTGATTGCAAGGCCACTACCTTATCCACAGAGGGCAACTACTATATAGATCACTCATCTATGCCCACTAATAGCAATAGCTAATATTTATATAGCACTTTAAGGTTTACAAAGTGTTTTAAAATATTAGCTCATTTTATTTGCTACAATTATCCAATGAATTAGGTGCTGTTACCATAGCTGTTTTATAGAGGAGGAACCTGAGACAGATGAAGGCCAAGAGATCTGCCCAAGGTCCCATAGCCGTTAAGTGTCTGAGGCAGGATTTGAAATCAGATCTTCTGGTCTTCAAGTCTAGGTCCCCTTAGCAGCTTCTCTCCATTTCTTATTGGCTGACCTGAAACTTGAATAATTTGGAAACTATGATGTCCCATGATTTGCAACCATACGGAATCACTAGAAGAATTTTTGTTTCATTATGGACCTATAATTTCATTGATTATAGGGAAGTCTTGGTGAGGAAGCAATCTTTACCATTGTAGAAAAATGACTTTTTATAACTTATATTTTTGGGGAGTTTACCAGGGTTCTGAGAAATTAGCTGACATGCCCAGGGTCATGCAGCCAGTATTTGTCAGAGGCAAAGTTGTCCTCCACCAAGGCTGTCTCTTTTTCCTTCAGGTCACTCTGTGTCTTCACTGGGAGAATATTGGTGTTAAAAAGATGCTTCCTGACACTGCCTCCTCCTCCCTCTCACACTTTTCAGGGAGAAACCCAGAATAATTAGAAATGTTTTTACAACTTCCCAACAATAATCTACATGGCCCTCCTCTCCTATGTAATTCTAGATCCAGTAACAGCTCTACAGGTTATCTTTCCAATCACTTATCAGAGTGCCAGTAACAGGAATTCTTCATCCACTTAGTATTTCCTACGTAGTCAGTTTGGTTGTGCCTTTCTGGTGATTACAGACCTTGCTAATGAGGTTCTTTAGTGGTTGGGACTTGATTCAATCAGTCCAATGCCATTTAAAACAGGAACATATTGAAGACCTCATCACCTATAACATATGTTGTTTCCATTAGGGCTCTGCATTGGACATCCTCTCTGACACTGGAAAAGACCTTTGTATTGAATATGTGCCTATTTCATGACTCACTTGATATTAAGAATCAGAGCAAGTTTCTATGATTTGCTCTCCTTCGTTCTCAAAGAGCACTAAAATGACACCACTATGCTAGAGTTGAGTATCAGCATGTCTGATGGTGACAAATTAGACTAAAGAAGCTTGGAATGCTCTACCACAGGTTGGGTGCAAATAGTCTGTGTTAACAGGGTGGGTACTCTAAATCTTTGCATCCTGTGTTTCCTTTGAATTGTTTCAATTGTGCTTTGCTCATAGAACATAGCACCTTCTCTGATGTGGGCACTTTATGCTGAGCAGTCCTGTGCCAGTGTCCACATCACGCAATCAATTCCACAGTTCTTAAGAGAGACCTTGAAAGTGTCCTTGTATTTCTTTTTCTGATCAACATGTGAATACTTGCCCTATGTAAGTTGTCCATAAAATAGTCTTTTAGGGGGCACATAACCCATATGATTTTAATATGCACAAGAAGTACTTTGTTAGAAAAACTCCTTAAGGTGGAATTTTTCTCTATTAAGTAAAAAATATTTTTATAGTCAATATTAGTACCATACAATAAAGTACCATATAAGTACATTATCATTTATATCATTATATTATCTATACATTTCTATCAGGTGTGGTTTATCTTTCCACTTAAAAGCTGTAGTTTGTTGTAGAATAACATTTGTAAAACATTACTTGTTCCTTTTTCCAGTCTTCATTATGGATATCAAAGATAGGCATATAATTATTTCCTTCAAGATTTAAACAAGTATCCTTACATATCAGCTCTTTTGATTGTCCTTTTTTCCTTAGTAATAATGTCCCTTTTTTCTACTCAAATATGTGGTATTGTCTTCTCTTTATAATATCACAAAACTCATTTTTTTAGTGTATACAAAATTATATCACCTCCATCATAAATCTGCTCCATGTATACATTAATAATATACATATTATTAGTCTCTCTGGTCTTCTGATTTTTATTTCATTTTGTGTCATTTCTCTTTCTTATATGGTACACTAAGGACTATTATGTTAGAATCAAAATGTTATTCTGCTGCCCTTGATGGGGAAAGTGTTTTGTTAGAGACCATGATAAAATTTTTTCCATCTCTAATCATTTATTGTCCTCCTTTCAGTTTTATTCCTCTTTGAAAATGGTCTTTTATTCCAATTTCAGTTTTAAATGCTGTGAGATGATCTGGTTTAATTGGATCCCTTACCAAGCTTTCAATAAAATTGAGTCTTTTCCCTTAATTCTTGCTGTGTTATGTGAAAATACAGTCGTTCACAATTTCCCAGTACGCTCTTTTATAAAATTTTATATTTAAAATAGTGATTTTTCCCTTGTCTACCATATCCTACTGCTTTCAAATATTTGTTGGCTACAACAATTTCTCGACTTTTGATCTCTTTTTTGTGGCAACTGCTTTGTTGAGTGTCATGATGAAATGAAATTGCTGAGTTTTGAAAATATTTTCCATTTTTCAATGTTAATAGCTTGTTTGCCAAGTCAGGTCAATCTCTCTCACTCTCTCTCTCTCTCTCTCTCTCTCTCTCTCTCTCTGTGTTTCTCTCTCTGTCTCTCTCCCTGTCTCTCTCTTTGTCTCTCTGTCTCTCTGTCTCTCTCTTTGTCTCTCTTTCTGTCTGTCTGTCTCTCTCTCTCTCTCTGTCTCTGTCTCTCTCTCCCTCTCCCTCCCTCCCTCTGTCTCTCTCTCTGTCTCTCTTTCTCTGTCTCTCTGTCTCTGTCTCTCTCTGTCTGTCTCTCTGTCTCTTTCTCTCTCTCTCTCTCTCTCTGTCTCTCTCTTCCTCTCTCTCCCCCCCTTCCTCCCTCCCTCCCTCTCCTCTAGCTGCCTCCTGATTCTCTCTTGAATTTAAATCCCTTTCATTTCTTAACCCTCACTCACACTTTTTGCCAGTTTTGACCTCTTCTATTTGGTATTCAACCTTTGCATTAAAGCCACTTGAATTTTAAAGTTTATGTTGATTTTGTTTGGAGGCTCTTATGGAGTTCTCCACTGCATTTTCTCTGTCATTATTCTCTGCAACTGCTATTGTCACAAAGGTTGCAATTATCTTAATTCTTGTCCTTTTACAAACTCTCATATTGCACATAGCAACATGAAATGACTAAGTTTCCAATGGTATGATTTTTTAAATGATGTTTTTGGTTTCATGAAAAGCTCAGTCCTGTCAATTTATGTTTCTAAGAACTCATCTTTCTGTTTCCTTCTAGTTCCATTTATAGCTAGAATTTCAAGATTAATAGGAACCAGGATTTCATTATTATGCCACTCATTGGTTAATAAAGGATCTCAACAGTTATGCTAATCTTTACAAATGGTCTGAAAACTATAATTCTTAACACCCTCTCCTCTGCTTTCTATCACTATGACTGGTTGTAGTTCTAGTAGAAGGACAGAAGGACAAGAATGAAGACCATTCTGTAATTTTCTTGCTTCACGAGGTACTATGGCCAAATAATTAATCATCTGGCATCCAGCCTTCTAGTAATGAACTAGACAAGTGCTCAGAACATAGAAATAATCTTTCTCTGTGACTATACTTGGAGCTTTTCTTGCATGGTATAAAATTGGAATCAAATGTAATGAAATTCTTTATGGTTCTTTGTCACAAAAGAGCTGGTAGTCTCAATGGTCTACTTGCATCATGCTAAATATATCCGATCTCCTCAAGTTCTCTTGTAAGAGTTTTCACGGAATCCCCTTTTAAAAATCTATACTTTGGAATGTGGTTTAATTATAATCAGTTTTGATTCTCAGAGGAATAAGAAATAATTATCCATCCATACATGGATGAAACGGATATATAAATGGACATAGATTAATTTTCTAAAAACATTTCTAGCTTAAACCACTCCTTTCCAAATATCTATGTTGAATGTCTTAGTTTCTTTTTTTCATGGTGCCAATTTTAGTTTTATTCTCTAGGGCAAGAATTGCATTTCTACTTGTTTGCAGTACTGATAAAGTGTAATATTCACTTCTCTCCCTCTACACACATTCAAGTGTTCAGAATGCCCAGTTTTACTCAGTAACTCAGGTTACTTTTAAACTGCTACTGCCTTGGCTACAAATTTGAGTGATTCAATTTTTGGAAAGCTCCATGGAATGCTTATTCTTTTGGTGTGTTTAATCTACCCCTTCAATGTTGGGTCCAGAAGAAGCACCTCCAGATGGAGCTGCTCCACCGCCTGGTAACCATGCATTCTGGTACAGCTTTGTAATGATGGGATTACAAACCTTCTCCAACTCTTTCTGTTGAATCTCCATTACTTAGCATGGTGCCTGGCTCACAGTATCACTTAATAAATACTCATTGAATGACTGACTAGGAAAATGACTTTATCACCTGAGTGGGTAAAGGATTAGAGTAGGAAGAGACATGAGTCATGGAGACCAAGTAGAAAGCTCTTATAATAGCTCAGATTAGAAGTGATGAGAACTCAACTGTTAGTAGTTGTGTCTGTGGAGAGAAAGAGACCGAAAGGAGAGACATTGAGGAATTACTAATAAAATTTGGCAACTGGCTGGAAATTCAGGATGAGAATGAGTGAACTTGGAAATGCTTTTTTTAAGGTAGGGGCATATCATAAATATGATCTTGTGAGAATTCAGTTGAAAGGAAGCTGGAAATGTTTTAAAATAGCAAGTAGCAGATAAAGGTTATTTTATAAAGTTTCAAACAACACCCAGTGTTTGACTTCCTATTGCATTGCAATATTCATCTTAGTTAATGAAGTTTTAATGTCTTTGAAAATAACTTGTCTGAGTATGGGGTGAAGTTAAAAAGTATCTGGACCCTCCAAAGTTCTTCTCCTGTATGAGAAAGTAAAAATTGAAGTTTTTGACTTTAGGCAGACATTTAAAAATAATGACAACATAAATGATCATGTTAACTTCAGAACAATAAATAAATGGATGAATGAAAAAGCATTTAGTAAGTGCTTATTATGTCCAAAACAGTGTGCTGCACACTTAATATGCAAATTGAAAAGTCAGACAGATTCTGATCTCAAGTAGCTCATATACTATTCAGGAAAATAATACATAGAGATTTTAGTTGCAAGTCATATGGAAAGAACTCTAGGGTGCAGGAACAAAGCAGATGGTGATATATATCCTTTCGATATCATTTCTACTGATGAAATCACATTAGTTTTTGATGTTGAGCCATTTAACAATGTCATGGACTTTGATGGCAAGAATGTGTGGTCTTTGGGGCACTGCTGTTCTTAAGGTTCTTGGGTTCAGGATCCTGGGCTATCTCTATAGGGACTAGAAGGGAGGTGGCTGTTGAGGTGGTGATGGTATGATTTGCCTGGTAAATGTCACTTACTATTTCTCCTTAAAAGTGTCTTTTTGCTTTAACTGGGCTATCTTGCCTGTATAATGTGTTGAACTTGAGGAAGTTATTCTTTCTCTTTAGTCAGACTCCCTGCTGTGACCTAAGGATACGACACTAAGGGAGGTAGAAATATTAAGAAAGTGCCAAAGATCACAACCAAGAGATTAAAACTATGAGCCTGGACAACAAAATTATTAATATAAATAGCAAGAATTTGTTCCATCCTGAAGCAATCTAGAATCCTATTCTAGTCTTTAGAAAATTGGCAAAGATATTTAGATTCTTTGGGACAGCTTTTAACTCATGAAGATGAATCTTTGCTCCTGGCCTACTATCCACTGAACCTCTTAGCTGCCTTTACAGCCATGAAATGGTTTCAGATATAAACTCTGAGCAAGGCTGTGTGGCCAAGTGAATAGAAATGTTGTTTTGGAGACAGAAAACTCGGAGTTCAAAGTCCACCTCTGAAGGATACTTTCCATATATCTCTGGGAGCACCACTGAACATATCAGCGCCCCCAGAAAACTCTCTAATACTTAAATTACAAAATTGCTATGATATGCTTTGGTAGAAGATGTTCCCTATGAGTTCCCTCACCTAGTGAAATTACGGATTAAAAACAAAAAGCAAAACTCCCTTTTCTCTTCTGTCGTCTATTGACTAGACGAACTATTACTATTCAACTCTCAGTTCCTCATGATATTCTAAATACAACAATTATTTATTAAGCAACTACTATGTATTAAACATGGGGATACAATGAGAAAAAAATAATCCCTGCATTCAACTTGCTTGCTTACTGTTGAGGAAGGTGTGTATGTATGTATGTGTGTGTGTGTTGTTATATATGTATCTATCTCTATCTAGAGAAATATGAACATTATAATTTAACAAGAAAAGAGAGACCACTATGTAATAGTTAATATTTATATAGGGCTTGATGGTTTTCAAAGCACTTTACAAATATTTATTATATTTGTATTATCTCATATGATCTTTACAACCACCCAATAGGGTATAGGGTGTATTTAGGGAAGACTAATACTTCTGATGGGAGGGTTGGCAAGTCATTTTCATGGTTTCTTTCCACCTTTGGCGTCCACCTGATCCACTCAGCTCTTACCTGCAGCTCCAAGAAACTAGCATGCACAGTGACCACAACCTGGCAAACAGTTTTGGAGGGTAACTGAGGGGTACCAAACTCATTACTGAATTAGGAGGTTGTCTACCTCATCTTTGTGAAGACTTCTCCTGGGAGAATGGGTGTATGAAGAAAATTTGTTCCAGTGGTCATGAAGGCAGGTGAAACAGGCATGGTGGTATGCTTAGAGCCTGCTTAGACATCAAAGATGCATCTTGGGTCTTCGCCAGTCATTTTGACTCTATCCTGTCCCTGGACTGTGGTGACTCTGGAAGAGTTTAAAAGAAATGATGACTTCATCCAACTATGCCTCACTTAAATAAAAAGACACCACCCATACCATTTTACCATTTTTACCTATCTCAAAGTACAATGGAGACAGACAAGTGACAAAGCCACAGATGTGGATACACTGGGAGCTTCAGTCACAACCCTTCAGACAGGTGGCCCAGGTCACTGGGTCATCTTCTCACTGGAAGCAGCAATGTCATTGGGCAGTGCCTTGGGTGTCTTAGCAGTCTTTTAAGCATCATATTGCCCCCATCCTGGTGTGAGGAAGGAGCTAGAAAAGGTGCCTCAAAAATTATCTGCTTACCCATAACTGGCCTTATTACCATAGCAGTCAAGGACCCCACCCTGTGGTTGAAACACAAAGAAGTGTCCAAAACCTTCTGCAAAGATGATTCCACTTGCCATTAGTATGTGGAATGTACACACACTTTTAGACAATTCAAAATTCAGTAAATCTGAAAGACAAACAGTGCTCATGAGAGAGCTCAGCAGGTACCTCTTCTAAACAGCAACCTTGAATGAAACAGGACTGGCCAATGAAGTCCAGATTTCTGAAGCTGGAGAGGGAGACACATTTTTCTGAAGTGGCCTCAGTGGAAGGGAATACAATGAAGCTGGTGTAGGTTTTGCAATAAAGGACAGATTTATGAAAATGTGATTGCTATTTGTAGACAAATGCCATTCCACCATCATCAATGCTTATGCTCCCACCACGATGAACCTTAATGAAATCAAAGAAAAATTTTATGATGACCTGGAGATACTTGTGCCAAAAGAGTACAAGCTTATAATTTTGAGTAACTTTAATGCTAAATTAGGATCAGATTACCAGACATGGCATGGAGTCCTTAGGAGTAATGGATTTGGAAACAGCAACAACAATGGTCACTTATTACTGAGGACTTGTGCATCTCATGACCTTCTCATCACCAACACTGTCTTCCATTTACCTAAACACAATGAAACTTCATGAATGCACCTTCACTGGCATTTAGTAGACTGGGTGACTTAAGGAGAAGATACAGACAGGACATGAGAATAACAAAAGCAATGTGTGGCACAGAATGCTGGACCAATCATAGACATCTTTTCTAAGCTAAATATTTGTATTCTACAAAAAGGACAGCCCCCAAGGCAATATGAACATTAGAAGAATCAATGTCAACAGATTAGAGTGCTTCTCTGAGTGGGAACAACTTGTTGTCAACTTTGTAGGAAAGTTGGGTCAACACACAGTTGACAACACTGGAACAGAAAAGGAGTGTGACAACACTGGAACAGAAAAGTCAGAGTTTTGGTGTATAGCACTGCATTTATTCATCTAAGTCAAGAACACTTGCAAGCATCAAGACTGGTTCAGTGAAAATAATGGGGAAATTCAAAAGCTGCTAAAGGAAAAATGAGAACTCCATGGGGAGTTTATCCATCTCTAATAAGGTGGCTTTTAATTACATCAAAAATAAAGTACAAGGGAAGCTTAGAGAGATATGGGATTCTTGACTCAGCAAAAGGCAGATGAAGTTTACTTTTATGCTGATAGTAACAATCCAAAGCAGTTTTATGGTGCCCTGAAGGCTATTTATAGGTCAATGGTCTATGGTGCCTCTTCATTACTCAGTCCTGATGGAACCACATTGAATAGTGATGAGAACATGATTATAGAGATATGAGCTGACTACTTCAGTAGTGTCCTCAACAGAATGTTATCAATCAATACTGAAGCCATTGACCTTTTACCTCAGGTTGAAGTCAATCCCTCCCTAGCTGAAGTTCCAACAGAAGAAGAGGTTTTGAATGACATTAAGCTCTTTTTGTGTGGCAAAGCATCTGGTGCTGATTCTATTCCAGCTGAGATTTGCAAGGTGGGGGATCCATTGCTCATACAAATGCTGACCGAAATTTTATGTGTAATATACCAGGAATCCCACCTTGTGGTTGAAACACAAAAAAATGTCCAAAAACTTTCATCATCCAGCATCACATCATCCATACTTAGAAGCATTGATTTCAGGAAATGGACACGTTTTGAATGCTGTGGTTAAGTTCACTTATCTTGGCAGGATACTTTCTAGGAATATATACATTGATAATGAGGTTGACACATGCATTGGCAGAGCTAGCTCAGTATTTGAGAGGCTCTGAAGGAAAGTATGAGAGAGAAGAACCATTAGATTGACTATCAAAATGAAGTATATGAAGTACATTGACAATCAAAATGAAGTACATTCAAAATGAATGTAGTGCTACCCACATTGTTGTATGCCTATGAAACCTGGAAAGTATACCAACATCATGTGAGGAACTGAGTCACTTCCATTTGAATTGTCTTAGGAAGACTCTGAAGATCACCTGGTAGGAAAAGATATCAGAAATTGAGGTCCTTTCTAAACTGCCAAGCATTCAAATTGTTCTACAGAGAGCACAACTATAATGGATTAGCCACTTTGTTCAAATGTCAAACATACACTTGCCCAAAACACTGTTTTTTGGCAAACTCACACAGGGCAAGCACTCACATGATGGTTAGAAGAAGCACTACAAAGACACTTTCAAGGTTTCTCTTAAGAACTTTGGAATTGATTCTGTGACATGGGAGACACTGGCACATGAATGCTCCTCAGAAAAGGTGCTTTATGAGCAAAACAGAGTTGAAATACTTCGAAAGAAATGAGATATGTATAAATTTAGACAATCTACCCCACATGTTCACATGAATTATTTGTGCATGACCTGTGGTAGAGCATTCCAAGCTCATATTTTTCTGTTCAGCCACAGTCAGACACACTATAACTTGACTCTGACATAGTGATGTCATTTTGGTCCTCTTTGAGAATGAAGGCTAATAACCAATCATTGATATTCTTATTTTGCAGCTAAGTAAACTGAGACAGAGAGAGATTATAAGTGACTTACCAGAGGCTACACAGCATGTTTCTGAGGCTGGATTTTGACTCAGTATTTTCTGAGTCCAACTCCAGCTAACTATTCACTGACACTACTTGGCTATTTACAAAGAATCAGGACACATATCCCACAGGAGGTGATTGAGCTTTGCAAAATGTTAATGATTGTGAGAGGAAGAAGTAAGCTAGGAGTTTGTTGCAGGCATTTAAGTTAACCTATGTTAAAGGATAAAAATAGGAGACAGAATGCTCAATTTAGAGCAAAAAATGAGGTCAGATCAGGAGGTTAGAATATATGTTGTTAAAAGGAGAATAATGTGCACTTTGCCTGGGATTAGAGTCAAATTAGAAAGGGCTTTAAATGACAAGCTAGAGATTTTATTTTTGTTTTTAATCCTAAAGAAAAATGGGAACCACAGAAATCTCTTGAGCTGAACAGTTGCACTATCAGGCTTACTGCTTTAGGAATATTGCATTGACAGTTACACGGAGGATAATTTAGAGAGGGGAAGAAGGTAACTAGAATCTGGAAGTTCTATTAAGTGGCTGTTACAGTAGTCCAAACAAGAGGCTAAGTAGTCCAAAAAGGTCTCAAGTACATTGGTGGTCATGTGATTGAAAAGATGGCAATGGATTTCATAGATGCTGTGCAGGTGAAATTGATAAAACTTTGTGACTGACTGGATCTGGGAAATGGGCACAGGGAAGAATCAAGGATGACTCCACTGCTGTGTATCTTGATTACTGGAAGGATGATAGAAACTCCTTTCAGAAACAGAGAAGTTTAGAGAAGAGATGGATGTCGAGAGTTATATCCTGGATCTCTTGAGCTTGAAATGGTCCTGGTTTCTTTCAAGTCCAGCTAAAAATTCCACCTTCTAAATGAAGCTTTTCCCATTCCTTCTTAATGTTAGTGCCTTCCTTCATTCCATTTTTCCAATTTGAACTGTATATATATATATACATATATACATATATATGTATATATATACATATATATAGAACACAATTTTTTCATTTTATGTCCCCTGTAAAATTAAGAGTTATTTGAGAGTCGAACTCTGTCTTTTGCTTTCCTTTGTATCTTTAGCACTTAGCACAGTACCTGGCACATAGTAGGGACTAAATAAATGATTGTTGACTTGATATAAAGGACATCCATAGGAGGTGCCCAGCAGGCAATAGATGATTCAAGACTGGAGTGTAGGAGAGAGAATTAGGGTTGCATATGTACACAGGGGTGACATCTGCCTAGAAAGGATAGTTATACTCATGGGAGTTACTGAGATCATTGAGAGAGTGATCATTAGCTGTGATCATAGTAAGTAATGTTTTGTGGTTGAGGCAATCAGTGTTACTTTTTAGATCTTCCTCTTTTCCACTCAATATTATATTCTCCAACAGTGGGTAAATTTGCCAAAGCCAAACATGCAATAAACATTGTCACTGATAGGAAATAGAACCCCCTCCCCACTCCTGCAATTTTCTATTAAAAAAGCCTTCAAATTAAAAAAGAAAAAAGATGTCATGCTGGCTAGCTGTAAGAGAAAAGACCTATAGGCAACTAAAATTTTAAAGTCCATTCTTTATGTAGGTTTTTATCCAAGGCTTTAATGACACAAAAGGCTTAAGTCCAATGTTTAATTCTGGATCATTACCCTCCCTACTCCCCCTCCCCCAGTCTACTTTTCCCCATCCTTATCTTCCCAACCAAGGGCAATTACTATTTGATTATTCCAAGCACATTACATATCAAGTCCTTTTTCCAAGCTAGCATATAGAAAGGAAATTTTATTGAAGTCTTACAGAGCTTTGTTCTTCCAAATGAATTTTGTTATTATTAGAACAAAATAGGACTCCAAACAGGAAGCCTGAAAAATGGACAGATGCCTTCCAATAAGTAACCCTCTTTCCCAGGTATATAAAAACAACCTTAGCATTTATATACCACTTTAGGGTTTGCAAAACATTTTACAAACTTTGTTTCATTTGATTCCACTATTATCTGAGGTAAGATTCACATGATTCACATTTTATAAAGGAAGAAGTTAATGGTCAAAGATGCTCTGATTTGACTGATGCCTCACAAACAGAAACGGAAATTAGATAGGAACCTACTTTTCTCTGACTTAAGCTAAGTTCGGTTATGCTTTCCTTACATCATGCTAGCTCTCAATTAATAATCATAGCTCATATTGATATAATGCTTTAAAGCTTTGTAAAGTGCAATCTATCAATAAAACTTTATTAAGCACCTTCTATTTTAAGACCCTGTGTTGAACTGGGGATACAAGGGCAAAATGTGTATGCATGAGTATATATTATGTGTATGTATGTTTGTATATATATATATATATATATATATATACACACATACATATCTATACACATCTATGTCTATATCTATATATCTCTCTCTGTGTGTATAGATATATATATGTGTATATATATATATATATACATACATATATATATATATATATATAACATACATTATTTTTCCTTCGGCTCATTAAAGGAGTCATCCCCTAACTACTTCTTAAACAGGTCTATTCACTAAATGGACGTTACCTCACCTTAAGTGAGTACCTGAATAGGCCTTGTCCTACAGGGGCCAAAGTCTCCCATTGCATCCTGGGCCATCTCCAGTCATCCTGATGAATATCTGGTCTCTGGATTCAGATGGCTCTGGAGGAAAAGTGAGACTAGTAACTTGCACAGACCTCCCTCACTCAAAACAGAGTCCAGTACAACTCATGTCATCATTTCTCTGATGGCATGGTCTTCTTCGGCAACAAAGGACAAACACAACAACAACATCCAAAATGAATAGAAAGTAGATTAGGGAGGGAAGACACTAGCAACCAGGGAATGTGGCGAGTACAAAACACAAAGTGGCTTGTAAGATGAATCTTGAAGGAAAATCCAGATTCCAAGATAAGGAGATGAGGAAAGCATGCATTCCCAGGCGTGAGTGCAGGTAGTATAAAGGCAGGGAAATGCAAGATGGATTTTTACCTGTTCGGTATATAAGTAAGACTGTATGGCTGTAGCACAGGATGTGTAGATTGAAGTCAAGTATAAGAAGGCTAGAAAAGAAGGAAAGTGATAGTTTGTAAAGATTTTTAAGTATCAATCAGAGGAATTTATATTAGATTCTAGAGGTATTTAGGAACTGCTAGAGTTTGTTGAGTGAGGAGTTCGGGGCGTGGTGACAATGGTTTTTGAAAAGAAAAGCACTTCAGCAACTAAGACAGATAGATTGGCAAGGAAGATAGGCATGAAGGAGAGAGACCAAATAGGAGGTTGTTGTAATAGTTTAGGTGAGGCGATTAAGGCCTGAAGTAGGATGGTGGCAGTGTGACTAGGGAGAAGGGGACAGATATGAGAAATATTAAGGAGATAGAAATACCCAGGCAGGAAGAGCTAGCTGCTTTCCAATTTTAAGAGTCCCTCTCATCAAGTCCTCAGACTGGCCTTCATTAATCGATTCTACTCTAACCAACAAGCTCCTCAGACAGATTACTACATATTTTGGTGATGTTCCCTCTAACATCTGGAAAGGATATCCCCCTACACAAAGGAATCTTCCCTACTTGTAAAGAAACTGTTAAAGCACCTTAATTTCTAATCAGTCATTTACAGACCATTGTGTAGATTATTCCAATCAATTTAGACTTGTAGTTTTCTCTGCTATTTTATATCTAGAACTGAAGTAGGAGGAATAGACCTGGGAATTTATTCTTTCTCCTATCAGTTTTGAGGGGATGGTAAAGGTGATAGGGAAAGATCCCAGAATTAGGCAAATATGAGTTCTTAGGGCAAGTTTATGGGACACACAAACATATACACATAACTACGTATAACTATATACCTGTATCTTTATCTATCTACACATATACAATGTGTATATATTTACTTCTATATATATATATAATGTATATTATATATATATATATATATACACACACACACATATCTATCATCTATCCATCCATCTATCTATCTATCTATCTATCCATCTATCTATGTAATCTATCTCAATCCTAAATTTCTCATTTGGATGAGGAAATCTGAAGTTCAGTAAGGGAAATCTGCCTCTTCTTTGGTACCTGTTGTACTAAATATCTCTCATTTTTTGTACTTTGAAGATTGTGTTTGTCTGGCTGAATTGAATCGGGTCCTTTCTTCATTTTGGTCCAGAGTTGATTAAAGAAAATGTTAGAGGTGACTTTGTTGTTGGTTGAGAAGCATAACATCAGGAAAATGATTACATAACTTGAAGTTGACTTTGATTTGAGTGAAGGAAGGCTGTGCAAGGTCACCAACCTCACTGTCTCCTTCAGAACCATCTGAGTCCAGTTGCCAGATATTCATCAGGATGACTGGAGATGGCCCAGGGTGCAAAGGAAGACTTTGGGCCTTTTGAATACTTTTTCAGGTACTTGCTTAGAGTGAGGTAATGAGCATTCAGTGAATAGGTCTCTTTCAGAGGTGAGTCAAGGGATGACCCCTTTAATTTGAAAAAAAGAAATCAAACTGGGAGACGAAGACCTTCAGGGTTGCTGTTCCAAAGAGAAACAGTTATCTTGACATTCATTCTAAGCCAGGAAGGCTAAAAATACATTAGGCCACAATAGGTTCTTGTCTAAAACATGACTTAGTGAAGGAAGAAGAGATTTACCCTTCATGTACCTAATTTGACACAGAGTTTAGTAGAACATAAAAGAAGTGACACTCTTTTCCTTGTAAACCCTTCTTTTCATGCTTCATCCATAGAGTTTAAAATGTATATCTAATCCAATTAGCATTTTAGGATCAAAGTCTAGGGAAATGAAAAAGCAGGTCTTGAACCAGATAAGATTTTGTTTGACTTCAGCTAAGGCTCTTTTTTCTCTAATTTAACTTCAGGTGACTTTGAGATTTATAAATAAAAACACTAGCATTAACTAATTTGATACTAAGTTACTATAGTTGTATATAATTGGTACAAAAATATTCCCTACTGTGTTTAGTTTACTTAGTTATCATATTTATTCCAGACATTGCCAGTAGACAAATAGTCAAACAGATATTCAATTAATGAGATATCCCTAAGTCCTCCAGAGCTGCCACAGATGTATACTACTACAGGGGCAAGTAGCCCTTCTCTTGCTGTTACTTGGCCATTTATACCTAGATATTTTACATTTCCGTGGTACCTGAGTGTTGTTTAAAGTATTTGTTTGTGTGTTTCACTTCCCAGCAATTGGTATTAAAGGAAACTCTATGAGAAATTAAAAGCATCTTGGTTGAAGTCTTTCTTGTCATTTATTTTGCAGCAAAACAGCTTAATTAAATCCATCTCATTGACCTTCATTTGACAGGAAGTCCGTGCAAAAGCTTTGGCTGACCACTTTGATTTATTTTTGAGTCTCAGTAAGTGATTGAAGAACATTCCAAATAAATATCCTAGAGGAAAATGAAATCATTTCACTCATTTGCAAAGTCCTTACGCTTCAGGTTAAGAGCCTTTAACTTTTCTTGGAAAAGTGACTAGAACTTTCCAATTCATGCTGTTATTTCTGTATTTTCCTAAAGGACTTTAAAAACACAAGATTCATTAGCCTGGATTCTAGAACACAATGCCAGAGAGGGTGGCCAAGTTCACGGGGTTATCCCCTAGAGGTCTGTTAGTTTAACTCTGGTCTATGATGCTAGACTACAGGCAGAATACAAATGCATGCTGTTGAACAGGGTTCATAGAAAGACATGAATCATGTCTCTTCTAGAAAAATACAAAAACAAAAACTGTGTATTTGCTATTCCATTAGCTGCATGGATAATGGCACCAGCCACTTATTGAAGGAATATTCTCCCAAAGCATTGTGTTAGGCATTGAGAAGAGTACAGAAAGATATAATCCACAGTCTTGATGTCATGGAGCTTATAATCTGTTCGGAGAGAAAAATCATAGATGTATGAATAGCAGTAAAAGCAGCTTATATTTAGGAAACCTGTACTTATAAAGACAAGATCCATGTTGGATATATAAAAGAGAGAATTGGATTGGAAATATCCGGAGAAATGAAGGCTCTGGGACTGGAGATGAACGTTGAAATAATGATAGGAGTTAGATAGAGTAGTAAATTGTGGAGGAAAACGGGGTGGAGGAGTGATGACATTTCAGATATGAAAAATGTTGTCAACAAAGGTTAAATGGCAGGAATATACACAGGAGTATAGGATCCTAGCTCTAACATTGGCAGGGACCTCAGGAACCAGAGAGTTCATGTTTATGGGATAATAGGACTGGGACACTGGGACAGAGCTTTGAGACCCACAAAAAAACTGATGAGTGGAGTGAGGATTGAGTACAGTTGGTATTTTACTACTATAAAATAATAACTATTGGTAAGGAAATTGCATGAAATAAAGCATCACTGTGCTCCCGTTTTGGGGTATTTCACTCTGGAACTTTGAAACTTCTGCCCTGAAATTTGTCCCTGATTCCTATATTACTTGATGGATTTGGTATCCTGATGGCAGAATTTTGTGGAGGGAACGTGGAATTTGGAGTCAACAGAATTAGATTCAAATGTGACTTCTGCTAAGTACCACCTGTGCGAATTTGGACAAGTCTTTTTACTTTTCTGGACCTCAGTTTCTTCATCTGTAAAATAAAGGAGTTGGACTGAATGATCTCCAAAGTTGCTTAGAGCTCTAAATTCCTGTGAATTCTGGCTTGATCTAGCATAGTCTCTGATTGTGCTTTTTGATAACTGCTTGAAACATGCTCTCTTTGACAAGGAGATTTTTTGTTTATTTGTTTTTTAACCTTTGGAGCATATTGATTGCTTGTATCATGAACAACAGCTTTTCCTAATTCTGTCCTTCCCTACCTTTATCTAAAACCAGACAGAAGCCTGAGATTTGACAGGAGAGGTTAGAGAAATAGGTGGAGGTCTTTCTGTAGAAGGCTTTTAATGGATAGCTCAGGAATTTAAACTTTACTCTGGTGGTGATGCTGATTTGCTGAAAATGCTTGAGCTGAATAGTGATAGATGGCAAGTGGTATTTAAGGAAGAATAGTCTGGTAGCATTGAGTATGATGGTTTGAAAGAAAGGTATTTTATGTGGGAGCTACTTCTATCTGATAAGGCACACTAAAGCACTTGTAATGTTTTTTTGAGTCCTGAAGAGCCAGTTCCCTGGTGTCTTCCAAAATGTACTCAGTCATGATGAATAAGAGCCTTCTTTGCAGTTGGGTCTAAGAAAATCCCTGAGGGGCAAGTGTACAGCCCTTAAATACTTCCTGGAGAGGCTGCTCCCAGATGCCTACTCAGGTAGGTCCTGTATCCCGGATTATCTGCCTGGGGTCCGTGTTTTGTTGATTTGTATGGGCTGCTAGATGTAGTTGCAACCTTATTTGTCCACAGGCTAATTTTAACCTGCATAGAGGTAGTAGCGGTTGTGGTGAACAGAGCACTGGCCCTAGAGTCAGGAAGACCTGGGTTCAGATGTGACCTCACCCTTATTAGCTGTGTGATTCTGGGCAAGTTGCCTAACATCTGTCTGCCTCAGTTTCCTCAACTGTAAAATGAGGATCATGGTTGTAAAAACCAAGTGAGACAATGTTTCTAAAGTTCTTTGCTGACCCTAAAGTGAAAACAAATGGTAGCTCTTATTATTATTTATTTTTGCATGTCAAGTTTTCATAGTTGTTCTTTTCCTTTATATCGTTAAAGTCATTGTTTATAATGCTTCTCTCACTTGGCTTACCTCCTCTCTCTTCCCATGCTCCTCTATAGCCTTCATATTCACCATTTCTTCAGGCTCGGTAATATTTCATTACATTCATGTAATGTAATTTGTTTTGGCATTCTTCGATTATTTGGCACCTACTTTTCTCCAACTTAAAGCATACTTTTCATCCTTTTCTCTCCAAGGAAATGTGAGAATTCAGATCTTATTAGGAATTTAAGGAATTTTCAATGATCTTTCACAAATTTCAAAGTGTTTTCTGATATAGAAAAAGCCCCTAATCCTCACTATAAACATTGTGATTGTATAGATATGCTTCTTTCTTGAAATGCTAAAGCCTAATTATTTAGAGGTTGTATCCTGGCACTTAAATAAAATTCCTTAGGAACATGAAGGCTATGCAGATTGGTTATTCATTTTCTTAAAGTATGCTTTAAGGTTCTTTGAGTGTCCTCCAGCTGATAGTATTAGGGCAAAATCTAAGAACAAATTTATAAATAAAGTTTCTGGTTCACATGGTATCATGGGATGAAAAAATTAAAGATGAAAGGAACATTTTTAGACCATCTAGTTCAGCCCCCTTATTTTACTGATGAGGAAACTGAGGACCAGACAAATTTTGTAATTTACTCAGGTGTCATGCACTGAGGGCTTAAATCCAGCATCCCTCTCTCTAGAGACAATATTCTTTCTGCTCATGTGTTATTAGCCTGAGTCCCTTCATGGATGGAAACTCACCAATTATTACTTGGAAGGCATTGGGTAGAGTTCTTATATTGCCATTAATATTGATGCTAACTTGAATAAAGATAACTTGGTTGAACCCCATTTTTGTGGTTTTCAATTTAGGAAAGTAAGGCCACCCACATGCATAGACCCTTAAGGACCTCTGAGCTAACCAGCTGGTCTTATTCCATCTCCTCATACCTTTTCTACTACTGTTCTTCCTGTTTCAGTGTGAAATGTAACATGGCACACTGACGAGAGGACTGGATTTGGAATACTATGGTTTGATTTCATATTCTTTAGCTTATTAATGTTTGACCTTGAGTAAGTCACCTAGTTCTTGATATATTTATCTGCAAAGTGAGGGGATGAATTAGAGGATCTCTAAAGTCTCTTCTAGGTCTAGATTGATGACCTTTGATCAAGTGTTCAGAGGAGCATTTGAAAGGACAGGGTCCTGGGAGAATCTTTTCTCTGTCTCTTTTTGTTATCAAATGGAAACCAGGAGAAAGCTTTGTCACCTTGAATATTTTCACACTTTGAAAAAAATCTTAAGAAGCAATGATCTTGCTAAATTCATAATTCACTAAGTCAATTTTTACTTCAAAGCTCTGGGATATCATATGAATAGGTAATTCTTACACTAATACAGATTGTAATCTTCCCATATCTACCAGAACATAATCTGAATTAGCTTCTATGGCTACGAAACTACTCACTAGATTTCTCATAATGAGCCTTTGTAAAATTAACCAGGGTAGAGTTTGGTTGCAGAAACACACCTGTCTTTTCACTGGTACTAAAAATTCAGTATGACCTGTCAGAGCTAGGGTTCCACTCTCCTAGGTATAGAGATTTAATCTGATATTCCATTAATAAATGAAGTTCCTAGGTGAGGAAGTTCCCTCTTCTAATACAGGTTGGCACTCTCTTTGTGGTCTAGAGTATGAGAGGGTTTCCCAAAGCAATACAGCTAAGTTTCCTGGGATTACAAAGCCTTTTTTTATGTCAGAGGTGAAACAAGAACCCAGGTCTTGTCTCTAAGACCAGTTCCCTATCTACTATGCAGTAATGCCTCTTTCACTGACATAGCCTTTAATGATGCAGCTTCATATCTACACCACAGTGAGGAATAAGAGTAGGACTTTAATGCAAGCAAGACATCTACAACATTAAGAAATTTCTCATTTTGTTGAAAACTCCTCATAGCAGACTTGCACAACTTGGCAGTAGGTAGAGGCCAAAATTAAAATAGACTAAACATTTTTGGGCCACAGATAGGTTTTTAGTGGCTCAAGTAAAGGTAACGAGAGAGAGAGAGAGAGAGAGAGAGAGAGATCATCGTTGGCTGCTGTGGGTAATGTGACAAATAGGAGAAGGTCTACAGTGACCCCCCACCTTCTGAGTTACACGCTGGGCTGTAGTGACTGGTGGAAGGTGGGTTAAGAGGGGCATGGACAAAGCACTCTTTACATCTTTACTTTCTTTTGCATTCTCTACATATTTCATGGTGTAATAGTAATTTCATTGGAAAATCTCTCCTATTCATTAATAGGCCCATTAAGGCACGTGGAGCCTGTGTTGGGAGGAGTTTGATGAAAGGGTGGAGCAGAACCGAGAGTGAGTGAGCGCAATTGGGTCAGAGGGGAGAAGACGCAGGTAGGCATGCTTGGCAAGACTTAGGCTTGTGATTGTTTGTTTATGAGAAGACCCTAGCCAAGAGAGGGAGGCTTTGGAATGGCTTTGCCCCCTGCCATGGTTATGTTTACTAACTTCTTGGTCACCATGATGGATTTTGCTTTCTGGTTCGTCTCTAAATAAATGTTTTTCTTCTGCCTTCTACACAGAGAGTCTTTTACATTTTGCGATTGAGAACTACACTGACATATTCATAGTCACCACCAGTGCTGTGAATATTGCCTTGGTGATACACGTGGGATGCCCAAAATCCTTTGGCAGGCCACAAACCGCCTCCTCCCACAAACCCCTTTCCACAGGCCATATGTTGTGCAGGCCTGCCTTACAGGTACCTCTCAACATTTACATAGCAATAGGATATATGACTTGATTATAAGGGATGGGCCTCATGTAAAGGTGAAAGACTAGACCAGAACTGTTAAACACTTATTGGTTATTCTTGTGGGCTGTAAAATTCCTGAGTGTGGCCTGAAGCAGATTAGAATGTAGTTTGTAAATATTTAGCAAAATGCCCCTTTGTATGAATTATTATGAATGTTTGTCGAGATCCTCTGAATCTACCTACTTTACTAATATGTTTTTTGTGAACATTATAATATTTATTCCCTTTCAGATGATGCTGAATGCACAGATATTTCCCTCTCTTTTGCAAACCTCTCTGCCACTCATTCATTCATTCATTCAACAAGCATTTATTAAGTACTTACTATGTGCAAGGAAACTGTGCTAGATACTGAAGATACAAAGATAAAACCAAAACAGTAGCTTCCCTCAAAGACTTACATTTTACTGAATTTGCTTGACATATTTCAGTAGTCATTAGTGGAGTAGATGTTTTCTCCCTTCATTTTCATCATTACAATCCAATGTGACCATAGTGTTCATTTAAAGAAGACACTAGGAGCACTGGAACTGCAGAAAAAGCAATGATTTTTCTAGAGACAACAGTTGAGAAAACAGAATTTCAGAGTGGCTGGCATGAGATTTATAGAACCCAAAATAGAATCAATTGATGTTAACAAAACTTGATTCTATTGCATCTTTTAATTACTTGTTTTAAGGAGGTTTAATGCTTTTTCATAAGTCATGAAAATAGCCATGAAAATGAAACCATATCAGAAGCAGATTGTTTCCTTCCTTCCTTCCTTTTTCCTTCCTTCCTTCCTTCCTTCTTAAATTGATGGGGAAAGATAAAAGGAAAAAATACTTTATAATTGAAAGCATAAAATAATAAAATTTAAATTTACAAAGATTAAAAAAGCTAACAAAACAACTGTAAAAACATTACTCTAACTATATAAAATTTTTTTTACAGGTTTTGGTCAACTTCATCCTCAGCCTCTACTATTCATACTTCAATGGTTTATTAAGGGAAATTGTAAAATTGAGTGGAAGAAAAAGAACTCATTCCAGAATAAATGGGGGGGGGGGGAGGTTAGGGTTTGGAGAGGAATGAAGTGACAGCACAAACATGCTCCCAGAGTATTGTTTTGTTCTAGTGTTATGTAAATATTCCAAATTCAAAACAGAAAGTTTATGTAAAAGATGCCAAGTCAATCTCTCTGTGTGTTCCATTCCTTGTTACTTGGGAAATGATGTCCTTTCTGCTTAATGATGCTGAAAATCGCTCCAAGAATATAAAACCAAATATGCAGCAGACCTTCAATAACTACGGTGAGATTTGAAAACCATTATTTATCCTTGTCATACAGTATGGACTTTGTTTAAAGGGCTAGTAGCGTCAAATGTGTCTGCTTACAGTGGGTTCTTCAAAAAGTATAACACATGAAGAAAGTTCTCATTTGTGGCTGAATTCAGAAGTGGATTTCTAACAAGCTACAATTAGTGTGATTATTGAAGTCAATTGTGCATAGTTGATAAATTTCAAAGTGAGCCTTTGAGGAATAATGAAGCATCAGGGAAGGGAAAAAACCAATATAGTGACATTTCCAAATGGATTTCTTTTTTTTTCTCTTCACCATAGCTTTGAAGAAAATGGTTTTCTAACCTTAAAAAAAATCAACCAGGAAAGCTTTATAGCCTTGATATATTAAGCTTAGTTCTTTAGACTACTTTGGGCTTAATTGGGAGGAGATTATAAAGAAAGATTTTTTAGGTCAACAAATTGAAAAGGAGAACAAAGAGAAGAAGAAACAGAACGAGGAGGAAGGCGATACAAAAAAGAAGAAGAGGAATAATTAGAATGAAGAGGAGGAATTATAAAATAATTTTGATGAAATATTTCAGAATTTGAATAATTTGGAGAGGGTACATTTGGGAGTGTTTGGCAAGTTGAAGGAAGAGTAGATGTAGGCTTTTAGTTTAAAAGAGAAGGATTCGAGTTAGAGGTGGAGGATAAAGAATCAAAAAGAAAAAAATGATTTGAAATGATAGATCAGAAGGAATTGAGGAAGGAGATTGGGGCAAAGAGAAAAAAGTAATAGAGTTCAAGAAAAAAGAAGTTTACGAAACAAAGAAAATCGGTCAAAGTGATACAAATTGGTAATGATAAAGAGTTAAGACAAGGGAAAGTAGTCTGGGTATGACTTTCAAGGTACTAACAGAGTGAGGAGGTACAAATGTGGTAAGAAGTAACTGATGAGAAGAAAAATAACAACCCCCACCCACTCCCAGCCCTTAAAGAATTTTGCCCAACAATTCTCTAAGGGAAGCTAATAGCAAAACCAACAAAGGTTGTAGATTTTACTCCAACCAAATATGGAGAATGAGGCAAATTTTGCAGCAGATTTCATGGGTGTACAGTGTTTGTATTTCTGCCAAGCCAAATGATAGTTATCTTTATTGAAGGTGAAAGCTGGTCTCCATCCTTAATGATAAGGCAAAAGGACTCAGAAATTCCTTTCCATTCCACAGTTTATAAAGAAGAATGAAATGTTTATTTTTAATAAAACAAAAAAACCCACAAAACCTTTATTGATATCTTTTCACATCATTCTCGTGTCCAAATTTATCCATCATCTATCCCACAATCAACGAACCGTCCATTATAACAACAAATAAGAAAAAAGGAAAGACATGGGAAGACCTGTGTTCAAATTCCAGTTCAGACACTTACTAGGTATATGACCTCAAGAAAGTAACTTAACTACTGTTTGCCTCAGTTCCCTCATGTGTAAAATGGGGATAATAGTAGCATCTGCCTCACAGGATTGTTATAAGGGTAAAATGAGACAAAATTTTTGAAGTGCTAAGCTATTATTTTCAGAGGTCAACCTTGGTCAATATAATTACACAGAATCTAATTTATTATTTTCATTGTTGCAGTTCTTTCTGTAGTCCCGATGTATATTATTTTCCAATCTCTGTTTATTTCACTTTGTACAAGTTTGTGTATGTCTTTCCATGTTACTCTGTATTCATATCTATTAGTTCTTACAAAGTAGTAAAATCTATTGCATTCAGGCTAATAGTTTAGCTATTCCCTAGTCAATGATGGGTACCCACTTTGTTGCTACTTCTTTGTTACCACAAAAGTGCCACTGTAAATAGTTTGCTCTATGTGAAACTTCTGTCTTTGACTTCTTCAGAATACATGCCTAGAAATGGGATCCCTGGTCATTTTAGTCACTTTCTTAGCATAATTCCAAGTTGTAATTTGGAATGGTTGGACCAAATCACAGCTCTCCCCACAGTGCTTCCATGTGCCAGTCATTACACATCACCTCCAATACTGACTATTCTTTCATCTTTGTTCATTTGCTGAATCTACATTGAAACCACCAAGATGATGGAATTTTCAATTTGCTTATCATGAGTGATTGGGAGCAATCTTTCATAAGGTTGTTGCCAGTTTTTCATTCTTCCTTTGAGAACTATTTGCCATGTCCTTTGACACAAAAGAAGCCTTTCTTCAAAAACAAAACAGCCAAACAAACAAATTAGAAGAAGGACTTCAATAGGGAGACAAAGAACAAAAGGGACCCAAAAAGGGTGAAGAGAATAACGATCCCTCTCAAAAGGTGTTGAGTAGAATAGAATGTAGAGGAAGAAAGGACATCGACCATTTGGAAATAAGGAACAAGCATTTGGCTTGAGGAGGAAGTTGGAGCTTCTGAGAGTCCACGAATCTGCTTGTCCTCCAAGGAACAGAATGTACACCAGTCAGTGGATTTCCAGGGCAATATTCACAGCACTGATGGTGACTATGAAGATGCTGGTGTCATTCTCAATCACAAAATATAACAGACTCTCCATATAGAAGGCAGAAGAAAATATTTGTTCAGATACCATAAAGCCAAATCCCCAAATCAGAAAGCCAAATCCATCGTAGTCAACGCACATAAGCACTGCAGGGGACAAAGTTTTTCCCAAGCCTTTCCCACTGCTGGGACCTTCCCACAAACAAACACTCATAAGCCTACTTGTCTGCTTACCTATGTCCCCTTCTCATCCCATCCTAACTGCTCTCATCATTCACTTCCTCTCAGTTTTGCTCGACCCTTCAGTCCCACTCATTCAGCAAACTCTTCCCACCACATATGACATAGACTTCCATGTAATTTAAGCAGATCACATCATCCTATTAATGAATGGGAAAGATCTTCCCATTTAAATTACCATTTGCTTATGTCTTTTGACCACAAAAGAAGTGTTTCTTTAAAATCAAAACAAAACAGTCAAACAAACAAACTAGAAGGGCTTCAATGTGGAGATAAAGAACAAAAGGGACCTAAAAAGGGCAAAGGGCATAATGACCCCTCTCAAAAGAATAGAATGTAGAGGAAGAAAGGACACTGACCATTTGGAACTAAGTAACAAACATTTGTCTTGAGGATGAAGTTGGAGCCTCTGAGAGTCCATGCATCTGCTTGAAACAGAATGTAGTTCAGTTGGTCAATAAAGCCAGGCAATAAACAGTGTCAAGTTCAAATGAGTGCTATCACAGGTATTATCTGAACAAGAGACCAGTCATTGAGTCAATAAAAATTTATTAAGTGTTTTCTATGTGTCAAGCACCATGTTAAGTGCTGGAGATATAAAAAAGGGTGAAAAACATGGTTCTTAAGATGAAGGAACTCACATTATAGTGGAGACAACATGCAAATAACTACTATATGTACATATAGGGTCCTTCCCTTTGTCCCTCTTCCACTTTATGTATGTACCTATCTATAGTATAAGAGAAAAATTACCTTATATGAAAGACTCTAGCAGTGAGAGGTGGTAGAGGCATGAAGAGGAAGCTTCTGCTGGTAAGACCTGCACTGAGTCTTGAAGGAAGACAAGAAATCTAGGTGATGAAGATGAGGAAAATCTTATGAAAGAGTCTTAGGGAAAATTAATGAAACATATAGAGTTGAGATTGCTTCTAAGGAACAGCAAGAGGACTCTGTGGATCATTGAATAATGTGGAGTGAAATAAATTGTAAGAAAGTTGGAAAGGTAGGTTGGGGTGAAATTGTAAAGGCTTTAAATTTCAAAGAGGATTTTGTATTTGACCCTGAATGTAACCAAAGAACTACTGGAGTATATTGAGTAGGTGCCTGCCATGTTTAGATATTTACTTTAGAAAATTACTTTGGCAGGTGAGGGAAGTATGGATTAGAATAGGGAGAGACACAAGGCAAGGAGATGATGCCTAGCCAGGACTTTTGACCTTGTCTGGGTCATACTAAATATACTCTCTACAAGTGGTTATACTGTAGGTAGAGTTCGCCTTCATGATCTCAATAAGAAACTGCTTCAGGCCATAGGACATGTATCCTATTGCAGTAATTCATGAATATTTTGTATCTCCCAGACTGCCCCATTATTCAGGCAAAAAAAGGTACTTTAATGGGTCTTTTTTCTATTTTCTCTTTCTATTTTCGTGGGTTCATCTTTTCTCCAGCTGTTCTTTCTTACAATCTATTTGTTCTCTCCTATTTCAATGCCTCTGTAAGAAATTGTTGAGAAGGTGTTATTGAGAAGATTATGATTCTTTTTCCCTCCACATTTGTCCATTCATCTGGAAATACTGTAACACACAATGCTTCATTGATTCTTCCTTGTGCAGCTTACATTAGCTGCTCAATATTCTGAATTTAAATAGGAGGCTTACTCACACTTTTTGCTGGGGGAGAAAAAGAAGATATGATAGTTTCTAATACTTTGAAACTTCCAACTAGTGTCAGTATTCCCTTTATGACAGTGGTGTTCCAGATGTCTTGAAAATGTGCCCCCTGGCACCTTGATATTTAGTTATTTATTTTTTTCTTTTTTTGAGAAAAATGGAAACAGCAATACCTACAAAATGGTTTTTATTTGTTAATGTTTCTTTTTCTTTTATACAACAGGATGCAGTTGGTCAAACTAGACACTTTTAGATATGGATATCTTATTCAACTCCTTGTAAGTTACTTCAGATTTTCCCTCAGAATTTTTTCTGGCATGGAAATGCTTTCAAAGTTGGTTTCATCATTTTTCAAAGGGAGATAATTTTTTTCCTATTTTTGAATCATGTTTATTTCAACCACCAACATGTAAAAATAATCATATGAATATATATAATAATTTCAATTTATCTTGTTTATTGGGTTATTTTAAAACAAGGAGGAGAAAAATTAAAACATACTTTACTATGTTTTAATTTATTCACAGTTAAAGATCTTGTAATTTTTCCAAATTCAGCAGTGGCATTTCCTTTGGAAAAATCTAAATAATAATCCACCTTGATAGGACCTCATCTTTATGTTAAGGTGGAAAAAGTGATTTTTGTCATAAGCACAAGATTAGTAGGAATAAATAACTCTTTACATAGATTATAGGCTCATTCTAATGAATCCAATATTATTGTAAGTTCTTGGGATACAAAGAAAAAAACATCAGTCAAAGAGTTTCTGTTCAACTGGATAGCTATAACTTGTGTGTGGTCGTCCTTTGTTGCCAACGAAGACTGTGCCATCAGAGAAATGATGACATGACTTGCACTTGACTTTGTTTTGAGTGAGGGAGGGCTGTGCAGGTCACCAGCTTCATTTCTCCTTCAGAGCCATCTGAATTCAGTGACCTGATATTCATCAGGATGAATGAAGATGACCCAGGATGAGGCAACTGGGGTTAAGTGACTTGCCCAAGGTCACACAGCTAGTGAGTGTCAAGTGTCTGAGTGTCAGATTTGACTCCTGCATTGGTGCTCTATTCACTGCACCACCTATGGTAGCTATAACACACACAAAAGCAAGGAGGTCAAGGAAAATGGAAGAGGATGAGTGTTCTAAGAATTAAGGGTGAAGGAAAGTTGGATAGAAGAGGTGGCATCTAAATTCTGCCTTAAGGGAAAATGATTATAATCTTGTCTTTGGTTAATACTTGAAAGTGGGAGATGGAGTAGACTGCTGCCATTCAATGTCCTAGTTTTGAGGCCTAGTCAAGAGGACAGGAACATATCTACTCACCTCACCACTAAACAAAAATAAAAAGAATGCCATAATTAAAGAAGGCCCTGAATTCTCCTTGTAAACAGAAGGAATACTTCTCTATGTGAAATTTCCTGTTGACAAAAGTACTCTTTGCTTTGCCCTGGAGACTTTTATTGTATTGATTATTCTTGCTTTATAGGAATCCTAATGCTTTATTTATGAATTCAACAAACATTTATTAAAATGAAGGAGAACAAAGACAGAATTTTCAACCTCTAAGAACTTAAAATTTACTGAAGAGGTTGGGATAAGGACTAGGTCTGTGATTTATTCTTTTTTAAGTTAAATTTAATTTTTATTTTGAATTTATTAAATATTAAATAAAACAAGTATTTACTTAAAGATATTAGACAAAGAAAAATGCAAAGTAAACTGTAAATTTCTATTATATATTATTTTTCATTTTAAAAATATAAAATAAATTTAACAGAACTTTCAGAGCAACCTTTCTTGTTGGAGTTTCCTTCTGATCCTTCTCTTTTTTTTATTCATTATTTTAAAAAGTGTGTCAGTGGCCCTCTTTTCTTTTTTGACAGCTTTATCACTATTCCTTACCGCATATGCTACAATCAAAAAGTCATTCAATAAGCACCTAAGTGCCTATTATGGGCAATATAATTAAACCTGTGTAATAAATAGGAGTAGTCAAATAAATTTCTAAATTTTCAATACCTGAGAAAAATAAAAACCTTGAGTTCATCGCTTCTCTGTTAGGAGGTGTATAGCATATGCCATTATCCAGAGATCAATGATTTAATTTTGTTGGTATTGGAAACTCTCTGATGAGGCAATTTCCTCTGCTAATGCAAATTGGCAATTTAATGGCAACCTGAAGTCATAGAGAATTGTCTAGAGCACTGAGAAATTACGGGACTGCCCAGAGTCACAGAACAAGTATATGCCAGAGGAGAGACTTGAACCTAAAGCTACCTCTATATCTACTACATCATGCTGTTTGTCATTAGGGAAGATGTGACATGTATGTAACGATCAAAGCAATAAATATAATGTGAAATAGAAAATGACTACAACCATTAGCTTAATAGACACTAACTGTGTGTCCTTAGACAAGTCATTTAACCCTCAGTTTCTTCATCTGTAAAATGGGCTAGTGAAGGAAATGGCAAACCACTCTGGTATCTTTGCCAAGAAAACCCCATTGGGGTTACGAAGAGTCAGGCATGACTGAAAAACCATCATCATTGACCTGACTATTGATTCACTAAATAGAAAACTTTGTCCAATAACCAATGAATTAACATATTAAAAACATTTCTATGTTAAACTTTTTGTTAGATGAAACCCAGAGAGAAGAGCAAGTTGCAGCAAATTAGGAGGAAAACTTTCTGTGAAGAGACAAAGAAAGGATTTGCCAAAGTTGGTTTCACATTGAGCTCAGAGACAATATGAACCATAATTACTTGGGTCCTTGGCATTCTCTCCTTCTTGGAGCACAGGCAAAAAGACAATAAGGCTACTTGCAAGTCATGGGCAAACCTTAGAGACTGAGAAATTCCATGAAGAAATTGACAAGATTTTCCAAACTAAATTAATATATAATTTGATCCCAAGTGACTTTGACACAAAAGTGTTGAGAAAATATGGTTCAAATGTGAGAAAGGAAACAGGTCAAAAATTTGTCAAGTTCTCAAAAACCTTTTTATCACGGTGTTGGAAGGCACTGTATATAGCAAGCATTAAAGAACATTGCAAAATTAAAGTAGGTTGTATCTTAAGAGATAGAAAAAATCTAGTTACTGATATGAGTCATATCAACTTCAACTTTGTATGTGTGTGTGTGTGTGTGTGTGTGTGTGTGTGTGTGTGTGTGTAGTCAAAATATTTAGATAAGTTGTAGCAAACCAAAAAAATCAACATAAAATTAGATGAAAAGATGAGGATGAGAAGAGTTTTGTTCTTATTTTTCCTGAATAGGATAGAGCCAGACTTTAAGGAAGAAGCAGATGCTGGTCCTCTCTGAGGAAATGTATTGAGATAGCTCTTTGATACCCTGACAATAACAATAGAGAGTACTGTTTGGCAAGAGCAGGTAATCAGGGTCTCACAAAGAGCCTCCAAAAATGACTAAGGCCTCTTGAACACTAAAGGATTTTGGTAATTCATGTGGGCATAAGTTATATGCCCAGAAGAAATTTAATTGACAGGATTATAAATTCTTAGGTATGAAACTGAACACCTTGGGGACACAGGTAGTGTTTTCACCACTGACACTCACTGTATGACTTTGGGCAAGTCACTTAACCACAGTTGTCTCATCCTGGGTCATCTCCAGTCATCCTATTGAATATCTGGTCACTGGATCCAGATGACTCTGGAGAAGAAGTGAGGCTGGTGACCTGCACAGCTCTCCCTCACTCAAAAAAACAAAGTCAAGTGCAAGTCATGTCATCATTTCTCTGATGGCATGGTCTTCTTTGGCAATGAAGGATGAACACACAATACTATGAAAGGAAAGGGCATCAAAAGAAGCAGGGAATGAATAGCTGTTTGAGAAAAGCAATGATATCTGGTCCATAGCTTAAAATAAAAGAATTATTGGATAAGATAGAGTATACCTATTACAGATTGATAAGGATGAATTTTTTTATAGTGAGAAGTCATGAAAATCTAAACAAAAGGGCTCTAATTTGAAAAGGAATAGACAAAAAGAAATTTACACGTTAAATGTTATATATTTAAAAGAAACAGCAAGTTGCATATAACAGATTTGCAGTTTAATGTGCAATTATCTTTTTATTATATTATGTTATAGAAGTACTTGTTTTATTCCATAAATTAAAAAATTAAAAATAATGAGAAGGGGAAAATCTAAATAAATAAACAAAGCTAAATCCCACAGAACTTTAATATAGAAAGAAGAAAAGCAATAGAATTTAATCATTCATCTATCATTTATTAAGTAGCTACTATGTATCAAGCTAAGGTACATAGAATGCCAGTACAAAGAATGAAATAATTTTTACTAACAAGGATTTTATATTCTAATGATTTGGTATTTTGATTAGGTTGGAACAGTGAAACTTATTCTGTTGTATAGTTGTCTCTATGACTTTTAATTCAGCTAAGTCTTATAAATATGTGAATATAAGAATACAAATGATATGGAAAATTTTAATATGTCTTTAAGTCTCAGGGGTTCAGATACTTAGGACTTTTCAATGGGAATGAGTATGAGAGTTACATGAACAGATCCATACTTAATTACTTTGTGATGACTTTGGCAGCAGAATATAAGATAGACTGAAGGGATGTGAGACTTCCAGCTCCAGCTTGGAGTCTGTTTCAATAATCTAGGTGAGAGATGATGAGGGCCTGAGTTAAGGTGGTATCTTTGTGAGTAGAAAGCTTGTTGGAAGCAAGAAATATTGTTAGTGTAGAAATGTCAAGTTTTGGCACTTCATTAGACAGAACAGAATAATACTGAGGATACAAGCCTGGAAGCCTGGAGAGATGATTATAACTATAAAAGAAAAAGGGAAGTTTACTCAGAAATTCATAGGAGATAAAAATCTAAGCAAGGACCTATCATTTAAATTCTTGACCTCAACTCTCTCTACACAAGTACATAAAGTAGAGGTAAAAAATAACAGAGAGATTCTAATTATTTTTGGTGTTGTTGAGTTGTTTCAGTCATATCCAACTCTTTGTGACCCCATTTGGGGATTTTCTTAGCAAAGATATTAGAGTGTTTTGCCATTTCATTATCCAGCTCATTTTACAGATGAAGACCTGAAGCAAACAGGGTTAAATAACTTGCCCATGGTCAACTAGTAAATGCATAAGACCAGATCTGACCACATGAAGATGAGTCTTTTTGATTGAGGGACAAGGGCTAGAAATCAAGGAAGGAAGAATCAGTAACAATACTGTCCTTGAAGTCTACCATGATCCACAAGGATAAAATAAGGAAACATGAATAGTTTGGAGGAAAAAAGATTCCAAGTCTGTTATAGAGGTTAATTAGGTGATTTTATATCCAGACGTTGGTTAGAGTTCTCTGTGTTCCAAAAAAGAGTGGCCAAATTGTTCTTTGGTTTGCATTAATTAAATTTCTATCCTTCACAGAAGGTTGAGAAAACACTTGGGAAGTGATCTTGGACCTGATTCTACCCAAAAGGAGAAGTGTTCCTGAAGCAGAAATAATGGTAACCATAGGGAGAAATGATTACTCCATCTTATAATTTGTAATAGAGAAAAGGAAACTTGGGCATGGTCTGATATGTACCTTGGATTTTGGGGAGAGCAGGGTTTAGAGAATTCAGAGAATGGATAACTAGGATCCCATCTACTGAAATACTACAGCCAAATGGGAATGGAATTTAATAAGAATGAGATTCTGGAGGAAAAAAAGAGAAGAAATTGCAAAAAGCAAGAATATGGCTGTATACGCATTAAACTTGGATTTCAATAGAAGACAAAGGAAACATAAGAAGAGTGGGTAACAGCAGATAAATTCAAGAACATGGAATGGTCCTACAAGAGTAAGACAAAGACTTGCATTTCAGCTCTAAATGACATAAAAATTCAAAAGAAAGCTATGGAGGATAGCAAGATGGTTGTTTTCCTTCTTTTATTTTATTTAGCTATACTGGAGAAAAGAGGAAAATGGAGAACTCTTAGACCACTCCTTGTGGTGAATGAGACCATGATAATGGGTGATGAAAAGAAGCCAGAACTGATCCACTCTTAATTTTGTTTTAATTCTATAACAAGCAGGTGATTGCAAAGTACAGACCCATCATCAAAAAATTTATGTTCCATTGGATCTATACCTTGTAAAACAGGCAAGTAAATACAAGATCATTTGGAGAGCTCACTGATATCTAGGGGGATGAAGGACTGTTTTACTTTGGAATTGGCAACCCAGGAGAGTTTTGAAAGAAGCAAATGACCCTGACAGAAAGAGGAAAGGAACAGTGGAGTCAAACACTAGATTATAACAAGTTGGAAAGTCTGCAGGTGATGAGAAGGTATAGGTACTCTTTCTAAAACCTTAGCAATGAAGGGAGAGAACTCATTTAGGATGAAAGATAGCAGAGTCAAGTTAATTATCTTTCTTCCTTTAGAACATGTTTGTAAACTGGAAAGTCGCTAACAGAATAGGAAAAATTGAAGGAGAAGGGACCATGAGGCAGTTAAATTGAATAGTGGCTGAAGTGTTGGGTTTGGAGTCAGGAAGATGTGATTTTCAAATGTTACTCAGAAACTTGCTATTTGTGTGGCCCTGGGCAAGTCACTTAACCCCTGTGAGCTTCAATCTCCTCTTTCATAATAATAGAACTTAGTTCAGAAGGTTGTTGTGAGGATACAAGATAATGTATAAAGTGTTTTGCATACTTTAACGCTCCATACAAATATTAGATAATAGTTGAATGTTAATAATGAAGCCATTTCCTAGAGAAGATGAAAGGAGAAGGGATTAGGAGTAGACTAAGGTTTTATAAAACTACTGAAGGGAATATAATGAGGAATCAATCAGAGATGCAACAAAACAATTAAAAGTTCAACAGAGGATTTGGTTACCCAGTCACCAAGACTTCCCTGGCAGTGTTTGACTGTGCTATAATAAAAATGGAAAAGGCTCATGGTTTGGCTGATCTATCCAGGGTTGAAAATTATTGAGAAGGGAGGAACATTAGAACAAGAGGGAAAAGTAGCAATGAGTGATGAAAAGAGACAGCTAAAATGACTATTTGTATGGTGACGACTGTGGAGGGAGGGAAGTGAAAACAGGGCAAGGATAACGGAAGGAGTCAAGAGGTTGGAGGTCTCAGTAGCACCAAAGAGTGGCTTTAAGAGGCATGAGATATGGAGAGGCACAAGGACAGAGGGATGTGGCCCTAATAGTCACAAGACAGGAGCTGGTATAAGGAGCTTCTCTGTGAAAGCTGATAAAACTGGAAAGGGGGAGTAGGGAGTGAGGGCCCTGGGAAAATCATAATGCAAGGGAGCAAGTTCTAAATGTGACTTGCACTATCTCCCTGCTTATTTTAATTTTTGGAATTAAATTCATATGTAGAATTTCCAGTTTGTCAATCTTCTAGTAATTCATTCATTCAATCTTTTCACTCAATAAATATTTGTTAAGTGCCTAACGTGTACAAGGAATTATAGTGGATTGTAGAGGAGGAGAGACAACCTGATGTGATAGGAAAAGGATTGGCTTTAGAGTTAGGAAAACAAGGTTCTTAATACCAGCTCCAAAATTTACTGCCTGTGGAATAAGGGACCTTTCTTGCTCTATTTTCTTCTATTTTAAATTGTGCTAGTAACACTTATAGGCGGTAATGCTTCATACTTCACAGAACTTTTGTGACTTCCTAACACCAAACATTATTTTATTTTGAACCTGTGATTTCAAATTTGAATGACTCTTCACTGCTCTTAAAGAACTTATAACCTATTAGAGGGAAAATTTTGGCTCTGCTTCTTACTTACTACTGAACTCACCTAGGTTACACAGACAACAAGGCCTGTTTTCTCATCTGTGAGAAAAAGAAAGAGAAAGAGAGAGACAGAGACAGAGAAAGAGAGTTGGGTCATTGTAGAGATAAATAACTTTGAAAGACTTAAAAACTCTGATGCATGTAATAATGAACCATAATTCTTAAATATATCATGATGGTCAAAGAGGCTACCTACCTCCTGACAAAGGAGTTATAGACAAATTGTAAAACGAGACATATTTTTTGGACATAGCCAATTTGGGAATTTTTCTTTTACCTGAATATGAGTATTAGTTATAAAGAACTGGCTTTGACTTTCATTTCTTTTCTTTCTCCCTTTCCTCCTCCCCACCTGCAACAGTAGGGTTGCAAGGGGATGGGAGGGAGAGAAAATAGATTTTTGTTAATTGAAAAAATAATTCTTCTAGAAAGGAGTTGGACTAGGTAACCTGTTTAAAGCTCTTTTCTAGCTCTAACTCTACAATTCTTTCAAACATATGTCCATGGATAAATATAATATAAATTATATTATAGGTTCATAAAATATCATGTCCTATAAGATGGTTCTTGATAAAATAGAAATTCAGCAACATCCCACCCCCAACCCAGCTGCAGAAACAGATGTGATTTATTCCAACTTTGTGCTTGGATTCTTTTATCTGCACTTATAATAAAGTTGCAAAGGAAAAGGTACCTAGTTATGTTATGAATAAACGTGCAGGGTCATGGAGACATGCACTACATCAGATCAGGCTGACTTCTCATTTGCCAAATAGAGGCTGGAATCCATCAGGCAGCCACCATCAGCAAGCCAGTCCTTTTTAAAGATAGCCTATTGATTTAGAAAATGAAGTATGGCTTGATTGCAGTGGCATCTATCCTGCATATGTAGACAAGACCATCTTGTCATTTTTATTACCATGAATTCTGGAAAGCGCAGCACTAAGAACTTAGCAACATTTTGCACAGAGAACCTTCAGGGAATGAGGAGATTTAGGGGCAGCCTTCAGCCTTCTATAGTCACATATTTACTGACATCAATACCATATAATGTGGAAAAAACATTATAGGTAATCTGTCTTTGCAGAATAATCACTCTGGTACCCCATATGGGAGATTTTCATTGAAAAGTTGACTAGGCACTTAACAAGGAAGCAGAATACATTGGAAGGACCTTTAGCTCTGAAATCAAAGGGATGGCATGTGGATAAGAGTTCTTCATATTACCTTTGTGACATTGGGCAAACGATTTAAACTCTCTGGACCTCAGTTTATTTTTCTGCAAAATATGTGTGTATTGGGGGGGGGTGTTAGTGAATCAAGTCCTCTCTGTTAGTTTAAATCCTTTAATTTCATCTACAGGTCAAAATATTGTAGGATACCAGTGGCACAGTGGAAAGAGCTCTGGAGTCAGAAGTTCTGGGTTCAAATCTCATCTCTGATATTTACTTCTTGTATCAAGGAGGAAATTACTTGATCTCTCTGTCAGTCTCTTTATCTGTAAAATGAAAGGTTTAGGCTAGATGATTTTAAGTCTCTTCCAGCTATAGATTTATTATCTAGGCAGGTAAACTTATCTGAATTAGTCACACTTTGCACTGGGCATAACAAAGAGTAAATAGGGTGTCTGAGATCGTATAGCCATGTGTGTAAATCAACAGGAAACAAAGCGCTGGACTTTTTTTTTTTTAATGGGAATGATCTGTGGCTTCCAGAGTAGAGAGAATTCTTTCATTAATGCAAATCAAAACCAGTCTATGATGTAATGTATAATCCAAACCCTGTGAAGTTTTCTGAGGAGCATAAAGCAAGGGTAACAGAGAAGGCAAACATCAGAAGCAGAATCTGAACCCAGGATGGCTTGATTAAAAGTTCAGCATGCCACCTGCTGGTGCAACACTACCTTTTCATATTCTGTAATGTGAAATTAAGTACAATCAGAACAGTAAGTATTTATTGAGCACCTCATTCAAGAAACAGGAAATTGAGCAGCCTGCTGGGAAAGTAAGGCTTATATCACAGAACAGTGGCATATGGGGCTGGAAAGGCAGCTTGGCCAGACTTCAGAGAGTTTGGGAATTTTGCATAATATGATTTGACATTATTCTACAACAAGAGCCACTGAAAACTTCTGGACAGGGAAATAAACTGATGAGAGTGGACTGTGAAGACACATTAATCTAGTAGAGATCCTCAAGATCAGAAGAGAGCAGAAGGAGAGAGGCAGCAGGAAGATCCCATGAAAGAGTGAGGCAATCATTCATGTGTGAAGGGAAAGAGGCTCTCTAGTGGAAATTAAACTGGATTTGGGGTCAGAATTGCATTTGAACTCTAGCTCTGTTGCTAACTATGGGAGCTTGGGCAGGTACTTTGTTTCCCTAGTCTTCAGTTTTTCCATCTGTAAAACAATGGGTCTAAATTAGATGGTATCTTAAATTCTCTCTAAGTCTTAGGATCTTATGATCCTATGATTTTGGGGTGGTAACATAAAGATAAAGGAAGGAACAGATGTGACAAACAATGTAAGGAAGAAAATGACAGAGCATAGTGGCTGGATATAAAGGGAACCACAAGATGGAAATGACAGAATTAAGAACTGGAGAACTCTTAGGAGTGTTAGCAAATGAGTCCCAAACTGTTATTTTACACAAGAGGAAAATTATGTGAAGATAAGTTAAATGCTTTGACTAATGCACAGAGTGGTAACATGAAGTCTAGAACTTGGGTCTTCTAACCCCCATTCCAGTAGTGCTTGATCATATTACATAAAAATAACTAACCCTTTTACACACCTACAATGTGAACCTTACAGCCATTGTCCAACAGGGTAATCTTTTGTAAGTGAAAGTATAAGGAGATCTGAAGAGACCTGAGACACAAAGTTACATACATAGGTTGGAGCCAACATCATGGAGCACCTTGAAAGTTGAGATGCAAGTCAGGATAGAGAGGAAAACCTCTGATCTGGAGGATACATGTGGCCTTCTAGACCTTGGTTTCATTTGAGTTCAAGTTTTATAGAACAAATCCTTTTATGAAAGGGATATGTTCTTTGAAGTTTGGATTCAGTGAAAGTGTCATACTTGAGGACGGGAGGGCCACATGTGCTATTGAGGCCTCAGATTCCACACTGCTAGTCTAATTCATTGAAATTTTTTTGAGCCTTTTCCTTTCTCAATGAGTTCAGTTTTTGTCTTACACTCTTCATCTTCACATGTCCTTATACTAAGGGACTTTAATGTATTAATATATGTACCTCATATATCCCCACCTCTCATTTTCTTACTCTACCCATTTCTCAAGACATAGTCCTCCACTCTGCCTCAGCTATGTACAGAGATATTCACACTTTTGATCTTATCATCCACAAGAATTGTTCATGAACTTCAAAACTATTTCATCTGATCATATTATTTTATCAATGTAATGCTTTCTATGTTTCATGATCATATTTTCATCCTCACCATGATCTCAAATCTCTTCACTCTTCAGTCCATTCACAAGCTATCATCTCTTTACTGGCTACCTTTTCCCCTACTTCTCTACTTTAACCCCTTGGTAAATCAATCCAATTTTCCATTATCCTCTACACTTGAATCTCTTGCCCCCTTGTCCTTATGACAGATGACACCTTGTTGAAACTCAACTTTTGATTTATAATTTACCATCCATCTCCTTTGTTCATATACTTTTGAATGGAGATAGAGAAAATGATAAAACCATACTCACGTGGTTTACAATAGATGGGTTATATAATCTCAACTGGACCGTTGTAGCTAGAGAGCCCTTTTATACTTCCCCATTTGATTGATTATATAATTCTTTTCAGTGGTTATTCCAACCTTCACATCCTTCCTCAAACCTTCCATGACACTCTCAGCTAAAAATAGTAGAGGAGATAAAGGAGAGATTCTCTTCTCCCCTTCTCCTCATCTTTAACCACTTAAGAATCTTCCCTTACTATCTTCTCCTGCATCCCTGTTATATACATGGAGACATGCGCCTTCTTGCCAAGGCAAACACCTTGACACGTACCCTTGATCTCATTCTATTATCTTTTCTCCAGCATGTCCAGAATGCTCTCTCCTCATTTTTTCCTCTTGGATTTACTGTCTTCCTTCAAGGATTATCCCAAATTCCATTTTCTGCTGGATGTCTTTTCCTCCCCACCCTCTCCCTCAACTATTAGTGTCTTTCCTCTGATATTACCTTCCATTCAATATATATGTATATTTAATATAGATGTATATATGTTTATGCAAATATGCATGGATAATCATTTGCATATTGTCTGTCCTATTAGAATGTGAACTCCTTCTGGGAGAGGACATCATTTTTGATTTTTTTTTTGGTGCCTTCAAAAATTAGTATAGCAACTGGCATACAGTAAGTGCTTAAATGGTCTTGTACTGACAGAGCATGATATCATTAGAGCTGTGCTTTTTTAATGTTAAAAATCAAACCAGTTTTTTATTTTTACATACTCTAAAATATTAGTCATTATCACTTATTTTTTCAAAGGACACAAAACATTTTAAATTGATTTTTGTTCACCAAATGCTTTATTTGATTAAATTGATTGGTATAATGGAATGCTTCAGTGTTAGAAATATAACATAACTTTTTCTGTGGCTAGGACATATACTACTCATAGAAATCATTTAGTGAAACATGCTGCATTATGAACATGTAAGAAATAAATAAAAGCATCTGGCAAGCCTCACCAATTAAAAATTAAAAAAAATGAATACCAAGACTCAGATTATCCAGCTGTTTTGTTTTGTTTTCAAGCTACCATTGAGAGCAAGAAAGAAATTTGTAACAGCTGAACAACAGTTTTTACACCGACTCTAATCATAATGTAAAAGTATGTATGTTTCCTCCCAGGTTCCCAGGGGAATGTCAGCATTCAAATGCCAATCAGGTGGAAACTGAAATTCTACTGTGTTGAAAGAATAGACTTCCACAGTGGAAGATTAAGGAAGATGGCTGTGAGAGTGAGTGTCTTCCAGTTAGAACACTCTATGGAATTTGAAGAGGGTATGGGTGGGGAAAGTTTGTGTGTTTTGTTCATCCTCTCAAAAAAATATACTGCAAACTAATAAAACTATTCAGGATTAGAAGAAGAACATGTCAAATCTCATTCAAATAAAAAGTTGAAATCTTTCAAATATAATTTGGATAGTAAAGTACTTACCTAGACCATTCCATAAAAAGATAAACACTAAAAACAAATGTTAAATTTGTTATTCAAAGAACCCTTGAGCTTAAATCTATCATCAGAAAGTTGAGCATGCAGTCATTGAAGTATTGAAAGTCATCTCTCTCTTTTCGGTGATCTGGGTGTGAAAAATAGTAATTATATCACTCAGAGAATGTCTTAAGATTACTGTGTACTATTTGTCAATGACAGACATCACCCTCAGATCTCTTTAAAGAGTAGACTTCATCCACTGAACTGAGCATAAAAACAAGATAATAAAAATTCTCTAAAACATAAAGATTTTAGTGTCAGAGACAGTTCTCTCCAGTGAGAAGTATAAATTCAAATTCTCCTCTCTTTGTCTCCCAGCTAGTGAGAGCAATGGATAATGGATGCCCACACAGTCTGCGTGTTTCTTTAGTTTTCTCACAAAGTCCAGAGAAGTAAGAGAAGGTCCCTATTGTGTTAGGGTGGACTCCTTGTGACAAATTTATGGGAAGACAGGCACACAGAGTAGATGGGTATGAACGGGTAATGGTTTATGTCATTAAAAACAAATTCTTCATTCTCTTTTTCTTTCTCCACCCAGATGAAAGCAGAAACCAGAAGAAATTAAGATGCTTCCTCCAACAAACTGAGGACTTCAAAAAGTCCAAAGCATTTCTAGAATGGTATCCAACTAGGCTACATGTTGCAGATTGCATGTTGGATTTGATGTAAGAGAATTTGATGTAATCCTCCCTGTGGGACCAAGTACAATAAAAGTAAAGATATGTCTTTTCTGAAGACTGCCTTATAAATGGCAAGAGTAGAAATCTATTCTTTACATAAATCATGAGCTGAACACATTCAAGAGAAATCATATGAATGGAATGTTGTGGATCTTATAGCCGAGATATGAGCAACTGACATAAAAGTTTCATTAGAAAACAATAAATGGACATCACAATGGACCTAATTTAGTTTTCTTTTTTGAAGACCTTCCAAATCAGAAATAGCTTGCAGTTTCAATTAAAAAATAAATATTTGTGTTAGAAAAGTCCTATAAAATTAAAAAAGGAGAAAAATAAATAATATACATTATAAAAAGAAACTTTGAGGGTTCCCTCCCTGCCCCCAGCCACTGGCAGCTGCCATGGGATAAGGAATATAATTTAAGTTTATGCAAGTGACATGATGCTTTATTTCTGACTTGCCAAGTCAGAATAGCAAAGAGCAAAGTCTGTAGACCTTGGAACTAGCTACCCTACTTTCCTGCCCATGTGGTTGAGTAAGAGAATCCAAAATGACCTTGTTAGAATCAATCAATAGTCCTTGTGGGGTTTAAGTTTCAGCTTTCCAAAGTTCTCTAGGCCTGATATATAGAAGCAGGGGGAGGAATTTTAATTGTTCAGTCTATGAAAAAGAGAGACAGAGACAGACACCTTGACCTAAATGAAACTGGGGCATAATTAGGGAAGGTCCTAGGGATGATTGACAGTCTGCCTGAAGAAATGTATCTTGTCACATGCTTCACAATCCTGACTAATTATATGATGGCCCGTCACTTATGGGGACACACATACAGAACTCCTACAGTATTGTATATGAAAATGAAACCAAGATCACAGGGTGCACTGGGGCATTGAATTGGTAATAGCAAATTTTTGATTTTGAATTTGTATTCTTTTTGAAATTACATAAGATCAGGCTTTGAGAGCTTTAGCAAGTGTTGTCTATAAATCAGAAGAAAAGAGATCTCTCATTGGCTAAACCCCAAGGTATTACATAGAATAAACTGAGCAGATGCTAATTCCTAACCTAGTAACCAACCTGCTAGTGATGAACCTCTTTATCCTGTTGGTGTTCAGAAAGCAGACCTGGTTTGACACAGGACTTGAAGTCTTTTCAGCTCTGCAGGGGTTGCCAGGTCTCAGTCTCTCTTGACATAGTTTTCAAGAGTTCTAGGTCACAGGTATTGTTCTAGGTATTTCAGTGAAGGTCCTGAATGTCTAATTTTGTAACATGTAAATGGGTTTCAAGTTCTTCTGAAAATTTGTCATTGAGATCGAATTATCATTTTGCTTTGGGACCTCTGCTTCTTAATTGGGGATCAAGTCTGTATCAGAGAGTCAGCTATATATAAGACTTGAATGTCTTTGGGTATATTGGGTGGGGTCAGGGACAACGTAATATCTCAAAAAAAAATAGTGTTTGTGACTCATGGTTGCATTTTCAAGTAAAGTTTAATGGATAAATAAGTTTAGTTAAGTTTTAGTTTCCTGGCCTAGGGTCATGACTAAAATGACTGAACAACAAAATGGAGTATTCAATAAGTCTTTGCCTTTAGAAATTGGGGGAAAAGATTACTGAGTGCATACATACTCTATTGTAATGTACTATGAAAATATAATGTTAAAATTAATCAAATGAAATTGGTTAGTCCATTAGTGAGAACAGAGTGATATGGGGTAAGGAGAAAAGAAGGAGGACAGAATAGGACTGTGATAATCACTACTCTTGCAAGTTCAAGGGAATTTAGTTGAGAGACTGACTTGACATTAATGGAGGTCTTTTACAGCTTCTGTAATACTCAAATATCTGAGACACTTCATTATCAACCACACAGGTAAAGCAACTAACCCCTCATTTATGGAAGGGATGAGCTAACTGATTTAGTGAGGGTCACTGGCATTAATGGAACTACTATAAATCTGCCTGCTTATGACCCTTGGGATGACCAGGTGGTTGAAAGTCAAACACTGTCTCTGAATGGGGGCACAGTTCATTTACATCCCATTGAAATTTAGAAGCAGACCATGCTTGCCTCATTCAATTCTACTATTTCTTTGGTTGTGTTCTTGCTTCACGAAAGTATTTCATTTTTTCCCTTTCTTTATTTAAGGAGCTCCCCAGACTTTGTTTCACATAAACTGTAATACTATTATTCTAGTAAAGGCAAAAATTTACCGCCTTTAGACTTTCTAGTCTGCATAGCCAAAGTCGGATCAAGGCCCTTTTTGCGTAATAATTTAGGATAAATGATATTAGCTTGAATTATTTCAACCATTACTTATAATTTAGGTAATTTTGTTAGCTTTCTGTTTTGCTTTTGCTCTGTAGACTGGCTGGGAATGTGTAAATGCAATTCAATCAACAATTATTTATTGACTGCACAATAGGTGAAAAATCTTTTGGCAATAAGACAAACCTTTTCCTCTGATAGGTTATTAAGAGTCATAGAATTTCCACAATGAATATTTTACAGTTAATTTTGATGTTCCATTTAGAACCTAGAAGAAAAAAAAATTTGGTTTGGTTGTTTTCTTTCAGCAAAGCCTAGTTTTTGTTTTTTTCCCCACTGGTAATAGATAAATCACAGAATGTTTTTAGGTTTATATATGAATCTAAATGATCAAATTTTTTATTTTAGTCAACGTTTACTTTTTGATGATGAGTTATCCTTGCTAGCTTTTTTCTGTTTGCTTTCCCTCTACATCTCAGCTGTGCTATCTAGATTTAGTGAACTGAAATTTAGCTCACTTCTTTATCTTTACAGGGTCATTATTGTTGAAGGCTATCGTTATGTCCCTGCATCTCATCATCCAACAAATATTTATTAAATACGTATCGTGTACAAATGTCTTGTAAGTCAGGAATATAAAAATGAAAAAAAAGACCTTGCTCTCAAAGTCTGAAGGGTTGGAAGTGAGGGGAAATATGTCTGAAAGTAAATATGATACAAGGGAAAGTAAAAGTTGTCGAGGAAAAGAGGGTCCATGCATGGAAGCATGATCTAGAGATTGCCAAGAAATTCTAGGCCTGGACCCAGGCAAAATCAAACAAAAACCCACTGGGAATACTGTGTTGGTAGAAAGATTTGTACATTATAATTGCAGTCAGGTCTGCTATTTGCTATCATATTTGATTTGAAAACTGATTTATTCCAAAGGATTGATATATTAGGGACCAGTCTGAACATAAAGCAAATTTTGGATGTGCTTGTGCAAGTACTGTTGCCAAGAAACAGCAAAAATGGAGAAAACCGTCCCACAATGGTGGAAAAGAACGATGAGCGATACAGACCTGTTTGGAATAGGAACCATGCAGTGTCTGGGATGGAGAAGAATCAGGTTCATGAGGAGAGGAGATGCCTTGTCACCAGGTGGGACAATATGCTGGCCTTCTGGGCCTGGGAGAATTCAGAGGCAATTCATCTTTTTCAGTCCCAGATGCTATTATATTGGAGAGAAGAGACATGAGCAAGAGACTGGGACATGGAGACACAAGTACAGAAGAGAAGGAGAGAGAAAGAGATAGAGACAGAGATAGACAGAGACAGAGGGACAGAGACAGACAGAGACAGAGATAGAGAGAGAGAGACAGAGAGAGAATCACAGTTGAACTCACACCAACACCATACTCACTGACCCTAGAACCAATGTATAGGTCTTATCACTTTGATTGCTACCATCTTGCACCACCCCCCCAAAAGCTGACCTCTCACAGTGCCCTGCCTAGGTGTTAATGGATTTCTGGAAGTGCTGGCACACAACTTGGGGGACAGTCCCCTGCAGTACCTCATAAAGGCCACAGCACCTGTCTCCACTTTCCTGTCATAGGGTTGTAGCCAGCTTTGTCAATGACCTGAGTGAATTTGTATGCTCACTTCCACAAGCAAACTTAAGGTCTTTTTCAAGATAAAATGCTCTATTTATTGCATATCTTCTGGTGCAATGGGAGCTGTGGGCAGAGGAGGGCTGGTCTGTACCTACATACTCCTCTCTTTCCCCCTACCCTCTTCCCCATGGGAGGCTGAGCAGCAGCCTTGTATAAAGCTGCACTTCTGTTTTTTCAGGTTATCACTTTAAAAAAATTGTGTGTGTGTGTGTGTGTGTGTGTGTTGTGACCCAATTCCATTTGCTCCATAAGCTCTGTGATTTTTTCTTTTGTGACTTTGTAAAGCAGAGTGATTTTTTAGGAATGTATATATGTGGTTTTATTGCAGAACTGACTGTACCTAGGTAGGAATGTATGAGGACCTTATTTATCAAAGAAGGTATGAAGATGGTACAAATATGAAAAATGGTGTGGAGGTGACATTCAGTAGAATTGGGCAAATGATTGGTTTTGGTGAGATGGTAAAGGAGAGAAAGGAGTGATTTTCATTCACTTAGGGAGGTAACTTCTAGGACACCTCCCTAGGAAATTTTGAGGGGTGGCGCTATCTACAGAAACACCAAATTAAAGTTAAAGAGCATCACAGGGCTTCATTACACATCATAGGAGATAGATTTTATCTGAAAGAATTTTTAAAATTGTAATTCATCTACCATTATAGTGCTAGGGGAAAGGTTGTCAATTTCATACTCAGAAAAATGGAAATGAAACTGGCTAAATACTTTGCCTAAGGCAGAGTCTCACCATACTTGGGAAATAGAAAAAAAAATGCTATGAAGTCTGATTTAAAACATGCATGCACAAGTGCATTCACACAAAAACAGAACCGATAAATGATAAATATTATTAGGGGTCATTTTTTACAAAGGACTTGGATCTTGTTTTTAAAAAAACATGCCTCTTGGATATATAGACACGAACTGACAAGGGGGCTTCTTTCTGGAATATTATTGGTCAGGTAAATGTGTTATTGATATAGAGTCCCAAGGATACAGAAGTACTGATTTTGCAGTGAATCTCTGAGTTTGAGTATATTCAGACAAGTATTCATTTATTCTAGCCAATATGTTTACTGGTCTTTGGACAGCCAGGGACACAAGGATCCGTAGGTGTCATCTCGCCAACTATATTGTATGTCTTTGAAAGGCAGGTGGGTCAATGCTTTGTACTTCTTTATATTTCTCATAGCACCTGGAATAATGTCTTCCACACTGTAAATATTAAATGTGGTCTAACCAATTGATTTAAAAAGAAATAGTTGAGATAAAAATATATGACTTCTCTGCAAAAGGCTGTGTAACATGAAAATATAATTTATGTGTTTTGCAAAGAATGTAGTAGTGTCTTCTTGACTTATTTCTTCTATTGTTTTGCATTCATCACACTACTCTATCATTGGGCACTAAAAATGAAGCACATTCATCACATCTGATGTGTCATGCCATTATTTAAGGTGAACTTTTAGGAAGGAAATAAAATATGTGGTAAGTTTGTCAGCTGACTACTACACTGCATTGACTCAGTCAGTATCCAACTATTGAATAAATATATATCAGATCAGATCTAAGAGGAAAAGAACTCAAGCTCCATCTTTATGGAGAAGTCACCCCATTTTGAGGGAATAATCACAGAGAGAATGTATTGCAGCAGAGTGGAGAGACCTGTGTGACTCTGGGCAAGTCACTTATGCTCTTAGCATCTGAAGAAACTCATTGATAATCTTATCTTCTGGGCAGCTACACATACTCATCTGTAGAGGAAATTTATTCATCAGAAATTGCCTATGCCAATGAAATGACAGGATTGATCCAAAAACATTTTCTGAAAATTAACATTTATATGTGCTTTAAATTTTGCAAAGCTGAAAATCAGTACATCCTTGTGTGGTCAAGTATTACTTATCCCCATTTTACAGATGAAGACACTGAGTCAGAAAGAGATTAGATATACTTATCCAGGGTCACATAGTCACTAAGACTCATGGGTGGGATTTGAATTTCCACCTTACTGTCTCACTACTTAGTTGGTGATGTGTGTATGCATCTACCTGTCTACATATCTGTGTGTACATATATATGTATACACACATATATATTATGTGTATACACATATGTATGTGCATAGGTATATACACATAATATATCTACATATACACATATATGCATTGTATATATACATATATAATACTTATATGTATATACATATAACCACATATGCATGCATGTATGTTCCAGGCTGCTTGGGGACTACAGAATTCCTAAGTAAAAGTTTGATTTTTAAAAACTATGTGACAATTTCATTTGCTTTCATAATTTTTTAAAATTGACCTACAGTTTGTTTTTCCAGTTTGTTGTGAAACAATGAATGAGACTCTCCACCCTCCATTTAAATGCAACTGTGGAAGCCAGGGCTGTCTATTTAAAGCAAAACTTCTTTCACTTTTAGAAAATATCTATTTTCCTCATGTTTGCCATGTCTTACAGACCAATTAATAGCAATGATGCCTGCTCTGCCTTGTCAGAAGAAACTTCCCAAATAAACAGGACATCCTGCCTTGAGTGCATTTTGGTTGGGAATTGTAACATTTGAAAGGAACTGTCAGAAAAAATATTGGGGAAATGATGATTTTTAGTTGTTTCCCTAGCATATAGCACTGTATCTGTATGTCAAAGAGAAAGTGGAGACACCTATTTGAATCTATGTATCACTTTGTTATACCAGATGGGTTATGGGAAAAAAGGCATCCACACTTCACTAATTAATTTTATTAGCTGAAAATCGAAAGATATTTCTTTCACAGGTATACAAAAGTGATCTGTCCCCTGAACTGACTTCCTACTGGGGCGAGAGGGGGGAAGATTTCATATTAGATATCTAGATTAAAATACAAAAAATAAAGATTCCTTTATCAAACACATGTATAAAAAGGAGAGCAACCTGGTTTGTAAATCATTTTAAAATTTGACCTATTTTAAACATCATAATAATTCTTTTGGCTATTGTCCTATATATACTTTCATTTGAATTAAATATCAATTAAGTATCTAATCTAAAAACCAAGAAAAGTGACTGGGAATTCATATCTACTTTTGTGTTATAATGGATACTGAGGATTGGAAAGAGCCTGTATGGATAAAGTAAGGAGTACAAATAGATTGACCATGACCTGGGGAAAAATCAAAACAACAGAAAATGTACTGTTGTTTATACCATTCTGCCCTATCCTCTTGAACTACTGAAAACTTCCTTTAAACAAAGTTGAATAAATCCAAGGTTTTGTCTAATGTCAAGTGTGCTGTCACTACCATAAAACATTTTAAAGAACCTTCTCTGCATTATAACTGAGTTTCAAATAGAACAAAGTAAAATAAAATGAATGATGGAAATATGTTAAGGCAGACTTTCGCATTTAGTGTTTAGCATGTATTCTGACATAACTGGATTCTAGGTGAAGGATTTGAAAAGTACTCAACTTGACATCCCTGAAATTTTATGTAGTTTCTGTAGGAAAGTAAAGAGGTCCCTGGGGACCTCTCTCAATTTGACCTTTCTCAGCTATCTTTAGGTCCCTATTACACTTGAGATGACAATTTATTTAAATCAACTTCTCAGGAGTCCCCAGTAGTGCTTCTTTACTGAATTCAATCAGATTATTATAAATTTCAAGTAAAGATACGTAAGGAACCAGAGTAACAATGACATCACTTCAGATATTAAATGTCCTAGTACCCAATTCTTTTTGGTTACTATCTATCCCACCAAAAAGTCTTCTTGATAGAGCTAGTCTCATTCTCAGTTAACCCTTTGATCTCCTCAATGGAAAAGTAGGCATGTATATCCATTTATGGAAGATGCCAGGAAATCTTATTGCTCATCTGTAAAACATAAATAATACTTTGAATATCTACTTGAAGAGGTTTTTGTGCACAAAACAATTTGCAAATGGTAAACTGTGTGTGTGTGTGTGTGTGTGTGTGTGTGTGTGTGTATATGTATCAGCAAGGACCATGACATGCACAGGAAGGCCTGCTGTACAGATTCTTAGATATGCTTTTCTAAATGGAAGGCAACTTTTCAGGGGTCAACAATCACTTTAATCAAACGCATGTATCATTCACGTAGTTCAGAGGAAAAAGTCAGCACCCTCCACTTCAAAGAAAATACAAACAGAGAAACAAAGATCAACAGACAGGGCTTCCAACAGACTGACCATAGACAATACATATATCGTTTCCAGAGAGAGAAGCACCTATATCTGGATTTTCAAAGCTAGGGGCTGGGCTTCCCAGAGTCTCATCTGGCACACAAAACTTATTCCAAAAACTAAGCCCCAAAACCTCACCTCCGAGTATTTATACACTTTTCAAAGCTGAAGGGAAGTGCCTTCTGATCCAGTGCCTCAATAGAAATTAACAAAAGGTCTATTAATGGGCAGGAAAGATCTAATTAACGTTACAGTGTATGAATTACCAAATGGTTAATGAAAGTAGAGCAATAAATCACACATTTGACAAAATCCTGACAAAGTTCATTTTGCCCTCCAGAGTTAGCAAATTAAATTTTCCTAAATTCAGAAAGTCCTGGTTGAAGCCTTTGAAAGACATTTGATTATTATGTGTAAAACATTCCCATGCAAGAAAGGATTAATATTTTCTCATATATATATTTTTTAAAATGGAGAAACTGGAGTAGAGATAAATCACCAAGTTCAATCGCCTTTTTGTTTTCCAATCCTCATCCTTCTTGACCTTGCTTTAGCGTGACTCATTATTGATTATTTTCTGCTCCTGAATAGTCTCTCTTCTCTGGGATTTCATGACTACTCTTTTTGATTTTCTTCCTATCTATCTGGCCTCCACCTTCTCTTTTATAATATCATTATCCATGTCTCAACACCCAGTCGTGACTAAATTCAGTACTATTTCCTAGATTCTCCTCTCTCTACACTAGACCTGCACAACTTGGCAGTAGATAGGGGCCAAAATTAAAATTGGCTAAAGTTCTTTGGGCCACAGATACATAGGTTTTTAGTGACTCACTTTCCAAGTAAAGGTATAATTAATGATTAAACTGTTTTGCAAATAAACTATATTAAAAAAGGGAAATTTCAATGAATATCAATTAATTACATTTATTACTAAAGATTTTTATTTACACATTAATGTTTTTCAAAATTACTTTGCTAAATGGGACGTAATCCAGAAACTTCAATCAGCAAACACTTCTTTATAAAGCCACCTTCAGTAGAAGATTTTCCAGCAGCAGCAATTTCTTTAGGCATATGAAAACTAACCTTAGTAGCTGCCTCATTTTCTGAGTTTACTTTCTTAAAAAAACATCGTTCTCCACTGAGATTTTTCAACGATTTGAAGGCGATAATGTGTTTTTCATTGGTGTCCAATTTGCTTACGTCAAGATGTTTTGATTTTAAATGGTGACAAAGATTATATTCCTTTGGAAAGGCTATTACTGCTCAGCTTACAAGGTAAGATATTTCGTCTCCTGTGTAAGTAGACAATTAATCTATTTGTATTTATTTGTCCACTCCATATTAAACACTCTATGTTGTGATTCATATTCTGTTTCTTTTTAATATCCGTTTTACAAAGTCACTCCAAAAACTTTAATGTTAGAACCAAAATATGTCCACAGCAACTGATCACATACAAAGAAATACTGAACTGAGTGTCTGACTTTGGAGAGAGCATCAGACATTGATGTAACTTGGAAGGTGGCCCCACAATGAGGGAGAGAATGATGCACTTGCGTTGCCATTGCCACTCATTGCATAGCGGGTGTCAGCTGTGTTGATGCATGGCTGCACTCACATTGTCCATGTTCAATATCAACCGAAAACACAGCACAAAAGATATGACTTTTACTCCTCTCAGACTAGAGACAGATTGATGATGGTTGGTTGTTGGTTGTTGTGGGTCACATGACAAACAGGAGAGCATGGGCAGTGGCAACCCACCTGCCAAGTTACACGGTGGGCACAATAGTGACTTGTAGAAGGTGGGTTAAGCAGGGCACAGACAAAGCACTCATTATGTCTTTACTTTCTTCGGCATCCTCTATATTTTTTATAGGCCACCTGAAACCCTTTGACTTGCTGCATGTTGTGCAGATCTGCTCCACACACCCCTACTTGGTGCCCTCACTAGCTGCCATGATTTCAGTTATCATCTTGATTCTGATGACTCCCAAGTCCATATATTCACCTCCAGTCTCTCTCCATTGACATAATTTATTTTTTAAAATAAAACATTTATTTAAGAGTCAACCAGTCCTTATATTATCATTGGCCTATTGAACATTTGCCACTGGGTATCCCATAAGCATTTCAAACTCAACATATCCAAAATGGAACTCATTTTATTCCTGCCTCCTGCCATTAACTCAATACCCTTCCTAACTTGGCTATGTCTGCCAAGAGTACCACAATCCCTGGAGTCACCTAGATTCACGATCTCAGTGTCGTCCTAACTTTTCCCTTTCCTGACATTTCACCTACAAACATTTGCTGGATCTTGTTGATTGAACCACACCATCTTGCACTCATCTCCTTGCTGTTCGCATGGCCACCATTTTAATCCAGGCCCTCATTACTTTATTACTTCACTATCCAGACTATTGCAATATTCTCCTAACTGTTCTCTCTGCCTTCATTCTCTCCCTTATTTAATCTATATTCCACACAGCTCCCGTAAATCACAGGTCTGACCATATCAATTGCTGTCTCAAGAAACTCCTTTAGTTTCCAATTGTATCAAAAAAATTCTTTTTGTTTGGTATCTAAAGTACTTTACAGTCAGACCCACCTAGACTATCTTTCTATACATATTACATATTCCTTCCCTTCACACACTCTATGGTCCATGCAAACCAGCCTTCTTGCTGTTCCTCCTAAAGAGGACATCTTCATGCCTTTGAATAGATTATCCTCCATCTATGGAATGTCTCCCTCTCCATCCTTAGAATCCCTATGCTTCTACAAAGCTCACCTTAATCTCTTCCTCCATGTTTCCTTACCCTTACTACTAAGGCCACTACTCCAAATTAGCATCTACTTTGCATATATGCCTACATATACTTATGTATATTGTACCCACAACCCTGTTAAAGTAATACCTTCCTTAATATTAAAATAATATTATTTTATCTGTGTCCTTTTGTTGTTGGCATATATCACAGGACCTGGCATATAACATATGTTTACAGGGGTGAAAAGCCTGCAACCTTGAGGTTGCATGTGGCCTTGAGGCTGCATGTGGTCTTCTAGGTCCTTGGGTGCAGCCTTTTGACTGAGTCCAAGTTTTACAGAACAAAACCTTTTATTAAAGGAGCTTGTTCTGTGAAGTTTACATTCAGTCAAAGGACCTAGAGGGCCACATATAGCTTCGTGGTCATAGGTTCTCTCCCCCCCACCCCACCCATTTGATAAATGCTTGCTGAGTAATTTATTGGTTCAACAATTTTTTTGGGGGAAAAATGTTGCTTCATTTTATCATAATACTATGCATGCCACCTATTTTGAGTTAAATCACCATCAGGGATAGTTGTTTTCTATCAGTTCTTATCCACTCCTATATGTGACCAATTGACTGCATTTATAAAGGTCCTGGCCTACAACATGGGGACTCATGTCTGATAATGAAACAGAATTGTTTTTTCATGTAAAGCTAATATGAGGATCAAACTTGCATCTGTGGCTAAAATGTCTATGACGATTCTTTGAACATGAGAAATTTATGCTTATTATTTCCTAAAGGTCACATAGCATGTTTAGATTGATGCTGGGAACAGAATTCAGATCTTCAGACTTTTTCAATGAGTTATATATCCACTCATTTCTTCCCTCTTTTTATTTTTACTATTTGTTTTCCTATTATGGCCATGAAAAAAAATAGTGCCTGCCTCACATCTTGTTCTATGGCCCTGGGAAACTATTCTTATTGAGGGACTCTCTCTTATTAGAAGAGATGTCCTGGGCTTTACGGAACCCCACAGGGCAAGGAATAAGATGGGAAATAAGCCAGTCATGACCATATCCTGTAAATATAGTGCTATGCTTTCTGATTTGTGAGAACAACTTGAATTAAAAAGCAAATCTGGAAGGTTTCCAAGATTTGTACATGTCATTTATTTGATAACTTGCCAGAGATCTGTTTCCTTGTTCCAAAAATAAAAATTCAAGATAAGATTTTGATGATCACATCTTATTTTGTGAGACTGACTCTATGCTGGATTTTTCATAAAGATTCAAATTATGAAGGGTAAAAAAGGTTCATTTCAGCTAAATACATCTCAGAATGATAAGGCTTTATTTATTTTTAAATGGTCAACATTACAGTTGGAAAGATCCTTTGATATATTTTCTTATTCCCTCCTTTCATAGATGAAAAAAAACTGAGGCACATAGCTCAAATGACTTGTTCAAGGAAATGTGCATCTGAAAAGTTCTAGCTACTTTCAGTGGAATTAACATGATAGAATTTAGAGCTCAGAGGGATCTCAGACACTATCTAGTTTAGAGGTCCTTAACCTGGAATCCACAGACGTTGACTAGTTTCCAGGAATATATTTCAGGGTTCTGTAAATTTGGATGGGGAAAATGTTTATTTTCATTAAACTCTACCTGAAATTTAGCATATCCTTAAATTATTTTAAAAAATTGTTCTGAGAAGGGGATCAGAGGGATTACTAGACTGCTGAAAGTATCCACTATGAAAAACCAAATAAATAAATAAATAAATTTTAAAAAATAAAAAAAAGATGTTCAGATCAGCTAGGATCTGAACTCGCATGCTTTTTACCCAAATGCAACTTTCTTTACACTAACACCACAAAAATATGGCTTCTTTATGATGATTACAGTTGCCATACTAGCATACGTTCATATTCTTTGCAGGACCTAAAGGAAGAACAGCATGTTGTATGACCAATTTCAGTTTTATATGGCATCATGGTATTGAAGATTCTTAATTAAGAATTTTGCACCTTCTTAGAGGCCTTCTTCTTTGCCGCTACAATATTTGTGATATTGTAGGTCTTGGAATTAAGGGTACATATAGGCATAATTGGCTCTATGATAATAGAACCTTAGTTGAAAATGCAGATATGCAGGGTAGTAAGTGCCAAACAGTATTAAATAGACTAAAGATGGTTGATTGACAGAGTGATATCCCAGGAAGGTTTACTGACTTCAGTGCAGGGGATGTTTATGGGTACGTTACTGATGTTATTGTTGGTAACACAATGTGAATTATGTCTGTGTATTCCCCTTGTAAAGTCAATATTTAATGACAAGTTTTTACCACTCCCCTTCCACCCCCAAAAATGTAATGCTTCACTTAAGACCAAAGAGGTTTGCTGAGACCTAGGAATACCTGTTGTCCATGTTTGGGCTGTGGGATGAAGCCTGTGGAGCCCTCCTCAGGATGATGCTTTAAAATGTACAAAATAAAATCCATAATATTAAAAAGTAATCAATTACATTAAAATATGGTTAACAAAATAAATAAAATTTTTTTTAAAGTTCCCAGATCCTCCAGGTTTAGAACCTTGACTCTAATCCCAACCAGCAATAGTTTCTGCGTGTTCAAAGGTGGCAGGAAGTTCAGACAAAATTCTCACAAAGAGCTTGTGTTATACTAGGAGAGGACAATACATGACAAGTAGTTAGAGGTGAGATTTGAAAAAAAATTATGACCCATTGTTGCACTAATACAGAAATAGCCTTGCCTATATTGGCGATTGTAGAATTTGGATTACCATTTCATATTCCTCTTCCTCAGGATTGGTTGACCAATACAATGGACTAGAAATCCTGGCCAGTTTCTATACACAAGCAAAGTTAAGAATTGAAATAGTCACCTACCTAGGTCACCACCAACCCCTGGCACCCCTTCCAAAACAAACTGACCACAACAACTTACTGTACTCAAAATATTGAACCAATCTAAGACTTTGGCCTGAATTTACCCAGTGGTAGCCCATAATTGCTCCAGGAAAGAACAAATTCCACTATAGACATCAGTGCTCTGAGGCTATGGAGAGCTGGCCAAGACATGATTTTGGATTCAAACATGCAGAAAATAGTATAGATCATGTTACAAAACACGACAACTTTCTTTTGGCTCTGTGTGTGGTTGATTTTGAACAGCAACCAGTAACAAACTCCAATCCCATTCCTCTGTAGTCTTTGGCTCCCAAAGACCTTTCATAGCATTATTTCTTTAAGGACCAGGAGAAAGTGCAGCTCTATAAATTTCTCTGAAAGACTGTGGATTGTTTGTACTTGGCTTGAATGATACATATGTGGGGGCTTTGTGAATGCTGTCATTTTTAATGTAGGATCTCCATTTTCCAAATCACCGAAGGCATAGTAATTAACCAAGGAGCTGAAAAAGGAAAGCATATTGAAGCATTTCTCATATTTAATTATTTTTTGTTTAAAGGACAGAGCCTGGAGTACACATTCTTCAGTAAAAGTTCATGGAAGAGAACAGATTTGATGGTAACTCCATAGTTTCTGTGAACTATAGAAACTCTCCCACCAGGAAAAGAGGCCAAGTAATACATTTGCAGCAGAGAGTCAGTTGACTCATTCAGTAATCTTGTTGCCAGTGGTTTGAAAATAATTGCATTGATTTATAATTTTGTTATCCTTTCCATTCTTTAAGCTAGGCCTTACTAGAAAGATTGTTCTCAGTGACATCTGTAATGGAATATCATGCTTTGGTGTTTCCTGGATTAAAAATACATTTTGAGATGCTCTCACATGCATGCATGTGAACTGAGACCAAAATAAATAGTACCGAATTCTATTCTGTTGCACAGAGCAGCCTAAGTAAGGACTCTCAGATTTCTTTGCATGAGCAAAATGAAGGCTTTGATCACTGCTACAACTTTGAATTCTGATATAACTAATCTTCTAAGGCTGAGTCCTTCTGTCATAACCAGAGTGGCATGAGGAAAATAATCCATTTACACATAACATGGGCTCTTTCACTCTGTCTTAGTTTTGCATCTAAGAGAGACATCTCCATTACACAGCTAGGCTTATCCTGTGTAAGTCAGGCATGAATGGAATGCCTTCTGCAAGGTGAGGCAGGCCAGGAGGATGACTAATTGACATGAGAACAACTTGAAAAGTACTTGATATAGATTATCTCGTTTGAAATCATGGAGAAACAGCATAGGACAGTAGAAAGAACTGGATCTCCAGTTAAATGACTGGGTTTCAAATCCACTTACTAGCTGTAAGTTAACTTACTTGTGCCTCAGTTCACTCATCTGTAAAATGGGGATAATAGTAGCTAGAGTACTTGCCTCAAAAGATTGTTGTGAGAATCAAGTGAGAGTATTAGTATGTGAAGTGCAACGCAAACTTTAAAGTGCTCTAAAAATACCAGTTACTATTATTCAGTTATGAGCTAACTCTTAGAAATATCATTGAAAAGAGGTCACATGCTAGAATGGATAGGCAACCAGACTCAGAGTCTGAAAGTACTAGGTTCAGGTCCTGCCTTTGATATGTATTTCTGTGTGACCTTGGGCAATTCAGATTTCCCACTCTGGGCCACAGTGTCCTCATCCATAAAGGGAGGGGTGTGGATTAAATCGCCTCTGAGGTCCTTTCAGCTCTTTCACTATGATCCTATAATACAATAGATTGGAATGGCTATGCATTCTGTTACATTATAGAGCCAGCTTAAGAGACCTATGCGGGGGAAAAACACAGAGGATTAGAACTGTAAATTCATTGCTATAGGAAACCCCTAGATATGGAAACTCCCTAAACAATTGCAGGTCAAAATCTTTTCTGCAACCTTAAAGAGTGACCTAGAGCACATGTGGCATCACATGGCCTGAAATCTACTAAAATATAATTGGGAAATATTTTAAAAAATAAAATAGAAGATAAAGTCATGATTTAAAACTAAGTCAATATGTGGCCAACAGGAATCTGTAAGGATGGTTTAATGGCCCTGGTTCTATTTGAGTTTGACACCACTAGCTCTGCCTGTACTACCAAGACATTAAGTAATTTGCCTTCAGCAATTCAACTAGCATGTGTCAGGATTAGGACACACAATCACACACACACACATACATAAGTCATATACAGTGAATTCTAAGGAACAAATATTAAACAACACATGAAAAACAGATGCAGAAACTATCAGAATACTTCAGAAAAGGGGCAGAGGGTAAAAAAATGAGAATTTCTGCTAAGTGATACAGGTGGATAGAGGGCTGGGCCTGGAGTTAGAAAGATTTAAGTTCAATCCAACCTCAGACTCTTATTAGCTGTGTGATGTGGAGCAAGACATTTAACCTCTGTTTGCCTCGGTCTCTTCAATTGGTAAAATAAATATGAATGGTTTGGATGCCTTTTCAACCCTCTCCCCCTTCCTCCACAACAATAAATACTATTTAAGAATTGGAAAGGAAGGACTCTCTATAACTGTCATTATGCTAGAAGTAGGGATTTATACTATTTAGGTTTAATTCTGGTAATGGTGAATCCTTCCCAGATTCATGAGACATTCTTTTGTGTCTAAAAGGAAATTATAATGTCTGTACAATTTGGGTCTAATGTGGAAATAAGAGCATATGAAAAAGGAAACCTCCCCCCATACACATGCACATATATCCCTACCCTGACACACAGCCCAGGAGAGGTTCACATTTGGCTCATAAAGCAAAACAATGGAAAAAGCATTTGATCTGAGGTTGGAGCCTGGGACATTAAGCATGGAATCTTTATTCATTAAGAAGAAAGTAGAGAAGTTGATTCAAAACCAAGAAGAGCAAATGCTAGGCTTGTTAGACTGCAAGTGGCATTGTCCTGGGTGAAGAGTGATGGCTAAGGCCTTTTGGAGGTTTTTCTCTCCCATTTTATAGATGAAGACAGCAGTGTTCCAAGAAGGCAGCTGGAAACTAAGTCACAGAGGGCTTTTATCAAGCCCTGGCTGGCAAAGGGCTGTATTTATGCAAGCTCGCAGGACTGAACATGGAAGATTTTTCATGGCCTATGAACAAGCACATATGGTCGAGTAGCCTCTCTGTTCTTCTTGTCAATAGATAGCTACAAGCCCTAAGGCTGACTCCAGTACTGCCAGGGACTGAAATGACGACTGATGGGACTGTGGACATTGTTGTTTAGTAAATCTGAGTCAAGTATTTCCTCATTTGCTTTTGGCATGACTGTGATGCTCTCTCCTCTCCTCTCCTCTTGGCGCTTTCTAATGTTGATATATACAGAGGAAAAATTAATACCCTTCTATTGGGCTCTTCTTAATAACGAGTCCAAGCCGCCAAGCCCAGAGTCACTTGAACCTTGAGTGTTTCATGTGAAAAATTGACTCTGAGTAAATAGAACTTTCGTCAATTGTGAAAGAAAATGCAAACTGGAGAAACCACAGTCAAAATATCAACCTAGGTAATTTATAATCGCCAAGATCCACATAACTGAGGAGTGGAGAAAGAAAAAAGTTTCCATGGAGACCATGCATTTTAACAGAAGTTTAATTACAAAAGTTTTCACATTTTGTTTTAACAAAAGAGTGAGTGATTGAATATGTTACTCTGCTGAGTTGTTTTTTTTTTTAATAAAGAGGCCTATGAGCATGATAAGCTCACTTTGCGTATGTCAAAGACCTTTGTAATATTTAAGCAAGACTGTTGAAAAACAAAGATATCTTGCTGTTTGGGAAATGGAAATCAACAAAGGCCAATAGAATTAATTCAGCAAGGAGCTGTCTCTGAACCTGTCTCTATTTGAAACACTTGCTGATGTTTACTTTCCAGAGGTCCATGAGTAGCCCAAAGGAAGTTCGCAACTGGACTTGTGTGATGTAGGAGTCTATTTCAGAATTGAACTGCTCACTGGAGAAAATGAAGTGTTTTATCCCTCCTAGATGAATTGTGCGCTGTCTGTCCTCTGCATGACTAAATGTTGAAAGTTTAGCTGGAGGCACAATCTGATACTCAGGAGATGGCTAGGCTATTTTTTCCCCTTTTGAATATTATCCAACTAGGGGTCTTTATTCAAAAAGAAAGACAAGCCATGAAGCTCTAACTGATTCTATGCCCCCTGGTATCTCTCAGCTGTATATGCCACAACGCTAGCAACATGTAGTCTGATGACATTTCAATATCAGAGTGATTCTCTGAAAAAAAAGGTCGGAGAGATCATTTTCTATCACATGTTGCCATTACATATCATCCTGCCTAAACTTTTTTCAATTTTCTGGGAAGTTTTGGAGAAATTGACATACAAGTGAAACATAGAAAACAAATAATTCAGATTTCAGAACTTAATTTGAAATTTCCTAATCTGTAACACATGGCATTTGTTCTAATTGAGTTACTAATATACACTAATATAGAAAAACAAACAAACCACTACACAAAAGAGAGGGCTGCCATTTACCTTTGTTCTATCATGTTTTAATAACCTGTTCTTAGAGTACTATTGGCAGTCTTAGAAGATAATATCATCCGATTATAGTTCCAGAGATAATTCAAAGGTCATCTCATCTAACCCCCTCATTTTTTAGATGAGGAAACTAAAGCTCTGGGAGGACAAGGGACTCTCCTAATGTCACACAAATTGTATCTATTAACAAGAAGTAAACCCAGATCCTCTCACTCCACAGCTTGTGCTCTTTCAATTGCCCCATGCTGAGATATTTAAATACAGAAATCAATTTAATGCTCTACTTTGCATCAAAGCACTGTGTAATTTGAATCTTTGGCATTAAGAATATCTTTCTTAGATCTCAGGGTACTTTGTGACTCACAAAATGGAGCCATGTCCCCCGTACCTATGGTAATAAAAATGTTTCCTGTGTGGTATTTGGGAATTATATTCTAAAACGAAAGCATTCAGTAAAATGATAAGGCAGTGACTTGGTAGTTATGAGGAGGTTGAGTAAGTGAATTCTTCAAATTACTGATCTTAGATTTAATGGGATGAAGCAATATCATGAAGATAGGGCCTAATGAAGACATCTCTGCATTGGTTTACTTTACCTATCTGCTTTGCAGTCTAAAGGTCACTTGCCTTAATTTTTTTTTTAATCTTGAAAATGTATAGAAAGGAAAACTATTACATAGTAGACTATATCAATACTAAAAATAACATTATATGATAATATCAATAGATGCAGAAAAAGCATTTGATAAAGTATGACACATTTCTATTAAAGACACTTGAAAGCAAAGGCATAAATGGACTTTTCCTTAAATTGACAAGAAGCATTTACCCACAACCATCAATAAGCTTTATTTGTAATGAGGATAAGCTGGAAGGCTCCCCAATAAAATCAGGTGTGAAATGATTCCCACAGACACTAATATTATTCATTATTGTCTTGGAAATCCTAGCAAGAGTAAGACGAGTAGAAGAAGAAGGAATTGGAGTAGGGAGGGAGGTAACAAAACTATCTCTTTCTGCAAATGATATGATGATATATTTGGAAAATCCTGAAGACTCAACTAAGAAGTTAATTGAAATAATTATTTCAGCAAAGAAGCAGGATATAAAGTAAACCCATATAAATCATCAACATTCTTATATATTATCAACAGGATCCTGCAGGAAGTAATAACTAGGGATACCCCATTTAAAATAACTAGACAGTATAAAATACCTGGAAATGCACCCACAAAAACAAACCTATGCCCTACATGAAAAAAACCATGAAAAATTTTGTACACAAATAAAATCAGATATAAAAATGGAGAAAAAGTTATTGTTCATGGGTAGAACGGGCCAATGTAATAAAAATGAAAATTTTACCAAAATTAATCTATTTTCAATGCCATCCCAATTAAATTACCAACAAATTATTTTATAGAGCTAGAAAAAATAACAAAATTCATTTGGAAGAAGAAAAAGTCAAGGATATCAAAGGAAAGTAGATGGAGAGTCAGCTTCTGAATCAGATAGACCTGATGATAAAACATGCTGACATATATGACCCTTTACATGTCATTTTGCCACATAATGTCCAAGTCAACTCTCTAAGACTACCAGGCATTTTCTTCATTAGGAATTCCCTTTGCCAATGAAATCATAAGTTCAAACCCCACCCCCAAAAAAGGTCACAGGCTTGGGATAATTGACTAACATTATATCTGCACAAAAAGGGAATTTTTTCATATAACCTTTCCTCATTCAAAAGCAAGGTAAAAATATATTAAATCGCTAGAAGGGATCTGAAATACTAGGAGAAGTCTTAATGTTTCTAAACAGTTCAATCATTGTTTGACATGGTTATAAATAAAGTATTTGTATTTTATATTGTCTAGTTTATTCTATTCTATAAACTCAGTCATAAGAATGGATACCAGTGATTTCTGGTATGGGGGAAAGAGTACTGAGAGGACCTAGAATCCAATTGTGGCTCTTCTACTTCCAACCTGTATAACTTTGGGAAGCAATTTTACTCCTCCTGTGACTCAGTTTCCTCATCTATAAAATACAAGGCTAGATAGATGACTTCTGAGGTTTCTTCTAGATAGAATTGACCCTTACGTACAGGAGGGGAACATTTTACCAACTTTGTGACCTTGAGATGTTTACTTAATTCCTTGACTTCAATTTTCTCATTTCTAATATGGAAATGATAATATTTTCAATGTACCTCACACAATGAAAACCTTTAGAGTGCTTTGTTAATGTTATTTATTATCATTTGAATATCTACCATGTGCTAGGCTTCTAGATTGTATGACTATTGTCTGAGATCCAAGTTTGCTCACATCAGATACAAAGATAAAAGCCAACACAGTCAGTTTCCCTCCAAGAGGTGATGTTCTACTGGGATGAGGGATGGTGTGAAGGGTGGGGAGGGAGTTGGAAAAGAGAATTAAGGCTAAAATATACTGAAAGTTAAACACTAAAGTGTGACTTCAGTGTATTCATATATTTACATGAACTTGGCCATTGTCACATCAGCAAAGAGTTGATTGGTCAAATTCCCCTTGAAAATAGGCCATACAAAGCCCAAGATGTCATTTTGATTATGACAGACTGGTCAGTGCTTTAGTAGAGATAGAGTCTGAGCAAAAGCAAAGCCTTAAGTGGAAAAGATCAGAGATTTGAGAAGAAATTACATCGTGAAACACCATCTTAAGGATAGTATTATTATTTTGAAGAGTTAAAAATATTGGACTAGGCATTCCCTATTGTATATATCAAAGAACTTGTATATGGATATGTGATATGGAAATCAGAGTAAGGCCCTTATTTCTCCGTTAAGGAATCAAGTGATTAAACAAATTTTGTAAAATAACAGGAATATAGTACATATATTGATTGAAATAAATAAAATCAATTTGACAAAAAAAAAGATTATCAGGGCGGGAATGTAAAGAAAGAAGGTTTAGCAATACTAGATGTTAAACTATACTATAAGACAGCAATTATCAAAACTATCTGGTTCTAGCCAAGAAGATCTATAGCAGCAAACAAATAAGTTACCCAGTGTTAGAAAGTATAAAGGGTTAAGTTTTAGGAATAAGAATTCATTATTTAGTAAAATTGTTGGGAAATCTGGAAAGCAGTCTGGCATATATGTGCCCTGTATACATTCATACATACATATATGTATGTATGTATATACCAATATCTTGTACCATTTACCAAGATAAAGTCATAATAGATATATGACCTGGATGTAAAGAGAAATATTACAAGAAAATTTGAAGAAAAGGAACATATTACCAACTAGATTTATAGACAGGTGAACAATTTATAGATAACTTAAGAGACAGCGTATTGTGAGATTAAAATGGATGATTTTGATGATGTTAAATTAAAAAAGTTGTGGATAAATAAAACAATGTAGCCATGATCAGAAGGAAAGCAGAAAACTGGGAGAAAATGTTTATACACATTCCCTGAGATAATGGTCTCATATCTCAAATACACAAAGAATTTTGTCAAATTTATAAGAATACAAGTCATTTTTCATTTGGTAAATGGTCGAAGGATATGAACAGGCAGTTCTCCAGTGAAGAAACCAAAACAATTTCTAGCCATATGAAAAAATGCTCTAAAACATTATTGATTAGAGAAATACAAATTAAAACAACTTCAAGATATTATATTGCACATATCAGATTGGCTAAAAGGATAGATGGGGAAAGTGACAAATGCTGGAATGCATATGGAAAAATTGGGACTTTAAGTCATTTTTGGTGAATCTGTGAGTTAATCCAACTATTTTGGAGAGAGATTTGCAATTATGTTGACCCAGTCATATCACTGTTAGGTATATTTTCCAAGAAGATTAAGGAAAATAGAAAAGATTTGTTCTCCATGTTCTAAAATATTCATACCAACCCTTGTTGAGGTGGCAAAGAACTAGATATTGTATGAATGCGTGTCAATTAGGAAATATCTAAACATTGTGGTATATGTTCATGATGGAATATTAATCTGCTATGAGAAATGATGTACTCAATGATTTTAGAAAAGCATAGAGAGACATCCCTGAAATAATGAGTGAAATGATCAGAATCAAGAGAACATTGTATACAGTAGCAACAGTATTGCTTTAAGAACAACTTTGAGCAACCAAGTCATTCTGACTAGTATAAGTATCAAACTAACCCCAAAGATCCTATGAAGAAGATGCCATTTGAATCCAGAAAAAAATATTGCAGTGGTGTAGGAAATTTTGAGCTGGTTGGTTTAGAAAAAAAAACAACAACTTTATGAAGGAAGATGGAATCCATATTCAGAGAAACAAATGAAAGGAGAAAATAATCATAATACAGTTTTACATATATGTTTATGAGTACACATGTGTATACATATCCATGTTTATAGATATCTATGTGTGCATGTGTGTGTGTGTATACACATATCTATGCAAGCTTAATTGTAGCTTTATTTAGGGTGGAGTTGAGGATAGAGTGGGAAAATATAAAGTAAGAAAGTGTGCAGCCGAGAACAAAAGAAAACCTGTAAGGTAGCAAAGAAAAGCTGGACAGCTCTGAAAACAATGTGTAGTATTTATTACATAGGTTTTCTTGAAATGGAAGTGTATTGTTTTATATTGAATCTTCTCATGATCTGCTGTGTACATGACAAGGCTGTTTTTCTTCTTTTGTCATTTTGTTTACGTTTAAAATTTTAAAAAGGCAAAAAATCCAATAACCACCCCCCAAAGCCAACCAAGGAAAAAAAACTAAAAAAAAATGAGAAAAAAAGAAAATGTATTGAACTTAAAGATGAATGCGCAGTGACATCTCTCTCCAACTAGAAGGGTATACTCTCAGTGTGAACAGCTGTTAAGACAATCATGGGTGAGAATCCTCCCTTATTAAAAAAAGAGAACTGAATGAGCATACATGGTCATATTGCTTCAGGACTAATGCCCATCTGTTGGACTGGCTAAGTGCCTAGTACCAAGTTGGTCAGCCCTTGCATTAGGACATAAAAATCAACATGAGGCACTAATCCCATTCTCTCTCCTGTGACACCACTGCCCTCTTGATGCTGAATTCTGATTTACTACAAGTCAGAATGGACATTGCTAAGCATGTGTGTCTTACCCTCTCTTCTCATTAACAAGACTAAATGTTCTGATTTTTTAAAGATATGAAGTTTACCTATTGCATATTTAAGCTGAGGTCATGTTAAGTCTCTTTTTTGCTTTCTATTTCCTCTATTTTATTCGACTTTCTACAGGGATGAGAAAGGGTCATTGTAGCAAGCCTTAACTGCACATGTGGATCACAGAATGCTGATGTTTCTTTGTTTTTTTTCATAAAGAAGAGTTTCATTTCAACTTCCCTACTCTGCGTCAGGGACATCAGATAAAATATAGTGTAAGAATAGGAATAACATTTTCTCCTAATTTTTAATTCCTTATTTCTTCCACATACATGCTCTTTTTGGTTTTCCTTCTTTCTTTTGGCTTTTTCCCCTTCATTCTTCAGTTCTTTTGACCATCTAGTTGGTTTCTCAATCTAGATCGTTTCTTGTCCATTTCCTGCCTTTTTCTTCCCTCTCAAACCTCTCTAGCTAAACAATAATTTGATATTTCAGAAAGAATGCTGGATTCAGAATAAAACAACTTGAATTTGGGTAAATCACTGAAACTCTACGGGCTTAGTATACACATCGGAAAGTGGGGTCATTAAAATAGGTGAGCTCTACAATTGATTCCAGCTTTACCAATGTAATCTTATCATGTCAAGAATATTTCCCTTTTCCCTGAAATTAATGATTCACCTCCCTTGCAGTCTTTCCCTTCAAGTATTCAAGAATTTTACTTCTTTGTATTCTTTGGTACTTATGAAAATATTCCCCACCTCCCCTCCCTCTCTGCCCCATATCCCCCTCCCCCATTGCTTGGTACTCATTTTCTGGCAGTAATGGATGGGGTTCTTTGATATTTTTGAATTGATCCTATTCAAGGATTGGTTACCACTTGAAATGAAGAATAGGGCCTCAAAAGGATATAACACTTGGCAAATAAATTGCTATGTAAAATAAATGAAAAGTCAGGATTATGAGGGCCAAAGGCCTGTGTTCCTGAAGGTCAGAACAAGATTCTCCTATATAGCAATCTCTCTTCTTTTTGGAATAATATAATATGGGAACCCTTAGCAACATATGGGGGCTATGTGTACAGAGGGTCAAAGATGAAGGGAGTTTTCTTGCTGTGAAATGGGATACAACAGTGCGCTGGTAATGCAATAAGTCTTAGAAAACCATGGGGGAATGTGGGAACTTTTTGGCCTACAACTTTTCTCAATCCATTTTCTTTTCACTCTAGAATTTTCCCCCTTTTCCTTCTTCCTCTTCTCCTTCCTCTCTAACCCTCCCTTCTTCCTAGCTACAAAATAGAGAAAGGAAACTGGTCAGTGCTCTAAAAAAATATTATTAATTGAGTAATTTTTGTTCAATTGTTTTAATCATGTCTGACCCTTTGAAAGGGTTTTTTTTTTGGCAAAGATACAAGAATGGTTTTCCAATTACTTATCTAGCTTCTTTTTACAGATGAGAAAACTGAAGAAAACAGGTTAAGTGACTACCCAGGGTCATGCAGCTTGTTAAGAGTCTGAGGTCAGATTTGGACTTAGAAAGATGAGTCTTTCCTGACTCCAAATGTGGCACTCCATCCACTCTGCTACCTCATTGCCCAATTAATTGGGATGGTAAGCCAGAATTACACATGCTGGGAAGAGATACCTTAACCACTATCTTCATTAATAAACTGCTGGAGATAGTCTAATAACCTGAGACTAAAAGTCCAAAGAACAGCTGAGTTCCCTCCAAGGTTATAAATATTTTTTGTAGTCCAACTCCAGAGATATAATAAGGAATAACTCTTGAGGAGATGAGGCTTGGCTACTGTCTTACAGAAGTCACAACTATTGAAGACCCAGAAAATATGCCACTGAAATTCATGGTATTGTCAAATTGATCAATGTCATAAAAGTGCCTTACCATTATCTTTTAAAGATCACTGGACCTTTCTCTTTGTCCTAAGGCAGATATATACATATACGTATATATATACATACAGAGAGAGAGAGAATATTCGTTAAGAAAGTTCTTTTGTATCAGGCACTACATTAAGAACTAAGGATACAAACAAAAAGAAAAAAATAATAATTCCTGACCTCAAGGATCTTAAATCCTTGATGCTGGGGGTGTGTGTGTGTGCATGCGTGTGTGTGTGTGTGTGTGTGTGTGTGTGTGTGTAAAAGTCTAGAGAGTGAGGAATGGATCTAGGAGTGAATTGAGCATGTCTTGGATATTTCATGAAATGTTGCTTGGGGCCAACGACTGACCAATCAGAAGAGAGAGGGATGCCAGGCAGATACCTCCTTAGTATGAATAGATAGAGAATTCCTACCAGTGAAGGTTAGAGCTAAATCCTCTTATATGACTAATCCCTTCCCTCCTACCCCATTAGAAAGTAGTTCCTTGAAAGTAAGGATGGTCTTACTTTTCATTGTATGCCCAGCACTTAACTTATATAATTATATATAATTAACTTAGCTTTATATACAGTAAACATTGAAGAAATGCTTTCTCATTCATTCATTTATTCATTGTATTGTAATACTTTAAAGCTATGTGATTTTTATCAGATGAGTTATTAAATTCTTTGATGAAATTGAAAAACCATAAAGTGGTCTTCATCAATTCCCATAGACATACATGTTATCAATGCCATATGGAGCATAAGGCAGGGAAACATGATTGCCAAACAGTAAGATTTAAAATGACAGTAAATGTCAATGAGCCATTATATTCCCCTCCCCTTTCCTTTCCATCTTCCCTCCTGCCCATTATCCTGCCCTTTCATCTCTCCAAAATGGAAAGAATGAGGAAAAGACAGCTAAAGAGAAGACAAATAGCTTATGAAAGAAAAATAGAGGAGGTTAACAATTTCAAGAATAAAAAGAATCTAGGAAATCACAATGATAAAATACATAAAACATAAAATAGAATAAGTGATAAAATAAATAAAATGCATAAAACATTTTTTTACAAGATTTCCTCCTTAAACTAACTGATAGGAACAAAGAGAAAGTGAAGAAATCACACTGTAGTCAGAAAAAAATATATATAAAAAACCCAACAACCATCAATTTGATCTACTTCTCTAGTTTGCTGTTTGCCTAAAGGAGAGTCATCTGGCATTTATGTGCAGAATATAGATGCTAGAATAGAAAAAAATGTTTCCCAATGCAGCACTGATGAACTGTGGGCAATACTAGATAGAAGTTGACATTTACATTAGACTGTAGCCAGTTAGCCTTTCAAAAAAATTTTATTCCCTAGGTTATCATGATGTCAAAATATTTGGATGGAACATAGAAAAACTGAGCTTCCATCTTTATATTCTGTCTACAGGATACCAAGCAGCCAATGTAGTTACTGGCTTAGCAGCTAGATCCTGGTACATATTTCCCTTCCCTTTTCCCATCTATTTAAACCCCTGTTTAATCAGATTAGGTAGTCTCCAGATGAATACAATCTTGTTGAAATATATATATATATATATATGTACATATATACACACATATGTGCATACAGATATATATGTGCACATATACACATATGAAATAAATGTGAGAAAGCAAGACTACTAAATTATACATAAGGAAACCTGAGGGCTGTATATTGACTTTAAAAACCACATATTAAAATTTTCTGTGTTCAGTTGTATTTCTATTTATTTTGCTACCTAGTTCCCAATTACATTTTAATCTGGGTTGGATTGCACTAGGGAATGTTGCAGGCCCAGCATAAGCTGGCCTCCTGTTTGACCACTCTGGGCTAGATGACAACACAATTAAACTGAAGAATGGTCATTAAAGGTTCAATGTCAGCTTAAAAGGAGGTATCTGGAGGAGTGTCCCATATATCTATACTTGGCCCTGTTCCATTCAACATTTTTGCAGTGCCTTGAATAAAGTTCTATTAGGTAGTGTTCTTATGATGATGACACAACACTGAGGAGAATAAACACACTTGATTACAAAGATCCAGAAAGATCTCGGCAGTTGAGGACCCTGAACTGTAGTGGTAAAGATGCAAGTTAATAGGGGAAAAATGGAATATCTTTTATCTTCACATATCCAAAGTGGCACAGGTATTTTTAAAAAGCAATTTGTCTGAAAAGAATCAAGCAAAACATGTTTTGATGGACTGCAGGCTCAGTGTTTAGGGTAGCTAGATGGCACAGTGGATAAAGTGCTGGACCTGGGCTGAGGATAACTGAATTCAAATCCAGTCTCAGATAGTTACTAGCTGTATGACCCTAAGCAAGTTAATTCCTATTTACCTCAGTTTCCTCATCTGTAAAATGAGCTGGAAAAGGAAATGGCAAACTACTATAGTATCTTTGCCAAGAAAACCCCAAATAGGGTCACTGGAAGTCAGACTAAACTGAAACAATAATGAAAACAAAGCACAGCAAAAGCTTAGTGTGAGTCAACATTGTGATATGACAATCAAAAGCTCAAATATGTACCTTCTAGTAATAAGATGGTATTCACATTATGTTTCATCCTTGGCAGACCACATTTGGCACATTGTGTTCAGTTCTAGGTTCCATAGTTTAGGAAAGATATTGATAATGAGGAGAATATTTAGGGGAAAGCAGCCAGGATGATGAAAATCATGTCTTGTTATATGAGAATCAGTTATAGGAAATGGGGATGTTTAGGTGGCAGAAGAGAATACTCAAGTGGGCCATGATAGAAGACAGATTAGATTATTTTCTTTTTTTTAATCTTTACGGGTATCCAGTAGCAGTGGATAGAAGATGTTTTAAATGTAGCAAGAAGGAGTCATATATCTGGTGGCAAATGGGCCTTCCATGGGAAATATTAATATGCATTTTAATCATGCAACAGTACTTTGGTAAAAGCATAATGTCACCGACATGTGTACCTTTTTCACCAGTTCAGATCACAATCCTTCTATGCTTTCTCTGTGTGCTTATCTCTTCCTTTCTCAAAATCCTCCTTAGTAGAACTTTGTGAGATTCTGGAAGCTTCCTCTTATCTGTTTAATAACTTGAGATTACCAATGCATGAGTGAGGCTGTCCATCTGTGATCAACACAGTACTGGCCTGCCTCCTCTTTTCATCATGCGTGTCTTTGGTAACATATTTTACAAAGCTCCAAAAGCAATTGATTTTGCATCTTGTGACAAATGTAAAATTACAATACTCTCTTGTTATCTTTCTTTTTAATTCAACTGTGAGTTGTGAGTTAATTGGTCCTTGATAAAATCTGAAAGCTCTAGTTGTCATAGATCTGTGGTGTATTTCTGCCTGCTATTACTGCCAGTCTCATTGCATATCCCTCTAAGACTCTCATCTCTGATATGATCTGATCTGTTTGATGATATAGCACATTAGCATTGCAAATGAAGCAAAACTTTGAAAATTATTAGCTACCCTTCTCAGCACTTGAAATATACTTTTTGAGTTTTTTTCAGTGTATTTGAGAAGTTATAGAGAGCAGTTATTTGGGCATGTACTAAGATATCTGGAAGTGAATGTGGCTCTCCCCCAATATTTTCCTACAAAAAGAATGTCAGATAGTAGCTTGCAAAAGAGACAAAATGGGTTTTTGAGAATGTGAGGTCAATAAGGACATCTGAAGAAGGAGAATGATGGATTATAGTGTTGTGACAGAGGTGACAAGGGTGGAAATGTTGACACTGTGAAACTGAGATCAAGGCAAGGAGTCCCATTGTTTATTTGGAATGTAAACTTGGAAGCTGTCTAAACAACACAGCTTTAATGAATCAGTGTGCGCAACTTTCTCCCCAAGAATATCAGTTACCCCCACCAGTCTGTGCTCAATGAAATGCCAGGGTGCACTTCTGGGTAACACATTATTCTTTCAAATGTGGTTCAATTCAATTCAGCCCCCTTGCTTGGTTTTGAGGAGATGTGTAATATTCCTTTTGTAGCCCACACTGATCTCAGGATCACATCTCTGGGAACGCTGCATCAACATCTGTCCCTATATTGTAGAAAAGAAGATTGTGATCCTGCCTTATGAAGGGCCACATGTCAGAGGCTGTATAAATAAACTGATTTTCATTGTCCTTGCAGTTGTTTCCAAATTGCCAAGAGCTTAGTGGTGATTTACTGGTGGATGCCTAATACATGAAGAAAAAAACAAAGACATGAAATCAGGAAGGAGACAGACATTGTATACTATGTACATCGGTACCTTCTCTACAAACTATAGTCTTAGAGAGTTGCCTAGGACACTGAGAAGTTAAATCACTTACCCAGTACCACATTATGAGTATATGTGAAAAGTAGGACTTGCATTCATGACTCTGTGACTAACTCTCAGTGATCTTCATTTTTTTTTATTGTGCCCTCCATCAGTAAAATGTTTTTGAGTAGCTGTTGTTGTGCAGTTGTATCTGACCCTTTATGACCCCATTTTGGAGTTTTCTTGACCAAGTTGCTGGAGTGGCTTGCCATTTTCTTCTCCGACTCATTTTACACATGAGGAAACTAAGACAAACAGGGTTAAATATCTTGGCCAGAGTCACACAGCTAGTATCTATGGCTGGATTTGAACTCAGTTACTTCTCACTCCAGGGTAGGTACTCTATCCACTGTATCATCTAGCTGTTTTTTGTTTTTTGAGCTTATTCCTCCAGTATATGTATATTTTCTTATTTAGAAATCATACACACGCATATGATACTACATATCATGACATAATGATACTATACATGATAATACTAATCATCATGTGTATTATAGAACTTAAAATATAAAAATGTTTTATAAGACAAAAATGAAATAGTGTTTTGGAAATAATACATTGCTCATAGAAGAAAACATTCTTACCCTCACGAACATATTAATAATGACATTTTAGTGATAGCAACATGACTGAATGTTTTGTTAACAATAGCAATCCGTTGATCCTGCAAGTTAATAGGAAAATGTTGCATGTTTGTATTTTTAATAAATGAATTTAAAAACCTACTGAAACTCTACATTCGGAAGATTTTAAAATAGCTTAGGACATTTGTGTTTCCACATTTTAAGTGTTCAAAAATGAGAATATACAGATGAAGAAACTAAGAGATGAAATGACTTATTTGTGATCATACAAATACTACGTATCCAGGTTCAGATTTGAAATGAATTCTACTTACTCAAAGTCCTTGACTCATTCCATTATACCATCCCACAGTAGAAGTGCAGCTTATTTTTTTAAATGTGGTTGTGCAGATGTGGCTTCTCTTACTCCTTTCTTTACCCTTTATAATCTTGGAGACCTGGAATGCCTATGAAATAATAACCCATCTCTAAAACCATCCCATAAAAACTGGATTTACATCATGCAGGATTCTTCTACCTAGTCAAGCACTGAATAAGCACTTGGATGGCCTTTTCCCATTCAATTCTGCAGACACTGAGGACCTAAAAGATTCACAACCATATTAGGTTAATGATTATAGTTCCAAAATGTCCTAGAGCTACAATAAATAACCCGTGATATCCATAACCATTTTATGGCTCATTGTTCACAGCCAAAGGAATTTCCTGACATTTATGTACTCTGCTAAACCGCCCAAAACTATGCTAAAATGGCATTGAAGGGTCTGCTTTCCACTAATCAAATCAAAGCAATTCAGACTTATGGCCCACAGCATGTTAAAGAGGCTCAGTTCTTAGCACAAGCTGTTATTTAATTATGGAGGGACCACCTATTATTGTATATTAATTAAGTGTGAAATTATGAACTGTCCATTATGTACTTTGAAACCCTGGCACTACAATGCTATTGGTTAAAGAAACATTTTCGTTCTCTTCAGGTGTTTAAAAATTCTAATAAATTTAAGGGTATCAGAAATTCCTCAAGCCTATCTCTTATAGGATATAAAATTTAGTATAATTTCATGCCTAAATTTATTATTTGGTTCTTCAACCATTCAGTCACAGATTAACTTTCTAGGTAGATCCAACCAGAGCTAGTTTTTTGAATAGGTGAAGCTGGCAGTTGCCTAAATAAGGTGAAATCATACAGAAAGATTCTCTCTCTCCTTCCTAGCCCCCTGTTACTTTCTTCCTACACTAGCTGAACCTGGGAATTTGAAATACTTTTTAAAGAGTCTTTCTTGAAAGATACTTCTTGAAGAGTCCTTCATAGAAATGCAGAAAGATCTGAAAAGATCACACAGCTATTAAATGCCTAAGGCAGAATTTGAACCCAGGTTTTTCTAGCTTCCAGTCCAGCCTTCTATGCTTTGCCATGCCACTACTGGCAATTAATAGTGCAGAGGAAAGAACCTTACAATCCTATTTCGGCCAGTTACTGCTTATGACTCTGGATAAAGTACTTCAAGGTACTTCACCCAGATTTCCTAGGGTTGCACTAGACTACCTCTAAGGGCTCTTTGAGCTCCATATGTATGATCTTTGTAAGAGATGGGAAGTGAGCATTGGATATATTGATTAGATCACCCCACTCTAATTAAAGTAAGTGATGAAATGTTGTGCCCAGTCACATTAATCAGTTGAGGACACCTCCCCATTGTTCACTAGGAGTGAACCAGGCCTATATGGTGCCACCGCACCCACCCACCCCCCAAGAAAAATGTTGGTGTCAGTCTTTTAGAATTGGTTCTGGGAGGTATTTATAAAATCAATGAACTGCTTTAGACACTCTGCTTTCTCCCCCCCAAGAGATATGAGCAAGCAAGAAGCCCTGAGAAATTCAAATCCCTGAGAAGGAATCATTTTGGGGTAGCCAACATAGACTCCTTGCCTCTCTAACCTCTCCTGGAGCAGAACTTTGTAAACTTCAGAGGTCCATCATGAGTTCTGGCAGTGCCCCTAGGAGGCCTCATGCATCAGGTTCCAAGGAGAGACTAAGAAATGAAGGATGTAGACTCTAAACTGCAAAGAATATAACAGAAACTGCATCACCAGATCTGCATAATTTGGCAGTAGATAGGGGCCAAACTTAAAAAAGGCTAAACTTCTTTGAGCGGCAGATATGTTATACTAGAAATAGACCTATGATAGTTGGTTGCCTTGGATCATGTGACAAACAGGAGCATGCCAAGGGACAACCCTACATTTTATGCAGGCTGCTGCATGCCATGTGTTGTACATGCCTGTTCTATACCATACTCAGAGGCATCTTAAGGATTCCAGTAAGAGGACTTCCAGGAGCTATGAGTTATCTCTTTACCGCAGGTGCCTTCAATGCATGAGCTCACTTTCCCTTGCAGGGAGAAGGGGGAGGGAGAAAGAGACAGAGATAGATTGGTACTGTATAATGTTAGTAAAAAAAAACTCTAAAAAATAGATTGAATTTGAGTGGCTGATACTTTAGGGGTAGTAATCTTGAGGAGGAAGCAAAGCAGTGGGAAGAGTTGATGAAAGCTAAAGTATTAGAAAAACAGCTCCACTTCCCCTGCCCAAAAAAAACCCAACAACCTAGCAGGGCTAATCCTAAAACCCTGGAAGCAGATATAGTGTCGCAAGTGAGAGTTTATCCCTAGAGTTATTTGTTCTATATTATGATAAATTTGTCTCAGTATGACATACTAAGGAAAGTTAAGTGCAACCTTTACCAGAAGCTCAGAAGCGTGCTCTCAGCATTTTGGGGAAAGAGAACTTTGGGAGAAAAGGTGAGGGTGGCAGAAGACAGGCAGAGGGGCAATCCAAAATAGAGAACCATGACTCATTGACCTTATCACCCAATAACTTCTTTCAGTACCCAAGGCCTTCTCACCCTGGTGAATGCCTCTGTGGCTCCATTCTTTGACTATTGAGTTCCTTCCTGGGCCTCCATTTTGAGAAGGAACCTGAGTCAGTCATACTTCAAATCCTTTCCTTGTATGTATTTCTGAATCTTGAGCTTGGACAATATGGCCCTGCTATAGTACAGTCCCTCCCCTCTTCCTTTCTTTTTTTAAGTTCTCTTTTTATGTTGACTTTCTCCATTAGAATATAAGCTCCTTGAGAGCAGGCACTGCCTTTTTGCTTGTATTTTTATCCCTTGAACTTTTTTGCCTGCCTACCAGTTAGAAAGCAAAGACCTCAGACAACAAAAGTTCTGCTGAACAGCAAAAATGTGATTGATCTGCAAGTTCCTGGTTTCAGGTTATAGAATTGCAAACATTGTTGTAGTGGGAACTGATATGAGAATAAGGCTCTGCTAGAATGGAATCACAAAGTAGTGGGAATGCACCTTACAACCTAGCCTTAAAGGCCTCCTTGTTGCTTCTTAGGTGAGAAGCCCCTATCTTCTCTTTGTTCTTTTGCCTTGTCTGTTCCACATGCCTGGAAGGTTCAACCTGTTAGAATCTCTGACTTCCTTCAAGACTCTGTTCAAATGCCACCCTTTACAGGAGGCCAGTCTTGGTTCCCACAATTGCTGGTCTTCCCTTTTAAGATTCATGATCATCGATACTCAGCAAGCATTTTCTATGTGACCACTTATGCTAATGTCCTTTCATCCATGAGACTGGAACCTCTTTGAGGGCAGCAACTGTTTACTTTTCAGTTTTGCTAGGGCTTAGCCCATAACAAGTACTTAACATAGGTTCATTGATTGATTTATTGATTGAAGGAGTAGGAAATCTAAACAAACCAGTCTCCCCTATAATTTTGCCCCACGGCAGTCTTTATCCCTAATGCCTGTACCCTATTAAAGCAGAATTGAATGGAGGGAAGTTGCTAGAATTTATTTGTTTGACTGCTTTGATGCTTCAAGATTTTCAAAGAATTTAAAATTTAAATTCTTAGAGTACCAAATTGTTATTGGTCTCTGGAATCAGTGATAACAAGAATTTTGGTTGAACCTCTATGCATTAAAAGAAAGAAAGTGGCATTGGTTAAGAAAGGCTGTTCAGGATTGTATTGATATACTGGTTCACGGTCTCTCCTCAAGTGCTCCTAATGTATTAGTATGAGATCATTTTATTGCTCATTAAGCTAAAAATTTTCCGGCAGCTGGAACACTCCAAAGTACTTTGAGAGAAATCGCAAGAGAGTTATATTTAGGTGTGCCTTTCTCAGGAAAGTTGAAAGTGACCCAGAAGCAGAGAACAATGAATTCTTGACCAGTTGGTTTTAAAAACAAAACTGGACTTTGAGTCAATGGAAACATGTTCTTTTGTTTATTACAAGAAGTTATCACAACTGAATTTTAAACATAGCTGTGTTGATTTAGAGTTGAAAGGGACTTTAGAGGCCACCTAATCCAACTACCTCATCTTCACATGTGAGGAAACTGAGGAACAGAGAAATTAAGACACTTGCCCAAGGTTGTGCTGGTAGTAAGTGGCAGAGTCAGAATTCACCTCAAATGTTATGAATCAAATCCAGTGCTCATTTCAACACTTCAAGGAGTTGACACAATAAATAAGCTTGATCCCAGTCATAATATATTCAGAAATGAAACTTGACAATAGTACATTTTGGATATTTGACTAATTCTGGTACAGAGAGTAGAAGAAGAGATGCTTCTCCCCATTCAAATAGCTCAAATATATCTGTTTTGAACTTCAATATTTTCAAGGATGGCAAGGATGTAAAGAAGTCGAGATAGATGTATAGGACAATGAGAAACAGAGGTGACTCCAGTATGGATATTGGTTAGGAGTGGGGGTGAAGCGGGAGAAGGGAGAAGGAAGAAAGAAAAGGTTCTTTCCTCTAGCATCTCTAGAATGTATCATGATGATATCTTCAGGCCCGCAGGATCAGATTATGGGAAGAACTTCCTGCTGTTCATGTTCCTTTGATGTCAAGAAGATTAAGTAGAAAGAGTCCCTTGAGCTCCATGACTCTGTCCTTTAATTTGGGGACTTTTGTCAGACAAGTAGACCAGAAATATTATTTGGAATTTCAGAAGCTCTAGGGCATCTGGAGCTGATAATTCAGTGGCATCTGGCACAATGTTATATCCCCTGGTAGACATTGCAGTATTTTTCTTACTTCATGTTCCTTTCTTATTCTAGGTATCCAAACACAATACAGTATTTTCATGGTCCCTTTCTTTTCTTATTCCTCCAACAGACAAAGTAAAATCAAGATTTTTAGGACTTCAACTCACTTTTTTCTTCTGGATAGAGACAAGAGAACAGCCTCTTGGCATTTCTATAACTTTTATTTTCCTTTTCACTTTTGTCAACTGTGATGTAGAAATAACCTCTTGATGCTCTGAACTGAACAAGTTCTTTGTCTCTTCCCATCCTTCCCCTCTCATCTTATATCCCCTGTGGTTGAATAAAGGACAGATTACTGGAGGCTAATTCCTAATCATCTCTCTGTCTCTGTCTCTCTCTGTCTCTGTCTTTCTCTGTCTCTGTCTCTCTCTCTGTCTCTGTCTCTGTCTCTCTCTGTCTGTCTGTCTCTCTCTCTCTCTCTCTCTCTCTCTCTCTCTCTCTCTGTCATTAGGACAGGAGTCTTCTATAATCTATTTCAGTGGTTCTTAGCCTGGGGTCTACTGACCCATAAGATGTTTGTTGATAGATGGATTTCAGGGGATCTACAAAGTTGGATGGAAAAACAAAATTATTCTCTTCATTTTCACTAACCTCTAACTGAAATTAATAATTTCTTTGATTATTTAAAAACATTATTCTGAGACAGAGTTTATAGTTTGCATCAGATCTCCAAAAAAAAGTCCATGACACAAATAAGTTTAAAAACTCTGGATGGCTTGTAATTTTCTACCCAGATGTCATTAAAGATTCTATTTTCATTATATTTGTTCTTAATTGTTCAGTTGTGTTCCCATCTGACACATCGTCACATGGGGTCCCCTATGTGATCCCATGGACTTTGTCTATGGCGTTTTCCTGGCAAAATTACTGGAGTGGTGGGCTATGTCCTTCTCTAATTTTCATTATACAGGGTCATTTTTATAGATCCGCACAATTTTTGCCAACCTAATTGTTCTTCTAAAGGATTGATATGTTTGTACAGAGTTCAGAAATTGTACCTATATTCCACATGCAGATTAAATAACTCATTAATGTAAAATTATGCATTATTTTAATGGATTCAACTTCTAGTATTCTATATCTAAAGACTAAAGCTCCTGGGATTAATAGTCTTTATTAGATTCAGGGTGCAGGAGACCATAATACATGGTATAATTAGGAGTAACTGATTCTGCTGTAGGCTTGGTAGCATTTTGTGTCTCCTCTCGTTTATTCATTTGCAAAATGGCCCTACCTCCGTATCTCATCAAATGTTCGAAGGTACTAGAAGTTTCTGATTCTTTCAAAAAAGTATATAGGTTGAAAAGAATCAATGCAAGAAGCTCATTTTCATCAGAGGGACAGTATTTATTTAAGGATTGATTCTTCTTTAGGAGAGAATCTAGAATGATTTGTTCATTAAAAATATACAATGGTAAAGGATCACGTCATTCCCATTATGGGTGTGGAACTAAGGAAATTTGCATGTAAGCCACCCATGCTGATGTTGTGTGGTAGCTTACCTAGTGTTAACTTTGAAACATTTCTAAGTTGCTGACTAAATGTCTTTAATCCATCTCAGATACCTTATCTAAATATGTCCCCTCACATTTTCATGAGTATTACGTTTGAGATGATTATAAGAACAGTTCTTGCCAGTCTTTGGCATTGTCCAGTAGTTCAATATTACAAACCAAAGTGATTTTACCAGTGAACATGACATTAAGCAAAAGCCATTATTACCTCAAGCTCTGCCGTAGCATTTTGAGGACCAGGGGATCTTCCTACCCTATTTTGGAGGTTTAAACTTTTCATGTTTTCCCTCATCAGAATAAGAGATCCTTGTGGGCAGGGACTATCTTAATTTATATTTGTATTTCCAAGTCTTAGCATAATGCTTTGTAAATAGTAAGTGCTTAATAAAATAATTTATTCATTCATTTTCCACTCAGGAAGTTCATTGAAACTAAAAGCTTCTTTTGATTGATATTATATGGAAACAATGCCATCCTTGAACTGGTGGTATCAAATTTTACATTCAAGGTGGTTATTATTTTGAAATTCATTGCCTAGTGAAATGTCATCATCATCACTCAGCTCAGTATTTTAAACTGAGTTGCCATTTGGTGTTCAATATTTTAGACAAAAATAATTTGATAATTGTGTAAGTTAATAGGATCAAGATAAAAGACATTAATAAAACAAATTAATCACACAAATATCAAGCTTTTCCAGGCACACTGAATGTTTAAAGAATTCATGATAGATATTGAAAAATGTCAAGATAACTTTTCTTTTTGCATAAATTACTGCTAGGGACTAAATAAAATGCCTTTGAAAGATTAATTTACTCTCTCGGGTCATGGAGGTATGAATATTGTTAAGCAATAATGTTTACAACCAGAACTTTGTTTTTTCACAAGTGCTGATTACTTTCCACTTTGTTCAGAATCCTGTACCTTAGGTCCTCCTCTGGTTCATGTTTCTAGGATATTTTGGAGTCATGTAGGGACCCTAGGAAAGAATAAGAAAGTAAGATTGCTTTCAGAAGGGGTTGGGAGGGGAGATTTTTCTCTAATTAGCACACAGTCTAATTAGAGCCTTTGTCTATCCCAAGAATACCAACTAGCCCTCCTCCTCCAAGGTTTTTTCCTCTTGCAATCCCCTGCCGTCCTACTCCACATATTCATCCCCATTTTTCTTCTGGCTCTGTTCTTTCTCCTTTTCCTCTGTGCTCTTTGGAGTACTTTTATTGGAACAAAATCCCTTTTCTTTTATGCTTCATTCTTTCTTTTCTTTCACTTTCTGATTCTCATTGAATCCTGACTTTGTCCTTTGATACTTTCTCTTGCTATTTTCCTCAAGACTACTTACTTATTGTCTTATGCTCTTTGATATACAGGTCTAGGAAGAGGAGCTGAAAAACTCCTAGCTCCTCAGGGCCATTTTTAGACCTTCTTTCTGCCACCATAACTAAGAGATCACCTCTTTTAAAGTTCGCACTATCCTGTCCAGATGTTGATTGTGATATTTGAGTAGGACAGATATAACTCAGGTCAATATAGTATTTTGGTTTCAATATTGGAATGAAATGAACTACTTTTAGCCTACCTAATAGTTAACAAAATGTTTACTCCACTGTAGCTTTGGAAAGGATAGATACTCAGTAGGCATACAGGATTGACTTAGCTTAATGCTGCTTCACCTCACCTCTGCACAAATATGTGTCTGGTCAGCATGGCCAATTGACATGATTCATACAGCAGTATGACATCCACCAAACCAAAGGCCACTAACTTTTATGGGTAGGTTCTTTTATGCCTTTTTATGAAAAATAGCTCACATCTTAGTCCCCTGGGTCAATTAGCACTCAGATTTCTTATCTTTTAGGGGAAAACTAGCTTACATGACAGAGTACACTAGTAAATATAGTTCCTACCATAACATCATCTCTGATCCTTCTGACTCCTCAGTCAGTACAGTTCCTGGATCAATCTTCCCTACCCTAATATTTGTTCTCTTTGAAGATCTTGGCTTTCTGATTCATCAGCCTTTGCATGCTCCATGACCTCTATCTCCATTCTACCTTAACTACATACTCTCTCTCAACCACTCCTTATCCATTCAACTGGATTTGCCTCAGTTGCTAAAACTGCTTTTTAGAATTCATTTTACAACTTATGACATCTATGATCTGACTGTAATAATTATTAACACTCCAAACTATCCATTTGTCTCAGGACATGATAAATGGCGACCCTTCCACAATCTCAGAATTTAGAGCTAAATTCCTTTGCAGGTAATCCTAGCTTTCTGAGACATAATGTTCTGATTCTATGGTTGCAATTCTATTTGCTTAATGCAAAGACAATTTGACCTGATCTGACGGAACTGGGTCCTGAATCATAGCCAGAAGGCTGTGTGACTCTACCCTTGTTTTTGATCTTGATTTGAAGAGAAAACTCTTGGGGGATGGGCAATTCCCTGTCAAATATATCAAAGGTGACAAAGACATATTTCTTCCATCTTGGTTGAGAAGTTTTTATTGCAAATGTTTGTGAGTTTGACTTTAAGAAACAAAAAGTAAGAAAAATCATTCCAGAAATAGTCAAGAAAAGAGTTAAATGAAAGATAAATGTAACATACATAAGTAGAAGGTACCAAAAGCTTATGTATGATGAAAAAAATTAAGACTATTAAGTAGTAACAGACAGAAACAAGGAGGTATTGGTTAGAGAATTTGAACATGCTTGAATGTGAAAGACAGAGAGATATTAATGTTGTAAAAGATGAAGCTGGTCATGAAAGAAGAATCAAGTATCTCATTAAAATAAAAAAAACCTATAGGATCAACATATCTGTTAGAGATGTTGAGATGTGAGAACAGAATGTGAGTTCATATTGCTCTCCTTTGCTGTGACTCATGGGGTCTTTCACAAGAGAATTCAATGAGTTAATCTTCTAAGTCATGTGGTTTAGAAGGGGCATACTAGATCCAGGTGGAATGGAATGGAAGGCAAGGTCAGCAAGGGGAAGTTGATAGGACAGCATTCCCTCCTGAAATTGGGGCAATGTTGAAACCTACAAAACTAGGGCAACATTTACCCTCCAAAGTAGTGGCTGGCTTATAAGATAGAACTGGGTTGAGATGGGGGTCACCCAAAAGCCATGACCCTGATGGGTTTCAACCCTTGGCAAATGGGCAGAGTCAACAATGGTCTTGAAAGAAGGTACTCCCAAGACTGGGTACATTCTTACACTCAATTCTCACAACTGACTTTTCCACTGACATTCCAGATGCTGAATAGTGCCAGATAATTTATAGGAAAGGGGAGGACTTTGCTGAAGTATATCTAAGTGTTTTTTTTTTTTTTCCACCCTTGGTGTGATAGATAGACTGATCAATGACATTGCATAGATGGAAATTTCTAGCTTGACAAATATCTCTTGGATAAGATTCTTTCTTTTTACTCTCATGAGGAAGATAAGGGAACAAACGGTACCTATTGTGTACCAAGCAATGTGCTAAATGCTTTACAAATATTATTTTAATTTGCATTTAAACAGTTTCACAACAACCCTCTGAACTAGATGCTACTATTATCACTATTTTATAACTGATGAAATTGAGGCAAATAAGTTAATTGACTTACCCAGGGTCACACAGGTATTAAGTGACTGACATGAGATTTGAACTTAGGTCACCCTGGCTCTGGGCTTAGTGCTCTACACACTGTGTCCCACAAGTGCCACAACCCTCTTTTAAGTCAGCATCACCTCTTGCCAAAGCTGCCGCAGGTGGAGACCCCACTCCAAACCATCCTCACCTCCCAGTTTCCAAAATGACATTTCTAAAAGTACAGATCTGACCACTTTACTCCTTAAGTATATATCAATTGGTATAGTTCGTCCCTGTATTTCTTATATTTGGCATTTCTCATGGTGCAATATTATTTTATCATATACTCCAATTTGTCTAATGGTTATACACTCAATGGGATCATATTTTGTCTCTATTATTTTTTGTTACTACAAGTTATACTGCTATATGACTCTATCCCTGTTTTGGTCTTGATTTGATGAGAAAATCTTGAAATATCTGAAACACAAAGTTAAATTTTTTAAAGTATTTTGTAACTATAGCAGAAAATAGAAGATTCCACTTACGTCCTCTGAATTAATAAAGATATAAAAAGACCAAAATAGTCAGTGTTAAAGGGAGTGTGACAATACAGACCCACTAATGCGCTGTTGGTAGAAAGTATGAATCAGTCTAATTGTTATGGAAAACTCTTTAGAATTATTTGAGAAAAGCCACTAAAGTTTTTCAGCCCTTTGACCCAGTGATTCTGTTAATAGTACAGTCGCCCAAGGAGATAGAAGAGAAAAAAATCCCATATATATCTTTGTGTTTCAGATATTTCAACTTTATAAAAATAACTTGACATGTTATATATTTCTTGGCAATATTATGTTTTTGTGAGGAACGAAAAACCAAGGCATCTGAAAAATCAAAATGTATGAAGTTTATTAATATATACATTGTAAACCAAAAAAATGATGGAAAGAAGTATGGTGAATATAAGTAGGCATGGTGTCATATATAACTTTTATTTTAAAAAAAATGTGGTGATAGATGACAAGGAGGTAGATCAGTCACAAAGAAAAAAGAAAAGATAATAAAGAGTCTGACTGCATGAGGACCAGTGGGTTTCTCCTAGATAAAGGACTGCTGAGAACACCTTAGTCATAGCTAAGGCTATAAGCCACACATGTCTAAGAGTCAAAAGCTAGAGACTGCCTCAGGCTAAGATTAAATTTGATTTTTAAAACTTACTTCCTTTTGCTAGGAGACTTTGTGTCCTTGTCCTAAGCTTTTATCTGATTTACTGTTAGTAAGGTCTTAAATTCTTAATTCCTTTATTCGTAATCTATGCCCCCAAATTCATTTCATGGACTCTGCCAAAGAAATTCCATAGCAGGGTGTGGATATGTGTGACCACATTTTTCTCCTGAGGCACCCATATTTTTTGAGTTTTGCATTAGATCAAGCATTACAGTCAGGACTGATGGGCAAGCTTTTCTCCTCTTATGCTGCATTCCTCCTCTTATGTATATTGGCTTGGCTATGATCCCCTCTAGCATGGTTTTCCTTAACTTACTTCCCCCTCCACCTCTCTGACCCCAGTAAGTTGTACATAAGGCTCACTTAATATATTTGTTGGATAAATTATTTCTCCCTCTTTATATCAAATCAGATATCACTTCCTTCAAGAAATAGACAAAACACCACGTACATGTGTTAAAGATCAAAGTTTAGGTAATTTTGGTTGGGCCCTGGTTATTCATTACTCAGGAGGCAACATTGAGGATTCCAGGAAGGTTGAGTTTGTCTGGGTCCCTGGCATTGAAGCTGACATCTCACATGCCAGCCTTTGAAAAGTGAAAAAGATGGCCAAAACATGTCTTCTCTTCCCTATCTCTCTTGCCCTTCCCCTCACACAATTCTCTTACTGAATCATGTAAAGGTACTCTACCCTTCTACAAACATACTCCAAAAGGTCAATATTTTTTTTTTGCTAAGATGTGAAACCCAGAACTGAATCTGATATTTCAGATGTGGTCTAATCGTATCTGTAGTTAGAGTCTGGAGGCACAGGGATAAAGAAACTTCCAGATTCTATATATGATACATCCTAATGTCTTACCAGAGCAGAGTATAGGATGTCCATCCCCTCCTTCATTACCTACACTTTGTATCCAGTCAGGTAGCCTGAGAAGGTATCCTTTGTGCCTTTGGTTAATGACACACTAGGGAGTCATTCTGAGCCAGTAGTTCACTGAAGCAACCGGATACTTTTCACATTGTATAGCTACGTCTTTCCTACCCTCAGTTTAGATAGTTGATTATTTGAATTCAGGTATATAACTTTACATTTATCCCTATTATATTGAAATAGTAAAAGATCTAGGGAAAAGCCTTCAGTGTATTGGGGAGATCTATGGGAATTATATGAGAAATAGTAGACAAGAATGATACCAAATAAGAAGGAAATGGGTTGGCTATGATATATGTCCACTGAAGGAGTGGATATTGAGGAGTCAATGGAACCATCCAAATTTTAACATGCTTTTTAGCAACGTGGAAGTAGGAACATCTGGTTTTTTTTAGAACACTGAAGCCTCAGCTCAGAGGCTTCCATCACCTGTGGCCTAGATGCAGGTACAGAAATGGTAATGTCAATTTCTGAATTCTTCACATAAAATCTACTTGCTTGAACATAAATCCTATAGTTATACCTGTTCATAATTACTAACAGGTATCCCCATTAAATTATTCTATCAATATATGCCTGCATATATAAGAATGTGTGTATTGTATGTATCTATACATATAAACACACATATAACAGCAATATGTAGAGATAGACACAAAAATTATATGTGGAATCTGGGAGTTTCCTTATCCCTGAGCCTCCAGAAATCTTCCTCAGGTTTTAGGTATTTTTGTGAGTCAGAATATTCTCTAAACTAGAGCTTATGACCTCTGCTGATTTGTTTACTTTTATTAGGTAGATGACACATAGTTCAAAGCAAAGACATTTAATGAAATAGCATGGTAATAAAAGTAACAACAGAACATTCTCCCCATAAACCAGGAGCTCTGTGTTCCACAAATATATTCTCTCTCAGTGGAAAGAGTGAACATGCAAAAGGATCAAACCTTGGTCATATACAGATAGGAATACCTGTAGTCAGAAATTTCAAATTAAGCGGAACATAATCCTCTAACACTGTAAATTGTCAGCATTTCTATCCTCCATCCACTAATGGGGTTGAGGCAATTAGGGGTGCTGTAGTTAGTAGGCCTCTCCCCTAGAGAGGAAGACTATAGCTCTCAGTGAATTCCCTTTTACTCTTTTTCTCTCACAGCCAGGATGATCAGAGAATATAATAGACATTCAGGCTAAGGTCACATCATATCTTTTGAACTACTATATCCTCTCTTGTCTTTCCTGAGTTTCTCATCAGAATTCCATTTTAATTGTTTGCTTTTGTCGTAGTCTTTCTGGCTAAGGCAAACATACTCAGGGATCTACTTCCTCAAATTAAAAAAAAAATACACTGACTTAGGTGGAACTAAGGGAAAAAATTCATTCTTATCATATTCTTCTGTCCTATTCAAATTTAATTGTAAAGGTTCAACTGTTTAGAGAAGACTAAAATTGACCGGTGACATCTGCTCAGTTCCTCCCAGCAATAAATTCAGTCTGTTTTCTCTCTTGTTTTTGTACACATAAATATCTTAGGTAGATGGACAATAAGGTCTATTGAGAATTGAGTAATAAAAGAAGAAGACTGGGCTAGATGATATTTGAGAAATTACACGGTACTTTCAATGATCTAAAATTATTTGTGGTGGCAAAAAGCCCACCTCTGTAGCTTCAACAGTTTTCTGGATGTTACATTACTGAAAATCAGAAGAACCCATACAAGTAAGCAAAAGAAAGATGTATGGTGAATGTAAATAGGTAGCAGAATTACCATAATGTTAATTAGAGTTAAAGATCTTGTCTGCCCATTAGTAGGCCTCAGGTACCCTTTCTAATGAGGTGCTGGATCAGGGGGATCATGCCCTCTGATTCTGAAAAGTGTATATGTACTCTGAGGTGAGGGTTTACTTTGGGGCTTATTCTTTGGAAGAATGTTCATATGCCAGATGAGACTCTGGGCAGTCACTAAAAACCCAGCCTTGAAAACCCAGATTTTGGTGCTTCACTCTCTGGTAACTACGTGCTTACGTAGAGGTCAGATGGTTGGCTCTATCTGTTGATCTGTGATGTATGTATTGCTTATGGTCCAGCAGCTAGAATCCCTGTCTGTTGGTCTTTATTTCCTCTGCTTGTATTTTCTCTGTTGTTTAAAAAGTATTTAAAGTAGATTGTTGACTCCTCAAAAGTTGCTTTTCTTTTAGAAAAGCAGATCTTAGAACCTGTGCAAAAGGTTCTCCTGTGTGTACTGGGGTACTTGCTGTTAAAATTGCATGCAAAAAATGGCATTTAAGATAACAAGTAAAACAAATATCCTCAAAAATGAAGGTGGGTCAGTCATGTACCAACAACAAGAAATATATCAGGGACACAGTCTAGAAAAATGAGAAAAATATATAGTATAAAAAAAAGATCTACTAAATTAGTGAAAGACACAGACAAGAATTACACAAGATGATTCAGGTCACAGAATGTCAGACTTGGAAAAGATCTCAATAGCCATTTAGAACAACTCAAAAAAGAAAAAAAAATCCTTCTACACCATATCCAAAGACCTAAAGGATCTTTGTCAGTAGAGGAAGAATCCACAATCATGAGATCATGAATCTATTTATCTAAGCAAGTATGACCAGTGTGATTTTTAAAGGTCCCCAAAGGGGAATTGGAATGAAGTTTGGGATAAATTTAATCTTTTGTCAGTGATTCACCCAACCAGCATCTATTAAGTGCTTACTATATATGTCAATCGTTATGTGCTAAGTGATGGAAATATAAAAATAAATTTTAAAAAGCTTACAATCAAATGAGGAAAGAAAAAACATGAAAAGAAACTAGAAGAAGGGATATCTAGCACTGGGGAAGGTTAAGGAAAGTCTGAAATACATCTTGTAGAGGAATGAGAGTGCCTGACCTGGGTGTCTTCTGTAAATGGAGGTTCTGGGAGGAGCCATCCTCCCTTCATAGAGGGAGAGACTACAGGGGTGGAGAGGATTTCCAATGTAGAGTTCTAGATAGTGTCCATGTTATAAATTTGTGATTGGTCATGCTGAAGTTTGCCCTTAGGCAAACATTTCAATTGGTTTGGTCTAGCATGCTCATTCCGGATGTGGTGCCATGCATACACATTCACCCTCCAGAGTCTACCACACCTAAATGAAACTTATTTGGTAAGGTGAATTTTCAAGTACTTCAGCAAAATAATTTAGTAATCCAGTTCAAAGCTTTCATAGGCACTAGCTTTACCCTATATATGGACAGCTAGGTAGCATGGGAGATCTAGGCCTGGAGTCAGGAAGACTCATCTTGCAGCCTCAGACACTTAACTATCTTTGCGACTACAGGCAAGTCACTTAACCCTGTTTGCTTTAGTTTCCTCATCTATAAAATGAGCTGAAAAGGAAATGACAAAGCACTCCAGTATTTTTGCCAAGAAAACCCCAAATGGGGTCACAAGGAGTTGGACATGAAGGAAAACAGGTGAACACCACTGCCACCCTATATGCCAAGATATCTAGGTTATAGATTCATGACATAAGAACTGTAAGGATTTACAGAAACTTTACAAAAAGTCAGGGAAACAGCTGACAAGTTCATATAGTCCAAGGATAAACATGAGTAGACACGGTCTAACTTCTTCCATAGAACATTTTTGGGCATGATGGTGAGAAGAAAGGGCTGGAGCATCCAGACTTAGAATAGAATTTGGGTTCCCTTCCGAGGTACAAAGTCCCTCCACTTCTGTAGATTGACAACTCATCAGTAATTCATACTCTCAGTTAATAATCTATGTTCTGACATTTTAAGTGACTTGTCCATTCTTACATAGCTAGTATGTGTCAAGGGTGAGACACAAACCTTTGTCTTTCCAAACTCTAGCTTGACTCTATATTAATTATGGAAGTAAAAACTACCATTTCCCTAAGTCATTCAATAGAACACTCTATGCTGCATTTGCAAGAAACACTTAGAGTTGTTTAGATTTCCAGTTGTATCATTCAAACTGGAAATCCATGGGAGTATTGCATTTTTATTCAGTGTCCAAAATACCATTTAACATTCAATGGATCTAGAACCCTGAGCTCCAGCTGTCTATTTATGCTACGTAGGAAAATTTTAAAAAATGAAACAATACTTTTTCCCACATAGTTGTTTTATTGTGGTGACATTGGTAATTCAATTGACATTAATAAACATTTTACTAACAGGATTTCCTGTGAAAAATTCCTTGTAAAATTGAATGCCCTTATTGCATAAAATAGTTGTTGTCCAATCAATGCAAGCTAACTTGACTCAGAATTATTATTGCCTGTATACCTCAGGAATAAGGTAAAGTTTTACCAACTCTCTATGGGACCGAGCCCTTGAGTTTCAAAAACAGGGTCACATGAACACGATGCCCCTTTGTTACCATTTCTCTGATGCAAGTCATCATTTTTAATATGCTGTGGCCTACTTACACTGCTCCTCCCCGCCTCCCCAATTTTCCATTGCCCTTTGGCATAAAATAGAAACTAGGAGCATTGACTTGAAAAAGAATCACTGGGCTCAGTAGATAAAACTTGTATAGGCGTGAGTGATTACCTATTCTGTTCACAAGAGGGCAGTGTGAATCATTGTCCAAGGCTATTCTGAGATTGTAACAAAATTGCTGGGGCGTTGAATATGTTAACTATATACATATACATATATTTACATATATGTGCAGTAATTAAAACAATCCTCTAACATTTTGATGGATCTGTGATCTTCTGTGGATAGTCCCTCTGATGATACACCTCTCATATTTAAAAATCTTAAACCACTTATCTTCCTGCTGGCAATAAATTTATTTGTTTTATTTTATTTTATTTATTTTATTTTTCAGACTGAATCTCCCTATCTGGTTTGGGCTGCAAGTACAGTGACAACTTATGGTCTGGTCACACCCTGATCAGTGCAGGATCTTTGCTTTGCCCAGTGTCTGACCTATACGCGTTCCTCGCTTTAGGCAGCCTGGTAGCCCCCGGATTTTAGGCACTCACCACGCTGATGCCAAATTCATTGTGGACACCTGATCAGCTTTTGCCCAGCTACAATCCAGAGCTACTGAGTTCAGGTGTTCCATCAGTCTCAGACTCCCCCAGTAGCAGGGATTACAGAGCTGAGCCACTATGACAGGCTGGCCAACAAATTTTAAATGATCTCATAAATAATCATTTGTTTATTACATATGAGAGAATTGTTCAAACAAGAGGTCATATCCCCAGGTGCTTCCTCTTCCTATTACTCTCTTGTATATCTAAACTTGCATGTCTGAAACTGTGACACTTGATCATTGTTTATATGACTTTGACTCATCCCTACCAGAATATAAACTCCATCATGTAAAGGAGAGAGTTTTGTTAATCTTGGACATTTCATTTATCTTTGTATTTCTCCTATCACCTAACACAGTATTTTGCAATTGAATCAAATCTCCCATCTAAGTACTATACGGCGCATTATATTATGTGTGTATATAGGTGTATATAGGTGTGAATGTGTATATATGTATGTGTATATGCATATGTATATGTGTGTGTATGAGTGTGTGGTATGTGTAGGTGTACATGTATATATACACACATATCAACATAATATTTATATAGGCATAAAAATACATTGTATATGTGGTCTAGACCTAAAATTCCAGTTTTCTAAGAATAACCTACATAGAAACTCCATCTAAAGATTAGTAATGGATCTGTATGAGTCTTAGAGTTGCTGGGTGTGGAGGCACAGGCTTGTAATGGTGGATCATTTGAACCTGAGAGACCTCAACTTGAGAGAGTATGACAGGGCTAATGCCAGTCAGGTGTGCAAACTAAGCCCAGTGTTAATGTGCTGAACCTCCCCAGAAGCTGGGGCCCACTGGGCATCTTAAGGGGCATAAATCTGCATTGTATGGAAACGAAGTAAATCAAAGCTTCTGTGTTGATCATGGTGCAAACCCAGCCATGAATTGTTGCTGCACTTCCAACCCAGGCCAGATGGGGAGACCTAGCAAAAATAAATAAATAAATAGATAGATAAATAGATAGATAGATAGACAGATAAATAAATAAAGTCTTACAGTTGCCTGGGTACAGGGGTGAAAACTGAAATGACTGTGGTTACATAGCAGGGACCTATTTGATGCTGGTCTTCCTGTGTCCAAGGCCAGTCTTCCTTCCACTGTTATACTTCTGCTTATGTATACAAACACACATATGTCTGTATGTACATATATATGTATATCTACACATACACACAGAAAATGGTGTGTGTGTATGTGTGTATGTAAGTAAATCATTTCATAGTGACCTAGGTTCAAATCCTACCTCTGACACCTACTAGCATTGTGACCCGGATCAAGTCACCTCTGTGTGCTCTAGGTAACTAACTTTCTTAAGGAATTTCCTCTCTTGGAGTTCTCTAGGCTGGTAAAATCATGTATCTGGTCTCAATTTTATATATTACATATATTTGTATTATATATATTTCAAAATTCATGATTTCATCAATGTTATTTCAGTCATTTTTTTCAGTCATAGCTGATTCTTCATGATCTCTTTTGGATGTTTTCAGGAAAGATAGTAGAGTGGTTTGCCATTTCCTTCTCCAGATCATTTCATAGATGAGGAAACTGAGACAAATAGGGTTAAGTGACTTACCCAGGGTCACACAACTAATATGTATCACAAGCAGAATTTGAAGTCAGATTTTCTTGACTTCAGGCCCAGCATGCTATGCACTATACAACCTAGCAGTCTTAAAGATGCAGACTGTTATATCTTCACATGTTAAGAAAAAATTTAATTAGTATTTGTTAAAAATTAATACCCTTGCTCATCAATTGGTGAATGGCCGAATAAGTTGAGGTATACGATTGTGATGGAATACTATTGTGCTATAAGAAATGATGAGCATGGTGCTTTCAAAACAACCTGGAAAGAGTTACATGAACTGAAGCAAAGTGAAGTCAGCAGAACCAGGAGAACACTGTACACGATAACAGCAACATTGTAAGAATGATTCACTGTGAAGGACCTAGCTTCAAAACAATTCCAAAGGACTTATGATGAAAAGTTCTATCCACCTCCAGAGAACTGATGGAGTCTGAATGCAAATTGAAGCTTACTTTTAAAACTTTATTATTTGTGTGTATATATTTTCTTTTGCAACATGGTTAATATGGAAATGGTTTGCATGACTGCGCATATATAATCTTGCTTGCCTTCTCAAGCAGGGTAGAAGAAGGGAGGAATTTAGAACTCAAAATTTTGAAAAACTAAAGTTAAAAAGTTCTGTTTATATATAATTGAAAAAAATATAGATGTAAAGACAAATCCCCTGACAATGAGTGCTCTGTTGATGAAACTGATTATCAGAAGATGTAAAGTCTAGTCTGTTACCAGGTCTATACTGAAAAACTTTCTAACCTCATAGGACCTGGTAGGGATTCAATTGTTTTCTCCACATAGCCCTTGGGATCCTACAGTTACCTTGGCTTCACCACAGTGAACAGGCATGAGCACTTTAATGGAGGGTACATACATCTCTCTATATTAAATTTGAATCAGTTAAAATCAATTCTATTTTGAGAACATTTTTGGAGATTTGAAGACTTTTTGGAAGGTGTGTGGGAGTGTAGAAGTAAAGGGCATATTGGGAAATGATAATCTTATGAAAAGCAAAAGATAGCATTAAAACTTTACAGAGAAGAGAGGCATAGAGGAAAAGAAGGGAAGGGAACAGATATAGATATGACAATTATATGTCGTTGAACTTTAAATGTAGAGAAAAAATAGTTATCCTTTTCTCTACAAATTAGTCTGACTGATCTAGACTGTCAGACTTTAAAGGGCTCAACCACTTCATATTTCCCTATGGCCTATTTTCTATGCTGCTTCTCTGCTTTTATAGCATAGGTTCTTATGCTGGGTATGCAATAAAGTTGCAGTGTGAACTTGGCCAAATTATTTCTGTCTGTACCTCAATTTCCTCATGTGTAAAGTAAAGGCATTGCACTAAATTATTTGTATGGTTCCTTCCATCCAGCTTAAAAATCTATCTTGTATTGCATAAATATACTTATATGCATTCACCCTGATATCCAAGCAGGCATGTATGTGTGTGCATACAAACACACACACACACACACACACGATAGTCTGGTAAATGTAGATTTATGGAGACATACTCCCTCTCCTAACCTGATCAAAAACGGAAATGAATTCTCTATTTTCCCACCCTCTCCAACAAGAATCTTTAAGGAGACAAAGTTAACCAAGTGTGTATGTGTCACAAACTGTGGTCCTTCAAAAACTATGGTCAGAATACTGATATTAGTATGTGAAAGAGACAAACACATACAGAGAAAAAGAGGAACAGAAAATTATATCGATGGATGGAAAGCTCCACAGTTTTGTTTTGAACTGTGCTTTTCCTGTTTGGAAGGGGAAAAACTTCAAACTAATTCATTGATCACAGAAGTTCTTAATATATACAAGAACATAGGAAACAAGAAGGCAACAACTTATTAAGTGTCTACTATGTGTCAGGCACTGACCTAAGCATTTTGTAGATATTTCATTTGGTAGGTGCTACTATTATCCACATTTTACAGTTGAGGAAACTGAGGTAGAGGTTAGTAAATATACCTAGGGCCACAAAGCTAAGTCTGAGGCTGGATTTGAAATGAAATCTTCCTGACCCCCCCAGGCCTGGATCTCTCTCCATTGTCCACCTAGTTGCTTCTAAGATAATTGAATAATATTGCTGAATTGAAAAATTTGAATAAATTGAACAATAATGCCAAATATACAAAGCTATCAGGATACATGGAGTAATAGGAGAACTTGGACATTAGTCTTTTCTACTGATTAGTATAATGATAGGGAAGTCATAGTCGAAACTTTGGGGCAAGTTTTCCTCATCTCCAAAACTAATGGCTTGACCAATGGCATTAAGAAATGAAGTTTCAGCCAATTCTAATCACATATCAAAATAATCTCAAAATTGAGAACTTGGACTGAATATAAAAAAATCACATCATAAGTTGAATATGAGAGGAAACCAAGATTAGGTGCTTTTCACAATTGTGTCTAGAGCAAGAATCCTTAACCAATAAAGAAAGAGAAGTTATCATAAAAGACAAAATGAGGAGTTTTGATTGTGTTCAGCCTAAATAAAGGTGATGACACGACTTGCACTTGACTAAGTGAGGCTGGTGACCTTAAGCATAAGTATCATATGTGGTCCCTGAATCTATTGTTTTTGTTTATTTTCTTGTTATGTTGCAAAAGAAGGTTAATTCAGGAAACAAAGATGAGTTAACTATATCAATAAAAGTTATTGAAAAAAATTATTTTTAAAGTGGATTGGATATTAATGTTTTTTTAAACTGTATGCCTTTAGCACTATACCTTGCTTCTTGGTATTCCATTTTTCTTCCAAAGATTCACCAAGTCTTAGAGGTTCAAGGAACCTGGGGAGTGATTTGTGAAGGCAAATACGTAGAAAAGAAGGCTATCAGCTGCTATGAAAAAATTCCAAGGCTCAGATTTAAATAAACTATCAACACTCACCTTCTCACCAAAGCAAAGGAGTAAGTTTGCCTGAGTTCCATCTACACTGAATTATTAGACTAGAATTTTGGGGGGGTAATTTCCTGTGTGTGTGTGTGTGTGTGTATATACACATGTGTCTGTATCACGTGCTGCCTGTCCAATCTCCATACCTTTGTTCATGCTGCTCCCTATGCTTGGAGTGGCTTCCCTTATTCTCCATTATCTCTGCCTGCAGAAATCCTCCTTACCTATTCTTTGCAGTCCAGCTCGAATTCTACCTTCTCAGTGAAGTATTTCCACATCCCAGTACTCACACTAAGCCTTACCCATCTTAGCACTTAGTTGTTACCTTTCTTCTTCATTGTCTACTTGTTAGTATCTCCTGCAAGATCACTGGAGGCAAGAACCATATCTTCTTTACTCCGTGTCTCCCTCCAGTACTTGGTACAATACTTTGCACACTTAAAAATATGTATATATTTCATTTGACAGATGAAGAAACTGAGACCTTAATAGATTGCATAATTTGGCCTAAGTTATAGAACATTTTAGCATTTGAAAGAAGTTAAGGAAATGGAAAAGAGTATTGTAAATAAAGAAATAATAGAATTGAAGTTCCAACAGAACAGGAAGGAGAAAGGTGGAAAGTATCAGTTTACTAACATCATTAACAGAACCATTATTTGTTTTTTTTCAGGACTTCATCTTTTCAGGAAGTAGAAAGTCAATGACATTGTTCAAGGTTGAGAAAGCGCTTTCAAACTTTTAGACTTGTTCCTTCTTACCATTTCCATTGTGAAAGACCTGGGACTGCTTTGAGTTTGTGAAATGAAATGGAAGCTGGTTATTTTAAGATATCCTAACTGGTAGCTGTATAATCCAACTTCTCTGGGCTTCTGTTTCTTTATCTGTAAAATGAAATGGCCAAATTGTATGATTCCTAAGGTCCTCTTTAATTCTATAAACCTATTAATATGATTATAGATATTTTTAAAAGTTCCCTTATCCTTAAGATTGTGTCAAGTTCAATAAAAGTGTTACACATGTTCTGAAGCTATGAATTCACACTTCAACTAATGAGTCGGGGTCTTCAGAGCATACCTATTCAGGCCCCGCAGGGCTCTAGGAGTACCTTTAATTGGTATTTTAATTGGAGGTTTTCTAATTCCATATAGCTTACAAACCCTGGATGGTGTGCTTCAATGGTTGTCAATTGATATCATATAGTTAGACCCAATTAATTTTTAAAAGAAGTCTTTATTAAAATGATATAATAAAAAGAGTTGGTAAAAAATTTCCCCAAACCCGGATAGACTTATATGAACTGATGCCAAGTGAATTTAGCAGAACCAGGAGAACATATTACACAATAACAGTCATAGTGTGTGATGACTGTTTTTGATAGACTTAGTCCTTCACAGCAATGCAAGGACCTAACATGTTTCCAAAGGACTCATGATGCAAAATGCCATCCACATTCAGAAAAAAATCTATGGAGTTGGAATGTAGAATGAAGCAGACTGTTTTCTCTTTTGTTATGTTTGGCTTTATTGAGTTTTACTCATGCCTTCTCCCATTCATTTTAATTCTTCTATGCAACTTGACTAATGTGAAAATGTGTTTAATAAGAATGTATGTGTAGAACCGTATAAGATTGCATGCTATCTTGGGCAGGGAGGGAGGAGGAAAAGGGAGAAAATTTAAAACTTAGGGAAGTATTTGCTGAAAATTGAAAATAAATAAGTAATTTGGAGGAAAGAAATTTAAAAAAATAAAATTTCTTTAAAGATCAGGAAAAAAAAATCCTCCAGAAGTTTGTGGTACAATTTCCCTCAAGGACATATAGAGTTCAGGAGAATTTGGAATCAGATTTAGAGAGCCCATGAGGCAAAGGGGTAAATCATAGTTCCTAGAAATCGCTTTGAAGGATTAAGATGCTCCTCTTTGTTATGGTGGCATTTTCTGTTGTTCTCTTTGTAAAGTACTGAATTCAAGTCCAATTTATTATTGGTTCACCATGCAGATGCTGGTCTATTGCTAGGAAGCTGGGAAGACATAAATGGAAAGTTCCTTGGGCATCTGACATTCACATGGTCCTTGTCCGGCCAGGTGGAGGTGAAGGGAGGTGAAGGAGGAGGACTTAAGCACCCCAAGTGATTTTCTCAGAAGTGAATCTTTTTCTTCTCTTCCACCCAGATCCTTGCCCAACTCTGAGTCCCTCTCAGGTCCACACTGGCTTGATATTCTATAGACAACTCCATGTCCAAATTTCCTTAATGAATCTAAATATTCTTTCTGTGTTACACCATTTCCAGTTCACCCAATGACTCAACAGAGACATCTAAATTGATCAAGGCTTTTGCACACTTAATTTAAAAGTCTTTGACTGATTTGATCCACTCAAGACCCATTATCATCACCTGGTTAAGACACCAAGTCACAGTATTTTATCAGTTACATTCAGTGAGAATGTCTTATTTGGTTTATTTAGTCAATCCCACCCTTACAATAGGGTCATTGACCTAGAACTGGAAAGGAGCATAGAATCTATCTAGTCTCAACTTCCTCATTTTACAGATGTGGAAACTGAGCTACAGAGAGCTGATGCAACTTAGCCTGAGGTTCCATAGGTAGTAAATATAGAACCAGGATTCAAATCCAGGTTTTCTCCTCCCAAATCTCAAATATCTTTTGCTTTTGGTTCACTATGCTAAATCCAGAGGATGCTGTTAAATTAATTTCATCCCAATAATTACTTCTCTTTTTTGTCTTGAAATCTTTTAGCTTTCCAAAACACCATGAACTTTCTACAAACTTACATTTTTGTTTATTTTTTGAAAGCAAAATAACAGCAAAAAGCAGTGCTGCAATTTACAAAAATATAACTTCTCTTTATCAGGAGGAGAAACAGCTAATCATGCCAGATTTTCATGTAAATGCCAGTAAAACTAAAATGTTCCTTAGTAAGTTCAGCTGGCTGTTACATGTCATATTTGCAAGATATACTCACAGCTGGATGAATCTCCAATTATTTTATTTGAACTGGAAATCCATAGGAGCTTTGCATTTCGCATGCAATCAATGTCACAAACTTCATTTCACATCTGAGATCAGATTATTCCAGCTGAATCCTCTGCCATGTGCTACAGTTCCCATGCATTTTTTAAAAACACGTTTTTATTGATGTCTTTTTCTTTACATCATCATAGTTTTCCCAAGCATCTTTCTTTTTCCCTGATTCTAAGAAAACAATTCCATATAACAAATGGCATTTTTTAAAGACAAAAAGAGATAGGAGGAAAATCAGCACAATCAATCAATACATTGAAAAAATCTGAAAATGTGAACAATGTGCAACACTTGTGGACCTCTCACCTCTCTGAGAGGGTGGGCTGGAATGTCTACTCATACTTCTTCCTTTAAGCCTTGCCTAATCTTTATGATTTTGCCACATTCATTTTCGATTTTTGTATGGGTGGTTCTTTCCATTTACACTTTTGTAGTAGTCATCATGCATATTGTTTTCTTGTACTTTCCAATGATGTACAGATTGACAGTGAGGTTGACAAACGCATTGCCAGAGCTAGCTCAGTGTTCGCAAAGGCTCCAAAGAAAAGTTTGGGAGAGAAGAGGTATTGGACTGACTGCCAAACTGAAGGTCTACAGAGCCGTTATGCTGGCTTCATTGTTGTATGCCTTTGAAACATTGACAGTCTACCAGAGACATGCCAGGAAACTGAATCGCTTTCATTTGAAATGTCTTAGGAAGATTCTGAAGATCAGTGGTAGAATAAGGTACCAGATACTGAGATCCTTGCTCGATTAAACTGCCAAGCATTCAAACTTGGAGAGTGCAACTCAGATGGGCTGGCCACATTTTGTTCAAATGCAAATGACTATTTTATGGAGAACTCACTTGGGGTAGGCAGTCACATGGTGGCCAGAAGGAGCAATACAGGGACACTCTCAAAAACTTTGGATTTGATTGTGCAACATGGAAGACACTGGCACAGGACCCCCTCAGGATGGCATGGCCCACATGCTGTATGAACAAAGCAGAATTGAAACAGCACAATGGAAATGCAGGATGCACCAATTTGGAGTAACCACCTCAGAGGTTCACATGGACTCTCTGTGCCCCACCTGTGATAGAGCATTCTGAGATCATATCAGTCTGAATAACATGTTGAAACTTCACTTTATCATGCTGATGTCATTTTGGTCCTCTTTGAGAAGGAAGGACAATAACCAATCAATCATCATGCATATTGTTTTCTTGGCTCTGCTTACTTCACTATGTACTGTCAGTTCACATGAGTCTTTCTATGCTTCTCTGTATTCATTATATTCAATATTTCTCATAGCACAGTAATATCTAATTATATTCATATGCCTCAATATGTTGTTTGACCATTACCCAATCAATGAGGATCTACTTTGTTTCCAATTCACTGCTATCACAAAAAGTGTTGCTAAAAATATTTTGGTGAATATGAGGACTTCCTTCTTATCAATGACTTCCTTGGAATATAAATCCATACTGGAATCTCTGGTTCGGAGGGCATGGACATTTTAGTCATTTCATTTGAAGACTCCAAATGACTTTCTTTGAAATATATATATATACTTCCAAATGCCTCCCTCCTGCCCTTCCCCGACCCATTGTAAAGGGAAGCTATATCATATCCATTATACACAAGAAACCATGATTAACATATTTCTAGACTTCTGAGGACTGAGACAAGATGGTGGAGTAGAGAAATTGAACCCTCTCAACATTCCCCTCCAAACAACTTTAAAATAACACTTCAAATTGAATTCTTCAGTGGCAGAACTAATAAAAAATCAGAGTAAGGCATTCTTCCAGTCCAAGACAACTTAGGAGGTTGAAAAAAACAGATAAGCGACATGGGGGTGGAGGATGACCCTAGGCCCATGTAGAGGAAACACTAGTAATAGGGGGAAGGTGGAGATGACAGAAATAGCATAGCTTTGGGAGATTTCAAGCCAGTGAGAGTAAAGGGACTTGGCAACTGCTCAAAAAGAGATTAGAAAGGACCCTTGTGCTAGCGCTGGATGCAAGAAGAAATGCTGTTTAACATCTAGTTTGCCTGTATCCATTTGGGGTCATAGTTCAAGGGAAGGGAGGAACACTTTTAATCAAGAGGGAGCAAAAGTCCTGAGGGGCAGTATTGCTTTTGATAGAAAAGGTCATGGGCCCTGAGGAACTGTATCACTTTTGGTTCCAAGGGATCAAGGACCCTGAGGAACTGTATCACTTTTGGTTCCAAGGGATCAAGGACCCTGAGGAACAATATCAGTTGTAATCCCAGTTGTAATCAAGGCTTCTTCCTGTCCAAAGACCAGTGTAGAGACCAAGGCAGTAGTGACCACATCTCTCTCCAGATCACAGCATTTTGGAAGCACTGAAAAGTTCCAAACCCCAGAACTAGTTCTGAAAACAGCAGTTCATAAAAAGCCTGAAGCTTTTGACAGGGTCCCTCCCTCCTCTCCCAATGCTGGAAACAGAACTCAACTGTAACATGAAGTTCAAAACCCAGAAATGGGGTGAGACAATGAGAAAATAAGAATAAAAGAACATAACCATAAAAAATGACTATGGTAACAGAGAAGGTGAAGACATAGACTCAAAGACAATGAAATTGAAACATATATAAGAAAAACTTCAAAGAAAAAAATCTTGGATCTGGGGAGAGGTCTAGTCACTGTCCTGTTGTGTGCTCTTGATCTTACCTGGGTAGGGCCTCTGTTCCTTTAAGACTGAGTTGGTACTCTCTCCTCCCTGGAACTACCATCTGGAACTGAGCAGTGAGAGACACAGCTGCTAAATGGAACCCAATCCTACTTCCAGGATTATTACAGAGGTCCCTTCGAATTTCTTGACTAAATGTTCAGTTCCCTTACCAGCTCTAGGCATTGGGCTTTTCTCTCCTGATGCTGCTGCTGCTACAGCCAAGTATTGCTACCACCACTGGTCCTTGGGCTGTGCTCCTGTCCAGCTCCCACCTCAGTGTTTGTAGACCTCTCTTTCTGTCTTCCTACACTGCTCCGAGTTGGAAAATTGACTCACTATGACTTTCAATTGACTTTTTTTGCCCAGATTTTACTTTGATGGATTATTTAGATTGTTTTGGTGGGTATCTATCAGGAAAGCTCAGTAAAAAGTTGTTTTTACTCTACCAGCTTCCTCTGTTCCCCATTAGGCAAGACCTTTCTCACTTCCTCAGAAGTTATGATTCTTTCTCTTAAGATTACTTTATATTTCATTCTCTATGCATATATTCTCTACCTGCCCCTTGCCTACCTCAGAGTAAAATGGAGGGTAGGGCAAAATTTCAGTAGAGATTATCTTCTTTTATGCCCTTTTAGCTATAGTTTCTAGTCTGAGGCCTTTTATGGAGTTGTTGAATGGTATCAAATTTCAAAACATTTCAACAAACATACTTAACATAAGTTTTTAAGGATGTTCATAGTAAATATTTAGAATTGAGAGATTAATTTTTTGTAATATAAGGTTATTGAAATAAATTTTGGACATATACCTATTGTTTTTTCACATGAAGTAGGATTATAAAGACCCAGAGGCAGATCTGGGTCAGAGAGGGAGTCTGGGGGGAGGTTCTGACAAGGCATTTCTCAGTTCATGTATTCCAGATCAGCAGAACCTCTATTTCTAACCATTGAAAATTAAAGGATAAGAATGGATAGGTCTTTATTCCCTCCATTCTTTCCCAGCTCTGTACTAATAGCTGAATAGTTCTCTAGGGCAATCAGTGTGTGTGTGTGTTAGTACTTCATTGCAGAAGAAGACCATGCCATCAGAGAAATAATGACAACTTACATTTGACTTTGTTTTGAGTGAGGGAGGGCTGTGCAAGTCACCAGCCTAACTTCTCCTCCTGAGCCATCTGAATCCAGTGACCAGATATTCATCAGGGTGACTGGAGATGACCCAGGATGAGGCAATTGGGGTTAAGTGACTTGCTCAAGGTCACACAGCTAGTGAGTGTCAAATGTCTGAGGTGAGATTTGAACGTGACCCTGGCAAATTCACTTAATCTGTCAGAGGCTCAGTTTCCTCATCTGTTATATGGACATAGTAGTAACTTCACTTTTTTGCTTAATTGAGTTTGATGAGAAAAGTGCTGTCAGCTGGTATTATCCTAGAGACAGAGCAAACAAGACTTGGAAGAAAATTTAGGGATCATGTAATAGGAATGTTTATTTTAAAATGACCAAACTCAGTCTAAGTTGACTCATCCAAGTTTGCACACCTAGCAATTGGCAAAGCTAAAAATCAGAGCCTAGATTTACCCCCTCTCGGTTCAGGAAACTATTCCCACTCTATTCACAAATCAAAACACCCAAGGGTACTTTCTACCTTCCTCTAATCCAGTCAGCCATAAAGTAAAAAACCTATCAATCCATCTTTTTTTGTCCTAGCCCACAGTTCAAGGATGGATTTTGCTTTGTAATCTAAGAGGGAAGAAAAAATGATGGCAAGGAAAAGGAGACAAATATATTCAGGGTTATTATTGCATTTCTGATTTTTTTTCTTTAGAAAATCAACATGTTTTCGATTACCACTGACCTTTAATGTTCACCCAGAGTCTGGGGTCCAAGGGGCCTGAAGTTCAAAAAGTGTTACATCACAATGAACAAATGTGAATAGTTCCAATTCACTTACCATTATTTTAAGATCTCTGTACAGGAAGTTCCAGAGAGGAATTCATAAAACTATTCCATGATAAAAACCATTTTTTCTCATAATGTTTAATCACTGAAATGTCTTTTGATGAATTGGAACTCTTTTCACACAAAGGTCAGGGATAATACATTACACAAGTCAAAATCTTGAGGCTGAACTTAGGTACTATCATCTGGTGAGAGCACCTCACAGAAGAGAATTGAGGAAACAAAAGGTTTCTGGATAAGAAAAAAAAACCTTTGATAATGAGTTAGGGTTTTTATAGGCAGAAGCAATGATGAAAACAACAGCAGGCAGTTAATCATTAAAGAAAGAAAGGTCTTCACACTTATTCAGCATCACCTTAGAACAGATGCTAACTCCCCAGGAAAACCAGGGCTAAGTGGGAAGAGATAGCGCAACCTTGAAAGCATTCAAGGGAATCTGGCAATCTACAGATGCTCTAAGTTAAAATGAAATTGTTTCTACTTGTCAATCTCATCTGAGCTAGTTTATAAGAGATTTGGTGATATCCAGAGTTACATGTTATCTCAAAACATGGTCATTGCGTGAATGTTCCAGCATTGTGTAAGCTACATTTCTGATTTTTCTAGCCACAGATAGGGATAGGATGTGTTTGTGTGTGTATGTGTGTGTGTGTGTGTGTGTGTGTGTGTGTGTTTAAACCAACTATGGGCTGAGATGAAAATATTTTCAGTTAATGTTTATTTCTTGCTAACTATTTCAGGAAAGAAAGATAACTTTTACCTGAGGGATTTCTGGGGGGATTGAACTGAGAAAAATTTAACAGTTGGTAATTGGGTCACAGCCCCTCACACTATTGCTTCACTTAGAGAAAAATAACAAAGCTGAAATCAATATTTACTTGTAGAAAGAGTTTCCCAAATATTTGTTTTCTTTGCAATTGCTAAGGATGAAAGTAGTTTGGCTGCAACACTGCATTTTTCATGTTTTACAACCCCAAAGGGAGAATTTACGAATCCCCAGATACTTGCTAATGTCCCATGTTTTTATAATCCCTTCCCATGAATGCTTTCATGATTCAAGTTTTCCAATTAAGTTTTTTTGATCTTGTGGGATATGCAGTGTACTCCCTGCTAATCAATAAGCCAAGAAGGCCCTGCTCTCTCCAGACGTTGAGGAAAGTAGTAAAGAGAGTTCTTTTGGGAAGTGAGTGGAGATCATGTCTAAAACACGACACACACACAATGGTTTGGCAAAATGACTGGTAGACTTTAAGAAACTAGTTATTCTTCAAATAAATACTTAGGAGCCAGTTCTTAACTACTGCTTACCTACTTTTAACTATTTATTTTCAGAAATAATTTGTACTAAAAAATAATTCCATCAACAACCATCATCTTTGTCTCCTGGAATCTCTGGCTTCCTTCAAGTCTCATCATTAAAATCCCACCTTTTATTAGAAGAGTCTTCTGATCCCCCTCAATGCTAATGCCTTCCCTCTTAGATTTATCTTTTATTTACCTTGTGTGTACTTAGTTTTTTGCATATTATCTCTCCCATTAAACTGAGAGAGAAAGGGGAATCTTTTTTGCCTTTCTTCCTATTCCCAAGGTTTACCTGACACATAGTAGGTATGTAATAAAGATTAATGGGTTATTGACTGACAATCATTTGTATTAGACCACATTCACAGTAGTACAATATCCAGATTAATGGTGGCAAACATCTCATTGTTGTACTAAACAGACAACAGCTGGTGTTTTAGAATCTATTCTGATTACTACTGAGTATGCACTTTAACTGGGGGTTTCATAAAGTCCAGTGAAATCATTGGGCCAATGCTATCCTATCCTATCCCTATCTATCGACAAATTAATAAGGGTAAACATCATTGTAAGGTCAGGAAGAAAATAAAACATCCCAAAAACAATGTTTGAAGGAGTAAAGATGCTTAGACTAGAAAAGAGATAATTAAGGAGGGTATTGTAATGCCTTACCTATTAAACTGAAGGTTAAATGAAGGAGACTTATTTCATCAAGAATAATAGGTGAAAGAAAGTTACAGGGAGGTAAATCTTCATTCAATATAAGGGTTTTCTTAAAATTGGAATCAGCTGCCTTGTGCTTTTTTTTGCTAGCTCACCTGAACTGACATCATTCAGGCAGAGAAACAATGGTCATTTGTCAGGGATGTCATAGCAAGGATTCCAGCTTTGACTTGAAGGTTGAGCCAGTTGACCTCTGATGTCCTTCCCAAGCCTAAGATTCTGTGATTCCAGCTGTGAGATAAGAGCCTGAATTTACCCATTGATAGTGTCACTGGAGTTTCTAATCATGTCATCCTTAGGCATTTAAAGTTACCAAAGTTCTTTTAATTGCCCAAACTGATGGTCTTTTCTCATTTCTTATCCACTTTGAACTCTGAAGCATTTGACCCTGTAGATTACTTTCTTCTCCTAGCCTCTCTCTCCTCCCTGAGAATTCCTGAAACTCTTCTCCCTGGTTTCTTTCCCTGTATGTCTAGTCATTCTGCATCTCCTTCTCTGGATCATCATCCTTGTCTCACCCCCTTTGGCATCAGGCTCTGGTTTGGACTTTCTTCCCTTCTCTTTCTACACAATCTCTCTTTTGGTAATTTCATCTGCTTCCATGTGCTCAATTATCATCTCTCTGTAGATCATTTCCAGATATATGTTTCCAGCCCTGATGTCTCTTCTGAACTCCAGTCTTGTATCGCTGATTATTAGACATTTTGAACTGCATGCACTGTAGGCATTTGAATCTCAACATTTTTGAAACAGAACTCATCTTTCTTCCACCCACTCCCCAAACCCTCCCTTCTTCCTAACTTATCTATCTCTGTCAAGGGCACCACTATCATTCCAGTTATCCTGGTTTGTAGCCTTGGAACCATCTGAAATTCTTGCCTCTCCCTCATTACTCATCTGATGAGTTTCCAAGTCTTGTCAACTTTACCTCCATAGTATATCTCACATCTGTCTTCTCATTTGAGAGATAGATGACAAGGTGAAGAGAATGCTGGACAAGAAAATCTGAACTGAAATCTAGCCTCAGAAAGTTTCTAGCTATGTGACCTGGGCAAATCACTTAACACCTGTTTTACTCAGTTTCTTCAACTGCAACAGAGGGGTACTCATTGGTAACAAAATACATGTGCCTCATCTTTCTGCAGATTTGGTTTCTTTGAGAATAATAAATAACAGGAAAGAAACTTAATTGTATTTATCTGGTAGTGATTGCCTACATTTTATTGTTCTTTTTAAAATTTAATTTTAAATTGTTACTAACAGAAAGCTATTTTCTCTGCCCTTGTTCTCTCACTTATTTGGGAACTTTCCCCACCAGTTTCTCTGTAAAAATAGACATTATCAAACAAAACAAATTCTCTCATTGATCACCTTAAAAAAGTGTATACCATTCTGTACCCTGAATCCATCACCTCCCTTTTAGAAGATGGATAACTGCTTTTTCATTACTGTGGATGTGATAGAATCATGAACGGTTAATGCATTGATTAGAGCTCTTACCACTTTCAGTTTTTGTTTGTTTTTACATTGTTGTTACTTAATAAATTATTCTCATGGCTTGTTTAACTCTTCATAAATTTATACATTTTCAAAATTGCTCTTTTATCATATTGATGTTGTATTATAAATTTTTCTCCTTGTTCTGATTACACTTGCATTAGTTTATACAGTCTTTCCATGTGTCTTTGAATTCATCAATTTCCTCATTTCCTACAGCAAAAGAATATTGCATTCCACTCACATTCCACAATTAGTTCAGTCATTTCCTAATTGATGAGCATTCTTTAGTTTCCAGTTTTGACACCACAATGATAAAACAAAAGACCCTCACTTTGTTATTATGTGTCAGCAAAAGGAAAGTAAGGTAGCTAAGATAGGAAAAGTGAGTAGCAATAATTAAGGCCAGAGTTAATGCAAACCTTGAAGACCAATGAAATTTGAGCAGCTGAATAACTTTTGAAAATGATCTGCAAAGCTTATCTGCATAGACTTTTTTTTAAATTCCAAACATGAGATTAAATGTGGAGGCAATCCTAAATTAATCTCACAAAAGACTAATACATTATGTTTCCTGTGTCTAATACAATGTCAAAAACAATTGAGAATACAATGAAGATTTGAAACATAGAATTTAATTGGGATTGGCATACAGATGATTTCTTGTGTTCAAGGTGTGATATGAAAGATTATTACATACTGTTCATTTTTTATGACACACTGAAAATCACAGCATCTAAGCCTGGAAGAACTAGAGAAGCTGTCTATTCCAATCTATACTTTCATGAGTATGAATCCCTGCCACTTAATCTCTAAGAAGCATTCTTCCAGCGTCCACTTGAAGATGTCCAGTGAGAAAGAAGTTATTGTTTTCTGAGGCATTTGATCTATATTTGAACAATTACAATGGGAAGTTCTTCCTTATATAAAAAGTGATATTTGGTTCTTTGAGGTTTCTGCTCATTGCTAATATGTCTGTTCTCTGTGGCCAAGAGAAAACATATTAAACATCTTTTCTACATACTAGGGAATACTTAAAGATACATGCATATATATATATATATATACACACACATACATACATATGTATATATACATACATACATATAATACATATTTATGTATATACACATATATGTGTATATACCTATATATGTGTATATATATATATATATAATATCTTACAAGTTTTCTCTTATCCACTCATTTCCTTTAAATCAAACCTTGTATGGAATGATTTTGAATCTTTTTATTATCTCGGTTTCTTTTCTCTGAATATACTCTGCTTTGTCAATATCTTCCCTAAAATGTGGATCCAGAATTTAGCATAATGCTGTAAGATGCAGTCTTACTGAGGCAGAGTACAGTAACAGGATCCTATTACTGCCTCTTAATATCAACCAAGTTTTATTCTTTTTGGCTGCCATGTCACATAATAGTGTCTTATTTTGAGATTGCAGTTCATTAAAATTCTTCATCACATAAACAATTGTTTAACTTATATGTAACATTTTGCATTTATCCCTATAAAATTACATATATTAGATTCAGGAAATTGTTGTTGAGCAATATAAGTTTTTCTATGAATTTAGTAAACATATCAGTGATTAGCATAGTGCCTGGCACATAGTACATATTTTGCAAACTTTTTAAATTCAACAAAGTTCAAGAACAGAACCCACTAAGAATCCCCCTGCTGCCTGCTTGACAATAGTATGCTGTCATTTCTTTGCATCTGGTCATTCCACAAACTTTAAACTCAGATATCTCTATTACCACATCTACTTTTAGTTCAAGAGTATAATGAAAAAAAAACTTTGTCAAATATCTTGATAAAATCTGTGTACTATGCCATAGTAATAATATTATTAACACTAATAGTAAAAGCTAATATTTATATAGCATTTTCTATGCGCCAGACACTATGCTAAGAAGTACAATTACAATGATTTCATCTGATCTTCACAACAGTGAAAGGTAGGTGCTATTATTAACCCCCAGTTTAGAGTAGAGAGGAGGCAAAGCTTAAGTTACTTGCCCAGAGTTATGTAACTAGAAAGTATCCGAGGTTAGACTTGAACTCAGGTCTTCCTGAGTTGAGACCTGGCACTCTAACCATTCTATGCTGCCTAATATAGTAAAATACAGTATCAATAATACATACTGTATGACCAAAATCCAACAAGATACTTTTTATTTACACTTAGTAGAGCAGATGGTTTAAGCCTGTGATTCCATTGGTGTATGGAAATTCTAAGAAGGAAATTTCATCAACAAGGAGAGATCAGCAATCAATCTCAACTTAGAGTTTTAGAGAGATATAATGCTAAAGAGATTAAAGATCTTCCCCACCCATTAATGAGTCTGCCCATTAAGGGGAGATTTGTAGGAAGGTCCACACTTTTTATTAATGCAGTATTGGTTCTAGAGGAGTGTAATGACCTCTAGCTCTGAAAAAATGTATAAATACTCTGAGGTGAGGTTTTACTTTGGGGCTTACTCATTGAAAAGGTTGATTTGGTCAGACAAGACTCTGGGCAGCAGCTAAGGAGCCCCCCAGCTTTGAAAACTGAGATGTCAGTGCTTCTCTCTCTGATAGCTATTTATGTATAGTGAAACAGCAGGTTCTCCCTGTTGATCTGTGATGTATGTATTGCTTATGGTCAGGCCGCTGGGAGCGCTGTCTGTTGACTATTATTTCTTTGTATTTTCTCTGAAGTTCAGGGTGCTGACTTTTCCCTCTGAAATTAGTGAACAATATATATGTGCTCCATTAAAGTGATTGTTGACCTTTCCAAATTGCCTTTCCTTTTAGGAAAACAGATCTAAGAAGCTGAACAGCAGGTTCTCCTGTGCATGTCAGGGTGCTTGCTTTAGACTGCAATGTTGAGAGGTTAATCATTGGAGTTACTGTGATCCAGTTATGACATGTTTATGATATGACATGACATGGTGCTTGGAACAGTTAGAATATCTTTGCCTCAGGATGATGAAATTCTAATCTTGGTCAAAAAGTCTGAAGATATTGAAAGAAAGGTAGATACTATGAAGAAATTCCTAGACTCTTAATGTCAACCCCAGTAATTTCTTCTGAATATTTTGACCAAGACCTCGAGAATACACTTTCCCATTCAAACCAAAAACTGTTCTTATCTTCTGGATTAGGCACTTTCTTTTACTCTCAATATATACTGAGCTCCCTTTGAGTTACAATGCAGACCTTACACCCAAATCACCATTTTCTGCTTCCCTCTTGATTCTGCTTCTTTTCCTTGATTATAAAAATAATTACTTTAGTTTAGATGGATTTGTGTTTGATAAGTCAATAAAAATTTATAGTGATCACTGCTTTCTTTTCTAAATGCTTACAAGCTATCTATTTAGCAAAGTTTTCCAGAAATTTGTCAAAATGCCAAATCTCACTGGTAGATAGTTGGGAAAAAAAATTGCCTTCCACCTCTCATTTTATCTTCACAAAGATAGGGAGGCAGCCTGGAACAGAAGAAAAGGCTCAGGAGTCAGGGCTAAGATTAAAATCCAGACTCTGGTACTTAATAACTCTGTGACCTTGGACAGAATCACAGAATTGGAGAGCTGGAAAGGATTTCAATGGCCATCTAATCTAATTAGAATCAATCTAATTCAGTCTAAAATGTTTGTTTGGTGATCACTCAGCAATTATTTAAAGACCTTCAAATAGAGGAAATCCACTCCTTCCCAAGGCAACCCATTTCACTCTTAGGCAACATGGAAGTATTAAGAAAAATTTCCTCACATCAAGAGGAAATTTCCCTCTTTGCTGCTTCTACCCTTTCTTCATAGTTCTACCCACTAGGACTAGAGTAATTTAATCCTGGCACTCCTTCAAACAGATGGAGATCTCTATCATATACCTAATACATCTTTTCTCCAGTTTCTTCAACCAGTCTTCATATATGATGAACTTGTGACCCTTGACCATCCTGGACATCCTCCTCCAGATACTCTTCAGCTTTTCAATGACCTTAAACTGTGGCACCCAGAACTGAAGGTAATCCAGATGAGGTCTAGAGGAATCTATCCTGATGGAGGGTAGAGTAAAGTGAGTAATTAATAGGTAATTACTTCTGTATGCCTGTAAACTATACCTCTCTCAATGTGACACAATACTGCATGAGATTTTTTTTTCACTCTTACATTAATTAATTAATACTGAGCTTGTAGTCCTCTAAAAGCCCATATGTTTCAGAAGAACTGTTATCTGTTGAGGTTTCCTCCATCTTACACTTGTAAACCTGATTTTTATACACAAATGAAAAAAATGTATTTTTATTCCTTTCAAAGTATGTTTTTATTTCTTTTTATCAATTACAAATAAAAACAATTTTAACATTAATTTTAAAAATAATTTTTGAGTTTCAAATTCCCTTCCTCCTTCTCCCAAATTTCCCTTCTTTGAGAAAGCAAGTACTTTGATATAGATTATCCATATACAGTCATGCAAAATATATTTCCAGTTTAGCCATGATATAAAAGAGAACACAGACCAAAAGAAAAATAAAGTTAAAAAAAACCTCAATTTGCATTCAGATTCCATTAGTTTTTTTCTCAAGAAATGGATAGCATCTTTTTAAATCATTAAGTCCTATCTTGTATCATTGCATTTTTGAGAAAAGCTAAGTCATTCACAGTTGACCATGCCATATTGCTATTTATGTGTACAATGATCTCTCCTGATTCTGCTTAATTCACTTTTCATTAGTTCATATAAATCTTCCCCAAATTTTCTGAAACCATTTTGCTTGTCATTTCTTTCCCCAAAATTTATTAATTTATTTGTTTTCAGTTTTCAACCTTCACTTCCATAAGTATTAAACTTTCTCCCCTTCCCTCCCCAAAGCGGCATGCAATCTTATATGGGCTGTACACATACATTCCCATTAAACACATGTTCATTTTAGTCATGTATAGAAGAATTATTCACTTGTCATTTCTTATAGCACAACATATTCCAACACTACCATATACTACAACTAGCTCAGCTACTCCCCAACTTATGGGGGATCTTTTCAATGACTAATTCTTTGATACCACCAAAAGAGTTGCTATAAATATTCTTATACATGTAAGATCGACACAAACCTAATTGTGGTATTGCTGGATCAAAGGGCATGCACTGTTTTATAGCCCAGTGTGTGTAGTTCCAAATTGTTCTCCAAAATGGTTCAATTTGCATTTTTTCTAATCAATAGTGATTTAGAAGCATTTTTTCAAATGACTGCAAACTGCTTTGATTATTTATGAAAAATTCCTATTCATATCCCTTGACCATTTATCAATTGGGGAATGACTTGTATTGTTATAAATTTGACTGATTTCTCCATATATTTTATCAGAGAAACTTGCTGTAATTTCCCCCCTTCTTTCCTGATTTTCTTCTAATCTTGATTTCATTGGTTTTGATTGTGCAAACCTTTTTAATTTCATGCAATCAAAATTATCCATTTTAAAATGATCTCTATGTCTTGCTTGGTTATAAGTTCTTCCCTCATGCATAAATATAACCAGCAAAGTATTTCAAGCTCCTCTAGATTGCTTATGATATCACCCTTTATTTTTAAATCATGTGCCCATTTTGACTGTATCTTGGTATATATGTGAGATGATGTATGCCCTGTTTCTGCCAAACTCTTTTGTAGTTTTGCAAGCAATTTCTGTCAAATAGTGATTCTTTTTCCCAAAAGCTTGAATCTTTGAGTTTTGTCAAACACTAGATTAGTATGGTCATTTACTATTTTGTATTGTGAATCTAATTTATTCTATTGATCCACCGCTCTGTTTCTTAGCCAGTACCAGATTGTTTCAATGAGTACTGTTCTTTAATACAATTTGAGATCTGGTAGAGTTAGTTCACCTTTATATTTTAAAAATTTTATTCCTTTGGCATTTTTATTTTTTGTTCTTCCAGATGAATTTTGTTATCATTTTTTTTCTTCTCTGTCAAGAATTTTTTTTGGAAATTTGCTTGGTATGACGCCAAATAAATTAATTAATTTAGACACAATTGTCATTTTTATCATACTGGCTCTGCCAAACCATGAGCAATTAGCCTTTCTCTAATTGTTCAGATCTCATTGTATTTGTGTAAAAAGTGCTTTGTAATTGTAGTCATAATATCCCTGGGTTTATCTTGACAGGCAGTCTTCCAAGTATTTTATATTTTCTGCAATTTTTTCAAAGGAATTTATTTTTTCTATCTCTTCTTGTTGGACTTTGTTAGTAATATATATATATGCTGATGATTTTGTGGGTTTATAGTATATCCTGCAACTTTTCTTAAGTTGTTAATTATTTTAACTAATTTTTAATTGATTCTCTGGGATTCTCTAGGTATACCAACATATCAGCTGCAAAGAATAATAGCTTTGCTTTCTAATTGCCTATTCTAATAATACCTTCAATTTCATTATCTTTTCTTATTGCTATAGCTAGTATTTCTAGTACAATATTGAATAACAATGATGATAATAGATATTCTTGCTTCATTTCTGAACTTACTGTGAAGGCTTCTAGCTTATCCCTATTAGAGATAATGCTTGATAATTGTTTTAGATAAATATTGCTTATCATTTTAAGGAAAGTTCCATTTATTCCTATGATTTCTAGAGTTTTAAATAGGAGTTAGTATCATTTTTTCATCAAAAGCTTTTCCTGCATCTATTAAGATAAGTAAGCATATGATTTTGTTGTTTTTGTTGTTGATATGATCAAGTATGCTGTTAGTTTTTGTTTTTAATACTGAACCAGCTCTACATTTTTAGTATAAATCCCATTTGGCTATAGTGTGTAATCTTTGTGATATATTTCTGTAATCTCCTTGCTTGTATTTTATTTCAATTTTTGCTCAACATCTAGTAGGGAAATGAGACTATAGTTTTATTTTTCTGTTTTTCCGCTTCCTGATTTAGGTATCAGAGCCATTTTTGTGTCATGGAAGGAATTTGATAGGATTTCTTCTTTGTTTATTTTTCCAACTAGTTTATATAATATTGGAATAAGTTGTTCTTTAAATGTTTGGTAGAATTCACTTGGGAATCCGTCTGATCCTGGGGATTTTTTTTCTTCAGGTATTCATTAATGGCCTGTTGAGTTTCTTTATCTAAGATAGTGTTATTTAAGTGTTCTATTTCCTCTTCTGTTAATCCGTGCAATTTATATTTTTTTATAAATTGCCATTTTTTTCACAGTTACTGATGTTAATTGTATTTCCCTCTATTCTATTCCCTGCCCTACCCCTGTTTATTCTAGTCTCTCTCTCCTTTCACCCTGTTCCTCCTCAAAAGTGTTTTGCTTCTGACCATCCCTGCTCCCACTCTGCCCTCCCTTCTCTTACTCCCTCTTCCCTTATTCCCCCTTCCACTTTTATTTTCCTGTAGGGTAAGATAGAATTCTATAAAATTGAGTGTGTAAGTTATTCCTTCTTTGGGCTAATTCTGATGAGATTAAGGTTTACTTACTCCCCCTCATCTCCTCCCTCTTCCCTTCCACTGTAAAACCTTTTTCTTGCCCTTTTGTGTAAGATAATTTACCCTATTCTACCTCTCTCTTTTCCTTTCTTCCAGTATATACCTCTCTCACTCCTTAACTTTATTAAAAAAAATTTTAGATAGCACCCATTCATATTCTCATCAGTTAGTTCTTTCTTCATAATTTTAAAATCGTTGGCCAGTTTTTCTTCTATTTCCCTCTTCAGCTGTTCCAGGAGAGCTGCTTGTGCTTTCGAGCAGTACGTAGTCCCTTCTGAAGTTTCCAATGGAAGTACAATCTCAGCTCTGACCTCTTTGGTGCTTGCGCTTTGGTCCTTATCCCCATAGAAAGATCCTATGGTTCTTCCACCCCTCTGCTTTCTCTTGTTCATGATATTGATTGAGTGTTGTGGCTTCTGGTTCTTTCAGTCAGAGGCTAGAGAACTTTTTGCTGAGCTGATGTGTGAAAAAGTTAAAAGCAGGTTTTTGTTTTGTATTTCCCTGATCAGCCCTGGAGTTAGCTTGTTAAGTGTGGGGGAGGAGTGATATGGTCACAGGAGATCTCCTCATCTGAACTGAAGTAAAGGCAGGCTCAGGCGCTGGTGATCCCAGGTGCCCTATTGTCTTTGTGATTCCCCTGGAGTTCTGAGGCACCCCTAAATGATAATGTGTGTTCCTACTCCTCCTGGGGCTCCTCTCCTGGGGCTGAGGCTTGCCTGGGTCCCAGTGCAAGTTTTCTCTGCCCTGGTTTCTCTGTGCTTCTGGTTTGCCTCCACCACAGTAGGAGGAATCCCCCTTAGCTGTTTTCCTAGCCTCAGGTGTTATGAGACTATTATTGACCCCTTTGCTGTTCCCACTGATCCGGGCTTTTTCTGGGGAAAATATTTTATGGTTCTTTCAAGATCATCAAGGGGGGAGGAGAGAGCATTTACTGATCACTCCTCCATCTTGGCTCCCAGAAGTTCAAGTAGGTGACTTACCCATGTTTAATCTTCGGGCTGAAGGTCTCAGGAGCTGCTGCGCTGATATCTGGCACTCGGCGGCTCTCACTGGCTAGGTTAGGTGTCTCCTGCCCTCGGTGCCACTCCGCGGGTTCCACTGGCTGCTCAGGTTTCTCAGGCCCCTTCTGCTCCACTGCGCTGGCCGCACTGCGCTATGCGCTGTGACCTCACCCCAGCAGAACAGATCCCATGGACCTTCCAGTCTAACCTGGGCTTCAAATCCGTCACAGCCTGTCTCCCACTGGATTCTGCACCTCCAAAATTTGGTCAGATTCTCCTTTCAGAGGTATCTGGAGGAGTTTGTCCGAGAGCTTAGGTGAGTCGTTGCTCTCACTCCGCCATCTTGGCTCCACCCCAACCATTCATATTCAAGTCACACTTTTGATCTCTATGTATATTCCTTCTATCTGCTCTAATAATGAGAAAAAAATTTTTTAATGAGTTACAAGTATCATTTTCCCATGTAGGAATGCAAAGAGATTATTCTTATTAACTCACTTATGATTTCCTTTTCCTGTTTATTTACTGTGCTTCTCTTGCAGCTTGGATTTGAAAGTCAAATTTTCTATTCAGCTCTGCTCTTTTCATCAAGATTGCTTGAGGAATCTCTCACACCTACGGCAGTTTCCAGACTTGAGGACCCCAAAATGCCAAGGACAAATTAGAATGTCAGTGAAAAAAGCCTGTGGAACTAGTGTGGGAGAATGGAGATAGAAGAAAATTGAAGAAAACAATTCCTTAAAGATTAGAATGGAGCAAATGGAAGTTTCTTTTGATTTTGTTTTTGCTTTTTCTCAGTGTTTCACAGAGTCATTAGATTCCACTTGCCCAGTTATAGTTTTTAAGTAATTATCTTTTATTTTCAGTGAATTTTTGTACTTCCATTTTCATCTGTTCTTTCTATGGTACTCTTTCCATTGGTGATTTTTTTTTTACATATTCCTCCCCCCCTCCCAATTTGGCTAATTCTCCTTTATAGGGAGTTTGTCTCCTAAAAGAATTTTTGGACTTCTTCTACCATTTGGCCAAGTTTTAACATCATTCTCATTTCTTTTCCCAATTTTTCCTCTATCTTTCTTATTTGATTCTTAAAATCCTTTTCAAACTCTTCCAGGAATTCTTTTAGTGCTTGTGTCTAATTCACAGTGTTCTTTGAAATTTTATATATAGCTGCTTTGATTTTCTTGTCTTCTGGGTTTGTCTTGCTCTTCACTGTCTCCATAATAACTTTCTGTGGTTAAGTTCTTTAATTTTTGTTTTCTGCTCATTTTCCGTCTTTTTTTTTTTTTTTACTGTTAACTGTATGATAAAATTTGCATCTTCTCTTGGGACTAGAGCGTACCATCCCAAACTTCAGTTTTTTTTTTAAGTGTTTTTTTCGAAACTAGTTTGCTGGGTCAAGTGAGGGGGATGTCTGAAAGTTTTCAGTTCTTTCAATGTGGAATGAGAAAAAGGAAAGATGTGGTCACTGCTCTTCTAGCCTGTGCTCTTGCCTGGGAGCTTCCACAAGTGTTCCTCTCCACTCTGGAACTGTGAGCAGAGCTTCTGCTCCTCTAACACTACAGGTTTCAGTGCACAAGTGTTCCTTTTCACCTCAGGACCTTGACCTGGAAATGCAAATGGGCAATAAAAATGGTTCCTGCACCCAGTGCTAGCAAAGAGTCTTCTATAATTTCCTTCTGACTACTTTTATGAACCTCCAGCCTCTCTATCTGTGAACTGAGAGCTCCTGAAGGTCCTACCTGCTGATGCAGCTCCCTACCCCTCATAACATAGTCTGTGAAGCTTGCACTGTACTCTGGGCAGACCACCACTTTGTCAAGACAGACCTATCCTGATGACCTCCTAAATTTTCTTGGACTAGAAAATTGTTTCACCCCAACATTTTGTTGGTTCTGTCACTCCAGAATTTGATTTGAGACATTATTTTAAAGTTGTTTGGTGGGAAGTTAGGGAGAGTTCAAATGAGTTTCTGTTACTCTGCCATCTTGACTCTACCCTCCAGTTACATTTATACTTAATGAGAGTATCATTTCATTACACTTAGCCCAGTGCTCTAGCTTGTCAAAATCCCTTTGAATCCCAGCTCTGTGATCTATGTTTGTTTTCTCTGTCTTTATTCTGAGTCATCTGTCAATATGATGACTATGTCATTTATGCCTTTTCCTAAGCTGTTGATAAAAATGATAAATTGCTCAAGGCCGGACATAGATTGCATTGCTGCTTTACTAACTACTTCAAAACACATTGCTTTAAGTGATTAACAAATAGGTTTTAAATCTGGACGTCTAACTAACTTTGGATCCATTATACTGTAAGCTATATTTCTCCCTAGTCTTCAGTTTTATCATTGCTAAAATGAAGGGCTTGCAGTACCAAGACTCCAAGGTCCCTTCTAGTGCCAGATCTATGATTTTCCAAGACTCACTTGCTTCCATCTACAAATGCCATTTACTACCTGTGTGATCTTTAGCAAATCAATTAAATGATTCTGAGACCAAGTTTTCTCGTCTGTAACGTGTGTGGGTGCGGAGAGGGGGGTTGGACTATGTGATATCTAATATTCCATCTAGTTCTAAATCTATGATTCTGTAAGTTAATCAATGAGTTCCCTCCTCAGGCATTTTGGTCTTTTGGGAGATTTCTTTTTAATATTCTTTTAATTTGAAGAATTTGTTATCAGTATATTCTTGTCAGTCTGCCTTGAGCCTATATTATCAGGAGAATTCTTTTTGTTGTTCAGTAGTTCCAGTCATGTCTGACTCTAAGTGAGCCCATTTGGGGTTTTCTTGGAACGCATGCTGAAGGGATTTGCCATTCACTACTCTAAGACATTTTACAGATGAGGAAACTGAGGCAAGATTGAGTGACTTGCCCAGAATTATACAGCTAGTAAATGCTTAAGGACAGATTTGTCTTCAGGCCTGGAACTCTAACTGCTATGCAAACCACATATATAGGTTACAGATTTTTACCTATTTTTTCAGTGAATTTTTAAATCCACTCTTGATAGCCATTGTGTGCACATCAAGCTTTGCTTGAAGCTTTCTTTATTATTTACAAGAAATTCTAAGATGTTTCCTACCATTTTTGTTTCAGTAACTCTTTTGTTTTTATTGGGCAAAATCAGATCCAAAATGATAGTTTTCTATCATTAATTCCTTTACCTATTAAAGAAGGAATTTAGTGAGTCAAGAATTTACCAGCAGCTTTGATTTTTAACAAAAAATTCATCTTTAGGTCAAGGATTCTTAAACTGGGTTCCATTGTTTAAAAAACTGGTAACTTTATTACATTGACTGGATTTGGCTTAAAAAGCACATCCAAGCAAATGAAAAAAATCAATGAATAAGTGAAATAACGTTTATTTAGTATGTCTATCTTTCTATCTATCTACCTATCTATCTATATCTTCCATTATATATAAACACACATATGCATACATATATGTGTATATGTATGTATTTATATATATGTATATATATATATATATATACACATATCTTCCATATACTATGCTAAATCCTGAGATTACAAATACAAAAATGAGACTGTCCCTGCCCCTAAGAAGCTTACATTCTAACTGAGGCCAATAGTTCATGTAAAGAGATAATATCCAGGAAAGGGAATTTTGGTCTTGGGAGTCATGGAGATGGTGGGTTTAGCCATAGAACATTCTATTGATGTCTTTTCCAAAAGTATTGAAATACTGCATTACCTTTTCTACACCAAACTAGAGTTATATGTAGAAGGAAAATATATGCAGTGACAGGTCAGTAGACAAGACAATCCAGGCATGTGGTTGACAACCATGTGAAGCATAGGAGTATGGGGTTGACTGGATATAGGTGAATAGGTAAATTTGTGTTAACTCACATATCAATCACAATAGCTTAACAATAGAATAGAAGGTCCAAAGGTGAGTGGATTGTCTATCCCAGGGACTAAGATCATCAGTTCAAGTTTTGAGGGAATTTGGGGGCCAATACAATAGTAAAAAGCCTAGTTAAAGTGATTGATCAGTTGAGCTGACTATTCAGTTTTATTGAAAGTCAATCAGATAGTCTTATGAAGACAAAATCCAGAGAAGAGATAAGAAATATACCTCAACACACAATGGTACACTACCATCTATAAGATAGTTTCTGAGAGGTCTTTGTATTCATTGAGAAATCAGTATTAATTAAAATATGCCACGTATGCCTGCTTTCATAAACCATTTTTCATCCAATGGAATGTTTTAGGAATTTTCAGAGTTTAGTCCTCCTAGAAAATTCTCATGAAGTTGCAAGGATATCATAGATTTATGGTACTAGGAAAAGAAAACTATATTTTTAGCCATGCCAGATGAGTACTATTTTGAGTACTACACTACCATGATGAAAGACAGTCAATAGGGTTTATTGCCGTTCCTTATCTAAACCATTACTCCACATGATAAGTTCTTAGTATTCATAGAAATGATCATACTAATTTAAGTGTTTATATGACACATGGTAAATTGTAGCTTTTCAAATAATTTAAGAATTTTTCATATCCACAAACCTTTTCATCATCCTCAAAGGTTGCATCTCTTGTTCTGACATTTTCTGATACTGTTCTGCATATATATATATATATATATATATGTATGTATGTATGTATATACACACATATATAATATGTATACTCATATA
>CM053774.1:66986893-67009900 GCA_028658325.1 Potorous gilbertii | reverse complement strand
GCTGCTGTGTTCTCCTTATCCTCTGTAAGAGATCACGTGCTCCTGTATTTGGAAATATGGCCTTTTTCCCATAGGAAAAAAGAAACAAAATGATAACTAAATAAATAAGTAAACAAACAACAAACAAACAGATATATGAATTAATAAAAATCAATCAGATTAGATAGATGACAGAAAAAATTGAAAGGAGGTATGAACTTATATTGTAATTATTACATTTCTCTATTACGTTAACAGTCTGACTTTCTCCAAGTATGCTCTGCCTGGGAACAATTTAGGTTCTGTATGATCTTTCTGAGGCACTGAGCACATACATGCTCAGGATCATTTGCATCCCTGATGCCAGTTTTAGCATTTACAAATCTATGATTTTAGAAGCATTGAAATATCTTCAGTCATCAACACACCTCTTCTAGTCATTATAAAATATATTTTGCATACTTAGTTGGATTTTTTTTCTCTGAAAATCTAACTTTACAGGTATTTCTTCATTCTGAACCATGTGATTAAGGGGCAACCAACGTCAGAGAAAGAGGAACAAAAAACTCCTCGCTTTGAGCAAGAGTTGAATAAGCACATTTATCACAGTGTGAGAGGTCTGTATTGTACTTTCAGAGATGGTAGAGAAAAATCTCTTGCCAAGAAAGCATTGATAGATATACAGACCAATGACAAAGAGCCCAGGGTCAAACCAGTAAATGTAGGTTACAGGTAGGAATAAAGAAATCTTCAAGGAAAGGCAGTCTTTGTATCAGTTCCAGAGATACAGTAAATGAAAGCAAGGACTTGACAGGCTAGAGAGGGTCAGTGGGAAGAAATATGTACTTCTGTCTGAGGTTACCATGTTAAGTGACTCTGAGATAAGTTCATGGTATTTTAAAAGCTTCCTATCTCCTTCAACCCTGGAGCAAGGTAGAATCATTCATCTGCTTTTCTATCACTTATTTTAAATGGGCATGAACAAATGATCCTCTTTGTATGTCTGTATGTATATATCAGTGAGCAATGAATGCATGAACCTGTAAGATAAATCATCTGGAAGACATTTACCAAGAAGCTTATTTTCTGATATTGAGAAATCTAAGGTATCAATGACCTATCACAATAACACATTTATAGGGTGCTTCAAGGTTTGCAAAATACTTTCTTTATGATACCCTTGTGAGGTAGGTCTGGGAAGTGTTACTATTCCTACTATTAATAAGGAAAGTTTAAAAACGTTATAAGGTTTTACTAGAGAAGCAGTGGAAATATTAATCGCTTAAACATCAAAAGATCCATATTCAAATACTGTTTCTATTGCTTACTACCTATGTGACTTTGGGTATATACCTGGGCCTGAAGTTACTCATCTATGAAATTAAAATATTAGATCAGTTCCTGATCTCAGGGAATTCAGTCTCAGGGCCAATGGCAAGGCCTTGAATTCTAAAAACACAACGCTATGTAGGTGATAAAATCCAGAGGTCCTTTGGGACTTACTAAATAAAACACTAGCTAATTGGGCAGTAAGGACATACCCACTATTTGAATTTGAACATGATAAGTCTAGAACTCTTTCTGTTACCTTATACTGCCTCTTTGGGTAAGGAAGGAAACCATGAAGAACAGTGAAGACAGATTTCATTCATTAAGCATCACGGATATCCATCTCCATTTTTTTACTTTACATTATTTTTATTTTCTCTATTTTATGTTTGGTTTGAATTTTTATGAAATAAGAGAGGTATCCATAATCTTGACAAACCATTCATCGAGTGGTACAAATGAAAAAATCAGACTACTTCACATAAAATACAGTAATATCAATCCTAGCTCCTATGTCTCTGCTGCCTTCCAATTTACAAAGTGACTTTTGCCAAACATCCAAGTTATTTGATGAATGGTTCCTACAACAATTACTTATCATATATTTGCATTTTCAGTAAAGCTGACTGAAAAATTCATTAGTATCTGTAGTTAACACTGAGATCTATTGGTTTGGTCTGATTCTCCTCTAATGACCAAAAGACTAGAATTATAAATAGTAACTCCTCCAGAGAAGGGAATTGGAGAGTGATAGCCCACATTTTTTTAGATAGTGACAAGGTATATAAAGCATTTCCACACAAGACACCTGAGAGGTAAGGAGTAGGAAGGACTATTACTATCTACATTTTGCAAATCAGGAAACTGAGGCTGAGATAGATAAAGTGATTGGTCTGTTTTCCCAGAGGTTCCAAGTTTAGAAACCAGAATTCGAACTCAGACCTTCTGACTTTTTTTTTCTACAATATTGTCTCTCAAATAGGTCAGAGTTCTCTCACTCCCATTTTGCAGCCCCAATTTTGTAGGTGGCAAATGTACAGCTTCATATTGCCTCACCCTAGGAAATGGATTATTTAACTGGGTCTATCCTAATCGAGGAGAATATGGAGACAAGGGAAATTCCAAAATACACTCTACTGTCCTACAATCTCCAGACCATTATGTCCTATTCAGATAATATCCTTTGCAGCTGCTGGATGTATAGAGATCTCCCACATAGATCGCTGTATGCAATTTTTCTATCTGGGGTTGAACAGGACTTTCTTTCTTGGCTTGAGCTACTAACATAATCAGATTTGTATTATATTTGTCCATTTATTAACATAATCAGATTTGTATTATATTTGTCCATTTATGGTATGGTTCACATTTGTTGATATCTTTCATTTTAATTTTAGATCAAGAAGACCAAAATTTGGATGAATAGCATGTCCTTGGATGTTAGACTGTCCATGCTCCTAAGCACACCATATATTCATTTTCTTTTGACAAATGAATTTGAGCATAATTGGTTCCCTTTGCACGCCTATATATTTTATTTCATACATTTAAAACATTATACTGAGAAGGGGTCCATAGGCTTCAAATTGCTGAAACTGTGCGTAATACATGCAAAAAATAGGTTTAGAGCTCTTAGATATTCACAGATAGTGAGGTCATCATGAGTGTGTGTGTGTGTGTGTGTGTGTGTCTGTTTGAAAAAGTGTTACATCTTTTCACAATGGACTTTTGTCTTTAACAAGGCCTTGACCACTTCTTCTGCAAAACAGGATGGGGTCTGAAAGAGAGCAAGAGGTTTAGAATATTGAAGGATTGTACAGTTTGTTCAGGGTTTGAGAAAGCCTTGGAGTCGGGGAGGAGGTGACTGTGATTACTTTTAATGAGACTGGAAGTTGGTTCTTGGTGTTTGAGATGCCATGCTCTTGATGCCATGAGTGACCCACGAAATCAAACATCAGAATTTCCCTTTCTGATTGCCCCATCTCTTTAAACCCGTTGCATGGCTTTTTATTGACTACAGAGGAAGTGATAGAAACAAAGGGAAGACTGAGGCAAGGCACTCTAGGGAAATTTTAGAGAAATCACTTTCAGTTAGGGGTAATTAGAGAAAGCCAAACAGGGAAAGTGACCTCTGAACCAATCATTTATGGTAGTCTAGTTTTAAAAGAACTGTACGGAAGTATATTATTTTGAATGTTATACATTAGTGTTATCGCACAGTGAAGCTGGAAATAGATTTTCAGTTCGGAGGCAGCAAGGTGGCATAATAGGTAGAGCACTAGACCTGAAGTCAGGAAGATCTGAATTCAAATACAGTCTCAGATGATTTACATATGCCCGTCAAGTGACGTAATCTCCATCTTCCTCCGTTTTCTAATTTATAAGACGGCAATAACAATAGCTTTGATCTCCAAGGCTTCTTGTAAGATATAATGAGACAATGTTGGTAAAGTGTTTGCAGATCTTAAAATGCTACAGAAATATCAGCTTTACACACACACACACACACACACACACACATATAGTTAATTTTTATACAACTCAAGTTGTCAACCATCATTAAGTACTGAGTCAGATGTGCCAGGTGGGATGCTCAGAACTGGGGATACTAAGAAAGTCAAAAAGTCACTACCAGTCTTGAGGAGCTCATAGTCTACAGGGAGACATCATGCAGACAACTGTGTACATGTAAGAAACATACTAAATTGGAGCAAAAGGGCAGAGTATCAGCCCTAAAGTCAGGAGAATATGAGTTCAAATCTGACTTCAGACACTTACTAGATGTGTGACCCTGGGCAAGTCACTCAACCCTGACTGCCTCCCAAAATTAATAAACACATGAATTAATTGGACCCAATCTTAGAGGGTCAGCACTAGCACTGAGAAGGATGATGAAAGTGCTCTTGCATAACGTTCATATATATGAATGAAGGACAAAGATACAAAGAATCCTTGCTCTCAAGGAGCATGGAGAGTTTCTGGGTGTCCAAGGCAGGACTTGAATTCTGGTGGAATTGACTCTGAGGCTGGCCCTGCACTACCCTGCCTCTTGGACTGATTATAGATGGTACAAAATTGAAATATATAGGATATCATTTTGGAACTGGAAAGAACCTGGGAAGTCATTTAACCCCAACCCCATTTTACAGAGTGAAACATTGAGACCAAACAGGCTGAACAATCTGAACAAGTTTATACATAAATAACAAGAGTAAGCAAACCATTTGAAATAACTATAAATACAAATCTTTCTATTACTTTGATATGATCTAATCTGTTTATTTCTACTTACATCATAGGGTTATTTTGAAGAAAAAATGAATAAATACATAGGGTTCCTTGGAAATCAGAAAATATTATATAAAGATGAAATGTTCTGGTATCACATCCTCCCTTTGGCCTTCCCTAATTACACTCAGCTGAAAGTGATCTCACCGCTCCCATTTTCCTAGAGTTCTTTGTCTAGATCTTTCCTTTCCCATCACTGCATACATTTCTTTTTCACTCACATTGTTTTTACACACAGCATAGTTGAATCCCTCATCTAGAATGGATGATGACAATACTTTCTAATTGGACTCTCTGCCTCAATAACCACAGATAGCCATGTATATAGTGCTTTAAGATTTGCAATGCACCTAGCATATGCTTTCTCATCTTATCCTCACAACAATCCTAGAAGGAAAGCGCTGTTATTATTTCTATTTTACAAGTGAGGAACCCAAGGCAGAAACAGGTTAAGCAACTTTCCTAGGATCACACTAAGTGTCTGAGGACATCCATCCTCCTCACAGCTGCCAAAGTGAACTTCTAAAGCAAATGTCTGAGCATGTCCCCTGTTTACTCAGTTAACTCCCGTGGCTTCCTATTGCCTCTAAACTTCTCTGGCATTTAAAACTTTTCAGAACCTGGCTTCTTCTTAACATCTCCATCTTCTAACATACTACTCCCCTCATGCACTCTTCAATCCGAGAATAACAACCTTCTTGCTCTTCCTCATCCACTCTCTACCATCTCCATTTGTGAAAATTGGCAAAGACATGTCACATCTGTAACTCCCTTTCAGACATCTAGAACTGGATATACAGCAGACATCTTAAACTGGATATGTCCAAAACAGAACTCCCCACTCTTATATTCCCTATTTCTATAAAGGGCAACACCATCCTACCAGTCATTTGGGCTTACAAGCTGGGAGTCATCCTGGATTCCTCACTATCTCTCACCTCCTATGTCTAAATTGTTGACAAGGGTCCATCAATTTCACCTTCTCAGTGTCTTTCAAATATGCTCCCTTCTCTTCTCTGACACTGCCACTACTCTGGTATAGGCCCTCACCACCTCACACCTGGATTATTAGAATAGTCTGCTGATGCATCTGCCTGCCTGCCTCTCTACACTCCAATCCATCCTCCATTCAGCCACTGAAATGACTTTTCTAAAGTGTAGGTCTAATCATGTCATTCCACTCTTCCCCATAAACTCTAATGGCTTCCTAGTATTTACAGGAGCAAATAGAAAATGTTTAGTTTAGCATTCAAAATCCTTCATAACCTAGACTCTGCCTTTCCAGTCTTTATTACCAGACATGTACTGACACTGGCCTTCTGTATGTTCCACCAACACTCCATTTCTCATCTCTGGGCATAGCCTCTGATTGTCCTCCGTGGTATGCTCTACTTCTTGTGCTCCAACTACTGGTTGTCCTGGATTCTTTTAAGTCTCAGCTATAGGAAACTTCCCCAGTCTTTAATTGCAGTGCTTCATGCTGTTAATTATTTTCTGAATATATATATATATATATATATATATATGTGTGTGTGTGTGTGTGTGTGTGTGTGTGTGTGTGTGTATAAAATCTCTCTTCTCTCTCTCTCCCTATAGCTTTGTATTTGTTTGAATGTTCTCTCTCCCATTAAATCATAAGCACCTTGAAGGCAGGTATTGTCTTTTGCCTCTTTTTTGTATCCCTAATGCTCAGTATAATGCTTCACACATAGTAAGTGGTTGTTAATTGTTTTTTCTTTGATTGATTGAATCTAGAAGACATTTTTTCAGGTAGGGACTTAACAGAGTAGTTTGTTATAAACAATGACTTAGCCTTGCATAGAAAACACAGAAGGAGATAGAACTAAATTAATAAAAATTTTTTATTTGTCTTGCCCTCAATGTCTAAGACACTAGAGATTAATAAGTACCAGGTATATGTTGTTGAACTCATAACTTTCTGCTAATTCCAGATTTCAGTAAGGCATTGTAAATAGAAAAACTGATTTAGATAGCATCATTGAGGAGAATACCTTTGTTTTTTCTTTAAATACCATTACCCCTTTCCCCATTGCCCCAAGAACTCTAGCTCAGTGGGAAAAGAGATCAGACATACAGCAGAGTGAATGATAGCAGCCGCTGTCTGTATTGTAAATATACTTCAATGACTATCTTTAGGAAGCTAAAAGAGGAAACTAGTTCAAGGTTAGAGCATGGGAAATGCATAATTCACTACATGATTCCTTCTTTAGTCTCAAATGCATTTTTCTTTTTAAAAAATTATTAAAAAGGTTATCATATTTCTAAAGATTTCTTGGAACTAATAATGGCAGCCTGTTCTCTTTTTCACTTTAGAGCTGATGATTGAAAGCCTTACAGATTTTAAGCCATTTTCATAAAAGCTGGTGGCGAGACTACTTGTCACTTTCATACTGATTTTTATGAATGTCAAGTAAGATAAGTGCCTCATTCTAAACTTACCCCATGAGATGGCAAGGCCAAAGGCAGGAGCTCATTGCTGATGAACCATCTGTAGAAGTGTAGATTTTTCTCAGGGAGAAATAAAGAATTTACTAAGTGAAACCTTAATAACCATCAATCAAGTTTCATCATATATTTTTTTGATCATGAAAATGACTAAAATGGCATTTTTGCTAGACAGAAATAATACTTTTCTTTAAACTGGTGGGGAAAAGATTGGAATGGTACACAAAATCCTGCCAATTTTCTGGGTGTGGTAACACAAGCCCATGATCCTTGCTTCTAGGGAAGGGTAAGACTACTAAATCTCTTGAGTTTGGGGAGTTCTGATCTGCAGAAATGTCAAAAGCTATCCCACATCTTCACTGAGTCTGGCTCCAACATGGTGAAGGGGCCACCAGGCTACCCAATAAGAGCAAGTTAGCCAAAGATGGAAATGGAGCAGAGAAAAGTTTCTGTGCCCATCAGAAATGGAATGACCCATAAGTGTACACTCTACTTCCAACTTTCAGTGAGATAGAGAAACCTAGTTTCAAAAAAAAAGTCTGACATTAAAGGAACATTTTAGAGATTTTAGGAAGATTGACCTTAACCACTACTATTTCCCCACTGAGCTGACAACTACTTTTTTTTTCTGAAAGTAACTAATATATTATTATTAGCAACAACCATGAAAATGATAACACTCTAGTTCTTGCAGTGATCTATTATATGATCCACCAATAAGGCAGATCACAATCTCTCCATGCATAGCTAGGTAAATTTCCTGAGTTGCTGTGGACACAGACCTTGAAAAGGAGGTTCATAGTTGGCCAACTGTCTCAGAAGGGACCTGTCTGAAATTAGTTCTACAGGTCCTCAGATTTTTCAGGATCTAACCTTAAGCAAAGCCTTTCCAACTTCACCCTACCAGAGCTCTTTTTGTTGGAGATCTACAGAGTCTTTGAGAATTCAAAGGGAAAGAATTGGATTAAAGATTTAACTCTAGAAGGGACCATAGAGATCACTGAGTTTAACCTCTAATTTCACAAATGTCTAAAAAAAGGATCAGAGAAGTTAACTGCTATGCTTTTAGGGTCACACAGGGAGTAAGTGGTAGAGATAGATTTTAAATGCAGGTCTTCACACTCCACACCAGTCTCTCTTTCCACTAAACAATGCTATCTTTCAACTGTAAATCTATGGTACTGCTCTCATGTCTTATGCAGAAAAAGTAAACCTAGATTCTCAATGTTCTGAAGACCCCACAGTAGAGTCTCTGGCAAGTATAAATTGGAAGAGTTTTGAGTAACGCCTTTGTTCCTTGTCATAACATCATTAGCGGGATCTCTAGATCAGAGTATGAACTATGTGATAACTCAATGAAACTTCAAGATGATTATTCAAAAGGATGGGTGGTTTCTATTTATAATTCTAGCAGTAATGTTAGCAGAATTCCTATTTGCTAGATATATAATGAATTCTCTTGTTCTATTTTCTACCAATTGGATAAGCATTAATTTTTATATGGTAGTTCTCTAATAGAATATTGGAACAGTTTTTATTTATATAAAATGATAAAATTTATATTTAAAAACAATTTGTTTGTACTCCCAAGGGGGAAAGTAATTGATAAAGGGGTATGCATACCATCAAGTTTTTGCATGTGAAATTATGAATTAGTAATTCTTAAAACTGCATATTATTAGATTTAATTTTCTTAAAATGTCATCTATGGAACATATTTAAATTAAATTTAAATTTAAATTAAATTTAAATTAAATTAAATTTAAATTAAAGGATTTAAAATTTAGAGGGGGTTTTGTTTTGTTTGTTTGGAGTCTTTAAATATAAGTTTCATCATTTTAGATAATTCCATATTTGTCTTTATATCAGTGTTGTACATGATTTGATTGACTAAGGTCTAAATATTTGATGCATTTTATCATTATTATAAGTGATACATAAGTATAAGATTCTCATTATTTTTGTCAGTTCATCTCATTGCACACTGAGTCATTTAATAGCTCATTTTTTGCTGAGTCTATTTGATTTTCTAAACACCATCAATCCTCAACTTCTACAGGGTAATATTCCTAGAAAATAGTGCAAAAGTAAGAAACATGAATACATTGAACCTATGGGGAAAAAGGTAGTTAGGTTCCTTCAGTCTTTTGCAAGAAATTGTTGAAAGTGTATCTATCTGCATACAATTCTTTGTAACAAAACATTAACGCTGAATATGCACACCTTTCCTGACAATAACCATGAAATAACCCCAAAAATGCAGAACACAAAATAAAGTCAGTAATGTGAAAAATATTTTCCTTGCTAGTAATTCTCTAGAGTTCTGTGAACTTTGGCACTAACATCTCAATAAAACGTTTTTGATTTCAGACTATGTTGACTTTTTATAACATAACACCAAAATACTGTACCCAAAATACTGTACAACAAATAAAAATCTTAAAATTAAAACATATTTTTCAACATGAATCTTACCTTCCATTATGTCAAATGGTGGTGTGAGGGCATTGTACTCCATTGTTATACTGCTATAAAGCTCTCTACCATGGTCACTCTCTGCAAACCAAGGGAGAGGTTGCTGGCACTTTAGTCACTGCTGATGGAAGACACCACTCTGTTGAGGTGTCAACATTACTTCAACCACTGCCCTTCACAGCTTGTGGATGGTGTTGGAGATCATGAAAGATGCACTCACTTAAAATGACCTATCAGCAACTTCTGCTTCATGCACTCTTTGAGATCCTTAAGGCTCTCAAAGCATGGAAGCATAGCAGAGATGAGTTGATGTTTAACCCTGAGGTGCAATCAGTGATAGGAATGGAAACTTTGATGTCTTTAGTCAGCTGATTGATTCTGCAAAGCCACCCTTCAAGCTTGGAAACTGCAAGTGGCACAATCTTGGGAGCTTATTTTTCATCATCATTTTTGCTTTCTTGGAGACCTTCTTGGAGACAGCATCTAGCTCCTCATTTGTCAGTTCTTCTGCAAACTTGCATGTGTTGCATCTCTCATGTGTTTTCTCTGCTCTGAGGAGTCATGAATGTGCAGTATTGACAGAGTGAAAGTGAAAATGAGGTTATTAATAACATCACAGAAATGCTTGAAGTTATGAAAGTTAAACATTAAAATGTTGAAAATTAAATGTATACAATCATATCTTCAAATAAAGCTATTTTAATTTCTGCATTGCAGCTAAATTTATTTTTTCATCTTTTACTATTAAAACATGAAAGTCAAAACTTATTAAACTATATTCAACAGAAGTGTTGACTTTGGATGACATTACTTTAAACCAGTTTTAGTGGAAGTGCCTTTAATATTTTCTGTTGCCTATAATATTGACTACTGATTATATAGCTTTTTAAAAAATAAACTTAAATAAAAATGCCATTCATATTAATATTAATATATTAACCTGAGTAAATGGCATATTTTGTTAAAGTCATTTTTATGCCTTTATCAATATAATCATATATTTTCTTGTTTTTCTATTTAATGAAATTAATTTTATTATATTCCTAATATCATCTTTTGTATGTAAAATATATTAGCATGTCATATGTAAAATATATTATTTATATGTGATGTAAAATATTAGTTACAATGAATAATACTTTGTGTATTATTATATTCTCTGACAATGTTTTATTTCATACTGTATGTTACTATTCATTAATTTAATTCATTTGGTAAATGCCTGCTATAGGTAATGGGGGCAGCTAGGTGGTGCAATGGATAGAGCATCAGTGCAGGAGTCAGGAGGACCTGAGTTCAAATCTCACCTCAGACACTTGACACTCATTAGCTCTGTGAGCTTGGGCAAGTCACTTATCCCCAATTGCCTCATCCTGGGTCATCTCCAGTCATCCTGATGAATATCCGGTCATTGGATTCAGATGGCTCTGGAGGAGAAGTGAGGCTGGTGACCTACACATCCCTCCCTCACTCAGAATAAAATCAAGTGCAAGTCATGTTATTATTTCTCTGATGGCATGGTCTTCTTTGGCAACAAAGGATGAATAGGTAATGTAATGTATGAAGTACCACTGATACTAGATTATTCTGTTTCTCTCTTATTTTTCTACTTTGGACATCCAAACTATATCTGCCTGATATAGAAGGATGAGTATTAAGTTATCTTTCCTCAGATTTAGAAACAGGTTACATATATGTATGTATATATATCTATATACATACATATACATACATATCTATCATCTATCTCTATCTATCTATCTATCTATCTATCTATCTATCTATCTATCTATCATCTATCTACCCATTCAGCTTCTTTAAATGATTGGAAGAATCAACTCTCAAATCTCTCTGGTCTCAGTGACATTATATGGGTACCTTTGTAATGACTTCTGATTTTCCTTCTGAAATTGACCTGTTTATATTAGCCCCATCTGCTTTGTTAGTCAGAGAATCTATGTTTGTATATGTATTTATTCTTGAAGTTCTAAGATTCAGTAGCATAAACCATCTGTAGGAAATTTGCACCTTTTTTCTTTATTTCTTTCACATTATTAAAATGATCTCCTTTTCTCTTTTCTAATTTCTTTAATTTGACATTTTTCTTCTTTTTTATTTTATTTTTTACTGGTAAATTAGCAATTTTAGTCTTCATTAAGAAACCCATTGATGGTTTTATCATTGTAATTCTGCTTTTGTTTTCCTTTATTTATTTCTTCTTTGATTTTAAGTCTCTCTCTTTTCCATGAATAGATCACTTTGTTATTTTTCTAATTTCTTTACACCCTCAGCTTGTAAAGTTTCTTTATTTTTTTGCTATTGTTAATATAGATATTCAGTGGACCAAATTTGCCTTCAAACATTTCTTTTGCTACATCTCATAAATTTTGAGATGTGACATTTGTATTTCCATTATCTCTTATATGTTTTTGTGGAAGTTTTATATAAATAAGAACCTTTTAATCATATTGTCATTATTTACTCCTAGTTTTTATTGTGTTCTAGTCCATAAAAACCTCTAATATACTTTTGCCTTCCTGTATGTACATAAGATTTTCCTCTGACCAAAAACATGATTGATTTTTGTGAATGTCCCATGTGCACTGGAAAAGAAAAATATATCTGCCTACTTTTTAACCATTAACTTTCATAAGACTTTTTTCCTATTTATATTTATGTTTGATTTATAATATTCTTCTAATGGAATGTCAAGATCTATTATTAATCTATCATATACTTTTTCTTGAAAAATTCTGAGCCTTTCATAAATTTATTTATTTATTTTATTTTTAATTTATGGGATAAAACAAATATTTCTGTAACATAGTATAATAAAAAAGATTGCACATGAAGCTGAAACTCTCTTGTGTACAATTTGTTATTCTTTTTAAAGTTTTCATATAAATTTCTTTTTTTCCTTTTTTTCTTCCCTCCCCTTGCCCTAGAGATGGCTACCATTAGATTAATGTACGCATATATCTATGTAAAATCATTCTATGTATCTATTTATCAGTTCTTTCTCTGAATGCAGATAGCTTTGTCCTTAATATGTCCTTTGTATTTAAGTTGGGTAATTATAACAGTGAAAATGAATTATTTGTTCAAGGTTGTTCTTAAAAAACGTTGCTGTCATTGTGTACAATGTTCTTTCAATTTTGCTTTTTTCCATTCTTCATTCTTTTGTGCACTTTCCTAAGATTATTTAACTTACAGGTCATCTCTGCAGTTCCCAGTTCTTTGCCACCACAAAGAAAAATGCTATAAACATTTTAAAACATAGGTTCTTTTTCTTTTTCCCTAATCATCTTTGGAAATAGACCAAGTAATAGTATTACTGGGCCAGAGGGCATAGGCAGCTTAGTAACTTTGGGGGCATAATTTCAGATTGTTCTCCAAAATGTTTGGATCAGTTCACAATTCCAACCACAATAATTAGTGACCCAATTTTCCCACATTCGTTCCAACAGTTGTCGTTTTTCTCTTGAATCATGTGGCCAATCTCGTGGGCATAACATGACATCTCCAGGTTGTTTTAATTTGCAATTCTCTAATTAATAGTGATTCAGAGCATTTTTTCATGTGACTATAAATTGTTCTGAGGTTTTCTTTGGAAAACTGTCCATTCCTATCCTTGCACTATTTATCAATTGGGGAATGATGGCTCCCCTTGTAGATGTGACAAAGTTCTTTATATGTTTGAGATATGAAACCTTTTCTGAGAAACTTTCCACAAAATGTCCTCCCAATTTTCTGCTTTTTTTTTGATCTTAGCCATATTTGTTTTATTTGTGCAAATGATTTTTAATTTAATATAATTGAAATTATCCATTTTGCCCCTAACTTTGTTCTCTATTACTTGTGTGTTCATAAATGGTTCATTGACAAGTAATATGTTCCATATTCTCTTATAAATGTAACAGTTTTATTATTTGGTCCCTAATTTTATGCAATGTGCATATGATTTCATTACCAACATTGCTTTTAAACAGAACATAATTTCCTCATCTACTTCTCATCATGTTTTCTTGTTCAATTCAATATTTCATAAGCACCTACTATGTTCAAGGAACTTTAATAGGCACTGAAATTGAAAGCTAAAAAACTAATGTAGTTACTACTTTCATAGATTTTACATCATCCGGGAGCATGTAGGAATAGAACCTGTGCCTTTTTTATGCATAATGTGAAATGTAAGAATAAAGGAGAAATTTATACAATATGCAATAGGAAATTTTATGGAGGAAAATAGAAAGACTTCAGCAAGACAATAGTGCCTGAAGTGAACCTTGCAGGAAGAGAAGTCTTCTAAGCAGAGAGGAGGAATAAGTACAGCACTCCTATGGAAGATAATCTTTGTGCATGCATAGGGGAAAAGATGGCATCTAAATGTTGTCTGGAAAAATCTAGTCATCTAATTTGGCTGGGTCACAGAATGTGTGAGAGGGGAATAAAATATGAAATAAATTTGAAAAGATAGATCAAAACTAGATTGAGTGCTATTGATATGAGAATAAATAATTACTATTGTATACTAGAGGCAAACTATCAACATGGCCCAATCTGTACCTTGGGAAGATTATTGGCTGTAGTGAAAAGGGCAGATTGGAGAGGAGTCAAAATAGTGAATTAAATAAAAAATGTGAAAATGAAGGAAAGAAGGACTTAAAGGGCTGCCATTTGCCAACATATTAGACTTGTTTTGTTTGATTCCAGAGAACAGAACTACGATCAGTGGTTAGATTTTGTGGGCAGGCATATGGAGGCTTAACGTCAAGAAGAGCATTCTAAAAAAGAGAAAGATAGTTGACAAAAACAGTACAAGGTTAGAATATATTTGTAAATTTTTACAAAAAAGATAGTGGTAAATTATGAGCAGAATTATCTTCTGAAGCACAGAAAAGCAAGGGCGATAAAGTAGGGCAAAACCATTTTTTTTAATCTCAGCAAGTTATAGTATTGAATAGTCATTCCAAGGTCATTCAAGGTTGAAAATGGAAGAAGTGCCACAAATAAGAAAAATAGAAAAGATTGGCTAATAATTTTTCCCCATCAAAGATTGCAAACTCAAGTAAATGAAGATCATCATTTGCCCAGATTTTGACATGCATTGGAAAGGCACTCTATAGAGCTTGTTTAACAGTGTACCAACCTATAATGTCTGTCCCATATATAGACATTAGACCCAGAAATGAACAAGAAGAGGAGAACCAGGTTGATTCCTTTTAGGATAATTTAATCTCTTTTTATTGATCTCAAGCTTCCCATTAAAGTAAAAGCTCATCTTTTCAATGCTAACATTTTACGGTTACTGTTTACATGGTAGCAAAACATGGGACCCCATTGTATCCAAAGAACTAGAAAAGAATGCCACACAGAGGACAATAGAAAAACATGCTGAATCTGAAGGGAAAACTCAGAGAAATAGGAATAAGGTATATCATCAAGGAAGTGTCTATTAGGAAGAGAAATTACTGTTCCACTGGCACCCTCACAGTGTTGTGAAAAAATGAGGAAAGCATGCAGCCATTTGGGTGGACCTCCTTTAGTTAACCCTTAAGAGGACATGGAAAAGAGTAATATAGCAGGCATTATTGTGATATAATTTGCACTACTGGCCAAACTGCCAAATCAATGAGAACATAATGCAATGAGAATAGTGCAAAAAGAACATAATTCAAAAATTGCAAAGCAAGGCTTTCTCCTCCTATGGTAAAAATAACATTCCCCTAGGTCAGTTGGGTTAGTTTTTGCTTTAAAGGCATTAAGATATTCCTAGAGACTTGGTTGGCTCTGGAGACCAGATTTGAATTATTGATGTAATTCCTTTATCATTTGTGCACAAAACAACCATGAGGAGTTAGGAAAACTCTCTGATGCTTGCTGGTGGATCACTCTGGGAAGTTTTTGCTCAACTAAATTATCTCAAAGGGTTCTCAATGCTATCCTTCTTGAATATCCTTCTCCTGCTATGACTAAAGCAATCTCCTTACATTTGTCTTATTTTGTTCCAATATCCAACCCAAATTATCATTGGACTGGCCTGAGTCAGTCCCAGCTAAGCATACACCCCCAATTCATACATTTCCTTATCCCAGCACTTATTTTGTCCCAAAGTTTATTTTTTAATTTCCAAAATTGTGTTTTTTTATATAATATATTTCATTTTTGGTATAAATCCTTCCACAAAATCATGTCCACCATCAAAGAATTTACATTCTACTTGGGTGAATATACACATAAATTACAAAGTACTTTTGAGGATTTCACTAAGCACTTGGGACCTCTTACATGGAACCCGGAAAGAGGGTAGGGGGTTCCAAGAGGCAAAAGTGAGGGGTGAGAATTCCATTATTTAGTGATCAGCTCTTGCAAAGGCCTATACCTTTGAGCAATGGAATATTCTGTATAAAAAAAACAGTTTGGTTGGAACCAAGTCAAGAGTGATGGGGGAGAAGACCAGACCTATACTTTAGGAATATTTTCCTCTATTTCCACAAAAATTAATATAATTATGTTTGTTTTTAAAATTTTACTTTTTTCTGAACTTAAGAAATAAAACAAGAATTTCCATAAAATAGTGGAATAGAAAAAAAGATGATTGTACATAAAACTGCAAATATATTATGTACAATATGCTGTTCCTTTTAAATATATAATAAAATTATCATGAAACTTTTTTTCTTTTTCCTTCCCTCCCCACACCCTAGAGATGGCTACCATTATGCATAAATATGCATATATATGTATATATGTGTGTGTGTATATACATATGTATATATATATATATATATACATGTGTATATGTGTGTGTTTGTGTGTGTGTAAAACCATTTTATAGCATCTACTTTCATATGTCCTTTATAGTTAATTTGGGTATTTGTAATAGTCAAAATGACATTCACTTCAATTATATTTATATAAATTCTGTGTGTATGTTGACTGTGTGTATGTTAATTCCCAAACAGATAATGCATTTTGTTGCTGTTTTGTATAGATTTTCTCTTCCTCTTGATTTTGTTCACTTACAGGGATACTGAGGATTTTTAGTGAATGTATTTGGTATCCTTCTATATTAAGGAGAGACTATTATCTTCTTTTGATTTTTAGCATTTCTAACATAAATGAGTCATATTTTGCCATAGGTTTTAATTCAAAAGTTAGATATAATTATGTTTTATTATATTTTCTCTTATTACACTATTTATCATTTTGTAATATTGAATCATCCATGTATTCTTGGTTTAAATCCAATTTGGTCAAAGTGAATATAATATAATATAGCATAGTGACCTCTCTGTTACTAATTTATTGAATATTTTATATCAATAGTTCCTAGTGATATTGGTCAATAGTTTTCCTTTTTTGTTTTCCTTCTCTATGGTTTGTTTATCAGAAATACATTTGTTTACCAAAAGGCATTTGATAAGGTGTGTTCTTTCTACATTCTGGACAAAATTTTATGCAATATAGAATTATTTAATTTTTAAATATTTGAATTCACTTACAAAATTCATCTAGGTCAAGATTCCCTTCCCCCCTACTTGATTTAGTATATTTATTTCCAACTTGCTCAGTTTCTCTTGTGAGATTGTATTGTCTATATTCTCTTTTCCATGTTTGGTTAATTTTCATTTTTTAACATTTTATATATATATATATATATATATGCATATTTATCCATTTCATTTAAATGTAAGGGAGGAGTGATTGATTTACTCAATATCATTCTTACAGGAGTGGGTTAAAAGACTACTACTCAATCATTAGCAATCATGAGCCTTAGACTATGTAGGAAATCTCTTTGAAATCCATTTGATAATATCATATGATGCCAGACAAGAGCCCTATTCAGTTAGTGATAGAGTTGCAGTACACCCGAAACAGAGAATTATAGAAACTGGAACAAATGTGGATTTTAGCACATCTCTCAGGAGGAACTACCTGGTATTGGGGAGAAGTTGAAAGCTTCAACTTGTCCAGGTTACCTCCCCACCCCTACCCTGTCAAACTTTGTTTCTGCCCTATTTGATCAGAGGAGGGTCTTATGAGCTTCAAAATGTCCAAAGTATATTATATGTCTCATCTTCCCTTCAGTTTCTTAGCCACATCCTTGTCTAGACTGACTTGTGTTATAATCTCCTTTAGGAACCAATAGCTCTATTTATCACTTAAGAAACATCTAGTTTCATTTTGATTCCATTTAATTTGTTCATATTTCCTTTGTTGATATATATTTTGTGTTCTAGTAGGTTGGTCACTAGGGAAAAGAATAGGGCAAGTGTAAAGTTGGAGCTAAAAAGTCAAATTAAAAACTCTTCCAGAAAAGAAGGGTCCTGGCTAGTATGAGGAGGAAGCATCTGCTTGTCCTCTAAGGAAAAGAGGACTTCTCATAAGAGTCTTAGAATCCCTTAAGTAAAGAACTTCCGACAGGGGACAGAGGAAATGAAAAGTAGTTGTGGTCAAAACTCCTTGCTCAGGGCTGCAGAGGCTGCTATTTCACAACTCCATAGCAATGGAGAGGTCCATTGTCTTCCCAGATAATGTATGCAAGTCATAACAAATAATTTCCCAAGAATGACCAAAATGTGTAACTGTCACCCACTTCTGGTTATTCAGGGAATAAATCATGATTTCTGAAAAATATAAAAGTCATTGCTAGAGATGATGAAATCTTAATTTAAAAAAATACTATTTAAAACACAGGGATGATTAATTCCTGACCAGTGAAAGAGAGCACCTAATGAAGGCCAATAGGATTGCATTGTCTGGATGTCCTGAACATCTAAAGAAAGTTGCTTTAGCATATAAAAGGATGGGATTACTGGGGAAAATGGCTCTATATATTCACTGTTAGCTATCATAGATATTACAGTATAAGAATAACTCTGACGATATGAAGATGCTCACAGAAGAAGGAAAAATTCAATAAAAATAGCCAGTAATAAAATCCGTGGCTCTAAATGTCTACACACAATATCCAGGGTATAGGTGCCAAGAAAGAGAATCTAAAAGTCCTAATGAGGTAGAAAATTTGATGTGATAATTAATACTGAGAATTGAATGGAATGAACTGAATGTGGTTCTGGATAGTATACCTTGCTCAAAAGACAGAAGAGAATTTAAAAGAGAGGTAGGGTATGTATCTATATCTATATATTCAGGAACTATAGGCTCTGTCATTGGAGTATACTACAAAAGTGTACCTCCAAACAATATGGGCAGAGAGATAAAATTGATAAGGGATTTTGAAAATAGAGTATAAATTTGACACTGAGGCATGATATAATAGTAATTGAAGACTTCAATAATCCCTTCATCTGTTGGAACTTTCTCTTTGCCAAAAAACAGAGCAGCTAATGACTTCCTGACTTTCTTTAATGATAATTTCTTCCTTCCAGGGTTGAGGAAATAACAAGGGGAAATTCTATTCTGAGTCTTATTTTCACTTCTAGGGAGGAGCTTGTTACTGGGGTGGGAGTCATGGGAACCTTGGGAAAAGTGAGCACTGATTCACAGAATTTTTAATAGAGAAGAAAGCCAGGCATATTTTGACATCACCCTTGATTTTGTGAGAACAGTTTCCAAAGGGAAGTCTAGATAAGATTTAATGAATGAAAATTCCACAGAAATTCAGTCCTAGATTGCTGGAAAATTCTCAAGAATGAAATTCTAAAGACATCAAGGGAAATGATTCTAATGAAAAAGAAAAATGAGACTTTTCTTAAGTGATCAATGTGGATGCAACGGGAACTCATGAACTGAGAGATTTTTAAAAGGAAGATAGAATCAGGGCAAGACAACAGAGGCTCTACGTAAGAGATCAACATAGTCCTATAAAACTAGCATAAAGACTGAGAAAAGTAAGAATGGGTTCAGGCTGGCCAGGGTAACTAAGGACACCAAAAAGATTGTTTAAAATTATCTGGTGGAAAAGAGGAAGAGTGAAGATAAACTAAATACTGCTGCTTGAGAAATGTTACTTTTTTATTTTTAGAAAATACTTTTTCATTTATAATAGTAATTTTCTGATGTACCTTTCCTCTCATCCACATGCTTACAATTATCCCTTGCAAAGAAAAAACAGAAGGACAAAACTGCCCCATGACATCTGACAGCATATGTAATACTCTACTCATAGTTTCCTACATCTTGTTCTCTTGGGACTGAAATGGATTATTTTAATTTATTGTGACTTTGGGGCTTTTCAGTATTATTTTATTCTGGCTATTATAGATGGTCACTCATTCTTCCCCTTAGGTCAGGGGTTCTTAACATGGGGTGCTTTTTAAACTTATTTTGATACCTATATTTCAAAATAACTGGTTTCCTTTGGAACCAGTTACATTTGAAGACATTATTCTGAGAAAGGATTCATTGGCTTCATCAGATTGTGAATTTGGTGAATGAGTCAAAACAAGGTTTAGGAACCTTATTGTAGCTCATAAAAGTCTTATAGTCATGGTTTCTTGGAATTCTTGAAATTCTATCATAATTTGTTTAGCTATTTTGTAATAGGTGGGCACCCACTTTGTTTCTAGGGTTTTGCCACAGCAAAACGTGCTCCTACAGTTGTTTTGGAGAATAAAGGATGTTTCTGCTGCTGAACTCCTTGGTCTATATGCTCAATAGTTGGATGGCTGGGACATTAATAGGTCAACGATATTTCTCACAGAATTCCATGTTATGGTGATTATTAAAGAAAAACTTAAAAATGGTAATACACCTTCACAACATGTTAGAGAATTTCATAATTATTTGCTGTAAAATGCAATGTTGTATAATTTGTTCAGCCTTTAGCTTATCTATGGAGTATTTATCTTGAAAAAAAATTATACTTAATGTTGTACAAAGTATTATCACCTTCCACAATATGACCCAGAGTACTTTCACTCTTAAAAAAACTCTTGGTCATTGTTCCATTTCCTTGTTTGTCAGGGAAATGTGACAAAGCCCTGGATTGGAGAGACAAGACCTAGAAATTTTGGATTTGGTGTTTGTGTGTGTGTGTGTGTGTGTGTGTGTATACAAACATCCTCATATATAAACACATATTATGCAGGCATATGCATACACAGGAATATATGTATTGTAGTAATAATAAAAGATGTTCTATGTGCACATTTATGTTATAAATGTACATAATATATGGACATAATCACAAAGTATCAGTATTCTATTTGTCAGCTAAAAATAGATTATATAACCATTAGCATTGTATAACTAGATTTTTAGTTTTCTTTTGTACTTTCCACAATTCTCAGGAGATGGAGGTTTACTGAGTCTTATTCCAATATTGAATATAACAATGCTCAGCTTTGAAATTTTCTAGTATCCTTTGAAAAGCTAGATCTTCCATAAATAGCAAAGTGTGGCGATTAGGAATTGTAAATTACAAGCAAATTGGTCACATTTTTGGCACATACCTTGGAGGAGACCTCATGGCTGTAAAGATCTTTCTTTACTTTTTCTGTCTTTTTTTCTTGAGGAAGTAATGAGTTACATGAGTTATCAGTAAACACAGGACTTTGGGTGTATCTTTTTCAGCTCTGAAAAGTTCGAGACTTCATTACTCTCATAATCTCTTTCACTATTCATTCCTACAATGAGGAGAAACAAATTCCTATAGCTCAATCATCAGTGAGTATATGTCTTTCTTCAGGAATCCCCAAAGTGTCTTCAGCTGGAGCAGTTGGTAGAGAAGTCAAGGTTGCATGCCAATTTGGCTTCCACCCAGATCACACCATTCCTAAAGATTTCTGCCTCCTCTTAATGGCTTCCAGTAAGTTTTTAAACTGTCATTGGTCATAAATTGGTTGCTAAAGTGAAAGCATTTGAATGATTCAGCATAAATCCATTATATCTTTTGGAAACTAATGGAGGTACTTCATTGACAGTTAAGTTCATGCCATCTCTTCATATAGAAAAGCAGGAGATTATTATTTTGAGAATTTTGATTTTCTTCTTGATGGTATGTATGTATATATACATATACATATAAATGTGTGTATACACACACAATGCTAATTTTGTTCATAAGATGCACGGAAAAACCATGAGTTTTAATCCATTTCAGGAGATAGTTTGCATGACAGCCATCACAAGGACAATAACTGTAATGTAGGCAATAAGAGGTGATAGCATTAAGAGATACAAGGTCAAGGTGACCATCTATCCTAGATTTTCTAGTACAGTATGGATTTAAAAATAAGAAGAAATACTTTTAATTAGGTTTTATAAAATTAACATCTTTTATCAGACCATGTACTTATATTGTGCAAAAATCCCAGGACTTGGAGTCAAAAGGCCAAAGTTGAAGTTCTGATTTTCCCTCTTACTTTCTGTGTAACTTTAACTGTCAATCTCCTCATGAGTTCCTCTTTTGAAAAATGAGGGGAATGGATTAGAAAATGTCTCAGGTCCCTGACCAGGACCATTCTTTGATTCTGGGTTCTAATTTTTGATGCAAAAAGTTGTATGTGTGTTCATCCTTCATCGTTGAAGAAGACCATGCCCTCAGAGAAATGATAACATGACTTGCACTTGACTGTTTTTTGAGTGAAGGAGGACTGTGCAGGTCACCAGCCTCACTTCTCCTCCAGAGCCATCTGAATTCAGTGACCAGATATTCATCAGGATAACTGGAGATGACCCAGAATGAGGCAACTGGGGTTAAGTGACTTGACCAATGTCACACAGCTAGTGAATGTCAAGTGTCTGAGGTGAGATTTGAACTCAGGTCCTCCTGACTCCTGTACTGGTGCTCTATCCACTGCACTACCTAGCTGTCCCTTGCACAAAAGTTACCAAAGAACTGGAGGATCCTGGATTTAGAGAAAGGACTTTAGATGCCACTAAATCTAACTCCCCATTGTGTACATATGACAAAACTGAGACCCAGAATGGTTAAATGACTTGGCCAGAATCACATTGCTATTATATGGACAGCTTTTAACAAAGATATTCCTTACATGTAATATTAGTACACTAAGAAAAAGAAATGTCGTTCTTTCATTGAAATTACTAATGAGTCTTTTAGGAACAGTTTTGAGATACTGGGAACTGGAATAATTTTCTAACCTGAAACTGATTGCTAAAGCGATTACTCTTTCTAGTCTCAGTATCATTTGAGCCTAATTTGTAGTTAATTTCAAGAACTTCTCAAACATAATGAAGGAAAGTCAAAGGAGACTAAGGCTTGCCGGGAGCTAAGTCTCAGGAGGAACCGCCCTTACCTCCCCCACCCCAACCTCCTTGTATGCACAGACCATTGTGAAACCTGTTTTTCACCTCCCCCTCCTTCTTTCCTAACTGAGCTATAGATATAAAGGCAGCTTGTAGATGCAATAAAGCAGAGACTTGCTCAACACCCATGCCTCCGTAGTCTCTCTGATCCCGTTCCCAGACCACTGCGTCTTCCCAGGCTGCCGCCTTCCCGAGCTCTGCTCCCCCTTCGGCTGTGTCCACTCTCGG
>CM053774.1:66949752-66986393 GCA_028658325.1 Potorous gilbertii | reverse complement strand
CTTGTAGATGCAATAAAGCAGAGACTTGCTCAACACCCATGCCTCCGTAGTCTCTCTGATCCCGTTCCCAGACCACTGCGTCTTCCCAGGCTGCTGCCTTCCCGAGCTCTGCTCCCCCTTCGGCTGTGTCCACTCTCGGTACCCCGTTGAGACCCCGCTGGGCGGGGTCAAAGGCTTCCATTACAACTATCTCAAAAATCTTGTCTTCAAAGCCAAAGGAATACTTTGGCATCTGATGGCACATTGCAATATCTTTTCCTCCCAAACTCTCCTCTCTTCTTAATATTCCTATTACTGTGCAGGGCACCACCATCTTCCCAGTCACCCAGGCTCTAAATTTAGGTTATTATCTTTGACTTCTCACTCATACTCAGTCCTCTATATCCAATCTGTTTTCAAGCCTTCTTAATTATGATTTGTATATCTCTTATTTAGCCAAGTATATCAAATGAGTGGAGAAATAAAAATGTTACAAAAGCAGAATGGTGAAGACTAAGAAACAAACTGGATATGAGTAATGGCCGAGACCTTTATCCCCTCATGCATAGAAAATATCACCAATATTTTGGTTGGTCTTCCTGCTTTGATCGACTCAGATAAATGGCTCAATTTATAAGTAGATCTTCCTAAAGTTCAGGTCTGATTGTACCAGCTCCCTGCCTTGCTCCTCTCATTCAGTAAACTCCAGTAACTCCCTCTTACCTCTAGGTTATGATATAAATTCCTCTTTTTGACTTTAAAGCTTTCATATCTTGGCCCCAACTTACCTTCTCTCCACGTCTCCATGATCCAGGGATACTAGTCTCTGAACTATTTACACAAGACCCTCAGTCTTCTGATTTTGTACATTTTCACTGGCTGTCCCCTAAACCTAGAATGTTCTCCCTCCTCTTGGCTTCCTTTAAGTCCCAGCTAAAATCCCACCTTCTACAGGATGTCTTTCTGGATCTCCTCAATATTAGTGTTCTCTCTGTGATCCAATTTACCCTGCATGTATTTTGGTTCTTCATGATTGTTCACATAGGATCTCCAACATTAACTCTGAGGTCCTCAAGAATAGGAAAAATGTTAAAGATGTGGTTTTTGCTTTTCTTTGCACTAACACTTAGCACAGTGTTTAGGACATAGGAAACATTAAATAAATTTTTGTTTACTTATGAATTCCAAATGTTTCTCCATGGCACTCATAATGGAATAAAATCCGATGTGGCTTCTTCATTTGCCCAGTTTTATATCATCATCATAAATTGATTTTTCATAGTTCAAGAAACATTTGTTAATTATGCCACAAAATTGTCACTTTGCTGGAAAGTACTTTAATTTCCATATTTTACCCACATAAAAATAGTTGTGTTCATTGTTTATAAAATGTAAGTAACATATATTTTTATATTTTTCAATCAGTCAATAGACACTTAAGTGTCTACCATTTGTCTGGCACTATGGTAAAAGCTGGGGATATGAAAAGAGGCAAAAGACAATCCCTTCCCTCAAGGAGCTTACAACCTTATGGGAGAAATAACATGCAAACAAATATATACTGAGCAACATAAATAAAAGGAAATAATTAGCAAAGAAAAGATTAACTAAAATTAAAGGGGTTAGGGAAAGCTTCTAGGAAAAGATAGGATTTTAGTCAGAGCTTGAAATGAAGCCAAGAAGGTCAGTAAGCAGAGAGGAGGAGAGAGAATATTCTTGGCATGGAGGGCAGGTGGAGAAAATACTCGGAGCTGACAGTGTCTTTGTCATGGAATAGCCAGGATCAAAGAGGCTCTGTCAGGGAGTAATGTGTAAGATCAGAAAGGTAGGAGCACTTTGAATGTCAAACAGGTCATTTTGTATTTGATCTTAATGGCTGTAGGAAGTCACTGGATGAGTTTGGGGGAATGAGTGTGTATGTGACAAGATCAGACCTGTGTTTTAGGAAAATCACTTTACTGGTTGAATTGAAGATGGAATGGAGAGGGGAACAGACTAGAGGCAGGCAGATAGTAATAATTCAAGCATGAGGGATGAGGGTCTTCAATGGAGTGGAGTCAGTTCAGAGGGAAAAAAAAGGTGTATATGTTAGGGAGAAGATAAAAGGATGAAATCGGCAGACCTTGGCAATAGATTGGATAAATGGGAACGAGGAAAAGGATTTAAAAATATGAGGAGTTCAGGATTACATATAGGTTGCAATGGAGGATGTTGTTACCCTCTACAGTAATGGGGAAGGTAAAAGGGGATTGATTATTGCTCTATATTTCATAATATAGCATAATTAGCATTTGGAAACATCATCTGTCATCATTGATCAAAAAAAAAATCATTAAACAATTACTAAGTGCCTACTTTGTGGTAGGTACTGGAGACAGTTAAAACAATTCCTGACCTCATGGTGCTTACATTCTAACCAGGGAAGATAACATGTACAGATAAAAGTATAAACAAAAGTGATTTGCATGGAGATATGTTAGCAGTTTGGAGACTAATGAACAACTTCCTGTATAAGATGGTGCTTAAGTTGAAATTTGAAAGAAACTAGTAATTCTGAGAGATGGAGGAGAGGAGGGAGTGAATTAATGATTGATTGCTTTTGTTGAGATTCTGATTCTTCTCACCTATTCTAATTAGATGGAAATTTTAGAGAACAGTATCACCGGTAACTTTGATCTAGAAAAGTATAAGGTTTACATTTTTAAGCTTGAACTATTGGACACAAAATTCAAAGTATTTTGAAGAGCAAATATTTTAATTCTATAACATGAATTTTAAACACTAAAATCAATATATAATTTCATATTCACTTCAAATGTGTAAATGGTTATTTTTTTACCAGCTACATGTGATTTTTAGAATTTTACATTAATTTATTTAGATCATTTTAATTTTTATATGAACTTAAACACTAGAAAAAATTTCCATTCACATATGTGCTAGCAGGACACAGGAAGAGGATTCTATGTGAAACCATGAATCTTTTCCAATATTTTTTTTTGTTCTTGTTGCTGTTGCAGTTCTGTTAAACTTTTAAAAGATCAATGAAATATATTTTTTTCCCCTGGCAACTCTCCTAATCTTGCCTCCCAATGAGGAAGAAAGAAAAGTAAAAAACCTATTACAAATATGTATAGTCAAGCAAAACATAATCTGAGTCCATTTCCTCTTTATAAAGAGTTGATAACATGTTTCATTGAGTCTTCTGGAATCATGGCTGGTCATCGTGTTGATCAGAGTTTCTAAGTCTTTCATTATTGTTTATCTTTATAATACTACTACGACTATAAATTGTTCTTCTGTCTTTGCTCACCTTGTTTTGCATTAGTTTGTACAGGTTTTCCCAAGTTTTTTAGAGTAGGATAGAGTAGCAGACTTGTTGGGAAGACCCAAATTCGCATTCAATGGATATGCCCTCCTTTTTATTTCCTCCTTTTTTCCCTCCACTTTCTCTCCTATTTTCCTGTAGAGTTATAAGTATTTCTGTGCTCAAGTGTATGTATATTTTTCACATCTTTGAGCATTTCAGATGAAAATGAGATTCAAACATGACTTGCCTGTCCTACCCCTTCCTTGTGTCTCTTTTCCATTTGTTTCTCCAGGGCTCTCATTTAATTTATTAAAAACATGTTTACCTCCACACCTTATAAATCTTGATTCATCTCTTCTCATTCAGTGTAGAAGTTGAACTGGTATCCAAGCTTCCAGAAGCTTATAGATATTTTTGGCATAATTTTCTTCTTTTCAGTTTATAGTCTGAAATTCCCTGTCACTTTGATAGCTCTTTATTGCTGGAATCTTTTTTATTGTTGTTTTCTTTCACTTTCACCCTACTTCTTGACTTCAGAATTTATATTTTGGTCAAGTCTTATATACTTCTGGAAGGAATGTTTGGGTTGATCTTCTAACCTCCTGTATGCTTCACCTGCTTTCTTGGGTTTAGTGTTGTGTTATTTCTGGATTTGAAGGGTATTTCAGACTGAGAACCTGCAAGCTCTCAGTGATTTCTAAGTATTCTGATATATGACAAAGTCTGATCACCACCCTCCTGCTTTGTGCTCTGAAAGTACCTGAGCTGGCTTAGTAGCTAATTAATACTCCCATGGCCTTGCCTCTGGTTGGAGATGTAGTACACAGGTGATAGACTCAGCCACTATTAGCCAGCTGGGAAATTCTGCAAAGTTAGTGTATTTCCATTTGGCCTGGGATTAATGTCTTGGTTTCTCCCCTACAGGCATGAAGGCTAAAACAGATCCTACCAATCCTAGGGTCAAACCACATGGTTAGCCCATTGCTTGCTTCTGAACTTGGTCCTTGCCAAGTTCATAGCCTGAGGACTTCCTTCCCATGTCATTCCATGACCAGATACAGGTCCTTTCCTCAGTCCACCTTGAATCTGTGACCTGGCTCTGAGCAGTGAGCTGCAGAACTACCATTTAGCACTTATTCCTGAACCCTGCACTCTGTGCTGGATATGAAATCTTTTCTTGCTGTGCTTCATAGCCTTTCCCTAAACTGAAATGTTTGGTATGGCTCTTCCTGCTTTGATACTGTCCCTGGTGTCCACAGACTTCTCTGCCTGTCTCCCTTTGATGAGACAGTCTGGAAGAACGACTAACCGTGATCTATTCTTGATTTCTTGATCAGGACACTGCCTGGCATCTTTTCTACATCTATGGTGTACAGCTTGACTGTTCTTCATCCTGATACTTTTCCATTTTGACTTTGTGTACTGAATATTCTTTAATTAAGGAAACTTCTTGAAAGAGACCAACCTTCAAACAGGGGAGATTTGTGATAAATGAAGGGTGATGTTTTTGTAAATTTGATGCTTGGCCAAGTGGAGACTTCCACCACCTGAGCAAATGAAGAAGCCACAGAGGATTCTATTCTATTATGAGTGCCATGGAGAAAAATCATTTTTGCTAACTGTAAAAGGAGACAAATCAATAAGGAAGCAAATTTGTTTTTAAATCATTGAGAAGATGTTGAAAAGAACGGCTAGGAAAAAAGCTCTAAAAACCCTCCAAGGCTACTATAAAGCGTCCCTGTTTGAATAGATGCTGAACTAATAACCTTGATTCATGACTTGGTACATTAACAAGAGACAGGAATGGGCATTGCTACTCATTTACTGTATGACTCTTAGCAAAATCATCTAATAATTTTGCCGCTGTTCAGTCATTTCAGTCATGTCTGACTTTTTGTGGCCCCTTTTGAGATTTTCTTCACAAAGATACTGGAGTGGTTTGTCATGTCTATCTTAGCTTATTTTACTGATGAGGAAACTGAGAAAAACAGAATTTAATGACTTGCCCAAGGTCATATAACTAGTGAATGTCTGAGGCTGGATTGGTTCCTGACTCCAGGTCCAATACTCTATCCACTGTGTCACTTAGCTGCCTTCACCTATATTAATATAAAAGGAAAAGACAAGAGTATTGTCAACATTGCCCTGATGATTATAGTGATGATAGAATTTTGATTTTAGGTGGTTCAAGGTTTTAAAAATATGAATTTTGCCTTTAATAATAATTGACATTTATATAGCAAGTTACAGTTTGCTTAGTTTTGCTACCACATTTGATCTTCACAATAATCCTTAAAAGTAGGTTCTGTAGCTATACCCATTATGCAGATGAGGAAACTGAGTCTCAGAAAAACTAAATTACTTGGCTAGACTCACACAGCTAGAAAGTGAATGAGGTTGGATTTTAATCCAGATCTTCTTAACTCCAAGTGTCTTTAAGCTTGAACCATATAATTACCTCAGTCTTTGAGACTGAAAGATATAAATAGAGTAGATACAAAAAACAGAAAGGAATTTTCTCTCATAGCTTGCAATACTGGAATAGCTATCTGTGGAAAATTATAAATGTAAATATTTGAGGAAAATTGCACATCGTGTAATCTATTTCCCATTCAAAGGATTTTTGTCTAGGGACTTTTCTCCTTAACTTTGATTTATATATAACAGTGGGATTGGTCATGTCTGATTAGTTTTAAGCTATATTTCCTCAGGCAAATAAAACAAAATACTAAAGAAGCACTTATATCACACTTAAAGGTTTGCAAAGCACTTTGCAAATGTTATCTCATTTGATCCTTATAGCAATCCTAACAAAGTGGATGATATCTTATTTTGCAGACAAGAAAACTACAACATATGGAGGCTAAATCATCCTTCATTTTGAAAAGGACCAATGACATCATGGAGTGATGTCTTGATTTGTAAGTGAATTGGATTTAAGTGAGGCAGAGTTGCACAAAGTTGTCAGCCTCACTTTCTCTTCCTACATCGAAGTCCAATGGCAGGACAAGAGTCAGGACAACTGGAGATGGCTCAGGATGCAGTGGATGAACTTGGCATCTTTGATGTCTCATCAGACTTTAAGCACTCTAAAGCTCCTGTTTGAGCTTCCTTCATGACTATTGAAAGAAATTGTTCTCTTTCTGCCTATTCTGCCAGAGGAAGTCTTCACATGCTTGGGGTAGAATCCCACCTAATTCACAAGGGTTGCTTACCCTCAACCTAATTTATCCCATCTGCTGAGACATATTTACCAGGGTGTAATGGCCACTGTGCATACTACAGCTTCTTGGAGCCACAGGTGAGGGTTAAGTGCCAGGAAGACACCAAAGGTGGATAGACAGCCCTTAAAAGAGCTCAGTAAACCCTTACTCCAGAGGTGCTAGTTCTTTCTAAACATGCTTGTCCAAGGACACAGCTATTAAATGCCTGAGGCTGGTTTTGAATTCCAGTCTTCCTGACTCTAGATCTAGCAATCTGTCTACTATTTTGCAGAGATGTTTCAGAATCCCATTCAATATCATCTACTGAGTGATATAAAAGCATTAGAAAAACCAATATCTATGTGGTCTGCTCAAAACCAAACAATTCAGTCAACTAGCTGTCTCATCTAATTATATATCTAGAATTATTCAGTTACAAACACCTCAATAATCAGAACAGCTATTAAAAAAATCACATAAGCCCTATAAAACTTGGAGGCCAAGAACCTCAAGGATCCTAAGAACTTGAAGTGAGAATTACAACTTTGTGAACACTGTTCAAATGTATTTCTCAACCTGTATAAATATATCTTCTGAATTGTAAGAAAAATTTCAAGATCCCATAAAATATTTTCATGATAACCATTCAGTTAAATTTTCTAAACTCAATCATATACACAGAGAGTCAGTTTGTTGAATCATGTGATTCATATCTGAATTGAGCAAATAGGAGAAGTTGAGTCAAAGATGAAAAGAGCTGGGTTGGACAATTACTAGCTATGTGACCACAAGCAATTCACTTCCATGAATGACAATTTCCATAGTTATAAAAATGAGATACTCTTACTTTTATTGCATATCTCAATGGGCTGGTATGAGGTCTAAATAAATAATGTGTAGAAAGTACTACACAGAGTCTTCCAGTCTTACTATAATTTTAGACTCTATTTCACTAAGCCTAGATACCTCATATAAGTATTTCATTGTATTATTATTGTTAATGCTGCTACTAAAAATAACAATATTAAAAGTGGAGAATAAGTTAGAGTAAGGAAAAAGAATATATTTTTTGCCAGAAATCCAACTTCCATTTCTCTATATGAACAAAAAAGGATCAAGGTAGCCCTTATTTAGAAATAGGGTCTTTCTATCTCTGTCTCTCTGTCTCTTTCTCTGCCTTTCTCTTTGTCCCTCCCTGTCTCTGTGTGTGTCTCTGTATATATGTATAATATATCTACACATACACATACACATAGCTTTTACCTACCCCAAAGGAAAAGGAACTTCTTCAAATGTTGCTTGGTGAGCCACAATTTCTCACTATTTCATTATTCTCCAAAGTGATAATTCTTCTTCTTCTGATCATACTTGTTCAATTTTTCTATAATATTAAACAAAGACTGTTGGATGGTGGTAAACTCAATGACAGGTTGAAAGCTGACAAGACTGTAAAAGGTAGATGAGTAGGCAGTGACAAATATTGTTAAAAGAGTATCAATAGGGTGCACTTGAGCTCTCCCTCAAACCACTCCAAATACCTGGAAAAAATGACTCTAAACAAATTATAGAGCAACAGAAGGCACAAAATGACAGAGTGAAACAAATTTGTAGCCAAGACAGCCTGGAAGGTTGACAGGAAAGATCTATTGCATCAGTCTGAGATCTATTGCACAGTCCAGCATGGGTCATATTAGCACAGACCAGGCCTTAGCGAACATGAACCAAGATTCAGAGCACTGAAGGACTGTCAGCTGTGGCAATTTCCAGACTTTTCAACACACAAATGCCAAAGACAACTTTGAAGATCAGTAGAAAAGGCCTGTTGGACCTGGGTGAGAGAAGACCACCATCAGGCCCTAACCCCAGGGTGGGATGACAGTGGCAGTGGCTGCTTCCAGAGCTCTAAGCCCATAGATGATGTGGGTATTGAGTGGCTAATCAGAGAGAGATTCCAGGGATCTCTTTGTTGGTGCTGAGGAAGTATTCTCTTGCTTTGCCTATGCTCAGATCTGGGTCACAGGCCTGGGTGGAGGTCCTGAGAGGAGGAGGAGTGCTGACGTGGCCGAACTTGTGGTGGCAGTGGAGAGGGAATCTTCCTCACAGTACCAAGGCAGAAAAGAGTGCTTATAATCACTCACAGATCAAAGCACAGACCAGGAGAGGAGTAAACACCTCTCCTTTGATCATACAACCTTGGAAGAACTGAAAATTTACAAGTCCCTAGAAGTATCTCTGAAAATAGCTGCACTAAATCCCTGAAGCCAGCACACCCTCTTCACTGGAAGCAGAGTCCTACCTTAACAAAAAAAGCTAAAAAGTCAAGTAATTGACTAGGAAAATGAGCAAACAGTGGAAAAAAATCAGACTGTAGAATCTTATTTTGTGACAAGGAAGATCAAAGCATAGAACCAGAAGACAATAAACTCAAAGTTCCTACATCCAAAGCCTCCAAGAAAATATTAATTGGTCTCAGGTCATGGAAGAGCTCAAAAAGGATTTTGAAAATCAAATAAGAGAAGTAGAGGAAAAATTGAGAAGAGAAATGAGAGTGATACAAGAAAATCATGAAAAAAAGAGTCAACAGTTTTCTAATGGAGACCCCAAAAATGCTAAAGAAAATAACATCTTAAAAAATGGACTAACCTAAATAGCAAAAGAGGTCCAAAAAGCTAATGGTGAGAAGAATGCCTTAAAAAACTGAAGTGGCCAAATAGAAAAGGAGGTCCAAAAGCTCACTGAAGAAAATAATTCCTGAAAAATTAGAATGGAGCAAATGGAAGTTAATGACTTTATAAGAAATCAAGAAAATATAAAACAAAAATTTAAGAATGAAAAAGTAGAAGACAAATATCTGGATGGAAATGCCATTGACTTAGAAAATAGATTCAGGAGTGATAATTTAAAATTATTGGACTGCCTGAAAACCATGACCAAAAAAAGAGCCTAGACATCCTCTTTCAAGAAGTTATTAAGGAAAACTGCCTAGATATTCTAGAATCACAGGGTAAAATAGAAATTGAGGGAGTCCATTGATCATCTCCTAAAAGAGAATCCAAAAGGAAAACTCCTAGGAGTGTTATAACCAAATTCCAGAGTTCAAGGAAAAAATATTGCAAGCAACCAGAAATGAACAATTCTGGTACCATGGAAATACAGTCAGGATAACACAAGATTTACCAGCTTCTACATTAAGGAATAAACCTTACTCTCAACTGAACTTGGCTTAGTGAGAGAATAACATACATTCTCAATTGGGTATAAAAGTCTATGTTATCCTACAGGAAAGTATGGGAGAAAAGGATAAGGGGGGGGCAATGATAGAAGGCAGGGCAAGTGGGAGGAGGGGGTAAGCAGAAGCAAAAACTTTTGAGAATGGACAGGGTCAAAGGAGAGAATAGAGTAAATGGATGGGGTGGGATATGATAGAGGGAAATATAGCTAGTCTTCACAACATGACTATTATGGAAGTGTTTTGCATGACCACACGTATAATCTATGTCGAATTGCTTTCTCAGTGAGAGTGAGTGAGGAGGGAGGAAGGAAGAGAATGTGGAACTCCAACTTTTAAAAATGAATGTTAAAATTTTTCTTACATGCAACTGGGAAATAAGATATACAGGCAATGGGGTATACAAATCTATCTTGCCCTACAGGAAAGTAGAAGGGAAGGGGATAAGAGAAGGGTTGGAGGTGTGATGGAAACGAGGGCAGATTGGGAAAAGGACTAATCAAATGAAGGTTACCTTGAAGTGGGTGAGATGGGGAGAAAATTTGGAACTCAAAATCTTGTGGAAGTGAATGTTGAAAACTAAAAGACAAATTAATAATTAAGAAGAAAAAAAAGGGCATCAACAAACCATTCTTTAAAATGCACAGGAGGAAAAAAATAAGTGTAGAAGAGGTTCCACAAAAATAGATCACTTATTGCTAGCTTGTTCAATTTAATATTCATTCTGTTGCTTTATAAAGAAACCATGAATCATGGTGCTTCAGGGCTTGTTACATCACCCTTTATTCTTCTTTGATAATTAAGATGTTTGTACATGTTGATAATTGTTAAATTCCCAGTAAAAAAATTACACAAAGGATCCAGTTTCAAGTAATTGTCCTAGACAATATACATTAACATTAATTTCCTTAGGAGTTCCATGCATTTTGTTTTAGGAATTTAAAGGATTTATTCTGAGAAGGGGTCAGCAAACTTCTCCAGATTGCCAGAATTCATGACATGATAGTTAGCCAGGAAAGGAAGAAAAGAGTGGGTAAAATTACTTTTGTCAATGACTCTAAGTTTCTTTTTGAAGCCGAGATTCATCTTCTACTTATTTTGTTTTATGGCTACAAGACATAAAATAATGCAGTCTCCAAAGAATCAAAGATATAGATTATGTATGGATTATACTTATCTGACATGGATGTGATTGTAATCAAGACAGATTATGAAAAACAAGTCAAAAAGCTTACTCCCCTTCCTAACCTAATTTCATTATTTCTGTTGATGGAAGCTCTTTCTTTTCAGTCACCCAAGCTAAAATCTTAGGGCTCATCACTGAGTCTTAGGTCTCCTTTACAATTCCACATCCGATCAATTACCAGTTACTATCAATTTGAACTTTGCAACATCTTTTGTTGTTTTTTATTTAATATTTCATTTTTTCCTAATTAGATGTAAAAACAATTTTAAATTTCTTTTTTTTAATAAACTTTGAGTTCCAAATCCTCTCCCTCCTCTGTGCACCATCTTCATTGACAAGGCATGCAATTGACATATGTTATACATGTTTAATCATGCAAAACACATTTCCATGCAAATCATGGTGTGAAACAAAACAGACAAAAAACCCCAAGAAAAATAAAAAAAAATAAAGAAAAAGTATCTTCAATCTTCATTTAAGCTCCACCAATTCTTTCCCTGCTGACGGACAGCAAACTTTCATAGTAAGTCCTTCAGAATTTTCGTGGATAAGTCTGTCCAGGTTTTTCTGAGAGCATCCAGATCGTCACTTCTTATAGTACAATATTCTATCACAATCATAAACAACTTCTTTAGATGTTCGCCAACTGATAGACATTACCTCAATTTCCAATTTTTGCCATCACTAAAAGAGCTGCTAAAATATTTTTGTACATATAGATAATTTTCTTTTTCTTTTTTTAAAATCTCTTTGGGATAAAGATGTAGTAGTGGTGTTGTTTGGTCAAAGGGTATACATGATTTTATAGCCCTTTGGGCATAATTCCAAATTGCTCTCTAGAACAGTTGAATCAGTATACAACTTCACCAACAATGCATTAGTGTTTTACTTGTCCTGCATCCCCTCCAATATTTGTCATTTTCCCTTTCTGTCAGGGGTGTTAGCTCAGAATTGTTTTTATTTGTATTTCTATCATTCATAGTTATTTTATAATATCTTCTGAATTCAAAGTCTAGCCCAGGCTCTCATCATTTATGTTTTAGAACAGCCCCTTATTGGAAATTTCTATTCCTACTCTTTCTCCACTACAATTCAAATTTCAGACCACTCTTAATGCATTCCTTTGATCATATCACTCCCCTTTTCTGTGCTCCGAACCTCCCATGGGTCCTCATTGCCGACCAAATAAAGTACAAATTTCAGAGTCTGGAATTCAAGGCATTTTACCATCTGGCTCCAATCTACCTTTCCAGTGTTACCTAATACTACTCCCCTTCATGTATGCTACATTCCAGCCAAACTAGACTAGTCTTCATCCCCATTTTTGTCCTGCCTATGCTCTTTCTTCTTCCCTTTACCTGATTTGAACTTCTATTCTCATCTCTATTGGTTGAAATTCTTCCCTTTATTCAACAACTAATACAACAGCCATTGATTCATTCCAGATCCCCTAACTGGAAACCATCTCTCACTCCTTGAATTCTTCATGGCTTTCTGTATTTCTCCTTAATTTCTACTGTGCATTATAGGCATTTGCATACATGGCTTATAACCCTTACTGAACTGTGAGCTCTGTGAAGACTGGGACTCTCTGATTTTGTCTTTGTAGCCCCTATACCCACTCCATATTATGAACTTCTAAGGAAATGGGATATTTAAAGAGGTTTGAGGGGAGGGGATAGGGAATGTACTCCTTCTACCAATGCAGGTTGTGCTTCTCCTTATTGTTCTCGGAACTAAAGGTCATAAATATAGAGTTTGAATAGTTCTCAGAAACTATCTAGTCTGAATCTCTCAATTAAAAAATGTTTTGGGTCCTAAATCAATCAGTAAGCATCTGTAGTTTGCCTCCTCTGTGTCAGGCACTGCACCTAGCTCTGGAGATACAAAGACAAACTCCCTGCTCCCTCTGCTTCTGACTTCTTAGATTTAACTCAGCTGCCATCTCATCCTAGAGCTCTAACACCTATGACCTCCTCACTTTGGGACATCCATCTGCATCTGTGGCCTTCTCCCCTTGGAACATTCCTCCATTGTGCTGGCTTGTTTGTTCCATCACCAAGATTTTTTTGGAGTTTCACTTTGGAAAAAGCTTAGATCCATCAACCTTTATTCACCTCCTGGCTCTTCTTCTGACTTTCCATTCTTTGATACTCTGCCCCTGTACAGACACCTTTCTCCACCCCAATTCTCATCCCATCTCCGTTTTCCTCTTCTTTTTTGCATGCCCTCTTCTTTCATTACAAAGTAAATCTCTTGAGAGGAGGAATTATCTTTCTTTTTTGTCTGCATTTGTATTTCCAGTGCTTGCCAAAGTACCTAACTCATAGTGCTTAATAAATAATTGTTTATTTTCAAGGAATTTACATTCTATCAGGGAGACAACATATACATGTATAAAGTAGATAAAACATACTTCTATAAACTAAAAATTACATTTTCCAGAATATGTAATTTTCTCCCATTGGCAAACCTTTCAAGTAGCCTGTGGTATGACCTAAAAAAGTTGATGGACCTTGCAGTGCACATGTCCATAGGGACATTTTAGAAAAGCAAGCAGTTGTGACCCATCGTGCAAAGCTGTCCAATCCCCTACAGGGAGTTAGAGGGCAGGATCTGTTAAGCTCTAAAAATGCCCTACTTTATATTCATCTCAGTTGAAATTCCAAAGCCTCCCTGGTCCCACAAAAGGAGTGTGGTCTTGAGTATTATCATTCCTCCTCTTTGCTTCTTTCTCCTAATAGAGTAAGTATTGGCTGCAATCAATGACATGCAATATGCCGCCATCATTGTGCTGTATCTTCTCTACTTCCCCTCCTTTGGTAACTATTATTCCAATAAGAGAATCAGGCTCACATCAGAGCGAAGGTTCAAGTCCAGGTTTCCTCACTCCAAGTACAGAATTTTTCCCATTATACTATACGTTCCCTTTTACAAAACAAAATGAAGTCTAATTTGGCACCCTAGTGAACAACATTCTTACAATATGACTATGCAGTCATATTGTTGGTGCTTCTGTTACTTAACATGTCACTAAAGTCCTTGCTATAACTATATTTTCAATTATCTTTTTAAAAATGACCTTACCAAATGCCAAATAAAATGAACATTCTTCCTATACAAAACAGAACAGAAAAAATTATCCCACATGTAGTCAGACTCTGCCTCACATGTAGCCTGCTTCTCCAAATATATAGCAAATTCAACACAACGCTTTTAAAAACCATCCTGCTTTGTGTTTCTTACTGTCCTACCTTCCATTCTCGTTTGTTCATTCTAAAAGGTATTTCTGTGACTTTTCTTCTCTTTTTTTTTTTTTTTGTTTTGGCAATTATCATTAATGCCCTATCAGTTGTTGTTGTGTTTGTGTTCATTCTCCATTGCCGAAGAAGACCATGCCATTAGAGAAGTGATGACATGATCTACACTAAACTGAAAGACAAAATGCTTGTAAGGAAAGGAACAAACCTTTATTCACTGCTTATTATATATGTTACAAAACATACCTCATGTGATCCTCACCACAACGTTGGGGAGTAGATATTATTTTTTCCATTTTGCGATTGAGGAAACTGAGGCATACGGAAGCTAGATGATTTGTCTAATGTTATCCAGTTGGATTTGAACTCAGGTGTTCTTGACTGTAGGACCCTATTGTAACACCCAGCTACCGCTTAAACCTTACATTAGATATGGGTAGTTATGTCCCCACATTGGGCATGGTCTAAAATATGTGTCTCATTCTGCACCTTGAGTTCATCAGAAGGCAGGTAGCATGCTACATCATTGGTCCTTTGGAAATCCTGGTTGATCACTGTATTTATGAGAGCCCTTTTACAATATTTTTATTACTGTATAAATTTTTCTTTTGGTTCTGACCATTTTATCTTTGTATGTATCTTGTTTCTAAAGACAATGTTGCAAATATTCAGAAATATTTTCAAAAGAAAATGATTGCATTTCTTTCTGTACACTGGATTATGCAGGCAATAGCTGGATTGCTACTTATTGGATAGTAATTATTTTTGCGCAAGTATGAATTGGACCAGATAGTTTCTCAATTCAAGCAGGACAAATATTGAGTGTACGTGGATCTGGAGCAGTTTAGGGAGTGCTCTGAGTTATGATCTGGTGTCCCCAGTAACCCCTTCTTTGACTCATTGTGACCCCACCCCAGAGCTCCCTTTTGCATGAACATTTGGAAAGGAAATGTCTTTAAATTTGTGCTCGTGGTTCTTTTGTGCTATTGCAATTCTGACTTGCTTGTAGAGCCCCGGGCCTTCTTTGATGTGGGTACGCCATGCTGGACAGCATCTCCCAGGTCTCAAAACTGATTCCAGAGTTCTGCAGAGAGACCTGAAGAGTAGCTGTGTATGGCTTCTTCTGACCTCCATGCGAGCATTTGCTTTGTTTAAGTTCTCCAAAAGACTATATAGTAATTAGGCTTTACCATGTACCCTGAAGCCTTGGACTCCCTCCTGATGGTGCTAGAAAAGCAACACCTTGTCTGTTGGATCTACAGAATCTGAATAATTCATGATAATGGCCTAAGACAAAATCCTTCTTGTTTTTTCACTCCTTATTGTCACTTTAATCCCTTGCCACATTTTCACCCTACCAATTCTGGGGCCACAATTGAGATCCTCTTCTTTCTAAGAGACTGCTCTGGACAGGAACTTCCCTGCCCTTTAACTCTGTATGTGATATGTACTGAGAACTGGTAATCTGTGTAGTTATTAAGTATTCCTCATTCTTTGCTGTTGCTTCTGGAGTCTCCCTCTCCCACCATCACTCAACAATATGTCCTCTGAGGTTCAGGCTGGGCAGATTTATCAGCCACTCCAGATGGAGATCTGATGCTGGAATTCATTGGCTTAGTAGAAAGGTCTCCTTCATGACTTGCTCCAAGCCTGGTGCTCTTACATTGCACCAAATGTCCTCATTGCTGTCATGATATAACACCCTTCTCCCATTCTCTTCTCCCTGAGTCATCTCCAGTCATCCTGATGTATATCTGGTCATTGGATCTAGATGACTCAGGAGGAGAAAGTGAGGCGTGTGACCTTGCACAGCCCTCCCTCACTCAAAACAGAGTCAAGTGTAAATCATGTCATCATTTCTCTGATGTCATGGTCTTCAAAAACAAAGGACAAACACAACTTTTTCATTTACAGCTAAGAAAACTAAAGCCCAGGGACCCTGTGACTTGCTCAAGCTCACACAGGTAGAAAAAAATCATTCATCATCTATCTGGTGGTTATCCAGGGAGATAAGCCCTCTCATGCTAGCAGACCCTCAGATGATAAACGCACAGCCTATCAGACTCGTGTTTGAAACTTTTCTAGTTTCATTTAACCTAATAGAGCTTGGGTTGCACTGTGTAGATCTCAAAAACCCAGAGTCATCTTTCTGTTACAAGGAGACATCAACATTAAACTTTAGTTCTGGGCTCGTATAAAGCTGGCACTTAGTAAGTGTTTAAATTAAGCTTGTTCAGCTGTTTAAAGAAATCGTTATCTATTGGTACAGCTGTCACAGAGAAGGAAATAATGAAAAATAATGAGAAATCTTATCACCTTTTGATTACGGTCATCTTACAAATATAAACAAAAAATCCATGATTATCACTTAATTTGGGGGACTAAAAGGGATTTCTTTAGGCTGATAATGAATTTTAAAAATAACCACCAACATTTTAAGTAAAAGGAGAAAAAGCCCTTCAACTTGAACACCTAATGTTAAATCATCTGAGCACTATAAAATTCTGCCAAAATTCCTTAAAATACAGACTTTAAAAATATTTATTCCTGTTCTTAGTACAACTGTCGAAGAAGCATGATTTTTCCAATAGTAAATGTTTCTTTTCCACTTAAATCTTGGAAAGTTTTTTTTGAAGTGATTGCTCACAGGCACACAAGAAAAAGACAGCTTTTAAATTCTATTCTTTCTAGATAATCCCCTATAAAACTGCGTTGGCTTCAAGGAATTTCTGAGTGTCTGCTTTGAAATCTCATTTGTTTGTTATAGCAGAGTTTAAAATTTACATGAGCTTAGATAATTTGTCCTAAAATGAATTTTGAAAAAATACAACTTCTCAAATTCTCTGAATAAATGACAAGAATTTAGTTTAGTATTTGGTGTTTTTTTTAAGTACAATGAATAATAACACTAACAAATCAAGGATCGCGTCAGAATGATTGTGTTTGTTTCATTCTCCCATCAGCTTCAATATTTTAACTTCTAAGAAAATAGCTTATAATGTGCAGTTTTTGAATCATAACAAAATATATGAGATGAAACTCTTTTTGAAGAAAAAAATTTCTTTGCCCCTGAAATGTTTTCTGTCCTGTGACATTCAAGAAGTGTTTCTCAATCCATGTCTGTCATAGTGAAATTGTATGTCTGGATTGAATCTTTAAAAAAATTGCTGTTCTCAGGCCCATCCCTAAGTAAAACTGTCAGGTAAACAAAGTTTCTGTCTGTCCCAGGCTCTGCTATGTATAGTTTGCTTGTCCCTCTGTCATGTTTCTTCCTCAAAGTATTCAGGGTTTTCAAGATCTTTCTCTTCTTTGTAACCAAACTTGTTAAGTTAGGAACCATCCTATGTGCTTAATTCATTAGTCCTAGAAATATCTGAATTTTACCTATCAAAGTCTGAAACTAAAAGAATGAAGTACCATTGATGGAATTCTAGCATCAACAAGTGGGGAGAATTCATATGAGGACTCAGTGGACTACCCTGGCACCCCTAAAACCATTCCTTGTAGGCTTTCTCTACCTAGAAATAAGACTGGACATGGTTGGAAGTTACTTAATTAGGGAGTATGACTAAATAACCTCTAAGATGTCTTCCAAATCTAAATCTATTTTTCCCATTGCCTCACAGAATATTTATTGAAGCTATACCCTGTAATGCCAATATGATGCCCACAGCAGCCACTATAGATATATGCATACGTATTTCTAGGGTAAATTTGCAAAATATAAACTTTTTTCCTCAAAGACAAAACCATATTTATTCAGATACCAGAAAGCCAGTTCTACCAAAGTAACAAAAGACGTTCATACATCAACATCCCCAAGTCTTCCTTCCCTTAAGCCTCCCCACAACAAGCTTCTCTAGGCAAAATTCTACCTTCTCTCACTCATACTAGCTGCTATGTCTCAGATCTGCTTTGCTCTGTCCAAGCTGTGCCTCCCTCTTCCTGATCTACCCACTTGACAAGCCCCTCCTTTCGGCTTCGTAGAACTCAAGCTGTGGTCTGGTCTAAAGCCCAAAGCAAGTCACATGGGCCTATTAGGGGTGGGAAAGATCTTCCAATTCTCTTACTATTACATACCTTCCTCCCCAAAAGAAAGGACTACGGCTAGATGTATGTTTGTACGTATATATGTATGTGCATATATATGTAAATACATATCTAAATGTATACAAAAATTACATCACATATACATGCGTATAATAGACATAGGAAAATAATTCTGCAAATTTACCATATAAAATATTTACAATGTAAATTAGGTGGTTGAATCATCCTGCATGTAGTCTGGAGTTACTCCATTTGAGTCAAGTGAAATAGAGCCTCCAGACCTGTTGTAGAATTGTTAACAACTAAGCAGCACTGATGAATTTACTGTTGTGAGACTGGGCAGAAATCAAAAGAGGCTAAGAGGGCCTTGATTAGAAATTCTATGCTTCATCTTATGAGAGGCCAAAAGTAGGCTTTACTGGGGTTTCATGTTTATGGAAAAAACATACTTGGGAAAAAAAAACTTTCAAAGTTTTAGTTAGTCATATGATTATTTATTTTTGGTCTCATTGAAGGCCATGAGTTAGTCTATAATGTCCATGATTCTTTGATGCATGTCTATTATTGGAGGCAGTGAGATGGTTCAGTGGGTAGAGAGTCAGGAAGACCTTAGCTCAAACTTTGTTTCAATTACTTAACTAGCTTTGTGACCCTGGACAAGTAACAATGTCTCCTTCCGTTTCCTTATCAGTAAAGTGGATATAATAAAAGCATCTATTTCCCAGGGTCATTGTAAGGGTCAAATAACATGATATTTGTAAAGTGATTTGCAAACATTAAAGAACTCTATAAATAATGGTTATTGTTACCAACTGATATTGACAAAAAAAAAAACCGAACCCAGGCAAGCAAAAAACAATTCTTTATCAAAGAATGCATTTCATATCTTTGGTATTTTTTAAATCAAGAAATCATTAATTAGCAATACAAAATATACTAATGCATTTGATTTCCTTAATGAAGCTACCAAATTTCACAATTGACAATTTAGTGATCGCTGTTTCTCTAATGGAACCAGACTTTGACCCCTCTTACCACATTTCTGAGTTTTAATGTGACAAATATCATATAAATTCAAGTTACAATGCCTAGAATTAATATAGCACTATAAGGTTTCCAAAGGAATTTACACATTTATATTATTTGATCCTTAAAACAACTTTAGGAGTTAGGTGCCTTTATTCTTCCTATTTTACAGATAAGGAAACTGAGGCAGACAGAACTTAAATGATTTGCCTAGGATCATAATGTAATCTTCAGAGGAAGGATTCAGATCTTTTTGACTCCTGCATCAGGAAGCATCCCAATATACACGGGGGGGCCTTCTACCACAGGTTCTTTGATCTGCTTCTCTAAAAGGAAAGGCAACTTTTGAGGGGTTAACAATCACTTTAATCAATAACGTATCATTCAGGTAGATCAGGGGAAAAAGTATGCTGAACTTCAGAGAAAGTGCAGAGAACTCAAAAGTCAACAACCATGCTTCTGAAATATCCCATTTACATGCATATATCTTTACCGGAGAGGGAACATCTGAGTTTCTCAAGTAGGGTGGGGGCGTCCTTAGTGGCTTCCCAGAGTCCTCTTCTGGCCAAAGAAACACTTCTAGTCAGTAAGACCCAAAGTAAAACCTCACATCAGAATATTTACACACTTTTCAGAGCCAGAGAGCATAACCCTCTCACCCAGTACCTCAATAGAAAAAAAACAAAAGGTACTTGGGACTCTCCTACAAAACAACTCCCCTAATCAAGCTGCTTGAACCTCAAAATTATTTTCCCTAGACTAATACCATTTAGGAAAGCATACAGATATAATTCTAGTCTTATATCCCCTTTCTCTGGGGAGATCACAGGGGCCAACCTCTGGTAACAAGTGGCTTCCTGCTTCCCAGGAAGGGGAACCCAGGAAGGAGCAACCCAAATCTCCCTTGGAGAAGTGTTGGGGAAGGAGATTCTAGAGACGCCTCTTCTTGCCTTCTTGTGAGACATATCTAGACAGACCCATGTGGATGCATGTGACAAAACAGCAGTAGCATACCACACACACATATATTATTTAATGTGGAATGGAACGAAAAGAAGTAGAATAATATTTGTAATACAAACAGTATTATACAGATAAACAGGAATTCTAACCCTCTGGCCAACCCCTATTCCAGAAGACTTATGATGAAAAAGGCTACCCACTTCCTGAAAGGGAGGTGGTAGAGAGTGTCGAGACATACTTAAAAAAAAATGGACATGCCCAATGCAGAAATTGGTGTTGCTTTACTGCTCAAGCTAGTAATAGGGATTTTACTTTTCTTTCTTTTCAGCTAGTTGGGGATGGGTAGTAGGAAGGAAAGGAGTATTTTTATTGATTTTAAAAATTGATTTATATGTGTTTCTCTTTTCCTATTTCTATGTTTTCTAAGGTTAATACCATAGTTGACATTCTTGCTCTACAAGTAGCTAGACAATGTACTTTGTGCCCAAGTCAATATGTCCTATAAGCCTAGAGTTTAGACTGTCATCCCAATTTTTCCCCAATTATCTCTCAGTCCAAGGTAATTCCTCCTGGGACATATGGATGGAGTCATGTTTCTTAAAACATTGAGGGCAGAGGTTCTTAACCTTTTCTGTGTCAGGGACCTCTTTGGCAGTCTGACAAAAGCAGACTTCTCAAAAGAATGCTTGGAAATAACTGAAGGAAATGTTAAATTTCGGTTAGAAGTTAGTGAAAATAAATCGTAAATTTTTTCTCCCATATAAATTCATAGATCCTTTAAATCTACCCATAAAATCCAGTTAAGAACCTCTGAGCCTGGTAAAGAAGCCATGTGTTCCTATCAAACTACAGAACCAGGAAAAGACAAATTTTTATAGTCCCTACTGCACATGGATGATGTATAGTACACAATTTAAAATTCTGTTATCATCTACCTTATTTTCTAATTGATTTCAATATGTAAATTTTCTTTCCAGTAAGATTTACAAATTCTTTGGGGTTAGGGACTAAATTAAATTTTTATATCATTCAGTGTCTAGCATAATGGTAGGTATGTAATAGACTTTTGACAAATCTTTCTTGAAGTATTGAAAATTATTTAGCCCTTTTAATGTGTGTTCATTATTGCCATAAATAATAATATAGCTTCATCCCATTACAAAGCGTGTAAAAATACAAAATATTAGAAATGTTAGTTGAATCCTCTTTTCAGTGCAAAACCAAACACATGGTAAGGACAAGGAATGATTTTCCCACCTGCAGAAACTGATTCTGTTGTTTGACAGAATTAAAATCACCATGTTGCATACCAAGATCACCTTTGACTTAGAGTGGTATGATGGTTAGTCCTTTGTTTTACATATACTTGAAGGAATTATCCTCATAGGATGTAAAATGTACCTGCCAATCAGCATCCTACATCAACCAATCAAGCTGCATTTATGTTCATGAAAGGAGAGAAACACATGAAACTATTTATTCTCTTAATAGGGCTGAAATCCTCTAATTAGAATGTACAATTAAACCAATATTGTGATCAAATCTATCTTCTATTATATATTCAAACTCAGTAGTGGTAATCACATAGACACAAACCAAATGAATAAGATCTTTTCCCACTTAGAGAATGACTAAAAGTTGTTTATGGGAGTAACCAAAGATATTTCACAAAACTCATACATTCTTATGTAACTTAATCCCATCCACATCAGTTTTTTGCTCACAGGGGGACTGCAGTAAATAGTGACTGACTGCTCTAATTTTTCTTGCACAAGATGACAATCTACACCATCCACCAATCAGCATTTGTGAAGCGTATTGTTACTAAAAATTATTAGAGAGTATCCCCAAGAGATCATAAAAATGGGAAAGGGTCCCACATGTACAAAAATATTTATAGCAACACTCTTTGTGGTGACCAAAACCTGGAAATCAAGGCAATGCCCATCAATTGGGGAATGGCTGAATAAATTATGGTATATGAATGTAATAGAATACTATTGCGCTATAAGAAATGATGAACAGGAGGACTTCAGAGAAGCCTGGAAAGACTTATATGATCTGACGTTGAACGACAGGAGAACTTTGTACACAGCAACAGTGTGTGAGGATTTTTTTTCTGGTAGACTTAGAACTTCATTGCAATGCAAGGACTTAAACAATTCCCAATGGTCTTTTAAGGCAAAATGTCTTCCACATCCTGAGAAAGAACTATGGAATTCAATCGCAGAATGTAGCAGACAATTTTCTTTTGCATTACATTTTGGTTTGGTATATGATTTCTTCCTTTCATTTTAATTCTTCTATGAATTATGGTGAAACTGTATTTAATAGGAATGTATGTGTAAAACCTATATAAAATTATATGCCATCTTGGGGAGGGAGGAGGGAAGTAGGGGGGAGAGAAGAGGAGGGAGGGGAAAAATATCTACGTTATATGATTGTGATTGTAGAACACTGAAAATAAATAAAAGAGAAAAAAATTAAAAAAAATTATATAGAGAAGTGCTAAATAAGTAAGAAACATGAGTTTATCCCCATTGTAATTGTAAATACTTTATTTGATGCTAACCATGCATATTATGTCCACCAACTTTTTTTTTTCTTGGTGGAAGAGTGGTGATCAGTTCCCACTGGGTTATTTAGGAAGATGCTAAGACAGGTACTGAATACATGCAGAGCACTTTGGTAGGCATTAGGAATTTTTTTTCTTCTTTTGGGGACATATCGGAATTCAGGTCTGTCATTTTACTGTTGTGGGAAATTCCCAGTGATGAAACTTTTTCTCTTCTTGGAGATTAGAAGTTGCCCTACCAGTGTAAGATTACAATGTGATCTTGGAAAACTTCTAGGAACACTGAGTGTTCAAGTGTTGTGTCAGAGGGGAGATTTGAACCCAGGTCTTCTTGAGTGTGAGACTGGATCCCTATCCACTAAACAGCACCAACTCTCAGGCATTAATGATGTATAATAGCTATGACAAAGACCATGCTATTTAGGAGTTTATTCGGGTAGTAAGTGTGGGGCAGCTAGGTAGTGAAGTGGATAGAGCACCAGTGCAAGAGTCAGGAGAACCTGAGTTCAAATCTCACCTCAGACACTTGACACTCACTAGCTGTGTGACCTTGGGCAAGTCACTTAACCCCAACTGCTTCATCCTGGGTCATCTCCAGTCATCGTGATGAATGTCTGGTCACTGGATTCAGATGGCTCTGGAGGAGAAGTGAGGCTGGTGACCTGCACAGCCCTCCCTCCCTCAAAACAAAGTCAAGTGTAGGTCATGTAATCATTTCTCTGATGGCATGGTCTTCATTGGCAACAAAGGACAAACACACAGGTAGTAAGTGTTCAATAAACAATCTAGAAGAGGGAAAGACAAATATGCAAAAAAGTAGGCTACAAAAGAGGATTAGTAAAACGGAGAGAGCCAGAAAAACTGTTAGTTGAGGCTCACATCACTTCTTTTCTGGACCATTGCAGTAGTTGGCTAGTTTTCCCTGCTTCTAGCAACTAAACTCTAATTCATCTTCCACACACATCTCCCCTGTTCAAACACCATTGGTGGCTCCCAATTGTTGCTACGAAATACACAAACCATTCCATCTGCTTTAAATTCCTCCACAATCCAATATCCACTTACTTTTGTTTCAGCCAGATTAATCTACTTGCTCTTCCCTAGCCTCCATACTCTGTCTAATTTTGCAGATTTCATACCCAGGCTGTACACTTTTCTCAATTCATGTTTTCCAAAGGGATGGGGCAGGGGATATAAATACACAGATATAGGTATATATGTATATGTGCATGTGTTTCAAATTTACTTTTTCAAATCCTTAACATCCTGTATCATTTAATAAGAACTTATTTTACTTAAAACACACACACACATGCAGTTTTTATTAAATGACATTGCTCTAAAAACAGACATTCACCTCAAAATCTTGGGATTAGAATGATTGGCTCTGGGATTGGGGAGAGCTTTCCTTTCATTTCCTATCCTTTTCTTGTCCCTTTCCCCCCCTCACTCCTATTCTCTAATGCTATGAAATATTGTAGAAACAAAAACCTTCTAAAAATGTATCAATGAGAGGAGAATATTTCTGCCAAGATTTTTAGAGTCATTAGAAAAGCCAAATCTTCCCCTCTAGTTATGAAATTACAAGATTTGATTTCTTTAGAATTTGTACAAACCACTCAGCTTGAGTTGGAAATGAATTCAAAGTTCCCTCATCTGAAGATAAGTCCCATTTAAAAAAAAGGTAGTTTTGGGGTTTCTCAAATACTAAAAATTCCATTACATTTTGCTTAACGTTTTGTGGTTTTACTCACTCACTGAAAAAACAGAGATTGGGAGGGGGATAAGGAAACTCACTTAGACATTGTCATTTGCTTCCAGAAAGATATTATCTTAAAATATCTATTCATAAAATAAACACTTGTTTTGTAAAGGTCTTTGAGGAAATAGCTTCAAAACTAAAATCAATCCTCAAACTCATTAATGTGAGTATTTCCTCCTAAAGTTCATTCACAGCTGTTCAACCCACTTACTAGTTATGTGACATTAGGTAAGTCACTTAAACTCTTTTTGCTTCAGTTTCCTTTACTATAAGATGGGGGTAATAAAATCACTTACCTCACAGGATTGTTTTGAGGAGCAGATAAGATAATATTTGTAAGAGCATTTTGGATAAAAACTTGTCACATAGTAGATCCCATATAAATATCATAATACGTAAATACTTCCCTCCCCCATTCCCTTTCTTACTTTTACCCTTTCCCTATGGAATCCAGCTCTAAGGAAAAATGGGATTATCCATCATTGATGTTCTGTGTTTTCTATAATTCCCTACCCTTCTTTGGCTATTTGGTCTCATACTTCTTGTTAGAAGGATTTCAAACTTAAGGATTCTATGGAACAGCAATTCTTTTTGGGTCTTTTTGGTCCTCTGTTCATCTCTAGCTTTATTCACTCATTGATCCCATCATTCCTATACATGATTCCTATACATGGCAAATACATAAGTCAAAAATCAGAATAATTTCTACAATGATATCAAAATATCACTTGAATTCAATAAGTTTAAAATTCTTAATAAACACCGAAGTAAAACAGAGAAGAATCTTTTAGTTTGAATCTGGAGGTCAAATTCAACCAACAGATGAAGGAAATAATTTGAAATAGCTTGGTCTTCTCTAGACAAAACATTGAATCCAAAGTTGCCAAGGAGAAAACCATGACCGTATGTGTTAAGAGACTTACTTGACATCTTGAAGACAAAGTTTAATAAGAAAAACACATTTAAAACAATTAGCCCATTGGTTTCAGAAAATATCCAAACAACAAACCAGATAATATTAATCAAATACTAGACCCATCACTTCTAAGAAGCTATGGCTAGATTAACACTTCCATGTCAAAAAACAACAGTAACAAAGAAACAAAGAAATAGAATTGACTCAGAGAACCTGATAAGCAAATTAAAAATTTACAGAAATAATTCCTCAACAGACCACTCCAAAGAGAATTTTTAAGGGATCACATTATATGTTGTTGTTCAGTCATTACAGCTGTGTCTGATTCTTTGTGATCCTATTTGAGGTTTTCTTTTGCACAAATATTAGCATGGTTTGCCATTTCTTTCAACAGCTCATTCTATAGATGAAGAAACTGAGGCAAAGAGGGTTAAATGACTTGCCCAGGGTCACATAGCTAGTGTCTGAGATTGGTACAGTCCCAGTGCTTTATCCACTGTACCACATAGCTGTTTTGACATCATGTCCAAATCACTATAGTTCTTGAATGTGACCAGAATTAGTTTATCTCTGAATGAGCTGTAGGGAATAGCTATGAGCCAGGGGTAGAATCAAAAGGTCCTCTCTTAGAGACATCCATCTGCTCAACCAGTAAAATATTAACAAAGAGACAATAAGTAAATGTCCAAGTCCAACTGATTTACTTACACAGAAGTTCATGATAGTGATTTGAGTCAAATCATTCTGAGGAAAAATTATCCCTAAGTAGCCTAGACTTATTTACTGATGGGGATTACGTAAGCAAATGGAAGAAACTGGGAAATATATCACTTCAGGTCACAAAATTTTAGCAACTGTGGAATCTTGAAAAAGAAAATTTCTAGTGGTCGGAATTATACATGAGGTCACTTCTTTCACAAACTAAAAAAGGAGAAATCCCTGTACTACAAATAAAGACTCCCAAATATCCTTAAAGAACTTACTAAGTAAATTTTACTGAAACAGAGACCGCCAAATATCCTTAGAAACTAACTAAATTAATTTTACTGAAATAGGAGCACTATCACACACACACACACACACACACACACACAACCTATTGTCCACAGTCAACCCTAACCCTAAACCCTAAATAAGATTCTCTCAGATCCATAGTGCGGGGTATGTTCTTTCTATAAGCAATTACGGCCTATCACTGAGTAAATTCTAAATTCAGGTCAAAGCCTTAGACTGGAAATTTGGCCAAGGTCGGAGTTTGGATCCAAATGTACAAAATGGCATAAATCATATTGAAAAATACAACAGCCTTCTTTTAGAGCTGTGTGTGGTTGAATTTGGACAGCAACCAGCAGCAAACCATAACCCTGCTCCTTTGTAATCATGACTTGGTCTCCTGAAAAGCTTTCATAGCATTGATCTTCTGCTTCAATCCCTACCTAGCCCTTCATTGGAATGGGCATTGCTTCAGACAAACAGACCTGGAAAAGACATTAATTTAGGCCAATCATCCTGTTGTTTTCCTACTGGACTTTGACGACTCTGGGGGACAGAGTGAGACTGACAACTTTGTTCAGCTCTGTCTCCCTTAAATCCAATTCATGTACAAGTCAAGACAGCACCCTGTGAGGTCATGGTTCCTCTTTGAGAATGAAGGACCAATAACCAAGCAAACAACATTGATGATAACACCTAACGTGGTCCAAAAGCATCTGACACAGTAATGGGCCATTCATAAGTATTGCTGGACTACACAGGTTCCCTACCTAGGTACACTTTTATGTGTGTTAGGTGTCCACTCTTCTTCCCGTGAGTGGTATGTGTGTATATGAGAATATTTGCCACAAGTTTAGGGGGAATCTTTTCTATTGTTATCTTTTAAATGAAGCTATTTTACCAAATGTCTTTATTTTGAACTAACTGTTCTCAAACCGATTAATAAGTCAGTGGGGACTTGTGATATATACACACACACACATATATATATATATATATATGTATGTATGTGAATATATATGTGTATATATATGTACATATGTGTTTGTGTGTGTGTGTCTGTGTGTGTGTGTGTGTGTGTATTAGTGGAAATAGACCCATAGAGTGTCTTAAGCATAGAAGAGTGTTTTCTAGTGGGAAGTAGGAGGGAGAGGCCACAGGTGAGACAATAATGCCTTAAGTTCTACATTAAATGTCTCATTCTTTAGAACTTGTTTCCCCAGTCAGCAAATCCCCATGATTCTTTGTAATGTGACTGCAAAGTGTCACGTAAATGCAGCTCAGTTCAGAAGAAAGAAGGGTTCTAGGAAGATGGTGAGAATTTGCAGTGAGAGTTTGCTTCTCTCTTTCTTTTTCCTGTACCTTTACTACCAAATTGTTGGGAGCACAGTGACCTCAGGCAGTACTGGGTAAAGTAAAAGAGAAGACACTAGAACTTGAGGGGATGGGATCACAAAGGCTGCCTGTGATACAGAAGATGGAAATGTCTAGAAGAATTGGGAAAGAGAATCCCTGTGCATGTGCTTGTGGGTCAGAGCATGATCCTTAGAGCACTGAGTCAGCAAGACCTAAATTTAAATGCAGCTTCAGACACTTATTGACTGTGTGATGCCGGGCATTTATTTAACCTTTGCTTGCCTCATTTTCCTCGAACGTAAAATGGGGATAATTATAGCACTTACCTCAGGGTTGTAAGGAGCAAATTAAATAATGTTTGTAAAAAGTGCTTGGCATAGTGCCTGGCACATAGTAGGAGCTAAATAAATGCTTGTTCCCTTTACTGTCATTAGTCAAGTATTTTCAGCTTAATTCTCTTTTCAGGACAGAGTTGAGTTATCTGGAACATTATAACTAATCTAACTGACCTCTGTCTCTCTGTTTCTTTCGCTGTCTAATAGTAAAAACTCAAATGTTTGTTGTATTGAATTAAATAGCATTACAAGTTGGAAAATAGGACAAAGGAAAAGAGGGAAGGAAAAGGAAAATTCACTTTTATGTGAGTCAAAAATTTCCTACCTCTTCTAATTTTTCTAGCCCTAACCTCTTATTCCTTACTATACCCTGTGAGGGCAAGCTAAAGTAACACCTTTTGTTATTTTTGTTAATATAGAGAAGTATAATGCCTCTGAATAATGTGATTAAGGAGGATCTTTCCCACCCATTGTTGGGCCTGGGAAGATTTGTAGGAAGGTCCATACCTTCTCTTAATGAGATTCTCAAGGGATGTGATGCCCTCTGGCTCTAAAAAGTGTATCAAGACTCTGAGGTGCAGTTTTATTTTGGAGCTTAATTTTTGGAAGGTTTGTGTGCCAAATGAGAGACTCTGGGAAGCCTCTAAGCAGAGCATCCCTTCCTTGGAAAACCCAGATGTTGGTGCTTCCCCCTCTGGTAAGCATGGTCAGACAGTTGGACATATCTGTTGATTTGTGATATATGCATTGATTATGATCAGAGGAAGCCATGTGTGTTGATTGTTGATTTCTCTGCATTTTCTCTGAAGTTTAGGGTGCTGAAATTTTCCCCTGAACAAATTGAATGGTATTTGTACTTGGTTAAAGGAATGATACATATGCTTGATTAAAGTGATTATTAATCCCTTGAAAGTTGCCTTTCCTTTTATGAATGCAGATCTAAGAACCTGTGACAGCAGGCCCCCCTGTGTATGTTGGGGTGCTTACCGATACATGCCCAAAACTTGAACCTGCGTTCCTGTTTTTCATTACAAGTTTATCTCCTCTCTATGCCATTCTTTCTCCATCCCCATCCCCAGTCCCCACCTTCAGTGTTTTAGTATGGGAAAATGCTTTCTAAGTTCCAAACAATGGTTTATACTCCTTTGGAACACACCCTGTTCCTAAATTGAGGACTGCCTATATTTCACTTTGGTTCCCAGGATTCATAAAGGACTTTCAGTAATAATTGTGTCTGGTTCAGCTTTAGAAAAGCTGTTCTACAAGGGAGGATGTTGGTGCTACTTCAAATAACATTTTTTAATGCTCCATTTGTAAATTGATATGACACCATTTCCTCTGCTAATGTGTTTCAAAATCATATTGAAATGGTATTTTTCTTATCTAAAGGGTCTGGCATTTAAGGTTCTGTAATTTGTTTTTTTAATCCCAGATATTAAAAATTTTCATAATTTAGTTGGAAGAACTCAGTCTGTTTTTCAGGAAGCTATAGATCATTTTCCCAGCTGCATTGGATGAGCCCGGCCTTCAATAACTCAGGTCAGTACAATATGTCAGCTCAGAGTTGTCAGATTACTTTAAATATAGACAGTGTGTGCTAGTGGATAGAATTAAGGTTGATTAACTGCTTCAAAACTTTGCAAAAAAGTGTTCTTCTGTGATACCAGGATCAACTATTTTTTTTTCTTTTTCCCCGTTAGACCTTATTACATAGCCTAATGACAATGGCATAATCTTTCATGATAAGATTTTGAGGAACACTAGTCTTCTCTTTTACATGAACTTTAGGCTTAGGTTTAGAAAAAAATTATGATCACTCCCATTGTTTTTCTAGGAAAACCTAAGAATCTAAAACCTAGGATGAAAGATGAGGAAAACTAAGTTTTGCATAAGCAATTTAATAGCTCTCTATCAACGTTCAAAAGTCAAGAATACCAAACCACTAAACCTGGTCACTCAAAAAGTATTCAATATCTGTTATTTGGAAAATACTGTAATAAGTGAAGGAGATGAAAATATAAGATCCTCAAAAGGACTGAGTCATTCAGCAAATATTTATTTTGCAAGGCATGGTTCTAATATCTGGTTATACTTTATAAACAAGATGTGATCTCTGCCCTCAGATAATTGATTTCTTCTGGAGAATGGTCAAAGAAGTGTTATGATCTATCTATCTGTCTGTCTTTCTGTCCATTTATCTATCTATCTATCTATCTATCTATCTATCTATCTATCTGTCATCTATCTACCAAAGATATATGGGGTGGGACAGCTAAGTGGCACAGTAGATAAAATTCCAGGCCTTAAGTCAGGAAGACTCATATTCTTAAGTTCAAATCTGGCCTCAAATACTTACTAGTTGTGTGACCCTGAGCTGCTTATTTAACCCCACTACCTCACAGGCTATTCTGGCTTTATCCCTTCCTCATATAATGCTAATGTCTGTAATGTTAAGGGAATTTGAAGATCTTCCTTGACAAGTAATAGGCACATAGAGGCTTGACTCAGAGCTAAATAGGCTCTGGGCTATTGGGAGTTTCCAATTAAGTGCTGGGGCACTAGGATTTTCAAGCTCCTTGGCACTCAGCCAATCAAATGCTGTCTTTGTTATATATTCTTGGAGGTTAGCATTTTGCTTTGGGGTTCACTTATGAGAAGGACCTTTTCATTCCGTGGAAGGGAGTCAGAGTAGCCATTTGTTAAGAACATCCCAACTGATGTTGTTGGTGCTCCCCAATCTGGTGGTTTATGTAGGTGATTGTATTACTTTGTCAGAGGGTTGGAGCCCTGTCTGTTGATCTTTGTGTTAATTTCTCTGCTTATATTTTCTCTCTTTATATTTTCTCCACATTCAACGTATTAACCTTTCCCCTGAACTAGTGAATGACTTATACATCTTTAATTAAAGGAGAATTGTTAACCCCTTTGGAGCTATCTTTTCTTTAAAAAGCAGATCAACGAACCTGCTCTAGAAGGCCATCGTGGGTATGCTAGGATACTAGCTAATATAAGATCCCAGTTGTACCTTCCTCCTCAGAGTAATAGAAATTCTATTAATAGCCCTTTGAATTTTGAGTCTTTGGACAAACTTCCATGCTTTAGCAAAGGCTCACTTCTCTAGGTAAAATATTCCTTTATGATATGTGAATTGAGTGAAAGTGAGTCAGGAATTATTGAATTCCAAGTGAATCCACAATTCAATCTTTGGATGTACTGGTGTGGAAGCAGTCATTTTTATTTTCTTTTGGGGTCCCTTCCCTGAAGTGGGTTATGGGTCTGAGGCAATTGGAGAAAAAAGCCCCCAGGCCAAGAGATTCAGCAAGGCCCCCTGCTCAGCACACTAGGACCCTGAATTACCTCCTTCAGAGTCAGTGGAAGTTGATAAGAACATTCTTTTCAGAAGGAAAAATAATCATAAGATTATGAATTTAGATGCAGAAGGGACATCCAAGGTCATCTAGAGCAACCCCTCTCCCCACCCCATACCCAGATAATGATACTTTGGCTCACTTTGTGGAGGTGTCCAAGGTCCTGGAATTTACTCAGTGGTTGCAAGGTATCACATATGAGATCTGAACATTGGTCCTCTTATTTCTTCATCCTCATCCTCATCATCATTAACTAATATTTTTGAGCATTTTCTAGTTTGCAAAATATTTTATGTGCTCTACCTCCTTTCCATGCCTTTTATCCTCTCCAGATGCACTACTGCACCAGATAAACCAAAGGAGAGACAAGAAAGTACCTAGTGGGTCTTGGGAATGCTGATCAATTGTTTGGCTGGACCTTAGAGTAGGAGGCTATCAGTAGTTAAGATGTTTGGAAAGCTAGATTGAGACCCAATTAAGGAGGTCTTTACAGGAAGAGCTAAGTAGCTTCTGTGGGAAATCACTGAAAGTTTTGATTAGGGAAATCTTAGGTTAAATTTAATATAGTGATTTATAGTGTACAAAGCATGTTCTCACAGCTCTGCCAGGTAGGAGGTGTAGGTATTGTGTTCTTTTCATTGATGAGGAAACTGAGGTGTAAAAGGTTATGCAATTTGACCAATGGTCACAAAGCCAGAGTTGAGACCTGAATTGAATTGGAGTCAGGTGTTCTTTTGGCTACCCACCCCACCCCCACCAAGCTGCCTCCCCTGACCACTACTCTCTTTCAATGACCTTTATAAAAATAGCTAAATTGTTTGATTTGAATTTCCCCCCTACGTCTTAGCATGCCTGCCCTCTGAACAGAGCACTAATGAGTGGTACAAGAGCTAAAGAGAAGGAAAGGGGGTAGGAGATATGGAAAGATGGAAAAATCAAGGAATGGCTGGTTATCCTGCCACCTGGCTAGGAAGAAGTGATTTGAACCACACCCTCCACCTGAACAGCTGGGCCCTCTGTCCTAAGAGCAATGAGGAGAAGTTGCTGTTTGACTTCTTACTCAGCTGTTGTTATTAATTGGAACCCCAGTGTCAGGTATTTTATTAAAGTGTGTGAAAATCTGTCCCCCTGCCAGGATAGAATACTTTGGGAGATTTGAACAGCTTTCAAGCTGCTCACAGGATTATTTGAAAAATGATTAAGTGAACAATTGAAAATAAATCAATTTGTTTTGATAACCTAATCCCTTCCTGTTGTAGAAAATCACTCAGAAAATGATTTTTAGGAACCAATCATCACAAACACATTGCGGTCAGCAGCATGAGCCTACATGTCCCGTTAGTTATAATAGAATGTAGGAAAAGAAATGGGAAAAACAAAAATGGGGAGATTTGACTAAAAGGTAAAGCATCAGCACCAATAAGTAATTATTAATTAATCATAGAATAAGTAAGTAATTAGTAGAGTACTGCCAACACTAGGATTTCTTGATATGGGGGAAAATCATATAGCTGACTCTTATTTTGAATCAGTGAAGAAACTTTCTGGAGCTCGGAAATCAAGGGCAATTGCTACTGTATGTGATTTCATTCCATTTTGTTTGGATCTGGAAGTTTTCAAAAGACTTCAAGACAAAGATCAGAGAGAAAGAATCTTGAGAAATACACTCTGATCTGACTTATGGAAGCCCAGTGCACAGAAACAGGATTAGATAGTTGACATTTTTAGTGGAGATGATGGAAAATCAACAATGAGTTGTTTTTCAGTGTTAGAAAACTAGTGGAGTTTTGAGTTCTTCTTACTTGTTAAAATTAAGAGCAAAACAAATCTGTCTTACATTTTTAAGCATTTTTTATGGCTTAATTTAACAAAAAAATTAATTCAGAAGTTAGCCAGAAATTACATACATATGGCATATGTGTACATATATATATATATATATATATATATATATATATATGCATGCATATATGTATATATAATGCTTTTTTTCTGTTAGAGGAATGCCATATATTTCGTACATTTCCAAAAATCTGGAAGCAGCTTTCTTATAGGTAACAACCATTGACAAGATCACATTTTTACAGTAGCAGATGTAAAGCTTTCAAGGTTGGGCAACTTATCCTTCTTTGTGTGATCCGCTACAATTTGCACATGGTAAGATCCGCATGAATATGGTTGAATGGATGAACAAATATGAGGGACTCCCCGGTAGGGAGGAATTTACATTTGTTGACCTCTCAACTTTAAATCCTGAAGATTCTTTATTTCTATCACTGCTGCAAGTATGAAATTCAGTTATTGTTTTCCAAGAGGACCATGATATCAGAGAAATGATGACATGACTTGCACTTGATTTTGTTTTGAATGAGGGAGGGTTGTGCAAAGTCACCGGTATCACTTTCTCCATCTGAGCCATCTTGATCCAGTGACCATATATTCGTCAGGATGACTGGAGCTGGCCCAGGATGCAATGGGAGACCTTGGCCTTTTAGGCTAAGGCTATTTCAGGTACTCACTTAACATGAGTTAATGGCCATTTGGTGAATAGTCCTCTTTAAAAAGAAATAGAAGGGATAGCCCCTTTACAAGAAGGAGCCTCAGGATTGTTGTTTTGAAGAGAAACTGTAACTTTGGACATTCACTGTAAGCCAGGAAGGTCAAAAACAGCTACTGAGTGGAGGTTGGGCAGGGATCTATTTTTGTTCAACCCATGGTTTCAGAGTACACTTGATCTAAGGTGTCAGGGGAAAGGAAGGGCAAGGAAAGGAAAAAAAAAGGAAAGGAAAAGAACCTAGCCAATGTATTCCAAGTAAACTCAGCAGCTTCTGGTCATCAGAATTTAGCTTCTTTTGGAGAGAAGGAAAGAGAGAGGGCTAGACTGAGAGAGATGATGAGTTGAGTTACCCAGCTAGCTGGGTCCCCATTTAGTCTACTCACAGATTGTGTTTGTCCTTCATTTTCGAAGGGGAGCATGACATCAGAGAAATGCTAGGTCTAAAAAGCCATCCTGGGCTTTCTCCAGTCATCCTGATGAATTGGTCACTGGATCCAGATAGCTCAGGAGAAGAAAGTGAGGCTGTTGACTTTGCACAGCACTCAAAACAAAGTCAAGTGTAAATCATGTCAAATGGATTTAATTAAAAATGAATTGTAAAGAGGGCAAGGACTTTGGGTTTAGTGATAGTTGTGCAAGGGAAGATTTACTAGTACTCCTCTTCCCACTGTAATATGGCTGTCTCCTTGAGGCTCATTAAAGTTTCAAGGTAATTTTCCTTGCTTGATGCTACAGGTCCTGAGGGATGAAGATTTTCTTGAGCAACTATTAGTGACCTCCCTACCAAGGTTAAAAAGCTCAAATTTAAATTTTCATATTTGTATTTATTCATTTGTGTTTATGCTGTATATACAGGGTGTCTTAAAAGTCTTAGTGCTATTTTAAACTTTGATACCTTAAAAAAAACCTAAGAAGTATTAATACTTTTGGTACACCTTCTACCTTTATATGTAATTATCTCTTCCATTAGAATTTAAGTTCCTTATGAATTGGGATTGTTTCATTCTTTGCATTAATATATACTTATCTCTAATTTAGCTCCTGATCTAGTACAAGTACATTTTGTTTGGTTGATTGAATTTACTTGCCCAAACAAACCTCATTTGGAAAAACAACTAGACTTTTTTCCATTGGTGATAGATTTTGATAGTTGCTTAGTGATATCCATCCCTGATAAATCTGGGTAATAGAGATGTGGGAAAAATGTGCAAATGCCCCCTAGGCATATTAGCCCAGGGCAACCTCAAAAAAATGCAACACAACAAAACAATCATGCCTCAGGTGAATGGTAGAGGATGACTGCAGCAGCAACTTGCTAGAGAAACTGAGTGACAGCTGTGGAAATACAAAGCGGAACAACTGAAAGGCATAGTCAAATCAAAGACTATGAGATGGAGCTACTCAAAGTATTCCATATGCAATGAAACTCTAAATAATCTAAAAGTTTGAGTTTTACAGAGTGTTCCCTCTCATACTAGAGTCCCTAGAAGATTGGTCTTCTTTGTGGTTTGAAAAATAGGGGAAAGGCTATAGAGAATTATTCTACTAAGTTTTCATTTTCTTATTTATCTTACCAATACATTCTAATTAAATGCTTTGTCATTTGAATTATGACTTCTTCCTACTCATGGATGGAGAAAATAATATTTAGAGACTTGGGCTTTGTTTGCATAACTTTGGTCATCCCCAAAACCTCACAGTGAATTAGGAGTAGCATGATGTCCCAGAATTGAATAGAATGAGAATGCTTGTTACAAAATAAAATGTGAAACTTTAAGTTTTGAAAAGTTTCTAATGCCTCATCAACTTGACAGTAAGTCTAGATTCCTTCCTATTTCCAGTAAATAGAAACACAAATTGGAAAACAGCATCTTAAGACTCATGAACTTTAAAAGTTATATCCAGAGATAAAATTATATATGTACATATAAATGATTTCTGAATAATTTTAAATATTTTATTTTAAAATTTTGTAATTTTTAAAGAAAGTAAAATACCTATAGAATGAGCAGGACCAAGATTATCTGTTTACTTATACTCTATGTAAGGTATGCACATTGTTCCCTGTCCTATGTGCAACCATCCAGCGAAAGCTTTTACTGTGATTTACATGAACACGACAGCCCAGAATAAAGTTATATGTAATGTAGGCTAGAATTTTCTGGCATTAAAAATATATGCATTTAAGCAAAGTAGCCTTCCAGCCCATTTCCCCTTTCCCTTGATGAATGTTACACTCTGGATAGCCTTCTATCGAGCCTTTCCAGCATGATGTAATAGAAAGAGACATGAAAATGGAGTCAGAAGAAGTAGGCTTAAATTTTGGCTCTAATAATTGAATGATCTTGGACAAGTCATTTGAGCTGTCTAGTCCTCTGTTAGCTAATCTCTAAAATGAGAAGGTTGGATTAGATGTTCTCTAAGGACTATTCCATATGAAATTCCTCTGATGCTAGTCCTGACTATTCCATATGAAATTCCTCTGATGCTAGTCCTGACTATTCCATATGAAATTCCTCTGATGCTAGTCCTGACTATTCCATATGAAATTCCTCTGATGCTGGTCCTGACTA
>CM053774.1:66895100-66949252 GCA_028658325.1 Potorous gilbertii | reverse complement strand
TGACTACTCCATATGAAATTCCTCTGATGCTAGTCCTGACTATTCCATATGAAATTCCTCTGATGCTGGTCCTGACTATTCCATATGAAATTCCTCTGGTGCTAGTCCTGACTATTCCATATGAAATTCCTCTGATGCTAGTCCTGAGTCTTTAAATGAAACAGAAAATCATTATTGAAATAATGAAATAATGTCATGGATTTTCTTGATGTTGTTGAGTCATTTTCGTCATGTCCAACTCTTTGTGACTGTATTTGGAGGTTCTGGGTTTTTTGGCAACGGTACTGAGAGGTCTGCCATTTCCTTCTCTCACTCAAATTACAGATGAGAAAACTGAGGCAAAGAGGGTTAAGTGACTGGCCCAAGCCAGTCATAGCTAGTAAACATCTGAGGCCAGAATTTGAATTCATCAAGACGAGTCTTCCTGGTTCCAGACCCCGTGTGTTCATCCTTCCTTGTCAAAGACCAAGCCATCAGGGAAGTAATGACATGACTTGCGCTTGACTTTGTTTTGAGTGAGGAAGGACTGTGCAGCTCACCAACTTCACTTCTCCTCCAGAGCCATCTGAATCCAATGACCAGATATTCATCAGGATGACTTGAGATGACCCAGGATGAGGCCATTGGGGTTAAGTGACTTGCCCAAGGTGAGTGTCAAGTGTCAAGAGGTGAGATTTGAATTCAGATCCTCCTGACTCCTGCACTGGTGCTCTATCCACTACACCACCTCGCTGCCCCAGTACTCTATACGCTATATCACCTAGCCTCTCACCTACCAATCAATATGTCATTTTTTCTTCTAAAATTTTAGTTATGTATATACATATATGATTATACATATGTATAGGCATCTATTGATTAACTACAGATGTCTATGTCACTATAGTCAAACTACTAACAATTTATTAAATCACCTTAGTAGGCATAGCACAATAGAAAGGTATTGTAGTAACAATAGATATCCAAAGATGGAGTTCAAGTCCAACTCCCACTACTAATTAGATGTGTGGCCTTAGCTAAGTCAATTAACTCCTGTCATGTTTAAAAGGTAGACAATAACAATCAATTATGGCTCTCCATCCCTTGTTCTAACCACTGACTTCACTGGCATTTTTTGAATCCCAACTAAAATTCCATTTTCTACAGGAAGCTTTCTCCAAAACTTGTTAATTATAGTGTCTTTCCTCTTTTAATTATTTTTATTTATCTTGTATATAGCTTGCTTTGTATTTGTTTGGATGAGTTTTAGATATTTAATATTTTGTGTTTCTCTTGCATGCTGTCTCCCTTATTAGAGTATAAGTTCCTTGAGGGCAGGGATTACCTTTGCCTCTTTTTCTATCCCTAGAGCTTTGTTCAATGCCCAGCATATAGTAGGTACCAAGCACATAGTAGGTGCCTAATAAATATTAATTGATTGAATTGTTGTGAGATAAATGAGATAATGAATATGAAAATACCTTCATTAACATAAACCAACATATAAATAAAAAGTATTATAATTAATATTTACTGAGCCATTCCTAGTGAAAAATTTAACAACCCCACTTCATGTTCAAGTAATATGACATATATGCCCTCTGTCTCCACAATTAGCAGATACCAACTATGAGTTGTCTTCTATACCATCTTCTTTTATGACATTTATGACTGATATTATACAACTTAGCCTTCAATTTTATACACTGTTAATCTTGTTTTCAATATTTTTGTGTCTATTTCCATACTTGTCTTACAGATTGTAAGAAGTTCTTAAAGAGTAGAGAATTTGTCTTATATTTCTCTTGGATGCATATCATAGGATTATAGAATTTCTGAGTTGGATGAGACCTCAGCAGAAATGTAGTCCAGCTCAGACCCCAAAAGGAATCCTTACTTTAGCACATTCAGTAAATAGCCTTAGTTTCTTCTAAAAAATGTTCACTACTTCTTGAGGTAATCATTCCATGTTTGGGTGACTCAGTTTAGGAGAAGTAATACCTGTTAGTTGTTTTGAAAGTCTTCATGTCATGAATTCAAGGCCCTTCAAAGTACAAAAGGTACCAAACATCATACCACTTTCCATCTCCCAATCCATCATATCTATTCTGACCTCAATTTCATATTTTCATGAGCTTGGCCCTAAAGCAAATGAATCCCCAAATTCATCCTACTCCTCCCCCTTGTTCCTTGTCTCCTTTTTCTTCCAACATTCACATTCTACAAATCCTCCACCTTGGCTTTCACCTCTATACCCTTATCCCTGGGAAGGATGAATAGGATTTGAGGAAGTGGGTCTACTTTGTAATGTTATCTAAACTCAGTGATCCACAGTACAATCCTTTATGCCTTTAATTGACCATCGCTCATATTTCCCACAGCAGCTTTTCAAATCTTTTTTCTCTTTAGGCCCCCAGCATTTCCTGCCATACCCCCTCAATCCCAGTAGATAAGATTCTTCCTCTTTTATTGATATAATGGGGCCCAGATTACCTAAAATGTAAATAGAAAAATACTAGGCACCTGCTTGTGGAAGAAGACATCCTATGTTTCTCTATGACAGGTAACAGCCTATTTCCATTGACTACACAGCCAGAACACTATGTGCCTTTAAAACTGTAAGACTGGGACAGTCTCTTTTTGTCTTTTCTCTCAGTGTCCAGAAAGGGTCAAGGTCTTATGCACTCACAGCTTAGATGCCATGAACTGGGCTAGTGAGGGGAAGGATCTTATCCTTTCCCCTTTTCCCCTACGGCCCCGAGAAATGGTTTTGAAGCTGGGAATTTGTTTTGCTTTGCTTTGTTTCACTTGTGCTTTTTAGTCCTAAGAGCAGAAAATCGAGAACCCATGGACCCTGGAGCTTGGCAACTCTGGAAGCAAGATTCCCAGTCAGATATTGCAACCAGAGCCAGTAGGGAAGCCCTGAGAAGCCAGGATGTCCAGCTGCCCAAGAGGGGCTTTGGACTTGAAACTTATTGGGACTGTGCTATAGGAGGAAATGAGTAAAGCTGTGAACCTAAACAATGTCCCTTCTTCAGAGACAGAGGAGTGGTGGTGATGGTGGAGGTGGAGAAGCATAATTAACCTCTAGGAATTGAGGAGATATTCAAATATTTGTTCTAGTTATACCTTTAACGTAAATGTTCCTTCCAATTACTATTCTGATTACGTGGGTAAATTGAACTGGGGCAACGGGGGCACATAAAGTTGGGGGGAAACCACCAACACAGATTAGAGCCATTTGTAGAGAACCTAGACACCCTTCAAACCCCATTTAAGGCTACTAGAGAACACTGGGGAAGGCTAGTATGGCAGTGGACGGCCAGAATAGGCACAGTCATGCTGAGAAAATAGACATGTATGTTGTCATCTCCTCTGATCCATAGCTCATACCCTCTCTATATTTTCACTTGTTATCTCCTCCTTTGTTCTAATCCAAAAGGATGATCTCCTTCTCCTTATCAAGTCTATCCCCAATAGTTGTACCCTTAAATGCATTAATTATTTTCTCTTTCTTCTTAAATGTCTCCCTACTTGCTGACTTTTTTACTGCCTTAAAAACATATTCATATATCTCTGTCTTCATGGAAGCAACAAATGACACAATTTCCTTGAATCCTGAAACCTACCATTGACTCAAGATATACATATGTACACATCTATGTATATATAACACACAAACATAAACACATACATGAAAACATGTATACATACACATATGTGAAAATGTACATGTATACATGTATATGTATGTACGTATATGTGTATTTATAGATAATTACTTGATAAGTCATGTGCGTGTGTATACAGGTGGCTATTTCCCACACTTGGAATATATGAAAATATATATTCAGTGCCATGTTCTAAATCTTCACTTGTTGACATTTCTGCCGTCTTTAACTCGGATGACAATCCTCCTCATTTACTATTTTTCCTTTCATCCTCCTTTATTGATTTAAAATCTACCTTCCGCCTCCTAAACGTAGGTGTCCTGTATCCTTTTCTCTTTGTTCTCTCTCTGGACCAAGCATCTCCTCTGATGATCTGAGCAGATTCCAGGGGTTGTTATCTCCAAGCAGTGACCTCTAAATCTCTGTATTCAACCATAAATTTTCCCTTGAAATTCAAACCCTACATCATAAATTGCCCGCTGTACATACACCTTTCCACGTATTTATGCCATCAGTGTCTCAAATTTAGCAAATCCAAAGATGAGTCCATCAGTCTACCTAGTAGAATGTGAATTGGAGGACAAAGGCTGTTGTCTCTGCTAGTCCTCCACCCCCCCCAACCCAAACCTTTATTGCCATCACCTGGTAATGTGCCTTAGCCATATGCACTAATAAATGTTTGGTAAATTAAGTGAAATTGAGCAAGCTCAACTGAATTACTTCAGAAATAATGCAATGTGAGTGGCAACTCAGCTATTTTCCGTATGAGTGAGTAGGAAATGAGCTAGTCATTTAGAGCCCTCAAAAATGTAAACTGCAGCCACGTACAACTTTCAACTATGTTCCTCACTGGGAAAGGATACAATGTCTTCAGGGTTCTTGCCTCCACCTCATTCTAGCTGTGGCAAGAGAAATGGATATGCTTGGCATCTGGCATGAGTTATATTTGTCAAACACTGTCACTTGTCATGATGTTTATGAATAATTTCTTAATTCACGTAAGAAAATTCACATTATAGTTTGTGCATTGGAAAATTTCTATCCAAATTTCACTAGGCTAATGAAAGCAAGCATTTTAGGGGGTGCCAATTGTAGCCTACCAGCCAGAGATGATAACCATTTCCTCTGTGAGTCCCTATCACAGTTGCCTTTATGGAGCATTAGAAGATATTTTAAAATAAAATTCCATGAATTTTAGAAAACATTCATAACCTTGCTTATGGTGGTAGAAAAGTTCAATATTCATGATATTTACAACATTATACTCATAATGTTAATGTATTTAAAGAAACAATCTAAAATATTTGTCAGTTAAAATGCTTTCAGGTGACTCTCCACTGCTTTTTTAATTGACTATTACATTTAAAACCACAGTAACAGAGTAACCCCATGAAGGGAGGCCCAAAAAGAAACCTATAATCCTCAAAGTCCAATGAAAATTTGCAGTTAAAAACTGAAAAAAACAAAGACTAACACATAATTCTTAAATCCAAGTAATGTGCAGGTTGTTTTTAATGCAGATTTTAGGAAAAAAAATGGACGACCAGTTATGGTCTGGAAATGCCATGTAGAGCTCAATCCAGAATTTACTGATAAATCATACTTCTTATAAAGAGATAATGGGATATAAGGCAAGGCCAGTGCTAAAACCAGAAAGACCTAAGTACAAATCCTTTCTGTCACATGCCATCTGTGTGACTATGGTAGGTCTCCCAGCTTCTCAGGACTCTCAGCAACTTTCTAAAACTATGAAGGACAGAGGAATTGCTCTACTCACAGCAGAGGAGGAGTTTCTATACCAATTAAACCCCAATTCTAGAATAGAACTTTGGTGGGTTTTTTGACCTTACACTCCAGAAGGCTATTATATTAAAAGAAGCCCTGGGCTCAAATCTTCATTCCAACAATTATTTAGCTATATGAGCCTGCAAAAGTGCCTTCACTTTTCTTATCTTCAATTTACTCCTTTATTAAATGGAGGTAGTGTGAAACAAGTACTTTGTAAACCTTGAAGCAGTTTATTAAAATGTGAGTTATCATTTTAATGTAAAATAAAATTTATAAAAGACATATAAAATATTTAACGAAACTTCCATATAACTGATACTTTTCCTGAAATCCTTCCTTCTTTTCACTATGAAAAATTATGTAGACTAAAACAGAAGTTGGAAGATTTTTAGATATTCATGGCTTGTCACTGAAGCATTCATTGTCCCTGTAAATGTATGGAGGATACCAGAATATAACTTGGCATATAATTTGATTTTAGCTGCATGGCATAATGTACCTGAACATAATTAAAATGGCATTCATATTTAAATTGTAAGCAGTGCACGTTAGTGTAGGTAACCCAAGTCATACAACTCCTGACAACATTGCACACATTATAGTAAGAACACTAAACATACACGATACTTAACACGTCATCATTTGTGTACTTTAGTGAAATCTATAAATTATATTAACATACAACAATAACACATGGCACACGATCATAAATAGCAAAGAAACTAAACAATAAAAATCACATAGGAAGCACAGAGGTCATGCATAGCACCTCATATGGCTAAAATTCATATAGCACTTACTGTGTCTGTGTACCAAGCACTGTGCTAAACATTTTACAATTACTGTCTCATTTTATCTTGGCAAAAACCCTGCAAAGCAGGTGATGTTATCAACCCCATTCTGTGGTTCAGGCAAATGAGGCAAACAGAGGTTAAGTGACTTGCCCAGAGTTGCACAGCTAGTATGTGTCTAAGGTCAAATTTGAATTCAGGTCTTCCTGACTCCAGGCACACAATACTCTCTACTGCTACCACTTAGGTGCCCCAAGTTACAGTTAAATACCAGGCACTACCACAATGGCTGTCCTTTGGATACATTAGTATTCATTTCTTCTAAACTTGGTCACTGAGTGAGTAAAACTGACGTTGTACTTCTGTCTAGATCTAAATTTGTGGGTGGTGTGGACTGACTAAAAACCTACCAACCTGTAGTACCAGTTCTGAACCTGTAAGGTACCCAGGAGACTATTGTTACATTCATACTCCATAGGAACTCTACTCATCTCCATAAATGGAGATGGAGATCTCCATACAAGGATACTACTTCTGAGTTCAGCCACCACATTCCCCTCTGCTTCCTCCGTCTGAAGAGGGGTTCCTTAGGCACTTCGTTGTCCGTTTTGATGTTCTGGAGGTTACCAGCACTCTTAGGAGAAGCAATATGGCATAGGGAAACTAGAGCTGGCCTTGGATTTAGGAAGACTTCAGTTTGGGTCCCTTCTCCAATGTATACTGGCTGTAAGACCCCAAAGAAATCATTTAACTTCTCCAAGCTTCTGTAAAATGAACTTATTTATAGCACCTGCCTCACAGGGTTATTGTGAAAAATAACATGAAATAACACCTTTAAAATGCTTTGCAAACCTTAAGTCATTGTATAAATGTTAACTCTACCTTTCTTCTTCATTATTCATTTATTCACTCATTCATTTGTTTTAACCATCCTACTCTAAGTTATAGCCATGTAAGTGGTTATCAAGCTATAGAAGTGCCTATGCAACTAGCAATATAATTCATCTCCAACTTTATTAACTCTCCATCCATCGATCAAGAAACTTTTATTAATCACCTGCTCATATATCAAGCACTGCACTAGGTGCTGTGTAAACAGAGACAAAAAGCAAATGCTTCCTGGGCTCACAGAGTTTACTTTCTGGGGTTGGAGTTGGTGGGCCATGTACATATAGATAAATTTACACAAAATAGACTAAAAGTAAAGATGAGATAACTTTAGAGGTGAGATATTAGTAGATGGGAGGTTATCAGGAGAGGTTTCTCATCGAAGTAGGTGCTTGAGCTAAGTCTTGAAGGAAAGTGGGGATTCTATAAAAACCAGAGAAGAAGAGGCAGCATATTTCAGGCATGGGCGACATTCCAATCAATGAAAAGACAAGAAGATGGAAGGTAGAATATTATATGTAAGAAAAAAGTAAGGACAGTCTTTTGCTCAAGTTGATGACAATCTAATAGGACAGACAAGAAGTAAACAAATATGCACAAACAATCTATATAGGAAACAAAAAAAAAGACAAATAAAAAATATAGGGCAGACACTAGAATTAAGAGAGATTGGGTAACGGCTTCCTATAGAAAGTGGGGTTTCAGTCAGGATTTGAAGAAAGCTGGGGATCTAGGAGGTAAAGATGAAGTGGGACATTCACTGTGATCCTCCGTGACCTTCCTTCCTCAATGGCCCCAAGAGGAAAATGGTCTCTTCTCCTCAAATACTGCTTTTCTTGAGCTCTCCTCTACACTTCATAATTTTCTAACTTAGGTTATACAGATTTGTGATCGCAGGGTCAGAGATTTAGAGCTGGAAGGGACTTTAAAGACCTAGTTCCAAACTCCTTGCATTTATAGAAGAGATAACTGGGCCCAGAGAGTTTAGGTGACCGAGTTTGAATGGATTTGAATTCAGGCCTGTTATTCTAAATCATAACCCTCTTCTAATTGCACCTTACTGACCCATGGCTTTGAGTCCAATGTTTGTACCATTAAAAAATGATACATGCCTTACATGTAGGTACATTCTGAATGATACTGTTTTTCCATTGTTTCAATCATATCTGACTCTTAAGGATCCTTTTTGGGATGTTCTTGGCAAAGATACTGGAGTGGTTTATCATTTAATTCTCCAGCTTATTTTACAGATGAAGAAACTGAGGCAAACAGGGTTAAGTGATTTGTCCAGCGTCCCATCGCTAGGCTGTCTTCCTGACTCAAGGCCTGGAGCTATACCCACTGCACCACCTAGATGCCCATTATGAAGGATAGTTGAGTTTAATTGCATAGTACACAAGCAATGCATATTTTTGAGTGTGAATCATTTGTCCTTTGTTGGAATTGGAAATCTATTTTTAATGGAATACATGGGAACTTAACCTAGAAGTTTACCATATCTCTAGTGATGCAGTGGTAAATGAATAAGAAAAGAGAGAATAATTATTAAGCTGTGGCACATATTTGTTGAAGTTCACTCAAAATATAAATAATCATAATTCATAGAATCATCAATGGAAAACTGAAAGGATCTTTGGAAACCATTTTCCTCAGTGCCCTCATTTTACAAATGAGCAAACTGAGCCCTCATGGAATTAAGTCACTTGCCCAAAACATAGTGTCAGACAGAACTCAAACATAGATCCTCTGACTTCAAATAATTTTTTTTCTTTTTCCAGTCTCCTATAAATAATTATTTGACTATTGTTCAAAGTTAAGTTCATAATCAATTGTTTGAAATGATAATCACCAAATCTTTCTTTCAAAGCAGAAAAGTATGCAGTGATCCTCTAAAACTACTTAAAATGTTTGTCCTTTGTGTAACATTCAACTTCATTATTCAAACTACTTGGAGGCAGCCACAATGAATTAGTGGGAAGTGTTGATGAGAGAATTTCAAAAGGAAACAGAATTTCTTTTAAATTTATGCAGCAATTCATCCTAATGGTTAGTGAAGTATTTTCAAACCAATGCCATACTTTAGATAAGGTTTGCTTTTGATTGGTAACCTCTATGGATACAAGGATTAAAGCGAAAAAAATCCTTTAAAAAATGGTTTGACATCTTGATATTAACCTTGATATTCTCCTGAAATACTGTTTACATGATCAATTTTTGTTTCTTAATTCTTCTTTTCTATATAATGAACATAAAAACATTCTCTGAGCTCATGAGACTTGGATGGTTAGAGATGGTGAATTGCGGCTAGTTTACTTGCCCTTTGTATGTTATGTATTGACAGTGATTGCTTTTCCTACGCGTGGATATGGTTAAAAAGACTGATGCACAACCAATATGATTTTTGGTTGCCATGTCTATTTACAAAACCTGGTGTCTGCCACTGGCAGACTCAGTGGTCAGCTTGTATTATCTCTCACCATTACACAATTATGTATATTCTTTGAAGGCATGCTTCAGTACATCCTTTCTGCATCTGGGAACCCCCTCACTCTACCATGTCCCAGCTGCTGGACATATCCTGCTGTGTCATCCATTCTCTGCATGTGTGTCTGACTTAGTGCATCTGTTGTTGTGATTAGCTACACCACCAGGCTGGTAGACTGAAGTTCCAGACTTCTTTGTTGATAATGTTGCTGCCTTTCTGTTGAGCATAAAATATATCTCATCTATGACACTAATTCAAGCAGTAAGGAAACTAAGTGGGAAGACTGTTAAGGTTACAGAAAGTCCACCTCAGGTGATGCCTCCTCCAATGAACCCTTCTCTGATCCCCTGAAATAGAAATGATCCTTTCTACCACTGAACTGCTCTTTCCCACCTCCATTCCATAAACATGTAAGCCTCTATTTTATAACAGACACTGTGCCAGGCACTGGGAATGCAAAGGAAAAAATGGAACATTCCTTGATTTCAAGTCTTTTACATTTACCTAGAAAAAAACAACATAAAAATAAATCAATACAAAACAGATACAACAGTAATGGAGGTAGTGAGTGCATTCAAACTATTAGAAGAATCAAAATGTTGTGGAAGGCAGCACTAGAACTAAACCTTAAAGGAAATTAGGGACAGATATTCATCAAATTCTATTAATAATAACAATAAATTTGTATTTATTTAGTTCAATAAGATTTACAATTTTTTAAATTGATTTTTCTTACTTATTTGTTCCTCATAACTATACATCGTGGTAGGGGCTATTGTTATCCCCATTTTACAGATGAGGGAGCTGAAGTTCAGAGAGTGACTTGTTTAAGGTCACACAGATAATATCTGAGGAGAGATTAGAACTCAGGTCTTCTTGACTCCAAGTCTGACATTCTGTCACTCATATCACACTGCATCTATTCTAGTTCATATTATAGTTACTTAATTCTGCAACAGACTTGTTGGTCTTTTTGAATCAATCTTTTACATCTTTGCCAATAAAAATATCAATGGACAGTGTGTTTTTATATGCCAGAATTCACTGAATGATTGAAATTAAAATCCGTACGTCTGATGTGTCATTTCCTTTGTACCACCAAACTTCAGACAGACTGGTCGTAGTTCTGCCTTGAGTCATTTTTCTTAGCAGTCCAAAATTTCCTGGTCATCTTCTTTAACCATTAGTCACTCTGAGATATCTCATTTTAGGACCTTTCATGACATTCATAGACTGTGAATATTTGTAGGCAGTCTTGTATGTCATAATATCCATTGAAATATTGACTCACAGGAGCATTCTCTGATTTAAGTAAAGAAATCCTTAAGGTGATTGATTGAGTGTATTGCATGATCAAATTCCATTGTGCAAAAGGCTAAAAACTTTCAATGGAAATCAGGATTCAGATACTCTAGTTATAACACAGACACATTCTCAGGGCAAATCTTTGAACATTTTTTAGTCACAGCTATTTTACATTTTCTTTTCAATTTTATCCCTTTGAACATTCCAACCATTCTCTCCTCTATTTTTCTGTCTGGAATACTCACTTCAGTAGAAAGTCATGACTCATGGTCTGTTGATATATTCTAAATCCATTTTAAAGGTTAGACATAAACATAACACAAGACTAATTTAAGATTAGATAGGGTCTATCTTTCTCAATGTTTAGTTTGTCCAGTGGGAAAAGAATAACTGAGCAACTTGATCCTGTTAATTAGCTTTTGGCAATCTCACATTCAAACAGTTTAAAAATCCTATCTCACTCTAGCCTAAGGTTGTTTAATATAGTTTACTGATAACTGTTGACTTCTCATTAACTGTCCTCATTTTAATCATCCTACCTACCATTCCTTTCTGTGGCCTCATATCTGAGAAATACACAGAAAGCATGTAGTGTGCCCAATTACTGAAGTTTAATGAAAAACTTAGGAATAGGATTGGGGAAAAGATAGATTGCTCCTGTGGTCTTAAAAAAAACAACAACAACGCAACTTTAGCTTCTTGGGTGATCTAAACTTAACTAGCTTTTCCTATGGCCATTGACCCAGTCATGGCACCATCATGTGCTCCCTCCCCATAGTTTTTGGAAAGGAGAAGAACCAGTAAGACAACCTTACAAGGGTCATCTGGATTAAAGCTACTTAGCAACTTAGCTGCTTACAAATCACTACAAAGAACCTTGGGAATCAGCAGGTTCTCCATAGAGGAATGTCCCCCAGACTCTAATGTAGGAGGAAAGGGCTCAGAAAGAGCATGCAAGCAATGAATTGGAGATAGAAAAAGAACAACAGGCTACTGAATCCCTCCCCGCTCCAGCCTACCTTGTCCCACAAGTTGAAAATCTCATCTTTCCCTCCCTATTCCTCCCTTGAGAAAAGCATTCACTATGGTAATTTGAATAACAATCTTAAAGGAACAGTATATTAATGGTTTATGAGTAACATCGCTACCCCAGTTAGTCAGATAGATTCCCTTAACAAAATAATAGAAGTCAGAACTGCCAGTTTATTGGAAAAAATGTAATCACTACTCTTCTTCTCTTTTATTCTTACTTCATTAATGAACTTGCATTCAAAAAAGCCAGGCACTTAAATCTCTCATTTGTCAGGCTCTGCTTCTGCTGGTTTTTTATCGTTGGCTCTCTTTTCTCTCTGTTTTTTTCTTTTTTGTCCGCATGTCATCCTCTGATTGCCTCTGGTTCCCCTTCTCCCTGCTGGCTACTGGTTAGTCTGTCCCATTCCTTTGTTTGAACATGGAGAATGAAATGGAAAAGTCCCATCCCTGGCTGTAGAAAAACTTCTAGATGTGAATTTATAAACTCCTTTCCCCAGTACCTGTTCTCTTGAATTTTAGGAGGAAAAAGGATTATCCAAAGCAAAGATCTGTTATTTAATGAAAGTAGGTAGTTGGTGGAGTGGGGAGAGTGGGAACAACTCTCTCTACTGATACAAATAAGTAACTTGCCCCTTTGTAGCATGAGTCAAAGGTAGGATTGGATTTCTGATCTTCTTGACTCCCAATGGGACCCTCTTTTATACATTATAGTGAGTTGCCTCTGTTTCTAATCTATATCAATTACATTGAAAGTTATTTCTGATGGGAACAAGGGCTTTTAGTTTAAGGAAGCACAGTGCCTGGCATAGCATTATATATAAATAGAATGACATTTCCTAGATTGTCCTTTTTTTTCAGTAATCTTCAGAGATGCATTTTTCTTCCTTATATAGGGTTAATGGAGATGACATGAGAAAGGAGGAGGATAGAGAAGTTGTATCAATTTGCCAAAGAAAATATTTGGTTTCATAGGGTTTGCTAGACAATAAAACACTATGGAAGTTATGGTTTTACTATTTTGATTCAATACAAATTTGGGGCTCAGTTGAGTTTGCACAGATGTGGTCAGAAATTGAGTCATGAGGTGGGAAGGAATAGATATAGAAATGAATGTCAAATTATATATATAAAAGCAAATCTCTGCCCTGGTAACCTGTGGATTTTATTATGAACTATTTATTTCTTGTTGACTATTACTTTCACTTCTCAGTAAATTATTTATTCTTTTGTAACTTTGGCAGGTCTTTTTCACCCTTGATTCAGTTCTGCATGGCAGGTGGAATGGAATATGAGTTGGATTTGTGGATTAGACATATCTAAGATGCAGGGTCTCGATGGGCCCCTTTTTCTCTCTGCTGACACTGCCTGTACCATAAATGGATTTTTCACATGATGAATGATTCTTTATAACTCTTTATTGTTTGACTCTCAGAACATGTATTAAAAGTGTGGCAAGGTTAATTGTGAGCTCAAAATGCAATTAACACAGTACTCTTACTACTCATTTTCTGTCATTTAATTGCCTCCCTCACAGACACATATCCCACGACCTTCTAATCAACTAAGTCCATCATAACCTTGACCTGACTTACCTCTCTCCTTTAGACGTGTTAGGCTTCTTAGAAACAATGAGGTAAGAGGTGGAAAGGATGTTAGTAAAACTCCCACTCTAGAAATGAAGAAACTTGGCCCTAGAAAGGTAAAGTGACTTGCTTAGGGGTACATAGCTAATTACAATGATATCTAGACAGAGCAGAAATATTAGAAATATTAGCCCAAATTAGAACCAATGGTGATTTTGGAGATCAGGAGTTTCTTGTTACATGTATTCACCCCTTTGTGTTCTTTCAAATACTTAAATGGGTTAAAATTTGAGTGGTAATTGTTTCAGTTATGACTCTCAAATATCTAAAGAAAATTTGGTGAAAAGTTAACTAAAAATGGACTATAGATGCCATCCCTGTTCTTATATGACATGCATATATATTATGTATATATGTATGTATATATATGCATGACTATGAAACACACACATACATATACACAGAATGTTTCAAAAGTCTTAGTGGAGTGTTAAACAAGTAGACAGATATATAAAATTACTATATGCAAGCACACACATATATATCAACATACACATACACATACACATATACACATACACATACACATACATATATGCAATATGGATCAATGGGCAGAATCAGACCTCATGGTCTTGGACTTAGGAAGACCTGTGTTCAATTACTTCCTCTGGCACATATTGTCTGTGTCAAGAAACTATGGGCAAACATTTTAAAAAATGGTTGTATTATTAATGTGTAATAGTAGAGGGAATTTCCCTACTAGGAATCCCTTACTCCAATAAAATTAGAGACCTAAATGAAAAATTTCTATTTTATAGTTGGAAAATATTCAAAATGCTTCCTTGGTTTTTCATAAAGGAAGTAAAATAGTAAAATGTATTTCATAATTTTCTTCCAGTGAGTTTTATAATAATTACAGAGTATATCATTTGTACTACATTTGGGACCAAATATTTTGTTGCACAAGATCTTCATTTATCTTGCCTTGTTAAAATAAGAAAAAACCTTACAAAGTAATTTTGCAATCATATTATAAGAAGCTTTCTGATTTTAGAGCAATGAAAAAGCTGCAACCAAGAAGTATTTTTCTATCTCTTCTTTTCATGAATATAGTAACTATCTGTACAAATCACATACAAACACAATCAAAATTAAAATATGATTGCATGTGAAAACTAAAGTTCCATTATTTATATTTTTAAATATGCATATTCACTTTCAGCAGAGAGAGAAAGGGGCCCATCGAGACCCTGCATCTTAGATATGTCTAATCCACAAATCCAACTCATTCCATTCCACCTGCCATGCAGAACTGAATCAAGGGTGAAAAAGACCTGCCAAAGTTACAAAAAAAAAAGTAACAAAAATATTCTACTCGTGTCTATGATTTCCTCTGAATTTTCCATTTGTACTGTTTTTACATCCAGTTTTAATGGGTGAAAAATAATCATCTCAGTTATTTTCAGACTAGTATTTTTTATGTTTACTTATTTATTTTTAGTTTTCATCATTCATTTCCACAAAATTTTGAGTTCCAAATTTTCTCCTGATCTCTCCCCTCTTCACACCCCAAAATGCCTTGCATTCTTATTATCGCTTCCTTCAATATGCCCTCCTTCTAGCACACTTCTCCCTTCCCTTATCCCCATCTTCTTTCTTTTCTAGTAGGGCAAGATATATTTCTATACTCTATTACCTGTATTTATTATTTCCCAGTTGTATGCAAAAATAATTTTCAACATTAGTTCTTAAGACTTTGAGTTCCAAGTTCTCTCCTTTCTTCCCTCCCTACCCATCCCCACTGAGAAGGCAAGCAATTCAATATAGGGTATATATGTGTAGCTTTGCAAAAGACTTTCATAATAGTCATATTGTGTAAGACTAACCATATTTCCCTCCATTCTACTCTGCCCCGCATTTATTCAGTTCTCTCTTTTGACTTTGTCCCTCCCTAAAAGTGTTTGCTTCTAATTACTCCCCCCTCTCATTTGCCCTCCCTTCTATCATCCCCCCATCTCACTTGTCCCCTTCTCCTCTACTTTCCTGTAGTGTAAGACAGATTTTCATACCAAATTGAGTGAGCATGTTATTGCCTCATTAAGCCAAATGTGATGAGAGTAAGCTTCATTTTTTCCCTCTCACCTCCTCCCTTTTCTCCTCCATTAAAAAAGCTTTTTCTTGCCTCTTTGATGAAAGATAATTTGCTCCATTCAATTTCTCCCTTTCTCCTCCCAATATATGCCTCTCTCATCCCTTAATTTTATTATTTTAGATATCATCCCTTCTTATTTAACTCACTTTGTGTTCTTTATGTGTGTGTGTGTATGTGTATAATCCCTCCAATTGCCCAAATACTGAGAAAAGTTTCAAAAGTTACAAATGTTATCTTTCCATGTAGAAATATAAACAGTTCAACTTTAGAAAGTCCCTTATGATTTCTCTTTCCTGTTTACCTTTTCATGCTGCTCTTGATTCTTGCGCTTGAAAGTCAAATTTTCTTTTTAGTTCTGGTCTTTTCATCAAGAATGCTTGAAAATCCTCTACTTCATTGAATATCCATTTTTCCCCCTGAAGTATTACATTCAGTTTTGCTGGGTAGGTGATTCTTGGTTTTAATCCTAGTTCCTTTGACTTCTGAAATATTATTATCCAAGCTCTTCGATTCCTTAATGTAGAAGTTTCTAGGTCTTGCATTATCCTGATTGTGTTTCCACAATATTCAAATTGTTTCTTTTTAGCTGCTTGCAATATTTTTTCCTTGAACTGGGAACTCTGGAATTTGTTGAGAATATTCCTAGGAGTTTCTGTTTTCAGACATGTTTCAGAGGTGATTGGTGGATTCTTTCAATATTTATTTTGCCCTCTGGTTCTAGAATATCAGGGCAGTTTTCCTTGATAATTTCATGAAATATGATGTCTAGGATCTTTTCTTCATCAGGGTTTTCAAGTAGACCAGTTATTTTAAAATTATCTTTCCTGGATCTATTTTCCAGGTCAGTTGTTTTTCCAACAAGATATTTCACATTGTATTCTATTTTTTTTCATTCTTTTGGTTTTGTTTCGTAATTTCTTGGTTTCTCATAAAATCATTAGCTTCCATCTGTTCCATTCTACTTTTTAAAGAACTATTTTCTTCAGTGAGTTTTTGTATCTCCTTTTCCATTTGGCTAATCTGCTTTTTAAAGCATTCATCACCTCATTGGTGCTTTGGGTCCCTTTTGCCAATTGAGTTAGCATATTTTCTTCAGCACTTTTTTGGTTCTCCTTTAGCAAGCTGTTGATTCACTTTTCATGATTTTCTTGCACTGCTCTTATTTTTGTTCCCAATTTTTCCTCCACTTCTCTTACCTGATTTTCAAAATCCTTTTTGAGCTCTTCTGTGTCCTGAGAAGATTATATTTTTATTTTGGAAGTTTTGGATGCAGAAGCCTCTGATGGTATGCATTGTTCTTCCTCATCCAAAAGGATGGAAGAAAATATTTGTTCACCAAGAAAGTAACCTTAGTAGTCTTGTTTTCTTCCCTTTTTTGGACATTTTCCCAGCCAGTTACTTGACTTTTGAGTCCTTTGTCAAGAGGAGGGTATATTCTGGGGACCTGGAAGTTTTTAGTTCCTCCAAGGAGGCACAATCAGGGGAGAAGAGTTTGCTTCTCTCCTGGCCTGTATTCTGGTCGGAGAGCAACCAGAAGCATTCTGTCCTGCCCAAGATCTGCCAGCAGGGTTCCTTCTTCAGAGCCACCCCCAGTTTCACTGCCAGCACTCTTCCACAATCCAGGAGGGCCATTCAGGGCTGAAATCCAGATCAATTGCTCAATTCTCCCAAGGTATTTAAGCAGAGAACTCCAAAAATGGATGCTGCCACTGCAGTGGCTGCTGCTGGCAGGCCCAGACTATGTTGCCTTCTCATTCAGGTGAAAGAACTTTCTCACTGACCTTTGAAGCAGTCTTTGGGTTTTGTGGGTTGAGCAATCTAGAAACTGCTGCTTCTGGTGGCATCCTGATGCCTGCTCAGGTCTTGTCCCTGCCCTACTATGTGGCCCATGCTCTACTGTGCTCCCCTCCACACTTGGTGCAATAGACCTTTCCTATTGGCCTTCCGTGCTGTCTTGGACTGGAAATCTCCTTCACTCTCTTGTTTTGTGGCTTCTGCTGCTCTTGAATTTATTTAGAGTCATTTTTTACAGGTATTTTTTTGGCTATGTGCAGGAGTTCCACAGCTTCCTGCTCTGCCATCTTTTTAAATTTTTATCTGATAACTCACTAAGGATATTCTGTAGTGAGTCACTTGCCCCCCAGATCTGTCTTCTATTGTGGCTGTATTTTTGTGTCTATGTATACAGTGGTTGCTATTACACGGGGCCAGAGAAACAATAGGAAGCAGGAAGTCATCTGGTAGCACCCAATGGTCATTCTTTCCAATATTAGTGAGAATTCACATTGATCATTGAGACAACCTCTAATGAATCAAGTGTAATGGATTTGATAGGACACAAAGTAAGACTATGTCCATCCTGTCAAAATGGATGGAACATCAGGTACTCTATCACTAACTTGATCAGAAAACTTAGATTCTTGAGGACATCAAGGTTTGCTCTCCAGAGTAACTAATTGTCAAGTGTACATGAGATTTCCTTCCCAGCAACTTCTCTGCAAAGTTTCTGTTAGAACCCACTCTTCCCTAGAGACACACGTCCATATTATGTGTGCTGGTGGGAGATTGTAACCCATATTTATGGGTGCACTTTTATGTTTTCATTTTTCCTACTTTTGTCTTCTATTTAGTCAATATTGTTATTCTTTTTCAAAAAGAAAATTTAGATCCTAATTTACTCTTGAACTGACCATAAAATGGGCTATGTATATTGCCTAAATTACCTGTTAAGTCCAGACCCTCCTCTGTCTTCAGACTTAGTTGTATGATACCTCCTGAGGATCAGCAGATTTGTTTTGTTTTACACTGGCAATTCCCAACTAAAAAAACAGGGATTTGATGAGAAGTGTTGTCTGTAGAGGCAAAGGTTCAGAGTCACAAACATTTTAGTGCTCTTAGTACTACAGCCTCAGAGATCATGTTATCTACCTTGTTGATAATGAAGTGGAAACAACAATGAAAATTTGCAATCAGAAGACCTTGGTTCAAATTCTAACTGTGACATTTGCTACTTTGGGAAAATCACCTCATTTCTCTTGACCTCAGTTTTCTTGTCTATCAAATAACAGGTTGAACTAACTCCACCATTCAAGTACAGATTACCATCTCAGATCCAGCTCCATGTTGACTTTCCCTTGTAAAGTCCCAACCCAGGGACCTCTTTATTTATGTCTTGCTCACAAACTACTCTTCTTTCTGATATCCATATGATCTATCACCTTCCATGAATAGTATAAATTCTACCATCAAACCATATGTTGACGGATGAACAAATGAATGAATGAAAAGCATTTAAGTACTTACTAAGTACTAATCAATGAGAATACAAATGGAAGAGTAAGATAGTTCCTGACCCAGGGGAGTTTATATTCTAAATATATGTAGGGGAGTAGTTGTCAGAGAAAGGAATTATACTATCAGCTAGCACTTATATAGCACTTTAATCATTTTTATAAATTTTTAGAAATATATGTTAACTAGATACTATTATTATATCCATTTTATAGATGAAGAAACTAAGGTACAGAGATATTAATTGACTTGTCCAGAGTCACACAGTTAGTAAATATATGAGGCAGGATTTAAACTCAGGTCTTCCTAACTCCAAATCTGGCACTCTCTGGATGATCTAGATGCCTCGGTACTGTAATCTGGAAAATGACAAGGATGGTGAACAGTAGTTCAGTCCACTGATTTACCTGTTACAAAGACAATGGTGTTATTGATTTGATTGCAATCAAAGTTTTCTGAGAGAGAGAATGATAAAAGAGAGGGTGAAGAGGGCCATGAAATGGAGTTGCATGGTCCTAGGGAGTACTAAGTCACATGGCTTAGCTCCACCCGAGCCTGGTCTACATTCATTGGGGTTTAGAGGATGGAAAGGCAGGAAGAGCAGACACAGATTGGAAAATGGCTATGATGAAGGATATGGAATAGGTATGGTAGTAGAAGAATGTGAGAGTGTGGTCACTGATTATAGTTAGAGCAATAGCATGATGGCAGTAGGTGGGCCAGAACCAAGGAGGAATCAAGTGATGAGTGACCAATAGTGGCAATCTGGAGCAACAAGAAATGTCAACTACAAAAAAAGGGAAGAATTGGCCTGCTGATATAAAGTACAACACAGGCACATCAGACTATTGTGGCAAGCTCAAAAAAAATAGAGTCAATTTGGCTAAAAATTCTTAGAGTTGTTGAGGTATTAACTTATCATTGGAACTGCAAATAATATTTGATTCCTACTTAAGTACTTCCTACTTTATTTATTCCTAGAGTAGAATCCTTTCAACTCACTATCCAACCAAGAATAAAAATAACTTCAGACCCTGAAGGTCTCAATTTCATTATGTCCTTTAATCAATGTGATTTCATCTAATCAGAGCACTGAGCATGTCCTATGTCCAGGGCATTGTTCTGGACATGGGAACCACATAGATGACAGCCTAATCTCTATCCTCAAAGAGACTTCAGTTTAATGGAGAAAGCAGGGGATGTCATGATAGGGATACAGGCTAGACCTGACCCCAAATCTGGGCTCCAAACTCAATATTCTCCCTTACCTCTACAACTAATTCCCTGTGTTTTTGTTTGTGCTTCATTTTTGAAGAGGGCCAAGAGCTCAGGAAGGTGTTTCACTGTATGAGCTTAGACAAATTATATCACCCTACTGATCCCTAGTTTCTCCAACTTAAAAAAAGCACATTGGTCTAAATGACCTCTGAGGCCCTTTCTGCTCTTACATTTTATGATTCTGATTTTTAGTGCTGTATATATTCATTAAGGGGTGTGCTTGTAAATATTTAACAGCTGGTTCTCTGGGGAGGGGGGAATATGTATATGATGCATTTTAAACTTTAATTTGCATTACTAACATTTTCTCTATCACTTTAAGTAGAGACAATCAACAAAACAGCAAATCAAGTCCTAATTTGTAGCATTCATTGATTTCAACATGTAAATAGTCATGCTGAAATTTTAACAATCAACTCTTGAAAGCTGATATGAACTGGCTCTCTCACAGCACTGCAAGTGTGACTCATCTTGGTGTGATGATGACTTTAGTTTGTCAAAAGTCATGCCAGCAGAATGAAACCTCAGGCAGCTCCTGGCAAATGGGAAAGGCCTTAGGAATAGACCTTGTGTTATTAATGGTAGGGTTCACACTGAGGATACCTTAGGTCCTTAAAGTTTCCGAGAAGTATATTCAAAGCATAGTTTTATTAGCTTCTTTTAGATGATTTCTTAAAAAGATAATCTAAAATTGCATATTAAAAATATTTTTGGTGATTAGGTTGAACACAGTTAATGTAAGGAAAAATATATTAATTAGCTAGAAAACTGTAGTTTCAAAGCTGATATGGATATACTAATTGACTTAAGTTCTTAATTGACTTACCATGTCTAACATTTAAATCTTGTTGCATAAGTGCCAAGGTTCAAATGGACCTATTGCTTGAAGAATATCAAGGACTGCCAATGGGCTCTGTTGTCAATATTGCCAAACTCTACTCTTAGGATATATGGAAAAGGAACAACTTATAATGAAATACTATAGGAAATATATCAGATGGTTGATGACACTTTCAAAAGAAAGCAATTTGCCAACAGGGATTTTCCAATTCTTAGGCCAGAATTCACTCTTAATGGGACAAATATTTTATATGCATTTTACCTCTGTAGGTGTTATAGGGCATTTCTTTCTGTCTTGCCAAGAGCATTGATTCTGATTTCTTGTATGCTTAGAGTCAGAGCTGGATGATTCTGGTTTCTGAAAAATGTTCACTATTGTAATTACAGGTCCTTATTCAAAGAATATGCCCAGAATTTTCTGTTTTAACATAGGACCTGTTTCAAAAGAGAAACAAATATTTTAGGGGTAAGCACACAGCAATTATTTGAAAAAAAGTGGATATTTCATTGATCCCAAACAATAGAATTAATTGTATTTTAAAATTAATGTTTATATAACCTAAATAAGAAAATAGGACTGGAAAAAAGAAGCTAAAATGTCTAGAAGCATGAACTCATTCATTAAAATTATAAGTGGTCAAAATGAGACTTGATAAGGAAGAATTTCTAACCATAGGATCCTAAAAAGTGAAATGAGCTACTGTACAAGCTAGTGAGTTCTCTATTACTTGAAGTCTTTAAAAGTAGAATCAGTATCATTTGTTGGAATTCTTGTAAATGGGCAGTTGTGTGTAAGGGAAATGGTTAGACTAGATGACCCCTGTGATTCCTTCTTAGAATGCCTGGAATATGTAAGTAACATATGCATATATACTGTCATCTTGGAATGGCAAGAACTTTTTAAATTATTCATCAGTAAAACAAGGAGGTTGGATGAGATGACTTCAAAGGTTCCTTTCATCTCTATGCCTATAATTCTCTGTATGTCTTGTACTACATGGAAACTGAGTATTATTTAACCAACATCTTGAACATTTCTATGGACCAAAAAAAATTAGATACCAGTCTAGCTACACTTTTGATTGGTTGCTAATTCATAGTTTTGTTTAAATTTTTAAAGAAACTTTTGCTTATAACAAAGATGAATGGAGGCAACACTTGGCTGTCATGGGAAGATTTCTCTTATTTCCCACTTCACTCTGGAATAAATCAAACTATTTTGAGCAATATAACACAAAATGTGCTGACAATATCGGGTGGCAAGTATAGGATAATAGAAACAACATTGGCTAGGGACAAAAGAGTCAGGCTTTTCTTATCTCTTCCTCTTATGACCTATGTTACTTTGAACAAGTCATAAAGTGTTCATGACCTTCAATTTCTTCATTTGTAAAATCAGGAAGTTGATGGCCTCACAGGTCCTTTCCAACTCTAGATCTATTATCCTTTAAATTGTTTTGTCAACCTTTTCCTTCTTAAAGGAGGGAAGGATGAGGATGCAAAAGCTGGAAGGAAAATATATAAGATTGGCAAGCAGGCGTCAGAGAAATCTAAGAATAACATGAGGACAAGCGCACTATGTTCAACCAATCAAACAAATTGACAATTTTTCCCACCTCAATAAAATCTCATTTGCTAATAAGAAGTCCTTCTTCTTTGTCATGCATCAGAGTGTAAGCATAGTAAATACTGTTAAGATGGAAGCATGGTGATGAGGAAGGCTCATCTTAAATTACTCCAGCTGAGGGTGTCATATAAAAGTTTTACCATTATGGGTTTGTCTATTTGTAACTCCTCTGCCTTGATCTGAGGAAACATGAATTGTGTTGTTTTATGAATGATAATACTTATATAGCATTGGGTAGAATTTATGACATACCTTTCCTGAACCTTAGAATGTAACTGTATCCTGGGGTAAAAGGAAATCCAAGATTTCTTGTGAACAGACTTCTCCAGCTTCAATTATTAGTTCCAATTGTGAATGTCTATTAATGTTTCACTGGTACAGAAAAAAGCAGATTGACTTAATCCCCATTAACTTTTGGTTAGGTATTTTCACTATTCCCAATTTTTGCTTTTGTTTTACTTATTCAGAAAAAGACAAGTGAAACTTGTGGAAGTATTCAACTTTCCTTAAGCTTTTAACAGGTTTATTAGGGTCCTTTTAAAAAATAATTTAATTTTAGCTTTTAACATTTACTTTTATAAGATTTTGAGTTCTAAATTTTCCCCCTCCCATCTTCTTTCCCCAAGATGACATGCAATCAGATATAGGCTATACATGTACAATCATATTAAACATATTTCCATATTAATCATATTGTGAAAGATGAATTAGAGCAAAAGGAAAAACAAAAAAACAAAAAAGAAACACACAAAAAAGTATTCTTTGATCTGCATTCCAACTCCATAGTTCTTTCTCTGGATGTGAATAACATTTTCCATCATGAGTCTTCTGGAATTGTCTTAGATCATTGCCCAGAAGAGCTAAGTTTAACAAAGTTAGTCATTACACAATGTTGCTATTACTGTGTACAATGTTCTCCTGGTTCAGCATTAATTCATGAAGGTTTTTCCAGGATTTTTTGAATCTGCCTGCTCACCATTTCTTATGGCACAATAATATTCCATTATATTCATATACTACAATTTGTTCAGTCATTCCCCAACTGATGGACATTTCCCTCAAGTTCCAGTTGTTTGCCACCACAAAAAGAGTTGCTATGAATATATTTGTACTTTTGTTTCTTTTTCCCTTTGTTATGGCCTTGTTAGGGTACAGAACTAGTAGCACTACTACTGGATTAAAAGTTATGCAAAGTTTTATACCCCTTTGGGCATCGTTTCAAATTATATCTAATTTGTGTACCCATTTGGACTTTATTCTGGTATACAGTGTCAGGTGTTGGTCTATGTCCAGTTTCTGCCAAACTATTTTCTAGTTTTCTTAGCAGTTTTTGTCAAACAATGAATTCTTTTCCAAGACGTTGGGGCCCCTGGGTGTGTCAAACAGTAGACTTGCTATAATCGTTGACTAATGTGTCTTGTGTACCTAATATGTTCCACTTATCTACCTCTTGTATTTCATAGTCAATACCAAGTGGTTTTGATGGGCTAGGTCACCTTCCCTAACATTTCTTTTCATTAATTCCTTTGATATTCTGGATCTTTTGTTCTTACAGATGAATATTTGTATTATTTTTTCTAGCTCTATAAAATAATTTTTGGTAGTTTGAGTGGTATGACACTGAATAAATAAATTAATTTAGGTAGAATTGTTATTTTTATTATGTTAGTTCAACCTACCCACGAACAATTGAAGTTTTTCCAATTATTTAGATCTGACTTTATTTGTGAAAAAAGTATCTTGTACTTGTGTTCATGTAGTCTCAGGGTTTTCTTTCTCTGGTAGACTCCTGAATATTTTACAGTATCTACAGTAACTTTAAGTGGGATTTCTCTTTCTGTCTCTTGCTGTTGGGCTTTGTCAGTAATATATAGAAATGCAGATGATTTATGTGGGTTTATTTTGTATCCTGCAACTTTGCTTAAATTCTTTATTATTTCAAGTAGGTTTTTAATTGATACTCTAGGATTCTCTAAGTATATCAACATATCATCTGTAAAAAATGATAACAGTTTTTTCTTTGCCTATTCTAATTCCTTCAATTTCTTTTTTTCTCTTATTGCTAAAGCTAATATTTCTAGTACCATATTGAATAACAGAGATGATAATGGACATCCTTGTTTCACCCTCAATCTTACTGGAAATGCATCTAACTTATCCCCATTACATAGAATACTTGCTGATAGTTGAAGGTAGATACTATTTATTATTTTAAGGAAGGATCCATTTATTCCCATGCTCTTCAATGTTTTCAATAGGAATTGGTGTTGTATTTTGTCAAAATCATCTTTTGAAATAATCATATGGTTTCTGTTAGATTTGTTGTTGATATAATCAATTTTGCTGACAGTTTTCCTAATATTGAATCAGCCTAGTATTCCTGGTATGAATCCTACATGATCAAAGTCTTTTATTCTTGTGATAAGTTGCTGTAATCTTTTTTGCTAACACCTTATTTAAAATTTTTGCATCTGTATTCATTAGGGAATTTGGTTTATAGTTTTCTTTCTCAGTTTTGTTTCTTCCCTATTTAGATAGGAGCACCATATTTGTATCATACAAATAATTTAGTAGGACTTCTTCACCAATTTTCCCAAATAGTCTATATAGTATTGGAATTAACTATTGTTTAAATGTTTGTTAGAATTCACTTGCAAATCCATCAGGCCCTTGAGCTTTTTTTCTAGGGAGTTCATTGAAGGTTTGCTCAATTTCTTTTTCTGAGATGGAGTTATTTAAGTATTTTAATTCCTTTTCTGTTAATCTGGGCAATTTGTATTTTTGTACATATTCATTCATATGGATGCTATTTGTAATAACTACACTGTTATCATAAAGGTTAATGTCTTCAGTAATTTTAATGGAAATTCCCTTTTATCTCTTTCTACTAGATTTTGTTGGTAGTGTACATATATACTGATGGTTCATGTGAGTTTATTTTCCATCCTGCAACTTTGCTGAAGTTAGGTCTTTCAACTATTTTTTCACTTGATTCTTTAGGGTTTTCAATTTATATGATCACATTATCTGTGAAGAGGGAGAGGTTTGTTTCCTTGTTGCTTATTTTTATTCCTTCAATTTCTTTTTCTTGTTTTATCACTATGGATATCTATATTGCTATAGCTAATATAATGTATAGAGGTAACATAACAGAGACAGCTAATTTTAAGATAGGTGCTGTTGGTTCCTGTACTTTCTAGTGTTTTCACCAGGAATGGTTAGTATTTTATTTAAAATAGTTGCATCGATATTCATTAAGGAAATTGATACTTTTTTTATAGTTTTCTTTGTTTTTGCTCTTTCTGATTTAAGTATCAATACCATATTTGTATCATAAAATTAATTTTGTGGTATTCCTTCTTTATCTAGTTTTTTTCCAAATAGTTTGTAGGGTATTGGAATTGTGTTCCTTAAATATTATGGAGAATTCATTTCTAAATATATCTATTCCTGGGGACCTTTTCTTAGACAGCCCAGTGATGGTCTGTTGAATTTCTTTTCCAAAGACTGGGTTATTTATATATCCTATTCCTCTTGTTTTAATCTAGGAAAATATGTATTTTATAAATACATATTTCACTTAGATTATTGGTTTTACTGGCCTATGATTGGTCAAAATAACTCCTAGCATTATTTTAATTTCATCTTCATTGGTGGTGTATATATGTCTTTCATTTTTGAAACTGTCAATTTGTTTTTCTTTTTTTTTAATAATCAAATGAAGCAGTAGCATATCTATTTTGTTGATTTTTTTTAACACCATCTTCTAGTTTCATTTCTTAGATCAATTGTTTTCTTATTTTCAGTTTTGTTATTCTCTCCTTTGATTTTCAGGATTTCCATTTTCATGTTTAATTGAGGATTTTTAATTTGTTTCATCTTTTTATTTATCCAAGGTTTTTGTTGTTAATTTTTAGTTTCTCTCTCTTACTGATGTATGTATTTAGATACCTTATTTTTCCCTTAAGTGTTGATTTGGCCAAATCCCACAAATTCTGGAAAGTTTTATCATTATTGTCATTCTGTTTGATAAAATTATTGATTGTTTCTATGATTTGCTCTTTGACCCACTCATTCTTTAGGATTTAGTTATTTAGTTTCCAATTAATTTTTACTCTATGCCTCCATTGCCCTTTATTAAATGTAATTTTATTGCAATATACTCTGAAATTTTCTGAATATTTCTGCTTTTATGCATTTGATGGCAGATTTTTATGCCTTAAAGCATTAATTTTTACTCTGATGAAATTTACAGCTGAGAAAAAGGTATACTTATTCTATTCCAATTCAGTTTTCTCCAGAGGTCTATCATATCTAACTTTTCTAAAAACCTATTCATATCCTTGACTTCTTTCTTATGTATTTTATGGTTAGTTTTATATGGTTAGTTTAACCCTGAGAGAGGAATGTTGAGGTCCCTCACTAGTACAGCTTTACTGTCAATGTTTTCCAGTAATTCATTTAACCTTTCCTTTAAGACTTTGAATGCTACACAATTTTGATGCACCTATGTTTAATGCTGTTATTACTTCATTGTCTATCATTCTTTTTAGTAACATACATTTTCTTTGTTCTTTCCTTTTAATTAGGTCTATTTTTGTTTTTGCTTCCTCTGAGATCACTCTTGCTTCCTTGCTATTTGTTTTTACTTTAGCTGAAGCATAATAAATTTTCTTCCAACCCCATATTTTAGCTTCATGTGTGTCTTTTTCTTTCAAGTGTATTTTTTTTTAGCAATATATTGATGGATTCTGGTTTCTAATCCATTCTGTTATCTCTTTCCATTTTATGGCTGAGTTCATCTCATTCACTTTCATAGTTATGATTACTAATTGGGCATTCTCTTCCATCTTTTCTTCTGTTTATTATTCTCTCCCTTCAAATCTGTTTTACTTCAAACTACTGCCTTCTTTTATCCACCCTCTCTGCTTTATCTTATCCCCTTCCTTCCTTCCCTTACATTTTTGGGTAAGATAAATTTCTATTACCAATTGAGATTGTGTATATAGTTTCCTTCTTTGAACCAATTTAGATGTGAGTAAGCTACAAGCATTGTATTCTCCATTCTCCCATTTCCCCCCACATTATAAAAGTTCTTCCTTTCATACCTCTTTTATGTGAGATAATTTCCTCCATTCTTCTCCATTTCTCCTGCTATCAGGGTATCCTTCTTTCTCTCCTTTTCAGGTTTTTTTTGTATCTTCCCAAGATAATTGACTCACCTCTATACTCTTTTTCTCTGTAGAAATCTTCTATCTGCCCTAATGATGATAAAGTTCTTGAAATATACACGTATCACCTTTCCATAAAGAAAGGTAAACAGTTTTCCCTTATTGAATCCTTTATGGTTACTCTTTGCTGTTTACCTTTTCATGCTTTTCTTGAGTCTTGTATTTGAAACTTGAAATTTTTATTCAGCTATAGTTTTTCATTGGGAATGCTTGAAGTCTTCTATTTCACTAAATATCATTTTTTTTCCTTGAAGGGTTACACTGAGGTTTGCTTTTAAGTTATGCTTGGTTGCAATCTCAACTCTTTTGCCTTCCAAAACATCATATTCCAAGCTCTCAGGGCAAACAGTATGCAATCTGATGTGATTCCTCATAAATTTCCATGATGCTAGGGTAGCTACTAAATCTTATGTGAGACTCACTGTAGCTTCATGATACTTGAATTTCTTTCTGACTGCTTGCAGAATTTTCTCTTTAACTTAGGAGTTCTGGAATTTGACTCCAGTATTCCTGAGAGTTTCATTTTTGGATCTCTTTCAGGGAGTGCTCAATATATTCTTACAATTTCTGTTTTACCCTCTGATTTTTGAACATCAGTACAGTTTTCCTTAACAATTTCTTGAAATATGATGTCTTTGACTATGGCTCTCAGGTAATCCAATAATTCCTAAATCATCTGTTTTTTATCTATTTTCCAAGTCAGTTATTTTTCCAATGAGGCATTTTGCATTTTCTTCTGTTTTTTGTTCTTCAGACTTTATTTTATTGTTTCTTGATGTCTCACAGAATTGTCAGCACACATTTACCCAATATTAAGAAGTTATTTTATTCAGTGAGCTTTTGTTCCTCTTTTTCCATTTAGCTAATTCTGCTTTTTAAGGAGTTATTTTTATTGGGATATTTTGTGCTTCTTTTACCAGGCTGTTTTCATAATTTTCTTCCCTTGTTTTCATTTCTTTGCCTATTTTTTTGTCTACCACTCTTATTTATTTTGAAAACATTTTTAATCCTTTTCCAGGAATTCTCATTTGTCTTCTTTCCAATTTTCCTCTTTCTTTGATGCCTTTAGCCTTTAGCTCTCTTGATTTCATTGTCTTCTGAGTTTGTGCCTTGATCTTCCTCATCACTTTTTATAGTCAATTACTTTTATCTGTTGTTTTTTTTTAATTTGCTCATTTCTTCATTTTTTTCTTGATTTGAAACTTAATGTTAATGTTAGCTCTGTTCTTGTCATGGAGGGGGGTGGGACCCTGTCTCAAATTTTAGTCTTCTTTGTATTGCTTTTTCAAAGCTAGTTCTAGGGACTTAGAAGTTTTCAGTATTTCCAAGGTATCTGGAGAGAGATAGGATCTCTGCTCTCTTTTCCTTACAAAGGAAGTCCTGGTCCTTTGGAATTACAATTAAAAACTGTTCCTCCAGGCCCCTGTTCCTCAGAGTCCCTGATCCCTTTTGACCAAAAGTGATACTGCTCATCAGAGCTTCCACTCCCTCTCGTCCAAAAATGCTCCTCTTCACCACTGAACTGTGGCTCAGAAGAGTGTAAGAGAGTATAAGTAATGGATTAGCCCAACAGTTGGCCTCAGAGCACCTAAAAATGTTCCTTCCTGCCCTTGAACTCTGATCCAGAATCAATTATAGGTAATAGAGGTACCAAACAGCATGTAGTTCTGCTTCCAGTTGTATCACAGGAGTCACCAGTAATGTCTTACTAGCTGTGAGGTCCCCTTACTGTCTCTGGCTTGAGAACTCCTAAATTGCTGCTGCTTCTATCACAACTACCTAGTCTCACCATGGGTGTTTCATCCAGGTGGATTCTAAGTAAACCTCCCTTCCCAATCCCACCCCCTTGTCACAGATCTCTCTTTCTCCTCCTATGTTGTCTTGACCTCACTAGAAGAATGTCTCACTGTATTTTTTTTTGGCTCTGATACTCCAGAATCTAATTCAAGGCCTTATTTTATAATTCTTTGAAGGGGAATGTTGGGAGCACTCAGCTGAGTACTTGCTTTACTCTACCATCTTGACTCTACCCCTGGAAGTCCTAGCTTATTAAATTACGATTTTCCGGTCTGTTATAGATAGACCACACTTCTCATTTGCTAGTCTTATTCCTCTTTCCACATACTCTGTGATCCAGTCTGTATCACTAACCTCCTTCCTCTTCATCCCACTAGGCATTCCATCTCCAGACTGCTAGCATTTTTACTGGCTATTTATCTACACCTGTAGCTACATCTGTAGCACTTTTCTTACTAATCTCTGCCTCCTGACTTCTCTAGATTCCTTCAAGCTAAAATCTTTCCTTTTGTTATCCCCCTTAAAGCTATTGCCTTTCCTCTTTTCATTTCCCCCATATTATTCTTTATAGATCTCGGTTGTACAAAGTTGTTTGCATTTTATCTCCTTCATTAGACTTCAGGAAGTATCTTTTGCCTTTTTAGTGTTGCCGATGCTTACTACATTACCTAATACACAGTAGAAACTTGATAAATGCGTATTGAATGACTGTCAATAATAATTATGTGAGGATCAATAGAAACTAATTATGAAACTGTTGATGATTTCCTGTGAGGAACAAGATTATGAATAGACGGGATGTCAAAGTGGATTTGCTTTTGATAAAGGTCACTTAGTCTATGTCAGCGTAACAAGGAGAATCAGATATTACATGGGATGGATATGAAAGAGGGGGTAGATAGTACACAATCTGATGTGATTCCTCACAAATTTCCATGGTACTAGGGTTCTGGACCGCAGACCCATACAATGGACACAATTTTTTTGAACACTTATTCTAGAGTATTAGTGGGAGCAAGAGAGTATAAATGATGCTGGTGAATCATTAATCAACTGGGGCCTTTAAGTGTTTTGAAATAGACCATATAGTGTTAATGAGTGCTGTGAGAATAGAAAGAGATGGTTGCTCATTCATTTCAGTCATATATGACTCTCTGTAAGCCTATTAGGAATTTTCTTGACAAAGACAATGAAGTGTTTTGCCATTTCCTTTTACAGCTCATTTTGCTCATGAGGAAAAAAGCTTAAGTGACTTGCTCAGGGTCACACAGCTAAGAAGTCTCTGAGGCTGGATTTGAACTCAGGTCTTCCTGACTCTAGGCTCAGTGCTCTATATACTGGGTCACCTGGTTATCAGGAAGAGGGACAAGTTAATTTAAAAGGAATAGTGAATCTGTTCTGTCCATGATTTTAGGACCTGATTGATTCTTGCTGCGTATATTTATTGTAAAAAGTGTTTGTGAGTGTTCATGGGCATATTTGTTTTATCTACTTGGATGTTACTCTAGAACCCACAAATGAGAACTAGTACATGTTGATGATAATATTTTGGGTATATCCAGGTATTAACTGGCTTAACTTAGTGCCAATCACCTTATTCCTAGATAACAGGTTTTCAGAATAGGGATCAGCACAGAAAATTCTAAAGAACTGATATGTTGTCAAACAAAAATTAGTCTGATATTTTTTGATGAATAGTTGATAATACAGGAAAGTTAATGTGAATTTCATCATATTTTCTTTAGTGATCTTATTGTTTTTTTCATTTCCGGTTTATTCTATATTAAATGCCACTGAACCATTCTTAGTTTTACTTGCATATGGCCAATTTCCAGTTGGCTTTTGAAAGTTGTTTATCTTCCCAAGAATAAAATTCTATATTTTTCCTTATCATCATTTATATAGGAGTAGGGATTACTTTCTTGGCATGGGAAAGTTCAGAATAGTCAGACTCAAAAATATTCTATATGAGAACTGTTTTAAGGAACAAAGAATGCCTGGCCTGGGAAATAAATAAAAAAGAATGTGGGGAGAAGCTGCCTTCAACTATGAAGGGGACAAGATGGATTGTGTAACATAAATTAGTCTCTTTCTGTTTGTTCCCCAAGAGCAGAACTAGAACCAGCGGATACAAGTTACCAAGAGGAAATTTAAACTTAATATAAGAAAAACTTTCTTACAATTAGGACTGTCCAGAAAAGGAGAGCTTGCTACTTGGAGCAGTACAATCTAGAATTTTCAAGAGGAAGCTGGAAGCCTGTCAGGTATATTGTTGTTTCAGGTAGAGAAATAGCTAAATGATTTCTAAGGTTTCTTTCAAATCTAAGATTCTCTGATTCCATTTGTTTCCAGCATCTTCCTGAGATCTCTTTTGATTCTGCATTCACCAAGGCAATCATCCCACTACATGCATAAGAACAAAATTAAAGTAATATATCTAATTGTGTATTTCACATCCAAAAACGGACATGGAGAACTTGAATAGATTTCAGAGAATCACAAAAGTGAGGAAAGGAATGGTGAAAAAAAGTTTAAACATTGTCCTGCCAACAGACTTCATTTGTTTTCTAAGTACTATACCAAGAAGGGAAAGGCTTGTTACCAGTAGGTTGACTATTGCATGGTGAATTCTTTGGCCAAGGAAAGTTATGAAATAAAGGAAAATGCAAAATGGCCCTCAGTTCAGTGTGTCTTTCTTTTGCTTTTTTCAGACACTGAGGGAGAATAAAAGAAAAAGGAATTAGAGGATGCTTAGAGTTGCACAATTTTTAATGTATTTATAAATATTAACCTGTTGATACTTTAAATGAGAGATCTTTATTCAGTGTTCAATTCATGGACACATTACTAGAAAATCTCAATCATATCAATATTGAAACTCTTGCTACAGATGAAAACTGAAGGAAAAATGAAGTTGCAGCTAAATTCAAAATGATAGGCACTTCTTAAAGAAACAGCTAAAAGACTGGTGAAATTCATTTGGTCACATGTCCAAAGCTAACAAGAAATATTATTTCCTAGAATGCCTGGTTGTCAATACACTGAGTTGTCCATCATGATAAGTAGTTGCAAAAATATCACCTTACATAGAATTATAGTTTACATGTCTACATTTGTTACAGAGAATGAAGAAATAGAGAAATTCTATAAAGAAATTGATAGGACCCTCTAAATTAGAATAGCTTCAATGCAAAGGAAAACAGAGGACACAGTGACAAAAACTATGTTACAAACTATGGTTCTTGAGGAAGGGATGATATACCAAAGGTTATTAGACTATACAGAAGACTAGTGATAATGAAGACTTTCTCCTACAAAATCATCAGAAAGTATTGGACACTGCTCAAGAAGTGCAAATATTTAAAAACGAAACTAATTATTCTTAATATATAGGAAAATGTACTTATTTATGAAAGTCTTTTCTAAATTAGCTTTGTGTGGACAGTCAAATTAAACTTTAGAGTATTTGGTTGGGGATTTTAAATTATTCTTTTTTTAAGTTGCATGCTCAATTCAGCATTTAGAGATATAAATACTACTTTTAGTACTTCTTTGGCCACATTTCACAAAATCTGGGATGTTGTCATTCTGTTTAATGAAATAGTTGACTGATTTATTCTTTGACCCACTCATTTCTTCGTATTAGAGTACTTAGTTTCTAATTAACTTTTAAACTATATCTCCATGGTCCTTTATTGAATGTAATTTTATTTCATTGCATTCTGAAAAAGGTGCATTTAATTACTTCTGCTTTCTGCATTTGCTTGTGATTTTTTATGACCTAAAATATGATCAATTTTTGTTTAAAAGTACAACTACATACAGTTGAGAAAAAGTTGTAATCTTTTCTATTTCTATTGACTTTTCTCAGAGGTCTTTCATATCTAAGTGTATCTTTTTCTAACTTTTCTAAGTTTCTATTCATCTCCTTGAATTCTTTCTTATTTATTTCATGGTTAGATTTATCTAGCCCTGAGAGGGGAAAGTTGAGGTCCCCTGTTGAGTATACTTTTACTGTCTCATTTTCCTGTAATTCATTTAGTTTTTCCTTCAAGAATTTGATGTTATGCTATTTGGTAGACATATATTTAATATTGATATGACTTCATTATCTATGATTCCATTTAGCAACACATAGTTCCCCTGCTTATCCTTTTAATTGAATGCATTTTTGCTTTTCCTTTTAGTTCATGGTTGTCACTCCTGCCTTTATGACTTCAGCTGAAGCATAGTTGATTCCGTTGTAGCCCTTATTTTAGCTCTCTGGTGTCTCTCTGCTTCAAGTGATTTTCTTGTAAACAATATATTATTAGAGTGTTGTTTCTAATGTACTCTGTTATCTACTTCTGCTTTATGGGTGAGTCCATACCATTCATCTTCAATTTTTCCAGTAGAATAGTCTTGTTTGTAATCCCACCTCTTTTGTTTTCTGGAATGTCATGTTCTAAATTCTCTGCTCTTTCTTGTGGTAGTTGCTAAATCTTGTGTTATCCTGACCATGGCTCCACGTTATTTGAAAGGTTTAGTTTTGGTTGCTTGAAATAATTTCTCTTTATCCTGGGAGGCCTGGAATTTGTCTATAATATTCCTGAGAGTTTACATTTTGAGATCTGCTTCAGGAGGTGAATGAAGGATTCTTTCTATTTCTGTTTTATCCTCTGGTGTCCTTGACAATTTCTTTAAAAATGATGTCCAGGCTTTTTCTTTGATTATGGCTTTGGGTAATCCATTTATTCTTAATTTATCTCTCCTTGATCTACTTTCCAAGTTACTTGTTTTTCCAATGAGATATCTCACATTTTCTTCTATTTTTTTATTCTTTTGATTTTTTTTAAAGTTGTTTATTGATGTCTTATGGGGTTATTAGCTTCCATTTGCCCCCATTCTAATTTCAAGGACTTTTTTTTCCTCAGTGAGCATTTGTAACTCTTTTTCCATTTGCAATTCTGCTTTTTAAGGATTTATCTTTATCAGTGAACTTTCGTATCTCTTTTTCCCATTTAACCCATTCTATTTTAAGTTATTTTCTTTAGTATTTTTGTTCTTAGTAACCAATATTAATTATCTTTTCACCATTTTCTTCCTTTGCTTTCATTTCTTAACTATTTCTTTTCTATCAATCTTATTTGATTTTAAAAATCATATTTTTAGCTCTTCCAAAAATTCTTGTTGGGCTTATGCCTAATTCACTTTTTTCATCTATGAGGCTTTGTTTGTAACTATTTTGACTTCCTTGTCTTCTTCTCAGTTTTTGATGATGTCTTCTGTCACCATAGTTATTTGGTTGGTTATCTGTTCTTAAAGAGAACCAAAATGACATCACTATGATAAATTCAAATTTCAATATGTCTGACTGTGGTTGATCACACCAATACAACAATGAGGTCAGCACAGTGGCTCTGTAGATCTTCAGTTTGGTGGTAAGTCTAATACCTCTTCTCTCCCATACTTTCCTTCAGAGACTCCCAAACACTGAGCTAGCTCTGGCAATGCATGCATCCACCTCATTGTCAATGTGTACATCCCTAGAAAGTACACCACCAAGGTAAATGAACTTATACACAGCATTCAAAACTTCTCCATTTACTGTAATTGATGATTCCACGTAGGGATGGTGTCATGGTGGCTGATGGAGCACTTATGTTTTCTTGATGTTAATTGTTAGACCAAAATTAGCATAAGAAGGAGAGAATTGATCCATCTTAGCTTCAGAGATTGCATTGAGTGCACAGTCATCGACAAATAGAAAATCATGCACCAACATTCTCTCCCCTTTGGTCTTGGCTTGTAGCCTTTTCAAATTAAAGAATTTACCATCAGTGTGGTAGCTGACCTTGATGCCATGTTCATCTTCATTGAAAGCATTTGACAACATGGCTAAAAACATTGTGCTAAAAATCATGAGAGCAAGCACACAGCCTTATTTCAACTCCATTGGCACAGGAGCATTGCCCACTATCCAGAACCTGGGAAAGCATGCCATCATGAAATAGATGTAATACTGATGAAATTCTCCGGGCAACCAAATTTTGACATAAATTTCCATAACTAACAGTATCAGAGCCTTGGTAAGATCTACAAACATTGTGTCCAGACTTCTGTTCTACTCCTGGCAGTTTCTCCTTGTTGTTCTCCTTTGTTGTCAAGCAACAAACACCATGTTGACTGCTCCTCTGCTCTTTCTGAAGTCACATTGGCTCTCAGGTAGATGACCATTTTCCAGGTGAAAGATCATCCTATTAAAGAGGACTCTGGCAAGAATCTTGCCAGCAGTGACTAAGAAAGAGACTCCCTCACTTCAGCCCCCCCACCCTCCACCCTCATGATTGTCGCAGGACAATCTATTTCCTTTACCTTTATATGTGTGAAGAATATGTCCATATATTAAGTACATAAGAAGTAAAATACCAAATTTCTTGAATTGAAGGATCAAATAGTAGAAGAAAAGAAAAGAAAACTAATGGCTTTCAGAGAAGGAAAGGTACAATAAAGTAGAGAAGAAAAATTGTGTTTCAAGGTAGTTGAATAACCAGATTTCTTAAAGAAACTTAATTAGAGACTGGGGATACAGCATTTCCTGCTGAAAACTTCTGACTGCCTTAATTCTTCTGTTATAGTACCTTTAAAAATCAAATAAAGAAATCAATGAATACAAAAGTAGGGGATAGTCAGAAAAAAATCACAAAGTCCTTTAGAACAAAAATTGTTGAAAATATGATAAATAAATTCTCATTCTTCTTCAAATGATTCTCCATGCTAGGCTTACTTTTTTGGGGTTATATTCATTTTTTCCCACATACTGTAAGGGATGTCAATGAATATGAAACTATTGTAGGAGAAAAAAACAGCAACATAACTAGATACTAGATCTGCTTTGCCAACACTTTACAGTACTGAGTTCATTCCCTGCCAGAAACTCAATATCATTAGCTCTTCTAGGCAATATTAATTTGGATCATACAGTAGAGGTACTAAGTTCAGAAAAGCAGTAGGAATAATTACTAAAATAAAATTGTCTCTAATTGATTCTGCAGTTAAAGAGCAGGTGCATGGAGGGGAAGAAAAGGGAGAGGCCAAGTGACTTCTTCAGAATTCAGGGAAGAGATATTATGAGAAGATTATATCACAAGTACATGTGTTCAGAAGCATAAAACCCCAAAGAATACTTGGTAATGAAAAAAGCTTATCTGAACAAAAATGCACAAAAGGAGAAATCCAAGAACACATGCTTAGAGGAGATTAAAAAGGTAAGATGAGATGAGGATGTCTGAAAAAGGAACTCACAAACCTGAAAAGAATTGAAGTTATCCATCAAAGATTCAATCATGATTTACAGTCCAGGTGCTTCCCTCCTGGTTTTATTAGCATAAGAAAAGTAATGAAAAAAGTCTTTTGCTAAAATGAAAGCTACCTTTGTGGCCATGCCACCTTGGGGTGGGATAGCATTGTTAAGCTCCTTGTGAGCAGAAAGCTGTCTATCCATTATCTTTCTTGGTTTTTCCATTATGCCAGGACTGATGTCCATGGAAATGAAAGATTTAAAGGGAATATCTCCAGAGAAAGCAAAATGAGAATTCAAACAATATAGTTAGTTTAGAGTAGGCAATGGGAGAAGTCCATTTTATTCCTTTCAAATTCTCAGTTGCTCTGGAGAGCCATCACCCGTATTACTATAAAGTGAATTTAGCTATACACGTTTTGTTAACTATTATTGCTTTCTTCATTTTCATGAAGACAGTGTTCATTTAGTTTTGTCTGAAAAAAGTGGGTTTGGGGCAACAAGGCTGGAGTAAAATTATCTTTTGATATTTCAGATGAGTTTTTATTTTGGAAAGCATACACAGATGTCTTTTTTTTTCTTTTTGGAAAGATGAAGGGTTGGGAATTGAGCCTGCAAAGGGAAGACTATAAATTTTAACAAGTTTAAGACTGTAGAGTTTTTACTTTTGCTCAAGACTATTAGAATCCAAATTTTCATCTTTGCTTTTCATCAATGGCATGAATTTATCCAGACAATCAAGCATTTATCAAATACTTAGTATGTTTTGCCTGCTGTTCTAAATTCTGATCATATGATGGAATGTGAATTTGTTAGCCAATCAGCTTTTTTTTCTTTTTTTTGGTGCCAGGCATTGTGCTAAACTGAAAATATAAAGAAAGACAAAACCATAGTCCCTCCCCTCAAGGAACTTACATTCTAATGAGGAAACAACATGGAAACATTTATGTATATGCATGCTAAATGAAATAGCTCTTGTCTTCTAGAAGATTCTATTCTCATGGTGGAGACAATATGCAAATGATATGTACATGCAAGATATATAGCATGCAAATGGGATATAATTTTAGAAGGAAGTAATAGTGTTGAAGGGACTTCTTCACCCTCTTAGAGAGATTTAAGCAGAGAATGGAATGAGTCCAGTGAAGCTGGGAGGCAGAGGGATATTTATTTCAGAATTGTGAATAATAGACCACAGAGGCTAATCTTTTAGAGAAAACACCCAGTAGGCAAACAGTGGTACGAAATACCTTTGTGGCAAAAGTGAATTGCATACAGTCTATGACTATGTCACAATTTAAAAACATAAAGCAGCAACGTAACCAGTTATCGTGTAATTACTACTTTTCACCCTCCCCCTATAGTTGCAATATTATTTTCTTATTATCACTATTTGTCATTACTTTTGTAGTATCTTGCCAAATAATATGCAAAAAATATTCACATTAATGAAGTCCAGTTAGAAGCTGTTAGAATATGAAAATCAAAGTACATTAAAAGGAAAAAGTTCTAGAAATATAATGAGATACTATTGCTACTTTTCTATGGCATGGAAAAATAAAGTACTATGAAGATTTGTATCTAAATAAAGAACTTGGGAGAAAATAAGTCTGAGTTCAAAGTCCTCCATTTTTCACAACTATCCACATCACACCAAAACAAGCATTCAATTCACTTTTTTAATGAGTGTCAAGCTGTTCCTTTGACCTTATATAAGTAAACAAAAGTACTGGTTAATAGTTTGAGACAGAAATCCTGTTTGACTTCTGCTCTAAGGAAGTCAAAGACAGAAAGGTCTCATGTATACCCAAATAACGATTGTGGCATGTTTATTATAGCAGAAAAAAAACAAACCCCAGAAAAAAATATCCATTGATTTACTGATCATATGAATATCAGTCAGTCAATAAGCTTTTTGTCTGGGGTGGGGGATTGCCAGGAATTATGCTAAGCTGGGAGTACACAGAAAGGCAAAGCCATAGTCCCTGCTTTCAAGGATCTTCCATTCTAAGAGGGAAACAACATGTAAACATTTATGTACGTGCAAGATAAATGAAGAATAGATAGGTGGTGATCACAGAAAGGAAGGCACCTGAAGTTGTAGGTACTGGGAAAAGTCACTTGAAATGAATAGATTTGACAATACATTGTATATTTGGGTAAATGTGAATGACACTAATGTTGGAATCCAGGGTAACTGCGAAGGATGGTCACAGTAACAAGAAAGTTGGCGGAGAGGTAAAGAGATCAAGCATTTATTAAGTTCCAGGCAATGTGACATATAAAATGCTTTACACATATTATCTCACTTGGTCTTCATAATAATCCTGTGAGGAAGGTGTTATTACACCCATCAGACAGTTGAATATACTGAAGCAGATGGAGTTATATGGTGCCTAGGGTCTTAAAACTATTTAGTATCTGAAGCTGGATTTGAACTCTGGTCTCCCAGACTTCCAGGACCTGCACTTTATCTACTGTTCCCTCTACCTGGCTGAAGAAGGGAGGGTTGTAGGAAAAAGATAATTAATTCTGTTTTGTAAAAGAATGCTATTGTACTATAAAAACTACAAATATAAAGAATTCAGAGAAACATGGGGTATCTTGTATAAAGTCATATGAGTAGAAGCAGAGGAAAAATATACATGCCTGAAATAATAAATAACAGGCTAAAATTTAAAATATATAAACAAAATAAAATAATAAAAGTGTAAAGAGCAGAAAAAGGAAACTGCATTTTGTCATCGTACTGACTAGTCATTCCAATGACCAGATGAGAAGGACCTCCCTCTTTGCTTGGAGAGACGATGAACTGTTGTTTCCCTGATGGTCGTAATTATGAATAACAGACAGAAATGTCAATTACCAGTGATGCACATACTGTCAGTCAAATTGCCGAACTTGTTGGTTTTACTTAATTGGTTGTTGTTGTTGTTGTTACAAGGGAAGGATGAATGAATGATTAGTGATTGGGGTAGAGGGGGAGGGGAGGAAAGTTGTAACCAGAAAAAGAAAAACTAATGTAGAAATAAATTTTCAGTATATTTTTAAAGCAAATTGTCAAGCAGCTCCTGTGACTCTTTTAATAATCATACATAATATTGACTGCTTGTTTGAATTTTCTTCTTTTCTATCAGCTGTTCTGGTCTTTCATACACTCTTGGCTTAACTTTGATTCAAATTGGTTAACATCTGTGCACCTGTTTCTTCATGTATAAATTGTGGAGATTTGTCTGAAACTTTAGTATGGCACAGAAGGTAATCTGAAGTGTGATGAATGTTATCAATAGCATTTTGGCGAAGAGGATGTAGTCCACAAATACGTTAAAAATAATTTGTCTTCACAGAAATATTACTTTGACTATACTACTAAGGAACTTAGAAACTAGTATTTTAAAGGGGAAATAGCATAAGGCATGAGAGAATAGCCTTGTGTTCAGAGCAGTCCAACATATAGCTCATTAAACTATTTTCTGGGATGGAAAGGAATCACTTCAAGGACTGAATAATTTTTATTTTTATATTGCCCTATGACTCATTGTAGAAAGGCATTCTTCAGACTGATGGATAGTGACAATGTAAAACTTCATTGAAATTGCAAGCTTATTATTGTTCAAATAATAAAAAAGTTGTAAACTATTGACCTTTTCCAGATACTCTGCTAGATTTTTTTTCATGTCAAGCTGTCCAAGAGAAATGCCAGAAACCAAGAATTCGTAATCCTATGCAATTGCAAAGTGTAATTGCACTTCTGGAACGTGATTAAGACAGAAATAGAAGCTGCATAAACATCACATTGTGACCTTTTTTCCCCTCACCCCTTTTGGTGATAAGAGTTTATAAATAAGATAACTGAATGCCCACTTCCTCCAGCCTTTGCACTTCTCTCTAAAAAAATAAATAAATAAAGACTAAGAAGGCAGGTTATAAGGTACTTGATGCATACAAATATTAATCTAAAAAATAGAATCAGTGTTCCAAAAAGTCACAATAAGCATCTTGCGTACCACCCCCTCAATTTATCTTGTCAATGATAATTCAGCAATAAACGTTATTACCCAAAGTCAAGATCTGTTCTTAAGTGGAAGCCTCTATCTTTCCCAGCCCTACAGAAAAACAAGGAAGATATAAACTAAAAAGGGTTATATAAGAATTTAATTTATTCTCCCCCATTTTACAGATGAGTATCTTGGCTCTGGAAAGATGAAATTACTTATCCAATGTTATACAGTGTGTTACTGACAGAGTTGTGGCCAGATCTTAAGTTTCTTCATGCCAGATCCTATTTTCTCTGTGATAATATGGTTTTCCAACTTCATTCTCCAACTACCCCACAAGACTAAAAATAACAAAAGAAAGAAATAAAAATCCACTCTTTGTTTTGGGAGAAGCCCAGTTAGATTTAAAGGGAAGCAGTAAAATATGCCGCAGCTTCAAGCAATGGTACAGATCAACTGTTGTCTTTTCTCCTTGCCTTGCCCTTTCTCTTGGGGAGATAAATAATAACTAGCAGCCCCACTTGCCACAAAAATGCCCTGTTGTAGTCAATGGAAGGAAGAAAGAAAGATGCCAGCATGATGTGGGTTGCTTTATTTTGTCCTTCTGTGGCTTTTTTTCTGGCGGCTGATGGTGTTAGAGAAGGGATTTTGTTAATTGGAGTGTAACATGGTTTAACTGAATTTCCTAAGGTTTCGATCACTACTTAGGTGGTAAATCTCATGAACTGATCCCCCTTCCCCTCCTCAGAAAGGAAACCTGGAAAACTTCAATAGTGTTGAAAATCACAACCACCCATCACTAAAGAAAAAAATCAATAAAATTTTGATACAAAAACACTGAAAATATTTCATTGATTTAAATATTCATTCAAATATTAAAGTGGTATCTATTGATTCAACCATTTTTTTTCAGGAATGGATGCCAACAATCCATTCATTTCTGAATAGCATAGCATTGAATGGGGGTTCCAAAAGAGTGAGAATTATAGTTCCTATAATAGAAAGAATACAATTAATCCCTAGCCCCATTTTCCTAAAATTTTTTTGAGATTTTCATTGATCTCTACAGATTTTTGCTACTTCAGTCTATTAGCCAGCAACAAGAAGAAATGCTTTAAGTGGCTCTTTAGCCCTATGTTAACTCTGTGGGAGAAGAGAGCCAGAAGAAATGTGAATGGGGTTCCTCCTTGAACCCATTATTTCTCAAAACTATGTTCTATTTGGGACCTCACTCTACCATATCTTGTGTAGGATTGGAGTCAGGTAATATAGTGTAAAGATCACATCTTCCAAAGATGTTTCTGAGAACCTTTATTGATCCATTTGATTTTGTATACTTGTAGCGGCCTCAGTTTACTCAGGCCGCTACAAGTATACAAAATCAAATGGATCAATAATCAGTTTACTCAGTTACTAAAATGGAGATAATAAAATCATCTACCTTCCAGTGTTGTTGTGAGATTCAAATAAGATATTATTTGTAAAGTGCTTGGCACAATGCCTGGCACACAACAGGCAGCTAATAAATGCTCGTTCTTTCTCCTCTTCCATTATAGAAGCAAGGACACACAGAACTTCTACCTTTTTCCTTCTGATGCATCTTTCTATCCAGTTCTTCCCCACACCATCCCATTGCCTCACTCCTAAAAGACCTCCTAACTGCAAACTCTTAGAACGATGCAGGGAATAAATGATTTTAAGTTTTAACGATAGTGTAATTTCTTTTGTGGTCATTTTCCCTTCCCATGAATTACAGTTTCCCTTTATCTCTTAGCAAAAGCCATAAATCTCCCTTATTGTTGCTTTTCCATATTTATTTCCTTTCGTTGTTGTCATTTCTCTGGATTTGAGGGAATGAGCCTGGAAACACAATCAGTTTTTCTTACTCATTCCTTTATATTTACCAGTAAATGCTCTCTAAATGGATGTTTATGTGGTAAAGGTTAACCTACCTAACCCTCCCTTTTCCCAAAAAAAAAAGAAGTGAAAGTGGAGTCTAAGACATAATTTGTGAATTTAAATGGGATTTACTGAAATACATAGCATTGCCAATCAGGTCCCAAGAATATGGAAAGAGGTGCTGGAATTGCATTGTCTCCTGCTGTTGCTTCCTGGTCTCTAATGGGACTTGCCCAGATTCATGGAGTCAGTAAGTGTTTAAAGCTACATTTGAACATAGGTCTTCCTAAGCCCAAGTGCTACAATCTTGCCCACCAAGGATGCTCTTTCTCTTAGACTACAGCCCAAGATCAGAGAATATGTATAGGGGCAAATGAGCTAATAAGAATAAATATCAAATGATATATCATATGATCTTGATCTCAGTGAAAAACTAAGGTCATCTCCCAAGAGTTGGAAGTGCTAAAAAATGAAGAACGAATTATAGACATCTTTCTTTAGGTAGTATCATTCTGCCCTACATTGATGTAGACAGATATGTAGAGTTCCTAATTTCCAAGACAATGATTTTCAACCTAATATTGACTTAATATGGCATTTTTGCTTGAATATGTAGCATTTCTTCCTATTAAAATGGATGCATGTACATATTAAAATTTTAAGTATATTATTACTGTGCATTGCCATTTATTTTGAAAAGTTTGAAATATCTACTTAAGACAATTGTAATAACCTGGGGTATCACATGCGTGCAAATGTGTAATGGCAGCTTTAGGAACTTAAGGGAGAGGTCTAGTTGGTATATTTACAGAAACAAATATAAGAAAAGCATATCTTTAAATAACAGATTTTGTTATTTAAATGGAAAAAGGGAGCATTACTTGTATAGTTGAAAAAAAACCACTTGGATTTGGAATCAGGTCAGACTTTAAGTTCTGGTGCAGCTATGTTTTACCTATGTGACCTTGGATGAATCACTTTGGGTGTCAAGTTCATTATTTACATAGCAGGTCTGATTATGGCTAAAATTTCATTCCTTTCTGGAGTCTTATTTCCATGCTTTAATGCTTCAAAATCATTCTCAATTGACCAATCAACAAGCATTGATTAAGTGCCTACTACTTAATATAATTTTTCTAGGCTCTTGAAATATAAAGGCAAAAATCAAGTAGTTCTCTTTTTTGCCCTTATCTAGAATTGCCTATAAGAAATCCCCCAAAGCCGTTCATGTAATCTGTGTCTACCTCTCCATACCCAAACACAACTAAACAAGTCTCTTGATCCTGCAGAAGCACTGGAGGTAACAAAGCAGATGGTATATAGGATAGACTTTATTCCATTCCACAGAAAACACATAAAAAAAAGACAACAAACTGTGAATACAATTCCATTCTTTTTCCAATAAGTCCCATCTTTTCCCTCAGAACCCTATGGAGTCTCCCAGATTCACAATGCTATTTGTACTCCCTTGGAAGGATAATATCTTTGAGAGACAACACAACATTATGAGGAATGTCTCTCTTACTGCAGATATAAATATAGGCCTATGGTATTCTTTTATTGCTGTAAGGGCTTTATGAAAGAGTATTGCAATATCTCTTTTAAGACATTCCCAATCTTTCCATTGGAATATATCATCAATAGCCCAAACAAAAATCACTGCGTACATTTATCAACATAATGAGAAAACTTCCCTGATAACTCCCTCCTCAAGAATCCAAAGCCAACTTCTCTCCAAATCCTAAATCACTCTTTGTAGTAAGTTGGGCACTAATATTTTCTACAGCAACCAGGTATTAAGTAGTAGGTAACCAATATTCCAAAACAGATAGATTTGAGAAATGGAAAAAGCACTTGATTTGTTGTCAGTAGAATTTCATGTGTGAATCCAGCCTCTGCCACTTTCCAGTTGTTTTTAACGAGTTTTGAGTCTTAATTTCTTCATTAGTCAAACGGGCAGCATCACAAGTGTAGGACCTCAGAGGTGTGTGTGTTGTAGTAGACAGAAATTAAGTGTTGGAGCCCAGCAGATCTGAATGGAAATATACCAGTCATAATATTCTGATTCCAGTCATGATGACCACTTTGTTTAAGCTCTCAGGATCCCCAAGAAAATCTCTAAGACTTTGCATGGCAGACTTGTTGCTGACCTGAATTAGTATAGGGAGCTTCACCAGGACTTCCTTGTGGCAATGAAATCACATCTTCTGATGCCCTCCCCTCTTACAATCACGCATTCCATATGCTCTTTTTTTGAGAGAATCAGTGCGATGATTTATGTTTTATGCTTTGAAACTTCTAAAGCATGATATTTTCATCTACTATAATAATCATCTACTCAGTGAACATGAGACAGAGAGCAAATAGTCAAAGTAGCCCTTTTAATAGGTGATAAATCAATCAATTTGTATTTATTAGGTGTTTGTTTTGTGCTAGGCTCTAAACTAGGCAATGAGAATACCAGTATGAGCAATATAACAATCCCATCTTCATGAGGAACTTAGATTTAAATGGGACAGACAGCAAGTACCTATAAAATCTATGAAGTATAAATATCAAGTTAATAAATACAAATATATGTAAAGAAGTTTAAATACTATGTAGAGGAGGGCATTAGCAATTGGGTAAATCAGGAAAGGCCTCTTGCAGATGCTGCCTGAGCTACATCTTAAAGGAAAAGAAGAACTCTATGAGACAGAATTAAGGAGGGAGTGCATTCCAGGCATGGGCACTGAGCAGTGAAAAGACAGGGTAGGAGAGATGGAGCGTATAAGGATTAGAGATAAGGTCAGTTTGTCTGGATGAAGGACTGCAGGAGGGGGAGTAACATCCAAGGAGGGAGATTGAAAGATAGATTGAGAACAGCTAGTATAAGGTTTTTGTGTTTTTGTTTTTTGTATTTTAAAAGCAGAACAGAAAATACTATTGTGCTATAAGAAATGACTAGCAGGAAGAATTCAGAAAAGACTTACATGAACTGAAGCTGAGTGAAGTGAGCAGAACCAGGAAAACATTGTACACAGCAATAGCCACATTGTGTGATGAATGACTTTAATAGACTTACCTTTTTTCAGCAATGCAAGGACCTGGAACAACTCCAAAAGACTCATGGTGGAAAATGCCATCTACATCCAGAGAAAGAAACATGGAGTCTGAATGAAAATCAAAGCTTTCTATTTGCTCTGTTTTTTGGTATTGTTTTGCTTTTTCTGTCTCATGGTTCCTCCCACTCATCATAATTCTTCTATACAACATGAATAATATTTTAAAAAGCTAAACAGAAAATTAAGGCAAGACTGTCTCCCTACCCCATACCCCCACATCCTGGTGGGGGTCCAGAAACTAGAAGAATAACTCTAGTTTTGTCATTTTTATTGGGTTGGGAAAGAGAAACCAATTCTCTTGTTGACCCAAACAAGACATCTTTACTGTTGTTAATTTACCTGAGCCTTAGAGATCTGGGAATAACAGTAGCAGTTGAAGATCTGGGGAATTTTTATATCACTCCTGCCCTGGCAGATGTCATTGGACTGCCAATCAGATGCCAGAATCTTTTTTAGCAACTATGATGTGGTGTTTATAGACCTCTCTACTCTCTTCTCATTGCTTCTGGATTTATTAAGTCATAAAATTATGTCCTGTAGTGTCTAATAGTTTACTAAGCTACAAACTCATATTCATCATTGAATGATGTATAACATTTTACTTTCTACCTTAAGTGCCACTGAAATCCTATTTTCATGCCCTATCATTGTATGAGAGTGCTCATAGTGTCTTAAAAACAAAGCTTTTAGAATGTAGGCATAAGCTGGTCCTATTAAGGTGAAAAGATTTACAGAATGGACCTGGGATTTTGTCTATTTTTCTATGATCCACCCAGCTAAACACAGAGAAGCATCACAAAAAGTTTGGCAAGTAGGTGATGGACTTGTTTTTGGTTGCAACCTCACATGAAACTATGTACTAACATGTAGAAAGTGTCAAAAGGACACTTTTGACATTGGGGAGAATATCTGCAGCCATGGACTCCAAGATCTATGAAGTATTAAAGTAACAAGTATTTTTTTTTAATTCTTTCCTCTAAAATACTCTGTTCATTTCAGTTATATCATTTTGTCATGTTGCCTTGGAGAACTGGTGGTGGTAGGGGAAAAGTTTTCATTAGCAACAGTTTCTGAATATTTTGCATTTTGTAAAAGATCTACTTAACTTGTAGGATAAGCCCAGGGTGAGAAAAGACCTCGAGGGCCATTTATTTTCAACCCTCTCATTTTCTAGGCAAGAAAACTGAGGTCCAAGTAAGTGCAAGAAATGGTTTTTGAACCCAGGTCCTCTCTCTAAAAAACCAAGTGGTTTTCCTTGACAAAACCTATATTGCAGTTACCACTGGGGTTTAGTGCCAGGATTAACCAGGAACCAAACTTCAACTTTTCAAGTCCAATACTTTCTCCCCACTTGTAAAGCTATAAATGGACTTTTTTGGGCAGAGGGTACATTTTTAAAAAGTGGAACGAAACTGAATATGCTCATTGAGTCATTTGGTTTTGTGGCACATGTTAAAAGACCTGATTAGAAATGAAATGTCATTGAAGCCTGTGTTTTGCCAGGCCAGGATTGTTGAACAAGGCATCAAGTCTATTTTAGAGAATTTCAGTTAGAAACCAGAATAAAGACATAAAATTTTGGAGGAATAGAATACTGTAAGCTAAACTAAAAAATATGTTGTTTTTAAACTCAGTGGATACCAATAAAGTTATAGGAATTACAACTGAAAAGACCAGAGTCAACTCTTTCATGAAACTAGCAAAAAGGTGTTACTTTAACTTTGGGGCAGTGTTACAGTGATATGTGTGTGTGTGTGTGTGTGTGTGTGTGTGTGTGTGTGTGTATAAACATTGTTACTATAAAAGCATTGATTATCCTTTAGGAATTCTGAAGTTGTAAAATATTTTAAGGGAAGTTTATAGTTCTGATATCAAACTAACACCACCTTCCTCTGTATTAATAGAGGTGGCATGTATAAATTGATTGTTTGGCAGGTTTATCCCATGAATATGGGATCAAACATGAAAACACTTGATATTAGGAATTATAGTTTGCTCATACTGGAATTGCTCCAGATATTTCTCCAAAGTTAATGGATATTACACTAAATCTAATACTGCTTTAGGCATACGCATACTAAAATTCGACATCAGATAATCAATTTAAATTTATTTCATTTTATTATTTGATTTTGTTCCCACAATGGTTCAGTGAGTTTATCAATGCACTTACCATTGCTTTCATGTGGTTTTACTATTAGTATTTGTATATGCATAGATGCTTACAACTTTTAAGTAGTCATGCACAGATACGTACTTAATAGATTGGCTTGTTCACACCAATCTGTCCTCACACTGATAGAGATTCTTAGAGAAGGACCACCAGCTAGAGGTTACAATAAAATTCTCTTAAGATTCTAGACATAACTGTCTTCTGAGGAATTATGCTTCCCTTACTTACCACTTTAGGTTCTGAGTCCCAACCGGTGCCCTTCCATTTATGCACCTAGCCTTTCACAATGATAAAAAATTTAGGTTAATATATATAATACAAAATTCATAATGAATGCCTATCTTGATATTAAATGTAACATACCCTAATCTAATAGGTTAAATATAACATGATAATCAAATAGCTGAAAACTAGAGTAAGATTTTTGAAGGACACACTATGAAGATCCATTTACTAAGCAATAAATCAAAAGAAGCAATAACATCAAAGGTATCATATATTAAAGCAAATTCATAAAAAACTTATTAGTTAATAATTAATTTATTAATTAAAGTTCACATACTAACTTGTATCACACTATCCTACCAAAGTACTCAGTATCTACTGCGGATAGTGGACATATGCTTAAAAAAGCCTAGCACAGAAGCATACGACAGAGGAAGATCTATGTGCTTAGGGTCATTCACAGTATATACTATAAACTTTTGTATCAATAATAGTTCATTAAGAAATATTTCTACCCAATGAAGGCATTTCTCTGTAAACTGCATATCTGCTGATCCTAACCCCTTTCTATCTGGGAAAATTTTCTATCCTCAAACCAATGAATTATTTAAAAGTTTTTTTTAAATCTTAAAATCACCCTTAAACTGTCATTGTGAGTTAGCTTTTAATTTGGAAAGAAATTTCCTTTAAGGCAAAGAACTATGAAATGCATCATTCAGGCCAATTTACCTATCTTTTTTGTTTCTTGCCTAGGACTTCATAATCCTTAGAAATGTTTTAAGGTTTCCTTCTGGCAGTATCATTTTACCCTCTGTGAATCACCAGAACTAATCAATGATTGTCTGACTGGATCAATCTTAGGAAGTTCTCCATCATATTCCAGATTGATGCTGCATTCAGTTAATTGGTGCATTAACCATAAACAGTCAGTAGCCTTAAGTAGTTTTTAGCAAAGGCATTTACCAACATGCTATAGCAAGAACATTGGTACAAAATACTCCCCCCAAAACCTGGGACGGACCGTCCAACAAGTATGCGTGGGCAGTGGATGCTCATACAATAACAGCAGTGAGGGATATATGTAAGCTACTCATGTGGCAGAGAGATACCTCACAAGTCCTGGTGTTGAAACATCTGATAGAATGATTGACTTGAGGCAAAATAAGACCAGCATTTTTGTACATGGTCAATGATGGAATTAGTTTTGCTTAATTATACAAATTATTTACAACAATTTTTTTTCTTTTTCAACGAGATAGAGTGGTAGGAGAGAAAAAATAGATTTCTGTTAATGAAATTTAAATATAAAAATATATTAAAATTAATATATAAATTATATATGATGTAATATAATATGATGTAATGTAACATAATGTAATGTAACATAACGTAACCTAATATAACATAACCTAACATAAATAATATATTTATATGTATAATATATACATTTATATAGTACATGTGATAATATATGATTTTATACATATTATATAGTAATAAATATATATAATATAATAATAAAATATATTAAAATTAATATATAAATATAATAAATTGTAAAATGAATAAAAATAATTATCTCTGGTAAGGTGAAGAGCAGAGAGACATTCAAGCTAACTCTTTTTCATTCTCTGCTGTTAAAACATCATGTACCATAATCAGGTTATTGCATAAATTCCCTAGCTCTCCAACTTTGCTGGAAGCAAGAGTCTCAGTTTTCTGTCATTCTTGTTTGTAGCAACTGAGGCCAATTCTCATAGCAACCTTGGAGCCAGGAGTGGGAGGCAGAATTGGGGGCGTATATGTTTGTCTAACTCTCTAGGGCTTCAGTTCCAGGAAGGCTCCTAAGGATGCCTGTATTTATTTAAAATAATTTTCTAATATTTCCTCAGGAAATGAGACCAGTTTTCCTAAATATTTCTGACAGTTAGTTAACAGCTTCCTGCCAAATTTCTAGTAGGAACAGAAGTTGAGCTTACTTGATATACATGAAATTTCTAACCAAATCCAATTACAAGGTACTTTGTCACTGTTTCTAACTCTTCTCTCCTCTCCCAGTAATTAGATTCTAGATGCTTCTTCCCATCTTTCAACTATTCTGCTGTTCTTTTTGTCATCAGAATTATGTCTATAAAAGTTTTATTAATGTCAACAGTCATTTGTCTAAAAAAGAGACTAAAGTCTATCATGATCATTCTATTTTTGTAGCCCTCACAGTTTCAAAATTTGTAAGTTTCTGGAGACAGAAAAGAAACCCACCCATTTCTATGAAAAATTGCCAGGAAACAAGAATATATTACTGAAATTACTTATTTCTGTTTGGTTTCACAGATCATTTTAATGATTTATGTCTGAGTTTTAATTCATTTATCATTTTAAAAAATGATCTATGTGCATTTAAAAAAAAATGTTCTGCCTTGCTGCCTCACATCTGTATCTGAATGTGTGCCACAGAGGAAAATCATCTCTGTTCTGCAGATCTCAGTGACTGACTGAACCACAGAAGAGCCACAGACCTGTGGCAATGATGCTGCAGCATACTGGCTTTAATTTTAATAGCAATACAAAATAAGGTTGCAGGGTATTTAAATATATTATGATACCAATCAGCATTTTCTCACATTCTTCCTGTGCGTTATTAATTTGCCTAATTAACCCATTTTAAAGAGACAGATTTATGTAACTGTGTAAAATTGCATTTGAACTGGAGAAAAAATTTTACTTATAATAATTTTCCACTTTTTTTGTTTTTGTATCTACAATATATGAATAAGAATTTACTATGCTTAATTAGGCCTTTATTAAGCACTTACTGTGTACAAAAAATTGCTAGGTGCTGGAGATTCATATATCAAAAACTACCTACTATCTAGAAGTTTTATATACTTATATAGATGCATCTTGGGGCCCTTGATAGAACTCCAAGCTTCAAAGGTTAATCAATAAGCATTTATTAAGGGCTTGCTATGTGTCAGACATTGTACTTAGTCCTAGAGATACAAAGCAAAGAAAAAATTACAAGAAAAGAAAAAAATTTTCCCTACACTCAAGGATCTCATTTTCTAATGGGATAGAAAAAAATGCAAACTACTGTGTGCAAAGTGTGTGTGTGTGCGTGTGTGTGTGTGTTGCACACATATATAGTATGTGTATTTACAGATATATATGTATGTATATGTATTTGACTTTCTTTAGTGGAAGGGGAGATTAGACACAATCTGAAAGGGAAGGTATTTTCATTGAGGAAGAGTCACATAGAGTTTTGATTAGGGTAAAATGAGAAAATGTGGTAAAACATAATATATATAACAATATACAACTATACATACAGAATATAAAACCTTCCCTGTAACAAACCAGCCAAGTAAGTAGGACAAATATTATCTGCATTTTACAGATTAAGAAACTGAAGTTAAAGAAATTAAGTGTCTTGCCCAAAGTACAGTGGAGTAAATGTCAGAACTAGAATAGATAATAGATAGGTTGCCTAGGTAGAAGCTAAAATATTCTTTTTTATTTTTAATTTCACTGTTTCCACCTTCTTGCTTCACAGCCCAAAGGTTCAAATATGAGTAAAATGATATTCATCTGTTTCTCTAGCCTGATGTGAAAGTATGAGAGAGCAAGCAGAGAAGAGGGTTAAAGAAACTGGGCTTTATCCCCTGATGTAGAGATTAAAGTAATTAGTAAGTCTCCCTCCAAAAGAAGAGATGACACACTTAGTTCACATTCACTGTTGACAAGAAATGCCGAAATAGAATAGGTTACATTTATAGACAACTTTATGAAAAGGCAGGAAGGAAACAAGCATTTATTAAGTGCCTCCTCTGGTCAGGCACTGTGCTCAGTGCTTTACAAATAGAATGTCATCTGATTCTCACAACAACCCTGGAAGGTCCGGGCTATCATTACCCTCATTTTAAAGATGAGGAATCTGAGACACACAGAATTTAAGTGACTTGACCAAAGTCATACAGCTAGCAAGTGACTAAGAGTGGATTTGAATTAATGTCTTCCTGACTCCTGGCTTTTTTTTTCTGCCTGGGGTTTCCTTAGCAAAGATGTGGGAGTGCTTTTCCATTCTTCTCCAGTGCATCATTTGCTTTTTTTTGTCAGAGCTCCTACTATGACCTGTCTGTGTTGGGTAACCCTGTACGATATAGCTCAAAGTTTCACTAAGCTACACAAGCCTCTCTGCCACAGAAAGGCAGTGGTCCGGGAGGGACTTTTTTAGGAAAACATGGTTGGGTGTTTTGCCTAAGTTCACACAGCTAGAAAGTGTCTGAGATTGGATTGGAACCAGATTTTCCTATCTCCAGGACCATTACTCTATCCACTGAGTCAGCTAGGTTTACACATATTTTACATACATTATCTCATTTTACTCTAATCACACAGTTCCAAGAAATGGGTAATGTAAATATTATATCCATGTCACAGATGAAGAACTAAGGTTTAAAGAGATTGTAACTTACCCAAGGTCACATGACTAGTGTGTCTCTGTATGGAATTTCAATTTAATTCTCACGCAGATTCTCTTTACACTAGGCCATAGTGCCCTTTTTCATCTTCTAAATGTAGAAAGACACTGTGCCAAACCTATGCAGTCCAGGTGCATATGCATCTTAAGACAACAGAAACAGCTGTAAATTGATTAGTCAATAAGCATTTACTAAGAACCTACTATATGCTGTGCACTGTGTTGTGGATACAAAGAAAGGCAAAAGACAACCCTTGCACTCAAGGATCTCACAAGCTAATTAAATCAAGAAAAAGTTTGAAAACCAGCTGAAAGTTCTCCAGAATGTTCTCTGTAGATACAATCATTGGTATATTAGACTCTCTCCCCAAAACCATGCCTTAGGAGACTTCTGTGCTTAGTTTTCTAGCACATATGTTGACAAATATAGTTTCTGATGCAACCAGCATATCTTTCTCTTCATCTAGTTCATAAACTTAGATAAAGAGAATACAAAAAGGTTGATTTTTTTTTATTTTAGCCTGAGAATGTGTCTAGGGGAAAATCAAACTCCAAACTTCAGTGGGATAGCAATAAATCACATTTGTATAGTGTTTTACAAAGTGCTGGGTAGCAACAGTGTTAGTACTATTATTTTATAGATGAATAAGGGAAATGAAAGAAAATGTTTTTCTTCTTAAGAAGTTGAACTGGAAAAAGGAGAGGAATCACATATAAAACAGTTTGAAAAGATAGCAGATTCAAACAGAAGTTTATAAACATGGAGACATGTTAATGTCTCCTTAAACCACGAGGTCCTTCAGTTTATTCCCTCACCCCAGAAACATTCACAACATATATTCACTCTGCCTCCCTCTACAGCAGAGTGACAAATATTCCTCTCAAATTACCTTGTAGTTAGCTATTTTGCATTCATTTTTATATTTGACCTGTATACATGTATACACATGCATTCATATATGGGATATATGTCTGTATGTAGTTATATGTGTGTATTCCAATTATAATGTAAGTTCCTTTAGAGGCAATTTCATTTTTGACATTTGCATCCAGACACCAAGCGCAGGATCCCATATGTGTGTATATACACACACATACATATGTTTATGTATATATGTATGTGTATTATATGATGTTTAATAAATGCTTGTCAATTGAAGTGAGTCAAAGACATCCTTAACTAGATCTTCTGAGCACTTCCCCCTTCTCTTGGGGGCACAGGCGTCAGAAAATGTGAGCAAAATGATTAAGAT
>CM053774.1:66864264-66894600 GCA_028658325.1 Potorous gilbertii | reverse complement strand
GGGTAATTAGAATGTCCAGTGTATGGGGGAGGGGGGAGGGAACAAATGGGGAGAAAATTTTGGAATCGAAAATCTTGTGAAAATGAATGTAAAAAGTTAAATAAATTTATTTAAAAAAAAAACAAAAAAAAAATAAAAAAAAACTCAAGGAAAATATTTGCCAAAATAAATTCCAATTTCTATTGATTTTCTTACTATCACAGATTAAATTCAACTGACAATACATATTTTTTGCTAAGTATACTGTAAGATATATGCAACCTTTTTAAAATATATAATTCATACTGATTATTTTTGGTGGTGTTGCTTTCTCTGGTTGTAGGTTGTGTCATTTACAGAAAGCAAATTAATTTAATCAATCAACAAGCATTGAGTACTTACTATGGACTAAGCTCTATACCAAGTACTTAAATATAAAGACAAAAACAATACTTGCTGTGAAGAAGTTTACATTCTAATTAAGGGGATAACATACGGATTCATTTATTTTTGTGAGTGTATACATACATACATATACATATAAGGAAGTTGTGTGTATATATATATTCTAAAATAAAGTAACCAGAAAAGTAAAAATTCAAATAAATAACCACTGGCATTTGGGGGAATTCCCATCCCTAAATAATAGATTTGAACTTGTAATTGAACTTGCTGATTGGTTATCATGATCTTATCCAAACCAGTTGCCCTATAGAATATTCCATATACTTAATGTTGGTGTGGCTCAGTATTAGGAAGTACAAGTCATGACTGTGCCTGACACATAGTAAGCCATTCAATAAATATTTTTTTGGATGAGTGAATGAAGAAAGTATCATCATTTTTTAACAGAATAGTTACTGGGCAAATCACAACTCCCTGAATACTACTTTCTTTATTTGTAGTATGAAGAAGTTGGACTAGGTGATCTCTGACCTCCCTACTGATTTTAGACCTATTAGACAATATAAATATTTCAGGAACACTTTTAAGAGAAAAAAATCTTTTGTGTCACTCTAGAAATAGGGATGCACTCATATTGGAAAATAACAATAATTTTTATTGTGATTTGAAACTAATGTAACATCAATTTCTATAGCAAGAAGGCTACAGGTGGGGAAAAAATGCGTTATTTGAGGTACATATGAGTGGTAGCAGAGACAACTCATTCTTTTTACCTTTAACAGTGCTATTACAAGGTATTTTAATGACTAGGACAAAAGACTTAAAATATTTTCAGGGTACATAGCACCCTTTTTCTTCACAATTGTCTATATGCAAAGCATCAAGGGGAAGATGAATTGGTCTCAAATGCAAAGAGCCCTCTTTGAAGAGTTCTAAAAGGATTTTGAAAGTCAAGCAAAAGAGGTAGAAGAAAAAATTGGATAATTTATGCAAGAGAGAGTAAACAGCTTGAAAACAAAGGATGCATATTGACTGAAGAAAACAATTCCTTAAAAATAAAATTGGCTATATGGGGGGGGGGAACCATCCACTGAAGAAAATAACTCCTTAAAAAACCGAGTTGGTCAAATGAAACATGCTAACTGAAAAAGCTAACTGAAATAAATAATCCCTTAAAAATTAGAATTGGGCAAGTGAAAACTAATGATTCTATGAGACATCAAGAATCAGTCCAACAAATCAAAAGAATGGAAAAGATAGAAGAAAAATATAAAATACCTCACTGGAAAAAACTGACATGGAAAATAGATCCAGGAGAGATAATTTAAGAATTATTGAACTCCATTAAAGCCAGGATAAAAGAAAGTACCTGGACAGAATCTTTCAAGAAATTATCAAGAAAAACTGCCCTGATATCCTAAAACCAGAAGGTAAAATAGTTATTGAGGGACAGCTAGGTAGCACAGTGTATAGAGTACCAGCCCTGCAATCAGGAGGACCTGAGTTCAAATTCATTCTCAGATACTTACCAGTTGTGTGACCCTGGAAAAGTCATTGAAGGCAACTGAGTGGTACAGTGGATAGAGTACCAGTGCAGGAGTCAGGCGGACCTGAGTTCAAATCTCACCTTAGACACTTGACACTCACTAGCTGTGTGTGACCTTGGGCAAGTCACTTAACCCCAATTGCCTCATCCTGGGTCATCCCCAGTCATCCTGATGAGTATCTGGTCACTGGATTCAGATGGCTCTGAAGGAGAAGTGAGGCTGGTGACCTGCACAGCCCTCCCTCACTCAAAACAAAGTCAAGTGCATGTCATGTCATTATTTCTCTGATGGTCTTCTTCAGCAACAGAGGATGAACACACAAAATAGTTATTGAAAGAATTCACTGATAACCTCCTAAAACAGATCCCAAAATGAAAACTCCAAGGAATATTGTAGTCAAATTCAAGTACTATTAGGTCAAAGAGAAAATACTGAAAGCAGCCAGAAAGAACAATTCAACTCTCAAGGAACCATAGTCAGGATAACACAGGACTTAGCATGCTCTATTTTAAAAGATGGGAGGGCTTGGAATATAATATTGGACAACGCAAAGGAGCTGGATTACAAGCAAGAGTCAACTACCCAGCAAAAGTGAGCATAATTATTCAAGGGCAAAGATGGAACTTTCCTTATGGAGAGACTGTAGTTGAACAGAAATTTAGGTCTTCAAATACAAGACTCAAAAGAAGCATAAAAAAGTAATTAGGAAAGAAGAAAAAATATGTTCTTCATTAAAATTAAGTTGTTTACATCCCTGCATGGGAAGATGATACTTATAACTCTTGAAAAATGCATCTCTATTTTGGGCACTTAGATGAAATAGATGGAATATACATAATCAGTCTACATGGGTAGAAGCTGACTTTGCTGTGGTGATATAAAAACATTAAGGGTTAAATGAAGGGGAGAAGAGGAAAGGAGGGGGTAGAATAGGGTAAATTATATCACATGAAGAGTCATAAAAGACCTGTTACCAAAGGGGGAAGAAGAGAGTGGGTGAGTAATTGTTTGAACTTTACTCTGATTGGATTTGGCTCAAAGAGGAAATAAATAAAATTAAGAGCTGATTTTATGAAGAAACATTAAAATAGATAAAACTTTAACTTGATTTAAAAAGAAACAAGTCACAAGTATCAAAAATGAAAAGGGTGAATTCACAATCACTGAACAGAAAATTGAACCAATAATTAGGAGTGATTTTGCCCAGGATATAAATGAAACCTACATAAATCATCAGTATTTTATATAGTGCCAAAAAAATCCAGCAGAAAGCAACAGAAGGAGAAATTTTATTTAAAATCACTGTATACAATATAAAATTTTTGGGAATCTACCTTCCAAGACAAATCCAGGAACTATTTGGACAAAATTACAAAACACTTTTCACACAAATAAAGTCAGATCTAAACATTTAGAAAAATATCAATTTCTTATGAGTAGGCCAAACTAATACAATAAAAATGACAATCCTACCTAAATTAATTTACTTATGACATACCAATCAAATCACAGAATGGAACAGATGTAGAATAGAAGAGATGGAGGCTAATGACTTTCTGAGAAACCAAGAAATCACAAAACAAAACCAAAAGAATGAAAAACTGGAAGATAATGTAGAATCTCTCATTGGAAAAACAACTGACCTGGAAAATAGATTCAGGAGAGACAATTCAAAAATTATGGAACTACTTGAAAGCCATGATCAAAAAAGAGCCTAGACATCATCTTTCATGAAATTATAAAGGAAAACTGCCCTGATATTCTAGAACCAGAGGGGAAAACAGATATTGAAAGAATCCACCGATCACCTCCTGAAAGAGATCCAAAAAAAGAAACTCCTAGGAACATTGTGGCCAAATACCAGAGTTCCCTAGTTAAGGAGAAAATATTGCAAGCAGCTAGAAAGAAACAATTCAAGTATTGTGGAAATACAATCAGGATAACACAAGATTTAGCAGCTTCTACATCAAGGGATGGAAGGATGTGAAATATGATATTCCAGAAGTCAAAGAAATTAGGACTAAAAGCAAGAATCACCTACCCAGCAAAACTGAGTATAATACTTCAGGGGAAAAAAATGGTCTTTCAATGAAACAGAGGACTTTCAAGCATTCTTGATGAAAAGACCAGATCTGAAAAGAAAATTTGACTTTCAAACACAAGAATCAAGAGAAGCATAAAAAGGTAAATAGCAAAGAGAAATCATAAGGGCCTTACTAAAGTTGAACTGTTTACATTCTTACATGGAAAGACAATATTTATAACTCTTGAAACCTTTTTCAGTATCTGGGTAGTTGGTGGGATTACACACACACACACACACACACACACACAGACAAAGACAGAGAGACAGAGAGAGACAGAGACAGAGAGCACAGGGTGAATTGAATAGGATAGTATCAAATATTTAAAAAATGAAATTAAAGGGTGAGAGAGAAATATATTGGGAGGAGAAAGGGAGAAATGGAATGGGGAAAATTATATCTCATAAAAGAGGCAAATAAAAGACTTTTCAGTGGAGGGAAAAAGAGGGGAGGTGAGAGAAAAAACATGAAGCTTACTCTCATCACATTCGACTAAAGGAAGGAATAAAATGCACACTCATTTTGGTATGAAAACCTATCTCACAATACAGGAAAGTGGGGGAGAAGGGAATAAGCAGGGTGGGGGGGGATTATGAAAGAGAGGGCAATGGGAGAAGGGAGTAATTAGAAGTCAACACTCTTGGGGAGGGACAGAGTCAAAAGAGAGAGCAGAAGAAATGGGGAGCAGGATAGGATGGAGGGAAATATAGTTAGGCTTACACAACACGACTATTATGGAAGTTATTTGCAAAACTACACAGATATGGCCTATATTGAATTGCTTGCCTTCCCAAAAGGGATGAGTGGGAAGGGACAGAGGAAGAGAAGTTGGAACTCAAGGCTTTAGGAACAACTGTTGAGTATTGTTCTTACATAAAACTAGGAAATGAGAAATACAGGTAATGGGTAGAAAGTTAACTGGCCCTACAAGACAAAGGAGAAGATGGGGACAAGGGAAGGGAGGGATGTTAGAAGGGAGGACAGATTGGTGATAGGGGTAATTAGAATACTCAGCGTTTGGGGGTGGGGGGAGGAGAGAAATGGGGAGCAAATTTGGAATCCAAAATTTTGTGGAAATGAATGTTGAAAACTTAAATAAATAAATTTAAAATAAAAAAGACATTTAGCAGCACATCTAAGCCTGAACAGAAATAAAAAGTTGAAAGATTTTAAAAGAAAAAAAAGAATAATTATAGCAGTTTTTGTTTAATGACAAAAGACAAAGAATTGGAACTCAAGGGGATAGCCATCCATTGGCAAATGGTTGAACAAGTTGTGGTGTATGAATGTAATGGCATACTGTTATAAGAAATGATGAGCAGACAGATTTCAGAAAAACTTGGAAAGACTTGCATGAACTGATACTGAGTGGAGCGAGCAGAGCCAAAACATTGTATACAGTAACAGCAATATTGTGCAATGCTAAACTATGATAGACTTAGCTCTTCTCAACAATACAATTGATCCAAGACACTTTCCAAAGACTCATGATGGAAGATGCTATCTAATTCCAGAAAAGGACAATGGAATCTGAATGCAGATTGAACATGTTATTTTCACTTTTTTTTGTTTGTTTTCTTTCTCATCACTTTTCCTTTTTGTTCTGATTCCTTTTTCACAACATAACTAATGTGGAAATCTGTTTAACATGACTGTGCATGTCTGACTTGCATCAGATTGCTTGCTGTCTTGGGGAAGGGAGAAAAATTTTGAACTCAAAATGTCAAAAAAATGAATGTTGAGAAGTATAGCTTTATATTTTAACTAATCCTGTTGAACTAAATGCCAATTTTTGTGTTCTTTTCTCCCTGAGAATACTGAAGGAATCCAAATACTATTCAGACCCTCTAAATTTTGGAATTCTGAGGCAAAGTTCAGGTAAAGTTTTATCCTAAGTAAAATTCTGCTATAAATAAAGATTATAATATTCATCTTGAATATTCTTCATTATTTTGTTGGTGTGAGTACACTCTCAATTCAAATAGATGGAAAATATTTCCTGCCCTGACAAATTTTTAAAAAAGTGTTCAGGAGTTGTTGTAGTCAGTTTTTCTTCAATAATTATCCTTCTCATACAATGATAATGCATCAGACTAAGACTTCTGTGGGGAAAATGATCATCGAAGAGCTTTAAAAATATGCTTTTTTTTCTTTAAGGACATTACATTTTCATTCCATTTCCCCAAATACTATTTGTAGGAACAATTGCAGAGGTAACTTACATGATAAAAAAAAGCAGTTTTTATGCTAGCAGAAGATACCTTTTACAAATCCTGTAGAAAGAAAGAAATCACAGAGTATTCATACAGGAAGTGGAGCCATAAATAGGAATAAATCAACTCAGCAACCTATAAGCATATATTGAGCTTTTAATATGTTAATGAATCAATGCAAAAGTATTTATTAAGTGCTTACTCTGCGCAAATCATTGCATGGAAGACATTGTGCAGAGCCCTAGAATAAGATGAAACAGTCCCAACTCTCAAAGAACTAATCCGCTAATAAATGGGGTACATGTATACATCTAAGTACATTATAAATCTAACAGGAGGGAAATGAATAAAGATGTGATGCCAGTGTTCTGCCAGGCACTGTGCTGTCCACCATTTTTATTTTTACAAATATTATCCTATTTGATATGAGCACATAGAGAATTTTTTAAAAATAAGCACAAGGTAGGAGAGACACAAGCAGTTGATGGTTATTTGATGGCTTTACATAGAAAGTGTCACTTGAGTTGAGTCTTAAAGAAAATTTCAGATTTAAAGAGATGGAAATTAGCAGTATGTGCATTTTAGGATGTGGGGTAGCTAGTGCAATAGCACAGAAATGTCATATGTAAACAACAATGAGTTGGCAGATCAATTTGACTGGATCACAAAATATGAGTATAAGAGTAACATGTAAAGGAAAAGTAGAGACCTACCTTTGCAAGTGAGGGTTGAAAACCTTTAGATATCAACCAGTTTAAAAAATTCCTTGGCAGCTCCTGGAATAATTGAATGAGGAAGCATGACATGAATGGTAGCCAAGTCAAAGATGACATAGGGTATGAAGAGACTTAAGAGAGATCAAATCTGAAGTTTTTGCTTTTGGCTAGCAATCAGGTGATGATAGATTGAACTGAGATGGTGTCTCTGTGAGCAGAGAGGAGGAGATGCAGGTGAGGAGGAGAAATGGAAGTATAGGAATAGAAGGAAGAGAAGGAATGTGAGAAAAATATAAATGACAAGATCTGTCAAAAGTATTTTCACCTGGGGTAAAAATAACTATTAGCTTTGTCTTTATAAATCTTTTAGAAAATAATTTATTTACTTTTAGTTTACAATATTCAGTTCCACAAGTCTTTACCTCCCCTTCTAACTCCCCAAGATGGCATACAATCTGATAATAGACTGTACATATACACATTCACATTAAACACATTTTTATATGTCATGTTGCAAAGAACTATAACCAATGGAATGAACCACAAGAAATAAGAAAAAAGAAAAGAAAACAGAGAGATAGAGAGAGCAAATAGTATGCTTTGGTCTGCATTCAGACTGTAATTTTTTCTCCAGATGTGGAAAGCATTGTCAAACATGAGTCTTTTGGAGTTGTCTTAGAATCTTGCATTGCTGAGAAGAGCCAAGTCTGTCAAAGTTAGTCATCACGCAATGTGGCTGTTACAGTGTTCTCCTGGTTCTGCTCCTCTCACTGATCATCAGTTCAGATGAGTCATTCCAGGTGCTTCTGAAATCTGCCTGCTCATCATTTCTTTATTGTTATTATTTGTTTTTAGTTCACAACATTCACTTCCACAATACTTTGAGTTCCAAATTTTCTCCCCATCTCTCCCCTCCACCCCACACAAAACAGTATGCATTCTGTTTTACCACTTCTCCCAATCTGACTGTCCTTCTATCACACCCCTCCTTTCTCTAATTCTCCTCCCCATCTATTTTCTTGTAGGACAAGATAGATTTCTATATCCCATTGCCTGTATGTCTTATTTCCCAGTTGAATGCAAAAAAAATTTTAACATTCACTTTTAAAACTTTGAGTTCCAAATTTTCTCCCTTCCTTTCTCCCTACCCACCTTCATTGAGAAGGCAAATCATTCAAGGAAGGTTATACATGTGTAGTAATGCAAATCACTTCCACAACAGTCATGTTGTAAAAAACTAACTATATTTCCCTTCATCCTCTTCTAACCCCATTTATTCTATTCTCTCTTTTGACCCTGTCCCTCCTCAAAAGTGTTTACTCCTGATTAACCCCTCCTCTCATTTGCCTTCCCTTCTATCATCCTCCCTACCCCATCCACATCTATCTCCTTACCCCAACTTTCCTGTAGTGTAAGATAGATTTCCATACCAATTTGAGTGTACATGTTATTCCCTTCTAAATCCAAATCGAATAAAAAGTTCACTCTTTCTCTTTCACCTTCCCCCCTTCCCCTCCATTGAAAAAGCTTTTTCTTGCCTCTTTTATGAGAGATAATTTGCCCCATTCCATTTTTCCCTTTCTCCTTCCAATATATTCCTTTCTCACCCCTTAATTTTAATTTTTTGTATATTATCCCTTCCTATTCAACTCACTCTGTGCTATATATATACATATATATTTTTTTCCTCCAACTACCCTAATACTGAAAGAAGTCTCAAGAGTTACAAATATTATCTTTCCATGTAGAAATGTAAACAGTTCAACTTTAATAAGTCAATTATGATTTCTTTTACCTGTTGAGCTTTTCATGCTTCTCTTGATTCTTGTGCTTGAAAGTCAAATTTTCTACTCAGTTAGAATCTTTTCATCAAGAATGCTTGAAAGCCCTCTATTTCACTGAATGATCGTTTTTTTTACCCTTATACTCAGTTTTGCTGGATAGATGTTTCTTGATTCTAATTCTAGCTCCTTTGACCTCTGGAATATCACATTCCAAGCCCTCCAATCCCTTAATGTAGAAGCTGCTAGATTTTTTGTTATCCTGATTGTATTTCCACAATACTTGAATTGTTTATTTCTGGCTGCTTGCAATGTTTTCTACATGATCTGGGAGCTCTGGAATTTGACTACAATATTGCTGGGAGTTTTCCTTTGGGGATCTCTTTCAGGAGGCAACTGGTAGATTCTTTCAATATCTATTTTCCCCTCTGGTTCTAGGATATCAGGGCAGTGTTCCTTGATTATTTCTTGAAAGATAATGTCTAGGCCCTATTTTTGATAGTGGTTTTCAGGTAGTCCAATAGTTTTTAAATTGTCTCTCCTGGATCTGTTTTCCAGGTCAGTTATTGTCCATGATTTTTTCATTTCATTTAGTTTTGTTTTATAATTTCTTGATTTTCTGTAAAGTGATTAGCTTTCATCTGCTCCATTCTAATCTTTAAGAAATTATTTTCTTCAGTGAGCTTTGAACTTACTTTTTCATCTGACCAATTCTTTTTAGACCATTCTTTTCCTCTTTGGGTTTTTGGATCTATTTTGTCATTTGGGTTAGTCTATTTTTTAAAACGTTTTTCTCTTCAGCATTTTTCAGCTCTCTTTTAGCAAACAGTTGATTATTTTTCATAATTTTCTTGCATCACTCTTATTTCTCTTCCCCAATTTTACTCTACTTCTCTTACCCTTGTTGAGCTCTTCCATGGCTGGAGATCAATTTATATTTTTCTTGGAGGCTTTGGGTGGAGGAACTTTGACTTTGTTGTCTTCTGTTTTCACATTTTCGTCTTCCTTGTCACCAAAGTAAAATTCTGTAGTGTTGTTCTTTTTACAGTTTATTCTCATTTCCCCAGCCATTTACTTGACTTTTGAGATCTTTGTTCATCTAGTTCTCTGCTTCCAGTGGATATTAGGGGCATACTGTCTGCAGATCCAGGATTTGTTTAAAGTCATTTTACAGGTATTTGGATGGGTTGGGGTGTGAGAGCTCTAGCAAGTTCTCGCCTTTGCTCTGCCATCTTGGCTCTGACACTTTATTTCTTTATTGGGAGGCAATACAAAAGCAAAATAGATGATGAGGGGATGGTGCATCTCAGGAAAAGGGTACCATGGTAAAAGGAACCATGAGAGGGATTTCTCTAGGGTAGCTGTGATCCAATGGCAGAATGCCCTGAATTATGTCATTGAACTGCTAGTCACTGTGGGATAGTAATGCTCCTATCCAGGGAGGAAGATTTCCCACCCCCAGCCCTTGAGGTTAGTTCCATTTGCCTGTGTTAATGATAACTCTATTTCTTTTGTTTTAAATATGAAGAGATCACTGAGTTTGGAAGTGTTGAATTTTTATTTTTCATAGTTCTTCCTACTGACCTTTACATGACTAAATCAATATCTTCCCTCAGAAAAAGATAGTGTTATAGTGTTATTCACTATCTTTTTCTTTAGATATATAGCTATGGTTTCATAGTCATCTTTCACACAGACTTTGATATATCAATGTAAGAAATAACATAAGAATGCAAAGTTAGACATATTAAAGTTTATATACTTAGGAGGGAAAAGATGCTTACCCTTTAATCACTTTATATTCTCGAGTTGAATGTCTCTAATTTTTCTATATGGTTAAGATCCCATAAGACCAACTTTTCTTTGCTTAGAAGTGAACAAGGACTGAAACTGCATGGTTTTGTATTTCCAACTTGGGCCAGATTTAATGTCACAAATCAATTATTATGCTTGCAATAATGGCAATGATGGATGGCATTTGGGGGGTTGGGAGAAGCGATAGTTTGCATTTTTAAGCATAGTTTATCTTCCATTATGCTAGTTTCAGAGAACAAAATGTCAATGATATCCCCTAAGTTAGAGAATAATTAAGTTTAATATCTGTTTCAAACTCTGAAAGAGTTTTATTCCAGTCTTTCTTTTTTGTGCTAAATTTCCTAAGATTTTCTATGAACACTTATTTGATGGCTTAATATCAATTCTACCTCCATAAATATTGCAAAACATTCACAATTTCAATGTACATACTTCTTTCACTGGCATAGATTGCAAACCGTCTATGCATTGCTTTCTTATGTCACTTTTCCACCACTTTCTCTTTTATTTTAAAATTTTTATTGATAATTAATATCATAGGAAGACATTATGGATGTACTTTTCTCTTCTTCCCATCATCCCTTGAACTTTCTCTGTTAAGAAAGAAAAGCAATTAAAACAAAATGACTACATCTGACAGCATATGCAACAGTCAATATTCATAGTTCTCTAACCATTTATTTTCAAAGAAAGAAAATAGATCACTTCCTTTCCCTTAATATCCTCCTTTGTACATGGAAGAAAACAAAACAAAACACATGTGACAGATGTACATAGTTAAGCACAATACACTTCTCACATTGGCAGTTGTGTGTGTGTGTGTGTGTGTGTGTGTATATCATTACATACTTAGTGGATAATTTCTCTTTCTTTCATTATTTTAAATTTATTTATTTTAGTTTTCAACATTCATTTCCACAAGATTTGGAGTTCCAAATTTTCTCCCCATTAATCCCCTTCCCCTACCCCAAGACACTGTGCATTATGAATACTCCTTCCCCCAATCTTCCCTCCCTTCTATCACACTCCTCCCTTCCCTTATCCCCATTTTCTCTCTTTTCTTGTAGAGCAAGATTGATTTCTATTACCTGTATTTCTTATTTCCCAGTTGCATGCAAAAACAATTCTCAAAATTCATCCCTAAAACTTTGAGTTCCAACTTCTCTCCCTTCTTCCCTCCCCACACATCCCCACTTTGAAGGTAAGCAATTAAATATGAGCTATATATGTGTAGTTACACAAAAGACTTCCATAATAGTCATATTGTGAAAGACTAACTATATTTTCCTCCATCCTATCCTGTCCTGCACTTATTCTATTCTCTCTTTTGACCTTGTCCCTCTCCAAAAGTGTTCACTTCTAATTTCTCCTTCCTCCCATTTGCCCTTCCTTCTATCATTCCCCCTTGTACTCCACTTATCTCTTTCTCCTCTACTTTCCTGTAGTGTAAGACAGATTTTCATACAAATTGAGTGTGCATGTTATTCCCCCTTTAAGCCAAATGTGATGACAGTAAGCTTCACTTTTTCCCTCTCACCTCCCCCCACTTTTCCCCTCCACTGATAAAAGCTTTTTCTTGCCTCTTTTATGAGAAATTTTGCCCCATTCAATTTCTTCCTTTCTCCTCCCAATATATTCTTCTCTCACCCCTTAATTTTGTTTTTTTATATATCATCCTTTCCTATTTAACTCACCCTGTACCCTCTGTCTATATGTATATAATCCCTCCAAATACCCAAATATTGAGAAAAGTCTCCATAGCTGCAAATAATATATGTCCATGCAAGAATGTAAACAGTCCAACTTTAGTAAGTCCCTTATGATTATTTTCCTGTTTACCTTTTCATGCTTTTCTTGATTTTTGTGTTTGAAAATCAAATTTTTTACTCAGTTCTGGTCTTTCCATCAAAAATACTTGAAAATCCTCTATTTCATTGAATGACCACTTTTTTCCCCTGAAGTATTATATACTCAGTTTTGCTGGGTATGTGATTCTTGGTTTTAATCCTACTTCCTTTGGCTTCTAGAATATCATATTCCAAGCACTTTGATCCCTTATTGCAGAAGCTGCTAGATCTCATGTTATACCATTGTATTTCCACAATATTCAAATTGTTTCTTTCTGGCTGCTTGCAATATTTTCTCCTTGACCTGGGAATTCAGGAATCTGGCCACAATATTCCCAGGAGTTTTCCTTTTTTGGATTTCTTTGAGGAGGCAACTGGTGGATTCTTTCAATATTTATTTTACCCACTGATTCTAGAATATCAGGGCAGTTTTTCTTGATAATTTCATGAGAGATGATGTCTAGGCTCTTTTTTGGATCATGGCTTTCAGGTAGCCAAATGATTTTTTAATTGTCTCTCCTGGATCTATTTTCTAGGTCAGTTGTTTTTCCAATGAGATATTTCACATTGTCTTATTTTTTTCATTCATTTGGTTTTGTTTTGTAATTTCTTGGTTTCTCATAAAGTCATTAGCTTCTATCTGCTCCATTCTAATTTTTAAAGAACAATTTTCTTCAGTGAGCTTTTGAACATCCTTTTCCATTTGGCTAATTACATTTCTTATAGCATTTTTCTCTTCATTGGCTTTTGGACCTCTTTTGTCATTTTAGTTAGTTTATTTTTAAAGGTGTTATTTTCTTTGGAAAATTTTTGGGTCTTCTTTAGCAAGCTGTTGATTTGCTTTTCATGATTTTCTTGCATCCTTCTCATTTCTCTTCTCAATTTTTTCTCCACCTCTCTTACTTGATTTTCAAAATATTTTTTGAACTCTTCCATGGCTTGAGACAATTGCAATTTTATTTTGTAGGTTTTTGGATGAAGAAGCCTTGACTTTGATGTCTTCCTCTAATGGTATGCTTTGTTCTTCTGCACCCAAAAGGATAGAGGAAAATATCTGTTCTCTAAGAAAGTAGCCTTCTGTATAGTCTTATTTTTCTCCTCTTTCTGGCTTTTTTTCCAGTCAATTACTTGACTTGTGAGTCCTTTGTCAAGTGTAGGGCATACTCTAGGAAACTGTAAGTTCTTAATTCCTCCAAGGTAGCACAGTCAAGGGAGAGGAGTTTATTCCTCTCCTGGCCTGAGCTCTGGGCTGGGAGGAACCACAGGCTTTTCTGCCTAGGATCTGCAAGTAGGGTTTTCTCACTACAACTGCCTCCAGCTCCATCACACTAGTGCTCTTCCTCGCCCCAGGACCACCACTCAGGGTTGAGATCCAAATCAGTGACTCAATTTCCCAGAGTCTTTAGGCTGAGTGCTCCAAAAATGGACACTGTGCAGCAGTGACTTCCACCTGTTCTGGGCCCAAGGCTAGGGTCAGACCCTAGTCCCTTCTCCCCCAGGTAAAAGAGCTTTCTCACTGAAATTTGAAACTGTCTTTTGCATTTGAGGGGTGAACAATCTGAGAACTGCAGCTGCTGCCTGGTATTCTGCCTGTTCCAATCCTGTCTCTGCTGCTCTATGCCTGGTGTGATAGACATTTCCTGTCAGCCTTCCAGGATGTTTTGTGCTGGAAAACTCTTTTCCTCTGTTGTTTTGTGGCTTCTGTTACTCTAAAATTTGTTTAGAGTCATTTTAAAGGTATTTTATGGACTTTGGGGGTAGAACTAAGACTGGGTCTGTCCTTCAACTCTATCATCTTGGCTCCCTGATCATTTTTCATTCAGAAGGAGGGTAGCATTTTTAATGTGGCTCTTCTGAAATCATGCACGATCACTGAGTTCATCAGAGCTTTTATGTCTTTTAAAGTTGTTTCCTTTTTAGAGCAAAAAAAAAAGGTAATATCAAAATTCATTTGGAAGAAAAAAATGCTCAGAATATCAAGGGAACTAATGAAAAGAAATGCTAGGGAAGGTGCCCTAGCTCTACCAGATCTCACATTGTATTATAAAGCAGCAATTATCAAAACCACTTGGTACTAAGAAAAAAAGAGTAGACCAGGGGAATAGGTTAGGTACTAAAGACACAGTAGTCAATGAATATAGAAATCTATTGTTTGATAAACCCAAGGACCTCAGCTTATGGGATGAGAATGCACTATTAGACAAAAGTTGCTGGGAAAACTGGATGACAGTATGGTAGAAACTAGGCATAGACCAATGCCTGACACCATACACAATAATAAAGGCTACATGATCTAGGTATAAAGATACCCAAATGGGTACATGATCTAGGTAGAAAGATTGATACCATAAACAAATTAGTGGAGCAAGGAACAGTGTATTTATCAGATTTATGGAAAAGGGAAGAATTTTGACTAAACAAGAGATAGAAAACATTATGAAGTGCAAAATGGATAATTTTGCTTACATTAAATTGAAAAGGTTTTGCATAACCAAACTCAATGCAACCAAGATTAGGAGGGAAGCAGAAAGGTGGGAAAGAATTTTTACAACTTATGTGTGTGACAAAGGTCTCATTTCTAAAATATATAGAGAACTGAGTAAAATGTACAAGAATACAAGTCATTCCCCAATTGATAAATGGTCAAAGGATATGAACAGGCAGTTTCCAGAGGAAGAAATTAAATTTATCCATAGTCCTATGAAAACATATTCTAAATCACTAGTGATTGGAGAGATGTAAATCAAAACAGCTCTGAGATACCACATAACACCTATCAGATTAGCTAATATGACAAAACAGGAAGATGATAAATGTTGAAGAAGATGTGGGAGAGTTGGAACATTAATTCAATGTTGGTGGAGCTGTGAGCTAATCCAACCATCTGGAGAGCAATTTGGAACTATGCCCAAAGGGCTACAAAAATTTGCATACCCTTTGACCTAGCAATACCACTTCTAGGACCCAAGAGATCATAAAAATGATATAGGGTCCCATATATACAAAAATATTTATAGCAGCTCTCTTTGTGGCAGTCAAAACTGGAAATCTAAAGGATGCCTATCAATTGGGGAATGGCTGAATAAATTGTGGTATATGAATGTAATGGAATACTATTGTGCCATAAGAAATGATGAACAGGAAAACTTCAGAGAGGCCTGGAAAGACACGTATGAACTGATGCTGCATGAAAGGAGCAGAACAAGGAGAACTTTGTACACAGCAACGACCAGAGTGTGTGAGGAATTTTTCTGGTGACTTAGTGCTTCATTGCAATGTATAGACTTAAATAATTCCTAATAGTCTCTAAAGGTAAAATGCCTTCCACATCCAGAGAAAGAACTATGGAATTAGATTATAGAATGAAGCAGATTATTTTCTTTTGTATTATATTTTGATTTATTTTATGAGTTCACCCATTCATTTTAATTCTTCTATGCAACATGACTAATGTGAAAATGTATTTAATAGGAATGTATATGTAGAACCTATATAAAAACTGTATGCCATCTCAGGGAGGGAGTGGTAAAGTAGAGGGGAAGTGGGAGAGGGAAGGGAAAAAATCTAAGATATATGAAAGTGATTGTAGAACACTGAAAACAAATAAAGTATTTTTTAAAAAGTTGTTTCTTTTCAGTGTTTCTTGTACAAATTGTTCTCCTGGGTTTTTTCACTTCACCGTATTCATTCAAGTCTTTCAGATTTTGCTAAAACTACCTCTTTCATTATTATTTGTAGCACCATAATATTTCATTAAGTTCTTTTGCCATAATTTATTTAGTCATTCTTCAATTGATGGGGACCTCTTTAGTTTCTACTTCCTGGGCTAGTTCTAGCCCTTGGTAACCACTGTAGTAATTGAATGGGAAAATGTGATATGCATGGCAGTTCTGTCAAAGATGACCTAGGTTATGGAGAGACTTGAGAGAGATCAAATCAGAAACTGTTGCCTTTGGCTAGGAATCAGGTGATGATAGACTGAACTGAGGTGGTGTGAGTATAGAGGAGGGGATGCAGATGAGCTACAAACAGAGCTGCTACAAAATGTTTGTATGTATCAGTCTTTTCCTTTATCTTCGATCTCTTTAAGGCATAATCTTAGTCAAGATATCACTTCATCAAAGGGTATGTATAATTTAATGACTTTTTGGATACAGTTTCAAATGATCCACAGCTCTGCCAATATTCCATTATTCCACCTATTTTTCATACCCCCTGCAGTGTTTGTCATTTTCTTTTGACATTTGACATCTTAAAAGTCATCTTCACATCTCCTGCAAAACAAAAAATGTTACTTCTTGAGTCCTTGGTTTTAAAATAAGCTTTTCCTCATGGATGTCTATGTGACCCTATAAAAGCTATAAATGCTCTCCACAGAATGCATGTAGAAATATACTATTAATTTTGTATTAAAAATAGATGGCTTATTATAAGAATATTGCCCTCATTTCTTCATAAATGACTTCTGTCACTGTTTTTGTTGATCACTAACCTCTCTAGTCTTCAGTCTTTTTGTCAAATGAGAGGGATAGAAAAGTCTATCTGTTTCTGAAGTCCCTTCTACCTCTAAAGTATATCATCCCAGGAAAGGACTATTCTACCATTGTCTATTACTAATAGTTAGGATTTGCTGGTTTCATCTTCTCTACCCTGAATGAAGAGACGTTATAAAGAACATGGAAAAAGAACTCATGGAAAACGTGTATCTCCTCTATGACACATTTATTTCTGTGAAAAAATTTGAACTTAAAATCAATAGGAAGACCTGAATTTGAGTACTGGTTCTACTGCTATCTGTGTAATACCTGTGCAAAATTAGCCTTTTTGCATGTGGAAAGTAATCTGAGAAAGTAACTCTTCTGGAAAAAGTACCAGCCATCCCCACCAACTGACAACTGATTGTCCTATGTAGGGCAAGTAGGTCAGTCTTGCTGAAGCAGCAAGGTACCCAAGGAGAGAAAAGGAGCTGAATTTTCTGGGTATTTCAAGCCACCACTACCACCTTAACCACCATCTCCCTTCAGACCCTGACTGAGACAGCATGGGATCCTTAGAAATAGGAATGCTTCCATCCCAGTCCTCAGCCATCATCCTGGAATGTGAGTCCTACGAATTTGTAGTGTGGTAATTTATCCTGCATGTGTTCACAGCCACAGTTACTAAAGACAGAAAATGAGTACTTGCTACCAAAGTCCTTGACAGTATCAAATGATTCAATATTAGAAATGGATGCTTTTATCAGTCAAAAAGCCATTAAAGGTCAAATACTACCTTTTTTTGACATTGCAACCTAAGGACCATGGGATCTTTTCATTTGACTTGCAATAGAAAATTGCTCAAAATGTAGTTTTCCTCCATTAAAATGTAAGCTCCTGGAGAGCTAGGATTGTATTAATTTTGCATTTATATCTCTAGTGTTTAGCACAACAGTTAGTGTATAGAAAACAATAAATGCTTTATTCACCCATTCATTCATTTATACAAAACATTTCTAGCAGCTGTTCTATTTTATTGAGTCTTCACAACTCTTTGAGGTAAGTTATACAAGTACCTAATTCAAGGGGTTATTGTATATAAAGTAATGTATGATTTGTAAAATGCTGTGTAAATGGGAACTATTATTATATGCCCACCTATTATTTATCTCTTTGTTACAAGAGCTTAGAGAAATTAAATGAAGGCCTCACAAGCTGGGGGAGCCTACATTCAAGCCCAAGCCTTCTAATCCTCCATCAGCATTCTTCCCATTATATTGCAGCTGCTTTGGCATTTTTCCCTTGGTCCTAATAACAATATTATGAGGTAGGTGAAACAAGTTGCTTATATATTTTAAAGATGGGGAAATTTAGACTCAGAACATTAAGGGACATACCAACATTGTCACAATTTTTAAAGTTGTGTAGCAAGGACTAAAACTTTTGACTTTAGGTGAGACTCAAATGAGATAATGTAGGCAAAAGCATGGACAAATCATAAAAAATTATCTAAATGGAAGTCATTATTGTCCTAGGGGAAAAGGATGTCTCTCAAAATGGCATTTGCGTTATCTAGGGAGGATTCTTAAGAATTCCTCTTATTAGAGGTATTGGTCAAAGAAAACATTTATTTTTGGCGAGGAAAAGTGTTCTACTATGGGTATTATGCCTTCGGAATTGTTTATAATCTCTTGGTGTCTTGGAGAAAAATACCTTAGAGGAGATAGTTTTTAGCAGACAGAATGTTCCAGAAACAGGACTTACAGAGAAGATTGCAGTTTTGTCTCTTCTTGTTATTTTTATCTATGTCTTTATTTAGTATTTGTTGCAAAAGAATAGTCCTAATAATTATATCCAACTAAGGAATATTCTCCTCTCCCCTCCTTCTTTTCTTTTGTTCTTAATTTCTTTTCTTTCATAGCCCTCTACCAAAATAGTAGGTTCTCAAGAAGAGCAAGGCAAAGAATCTGTTTACATCTGTACATTATTTGATGAAAACACACCATTGCAATTTTGTAAGAAAAAATGCAACCGTAAGCATCATACACTGTTTCTGAAGAAAGCCATTGTATACTGGTCTAAAGGAATTGTTTTCCTTTCTATAACTCCAATCATAATGGTGACTTTACAATAATACATGTTCTGCATGCACTATACTTCATTCTTGATAGATTCTGTCCAAACATTTAAGTTACATCATGCAATAATCATTAGCACCAATAAATCATCCTTAAATTATTTATACTCTTGGAAGTATTCAATGAACATGGGCAACTGCAAACCTTCCACTTATAATTTTCTTGGATCAAATCACCAGATCCTAACAGCTACCTATATTTGTACCTCATCACCTACTAGATGTTAGCTATCATACTTTATCTCAATTTTGCAGCCATCTCAAACTTAAATAGGGATTTAATTTATGTTTATAGAGTGAATGATTGTTTTAGGTATTTCATCACTGTGGCAAGGAATCTGCTATTCACTCCCCCCATCTTGATTCTATTTAGAACTTTTTACTTCTTCCTTATTCTTATGATTCATTGTGATAAATGTAATTCTGAATTTTCGAAGGTTGCTTCAACAGTACCAAGTTTCTTTGTTCCCTACTAACCGATAAAGGTTTTGAATGGGACCCTGATGACCAAGGACCACTCTAAGGTCAAAGAGATTTATCATCATGTATCTTGTCACCAAATGAAAGGTTTCCCCAACACATACCTTTTGGCCATAGTAACTTGAAGAGAAGGGCACCTAGGTGGCACAGTGGGTAGAGTGCCAAGCCTAGAGTCAGGAAGATTAATCTTTCTAAGTTCAAATCTAGTTTCAGACACAAGCTGTGTGACCCTGAGCAAGTCACTTAACTCCATTTGCCTCAGTTTCCTCATCTGTTAAATGAGCTAACGAAGGAAATAGCAAACTACTCCAGTATCTTTGTTTCCCCCAAAAGAGACCCAAATAGGGTCGTGACGAATCAGACACAACTGAAACAACTGAACAGCAATAGCAAAAAACTTGCAGAGAAGCAGCCATTTATTTCATAGGAAGTCTGAAACCAAGTATAGAAAAAAACATGGCTCTCAATGATGAAATGCTGTATATATATGTAGATAACATTGATTAATTTTTCTTTGTTTTCATAAAATTTTCCATTCTCAACAAATTTAACAGATCAATAAACACTGATTTATTGAATAAAATGGACATGATTAATATTTTCAATGCAATATTGATTGGAAATTCTATGAGGTCAGAGATCATGACATCTAAACTTTCTATCTTTTCTAATGCCTAAAACAGAACTTTTGCACACAATATATATTTAATAAATATTTTTGAACTTGAATTTGCATTTACCACAAAATAAGCCTGACACCATTTTAAATAAATGTTATTAAATAAGATAATTAATTAATGAAATATTTGTAATTCAATTAGCATAGTGCCTGAGACATATTTCACACTTAATGATTTTTTCCCTTCTTCTTAAAGAAAATGAAGCTCATGCCAAACTATTCAGAACCATTCTCTTTTCTCTCTGGAGCTTATAAGCACAGAGCTACTGGCTGTTCCATTGATCCTTAGATGGATTATTAACTGTTGTTATCATTAAGTTGGCCCTACCTTTTGGTGGTGGTGTTCATTAGCCCAATCCCTGTGGAAAAGGACTGTATTTGTTTGCATTACTTGGCTTTTGATGTAGCGACAAGAAACTCAAGTTGAGGAGGTTTTTAAAATAGAAATCTTCAGAATAGCTGCTGAGAGAATTGAAGCCCTAAAGTGGTGACATGAAACCTTGTGATCATCATTGGGAGATGAGGTCAATAGTTTAAATAGCATCCATGCTACAGACTGTTTCAAAAGAAAGATGAGAGAAGTGCTGATGAAAGGTTTGAAGTACCAATAGTCTCTTACAGTGACCAGGTGCCATTTGAAAGATTGGAGTGCATGACAGAGGAACAACAGAGCAAATCAGTTTAATTTCAATGTTGAAAGTCTTAAACTCAGATTTTTTTTTCTACTTCCCCATTTATTTCACTTGATCCACAGCAAAGTCAAAAAAGTTTAAAACCTGAGGACTCAAAGTTTAATTTTGTTTGGTTATGTTGATATCTCAATGGGACCCTATGTTATTGAATAGTTCTATAGTGCTTTTTTAAAAAGTGCTTATTAAAACAAATATCTTGAATATTTATTCACCATATCTATTTAAACTCCCATCAGTGGCACATTAATATTATTCCAGGCCTCCTCTCTCCACTTCTCAACTCAAGTTAAATACAATTTGGAGTATAGATCAATTGTAAAGCATCATTTCACAAATACAACCTGAAGTAGAAAATGTCCCTGATTCTTTCAATCTCTATATTTATCATTAAATCCCATTGTTTTCACATAATAACTATGTGGCTTGGGGGAAGTCACTTATGCTCTCAGTCTCAGTTTTGGTGTTTGTAAAATGAGGGATTGGATTAGATGTTCTTCTTTCCAGCTTTAGCTCATCATTTATTCTTTGCTTCTTGTGCTCATTTTAGCCTGAAAAACCAACACCTAGAAAACCAAGGTCCTGTACCAGCCAGCACCATACTAATCCATACATGGAACCACTAGTGAAAGAAAATGGAGAAATTTTCAATGCTGTGCATAAATAAGTTCACTTGCCTCTTCAAAAAAAATTTAAACAGAGAAATTACCATAGACAATAAAATAATATCAATACTAAACATGTATGCAACAAACAACATAGCTAACAAATTCTTAAAGGAAAAGGTAAATAAGTTGTAGGAGGAGATAAATAATGAAATATTAGTGGGGACCATACATTTCTTCTCTGAGTTAGATAAATCTAATCACAAAAACAAATATGATAGCAGTTAATGAGATGGATAGCATTTTAGAAAAGTTACATATAATAGACCTCTGAAGAAAATTGAATGGGAGCAGAAAGGAATATACATTTTTCTCAGCTATATATGTTCACAAAAATTGACCATTTATTATGAAATGAAAACTTCACAAAAACATATAGATTAATAGAGATATTAAATACACCCAAAAGCAGAACTAAATTGGCAGAGTAGAGAAGCAATTGATACCAGATGGATTCATGGGTGAATTCTACTAAATATTTAAAGAATAATTAATTCAAATACTATATAAAGTAGTTGGAAAAAGAGACAAAGAGTGAGTTCTATAAAGTTATATTTATGACACAAATATGATGCTGTTACCTGAATCAGGGAAACAACAACAGGGAAAAAAAAACTATAGGCCAATTTTCCTAATGAAAGTTGATGTAAAATTTTTAAATAAAATACTGGCAATGAAATTACAGCCATAAATCACAAAGGTCATACATAGTGACAAGGTATGATTTATACCAGGAATGCAGAGTTGGTTCAATATTAAGAAAACTAATAGCTTAAAATTAACAACACTGAAGTGCCTCCTTATACCTATCACATTGGCTAATATGAGAGAAAAGAAAAATGACAAATGTTGGTAGGGATATGGCAAAATTGTGACCCTAAAGTACACTTGATGGATTTGTGAACCAATTTAACAATTCTGGAGAACAATTTGGAACTAGACACAAAGGGTTATAAAACTGTGTATACCCTTCACCCCAGGAATACCACTATTATGTCCATTATCTTGAAGAGATCAAAGAAAAAGGAAAAGGAGCTATAAGTACAAAACCATTTTTAGTGACTCTTTTTGTGGTGGCAAAGAATTGAAAATTGAGGACTTGCCCATTATTTGGGGGATGACTGAACAAGTTGCAGTATATGATTGTAATGGAATGTTATTGTGTTGAAAGAAATGATTAGCAGGATGCTAAAAATCCTGGAAATACATAAACTCATTCAAAGTGAAAAGAACAAAACCAGGAGGACATTGTATATAATAATAGCAATGATGTATGACCATCAACTGTGAAATAATTAGCTATTTAAATCAATAGATAAATCTAGGACAATTCTAAAGACTCAGGATGAAAAATACTATTCACTTCCAGAACCAGAACTGATGAAGCTGAGAGTGGATGGATGCATTCTTTTTTCTTACTTTGTTTCTTGCCTTTTCTTGTTTGTTTGTTTTTTCTACATGGTTCCTCTGGAAATATGATTTGCATGACTTCATATGTATAATTGATACAATATTTCATGCTTTTTCAGTGCCTGAGGGAGGAACAAGAAGGAGAGAGAAAATGTGAAACTCAGAATTTTAGAGAAATGAATGTCAAAAGCAAAAAAATTTTAAAAATTAAAAAATACTTAGTGATGATAAAATATATGTGATCGCAAAGGAATCTGTGACATTGGCTGCATGTGCCATGACATTTATGACAAAGTAAAGTCTTGGGACTGAGGAATAAACAGTGTTAGCATTATTATGATATCATCACTTAGAAAATAAAGTGTCTTACATATGGAAAAAAATGCAGAAAAACAGACTTTGTATACCATTCCTCATTCTAAAGAAAACATTGAGAAGATTTACTGTAAAAAACCCTCTTCCACCCAGGTCCCAATCTGTCCCCAAATGACCATCAATTACAGAGGTATTTTCTATATAATATAAAATATGAATGGATAAACATACATATAGGTGATGAACATATATATATTATCATATATAAAACATATAATATCCCCCAAATCTTAATACAGCCAAAGTTTAATAACTTTAGATGTATACGTGCTACAAACTTATAAGAAGATCATCTTTTCCTGTAGTCAAGGTCTAATGCTATGCTGAGGAGGACTGGTCCCAATTTGTTATGCAATTGGCATCTATTGCTTAATAAATCAATATGCTTAGAAAATCCTTTGAAAGTTTCACTATTAAAATCACTTTTATACTTATTTTGTCAATTTTGAATAATACATTTTAATTTTTAAAAAGTCTAGGAACAATGTTCTCACACTTTGTTTTGTGACATTTCTGAACATTTGTGGATTCTGGACTTTTTCAGACTGATAAACTGATGTGTGAGGTTCTTTTTCTTAACTACTTTGGTCATCTGATCTATCTTTACTAGACTTTTTCTTGTGAAAAAGTGCCATGTGTGCATCAGAATCTCATTCTTTGAATGATCTTAAGAATAGGATTACAAATGTAGTCCTTCAGGTACTGAGCAGTGACTGGTGAAAGGTTTTACAAAGTTCAAAAACAGACCAGAGCTATGTATAGAGCATAAGATGGTACATGTTAATAAGAACTATATAACTATTTTTTAAATGTGAAATAATTGGTCTTTTAAATTTATTTTGTTTTATGTTTTTAATATGAATATTTCTGATTATTAATATTTAAAATTGTACTGACTTTGGAGATCACACACACACACACACATACACATCTCTAGAATAAGCCAGCAAACACTAAAGATCTCTAATTGTGAAACATAATGAGTGAAAACAAGTCAGAACAATATTGTATTCATCAATGTATTGTACAGAAGACACAAGTCCATCCATCACTCAGGACTTCATTTCTCAGGTTCCTGCGGCACTAAGTGATTGTATAAAAACAGAAACCAGAAAGTGGGAAAGGTGGGTATTGAAGTGAAGAGGTCTTCTGGAGCCTGGGAGAGTCATGTGAGGAAGCATTTATGGCAGTGTCCAGGAAATAGCAGTGCCCTAAAATGCCTGTTTGTCAATTGCTGAGAAAAAGTTGAATAAAATGAAAGACAATCTCATGCTATTACTGAGCTGACTACTTGCTGGGAATAAGCTAAAAGGAAACAAAGCATGACTGAATCTTTCCCATTCCACCAAGCCACGAGTGGCAGTTTCTCTTTCCCCCAAAGAGTCTTTCTTGGAATGGTGTCCCTGGGTTTTCCCCAAACATTTTCTTAGGGAGGATACCTTCATCTCCTGATTATGTGTTTGAAGGGTTTTTTTCTATTCTTGTGGTATTTTTTGAAAATTCTAATCAAGGGATTATTTTTAAAGTTAAAGGTCTGTTCAGGTTTGATAATCTGCTACAAATGAAATTCATAGAATTTTCTAGGTTCCAAGTTGATTTGGAATGGGGGCTTGAGCTAACTGAAGTATACTTATTTCCAGAGTATGCCATACTGAATCCAGTAATCCATGAGAACTCCAGGGTGGAGAGGAAAGTAGGTTACATCATGTTCCCTTAAATTTGACTTATTAATATCTAGAAGCATTACTCATCTTCAAAAGCACAATATACTTGTGGAATTCAGGGAAAACACAGCAACAGAAAGTCCTGCCTTGTGATAGGGGCAATCCTTGGCAAGACTGAGAAAGAGGTAACATTTTTCTTTGTGTTCCTTCTACTTCCTCTTCAGTACTCTATCTTCTCCCAAAGAACAGTTGTTTCTTTATATATCCAAGGTTCTATTCAGGTCTTTCCTTCTGGCAGCCTCCTATGCCCTGAACCATTTTTTGCACTCACCTTTTCCACTTAAAAATTCCCCTGATCTCTATCCATATGTCGCTTGGAAAAGATCTATTCAACCAAATCACACAAGGGTATTACTATTTAAAATCATAGTGTATGAGTCTTAACCTAGAGGACTAAATCTCTAACAATAGGCCTGTCATGAACCAGAGACAAGGTTGTGAAGGTCATCATTCCAGGTACATGACCTTACTGTCCTAGTGTGAGACTGTCCTGTTGAGTTTAAAGATAGCAGAGAGCCTATAAATCAAGACAGTGACATAGTATAGTGCCACAAACATCAAAAATGGTGGTTAAAATCTCTGATCATATCATGCTTTACAGTCACTCACAGAAGACCATAAGATCTCTGTCTTCTTCAATGATATTTACAGAGATGATTAAAATGGACAAGACTGATATCATCAGTATCTTCTACAAGATGGAAAGGTCCATAAAGAGAAGACCCATGGATCAACTAACCATTGCACATACCCTAATGCTTAGCACAAGGCTGTGTTTGCAGTCAATGCTTAATATAAATCTTTTTTTAATTTGAATTTGTGACATATGTATTTGTACATGTATGCACACATATAGCAATATATCAATACATGATTTTATAAAATATATGTCTATCAACACATGTGTGTGGTACATGAACATACATATGTAATTGTGTAGTATGTGTATGTTTTGCAAGAAATAGACTAAGAAAACATAAGGAATTCAATATACAGCATCAAACACATAGAGAAATGTAAATTTAATATTTATATAGCACTTGTTTTGTATCAGGCACTGCACTAAGAGCTTTGTAAGGATCACATTGTTTGGCCCTCACAATAACTCTGGGAAGTAGAAGCTATTGTTATCTCTGTTTTACAAATGAGAAAATGGAGGCAAGCAGGAGTTAAGTGACTTGCCCAGGATTATGCAGCTAGTAAATATCTGAGGCTGGCTCTGAACTCTAGGTCTTTTGATTTCAGATTTGACATTTTAATCATGGCACCACCAATATGGCCTTATTTATTGTGAAACAGTCAATTCAAAGACAACGATCAAATAAAGCCATTAAATCATTCCATGCATAATTGTAAAATCAATGGAAGTAGCCTTCAGAATCATCATGACCATTGGCTGCTAAGCAGTTAATCAGACTGTCAGATAGTCAATCTAAGTCAGTAGTGATAGTGCCCATGGAAGGCAATATTTATAATAATTCCTCCCTATACCTCTAGATATGTAACACTGGGGAAGTTCTTTTATTCTCTGCCTTTTGATTTCTTATCTGTGGAAAGGGGATAATTACATATACACTGCCATATTACATAAGACTCTTGTGAAGAAAACTTTGTTAAAGGGAACAATATGTTTACTGTATTTAACCACAACATAAAATTTTCTAATTTCTAATTACAGCTGATCTGGTCACTTTCCAAAAACCTTTAGGAAATCAGTCACCCAGAATGAGGCACCTAGATAGTGCAATGGTTAGAGCACCAGATCTAGAGTCAGGAAGACCTGTGTTCAAATTCAGACTCAGAGACTTAAATAGCTATGTGACCCTATCTGTTTCTTCAACGACAAAATGCAGATAATAACGGTATATGATCAGATGAGATATTATTTGTAAATACTTAACATAATTCCTAATAGCATGTACTATATAAATTATTCTTAATATTATAGTGCTTACTATGTGTCTTTCACTATACTAGGCTCTCCAGGGATGTAAAAGTAAAAAAAAGATTAAAGTCCCTGTCCATAAAGAACTTATATTCTATCTTGTGAGAAACCAAGTATACAAAGAAAAATATTCAAAACAAATTTATTCTGCTTTTCTATAATGCACATTTCAAAAACAAGTTTGTTCCTATGTGACTGATGTGTTAGAGAACATTTGGGGCATAATGCAGGATTTCCAGTTTGCTTCTGTGTAATTTCTTCTGTCAGAACCAGGGCTCAAGCTGAACAGCAGCCCAAGAATATTGCACTATTCACTGTGGTATTTATGTGTTTTTTTAGCCATTTCACATGAATAAAATTGTACAACAGTTTTCTTTTATTAGGTTCATTTTTTTAATGTGTCATTGATTAAGTTTTTGGGCATTGTGACCCTAATTCCATTTTTTTCTTAAGGTCTATGATTGCAATTGCATGATTTTTGCATAGTGTGATGGTTTCTAAGAAACTAAATATCACAATATAGCAGAACTGACTGTAGAGAAAATAAAATACACACATTTACCAATGTAAAAGGGGCCAAGTGGATAGAATGTGGCCTTTAAGCCAGGAAACTGTGCTTTAAATTCTGCCTCTGATTGCTACTGACTACAAGAATTTAGGCAAATGACTTAACCTCAGTGCTCTAGGAAACTCTCAAAGATGACAAATTACAGAGAAGGCGCTGAATTTCATTGATGAAGGGATTTTTTCTTCTGGGAGTTTTTTATATCAAAAATCACAAGATAAGTCTGCTGCCCTATTTCCTATACAAATAAATACAAAGTAATTTTGGTAAAGGTAGTTGCTTGGAATGGGGAGGTGGCTAAGGAAAAACCTAGATTTGAAAAAATGTTGTGTTTGAGTTTGGAAGGAAGGGAGAGATTCTAAGAACTGTTGGTAATAAAGGAGAGCTTTCCAGTCTTGTGCAAAGCCACAAAAGTGGGATATGGATTGTCATGTGTCATGGAATAAATGCATTGCATAAGAGAGAAATCATATTCAAGCGCAATATCAGGGACTAGTGTGATTTATGATATGTCTTTTCATATATTCAATTAATCAATAAATAAACATTTATTAAGTGCCTAGTGTGTACCAGGCACTGTGGTGCCAAGCACTAGGGATAGAAAAAGAAGCAAAATATAGTCTCTGATCTCAATGAACATACAATCTAATGGATACAATGCCATAACAGCTGATAATATCTCACATTTATCACTTTAAAGCTTGCAAAATATATTCTTCACAAGGGCCTTATGGAGTAGATACGCAAACAATATTATGATATTTCTAAGTATTAGAAACCAAAACTTAGATTACTATAAATTTAACAATCATCCATCGTCAGTCAGTTTGATCTGGCCCCAGCACTCCCCTTATATCCAGGACTCAAACAATTCTTATTACCCTAAGACCAGTGCTTTTTGTACTACAGTACATTGCCTCTCACAAAGATGAGCATATTTCATCCATAGGATTATTCATTCAGTGTTGAAACCTTGTGGCCTATTTATCATCAGTCATCTCTCAATCAAACAGCAATAATTTATCTTTTGTTCTGGGAAAACTAGTGCTATCAAAACCCCAAAGTTATGCTTCAATTGTAACCTTTAATCAACAAATCAATGAGCATCTATTGAGCACATGCCTCAGCTTCATGAAAGGTTGTTCTGTAGCATGGGTAGATATAAAAGAGCTAGGAGACATAGTTCCACCCTCAAGGAACTTAATTAAGGAGAAAATATTAATGCATATAAAATGACTAAGGAATGATACAAAACAATATTAATTTAGGTGCTAAATTGTATGATGGGAACTGTTCGTATAAACTCCTTGAAGAAGCCATATTACTTTTCATCTTTTTATTCCCATTGTCGAGCATAGTGGATAGAATATGATGACTGCTTCATGTTGGCAACCTAACTGAAGGATGAGATACATATCAGCACTTTGGAACTGAAAGAAGTGGTATGTGAGATGATCCTTGAAAAATAGAGTGGTGTTCTCTCCAAAGAGAGAAAAAACAATTGAAGCAGCCATGAACATAGAGTATTCATCAGACAGTGAATCAACAGGTCTGAGTGATTTAGAGGCTACTGGATAGGTAAATGAAGTAAATTTGTTGTATATTCAATACTTATATATTGTGTTGCTGCTGATTTGGTCAATGGGGTACAAATATCATTCTTTGCTTCATAGGCCCTCCAATCCTTCCTTGATTAATTCAAGTCTGTTAATGGGGTTTCATTCATGACTGTGATTTCCCTAAATATTCCCCAAGTATGGTATGGAGAGGATCAGAATATGGGGAAGGCACAATGTTTGGAAGGACTAATTGACTCTTGTCTTTGTCTCCTGGATGACTGTAAAAGTATTCATCCATGAAAACTATTAAAGCCATGTGACACTAAGCCTTGACCTGCAGCTAAACCAAAACTAACCTGAAAAAACAGGCAGAACAGAACCTGAGAGAAGGCCATGGAGTAAACCTTGTTAAGAACTTTCTCAAAAACCTTGTCTTAAATGCCATCCTTGTTGTAGTATGTCCTTCTTGTCATTTTCAATATTAAATGAGCAGATATATATGAAACAGATAGGCTATCATAAGGTCAAATTATTGATAGACCCTAAGTTATTATGAAGGTGATTTTTATTCCCGAGTTACCTGACTACATATAATCAACTAGTCAGAGGTAAGAGCAGAATTTAAAATAAATAAGAATAGTAAAAATGGCATATTATGAATAATATTTTACCCTGAACAATTTAAACAAGTTATTCAAAAATTTTCACGGGAAATGGACAAGAGAAATGATATCAACATTGACTATTAATTTAATGCAGAAGTTATATCAATGTAAATGAAATACCTACCTCAAAGAGATAAAAGAGCCTTAACCAGTAAATATTTGACTTACTTGACAAATGGAGAGAGACCTGCCAAAGAAAGCACCACTAGGATAGAACATAAATTAAAGTCTAATTTCATAGAGCAGAGATTATTAGTGTAATCTGACTAAATAAAGCTTGGTAAAATACCTAATTAAGTGAAGTTATCCTGAGGACATTCAAGGATAAAAAGGAAAAAAGATCACCAACAAAAAAATAATGGAAATGAACTACAAATCTTATTATTTTTTTTTACAGTGGTTAAATTTATTTATTTATTTATTTATTTATTTTAAAATAAATTTATTTAACTTTTTACATTCATTTTCACAAGATTTTGGGTTCCAAGATTTTCTCCCCATTTGTCCCCTCCCCCCTCCCCGACACACTGGACATTCTAATTATCCATATCACCAATCTGCCCTCTCTTCTATCATCCCTC
>CM053774.1:66794067-66863764 GCA_028658325.1 Potorous gilbertii | reverse complement strand
AATAGGAAAGTATATGTCGAACCTATACAGAATTGTATGCTGTCATGGGGAGGGAGGGGGGTAGGGGGGAAAGGTGTGGGGGTATAAAATCTTAACTTTAAGGAAGTGATTGTAGGACATTTATAAATAAATAAATAAATAAAAATATTTTTTCCAAATCTACTGCTTCCCTTGTTATCCTAGTTTCATCAATTTTTTTCATACAGAAGCTTTTCAACTTCATGAAATAAAAATTGTCGATTTTATCATTTGTAATGACCTTGCTCCCTTATCTGATTAAGAATTCACTTCCTAGCCATGTCTGTGAAAGGGACTGAATCTGGTTTCCCTCTAATTTTTTTGATATAACTTTTGATTCATTTGAGTTTATTGTGATAAATAGTTTAAGATGTTGATGTAGAGTAGGGGTTTATAATTCTTTTTGCCTGACACTCCTTTGTGAAAGAAATATAACTGATAGACCCCATCTCAGAAGAATGTTTTCAGATAATTGAAAAAAGTGCTAAATTTCAGCTTAAAGGTTAGTCAAAATAAAGATGCTAACCCCCAGGTAGGAACTTTCAAGTTTCCGGATGGACAACTTCTTCTCTGTACCTCTTGGCAATTAGATGGCACAGTAAGTTATGCCAGACTACAGTCAGAGTTCAAATCCTGTCTCAAATGCCAGCTGTGTGACTCTAGGCAAGTCATCTTACCTCTCTTATCTTAGACAAGATGGGGTGTCCAGATCCAATTTTTGCCAGATTACTTAGCAGGTTTCCCAGAAATTTTTGTCAAATGAGGAGTATTTTTTCTATCTAACTTATATTTTGACATTTATGGGATACTGGATTATTTCCTTCGCTTATTTCTGATGTTCCCCTGTTCATTCTATTGCACCTTATTTTTTTCCTTTTCAACACCTAAAATTAATTCTACAGAGGAGCCTGAGACTGGCAGATTTCTTAAACCCAGGTATTCTGTACACCAGTGGGCTAAGCTGACCAGTGTCTGCCTTAAGCTCAGCATTAATGCAGTAAATCCCTGGGGAATGGACAAAGAGGTTGTCTAAGGAGGAATAAACCAGCCTAAGTTGGAAACAGCAGGTCAAAGCTCCCTTGTTGATCAGAAAAGATATAGGTCTTGTGAATAACAGCCCCTGTACTAATAGGCTGGGCAAAATAGGGAGGGATGGTCATTAAAGCAAACAAAGAGAAATAACAAATAATTTTGGTGACTTGTTAGTTAAGTGCAACTCTTTGTAACAGTTTCTGGAATTTTCTTAGAAAAGACATTGGAATGACTAGTCATTTCCTTCTCTAGCTCGTTTTATAGATAAGGAGTTGAGGCAAACAAAGTTGAGGACATTCAACTTGTTAGTGGATCTGACCGGGTCTTCCTGACTCCAGGCCCAGGGTTCTATTCAGTGTCCCAATGACTGCTGCTTTGTAACACAGTCTAAGCTCTGAGTTCTCCATGCCCTATTCATTGTTTGTCTTACCAGTCTAGATCTTGTGGACCTCCAAATGAATTTTATTATTATTTTGTCTAGTTTTGTAATGTATCCTCCTGGTAGGTTAATTAGTACAACATTAAATCTTTAATTCTATTTTAATATTACAATTTTTATTATATTGGAAAGACCTGGGCATTTAAGCAGTTTTTTTAAGATGATGAAGTATAATTATAATTATTAAACTTAACCCTGGAGTTAAGAAACTAGACCGACCTCCCTCCATTACAGAGGTCCAAGAGCATGGAGTCAAAACCAGGTGTTCAAACATGAAGCTGGATCTCGATTCAGGTCTTCCTGACTCTAGCGTCAGCGCTATGTCCACTGTGCCACTGAGCTGGTCAGAACTATTGTACAACTTTTAAATGCTAAGTTGCTAGGTCCCCCTTGTACTCCTTGCTTATTAAAAGAACTGGATTGCTAGGATTCAGAAACTAAACTTGTAAATATAGTGCTGAGAGGTGCACATACACCTACCATGGCACCTTCTAAACATTTTCCTTCAAATGAACGTTGTGATATTATTGGTATAGGGAACTTCCGGTGAGAAAATTCCCTCTGCCAATGCAGATATCCATTTACTCTGTAACTTACAATCTTATGTTTGTGTGTGACCCCTAGACAAGGGGTCACACACAATTATATATCCAAGACAAATCTTAAACTCTGGTGTTCCCGGCCCCAAGGGCAGCACTCCATCTATACAACACTGTCTCTCAGATTTCTATGGAGTATGTGTTGTATCAAACTGTCAGTTATTCCTACAATTATATTTGCGTTCATATTGATTATGCCCCAGATAGTTGACATTTTCCATTGCTAACTTCATCTGCAGTATTTTCCATATGATCAACTGTATGTCACGTCCATGACGCTTTAACCCTTACGTTACCTTTTCAGTATTTTTTTAATCTCCGGTTATACAATAGCTACAATAGTAACAGCTCATACTTATATAGTACTTACTATGTGCTAGGCACGGCGCTAAGTGCTTTACAATTTTTATCTCATTTGATCATCACAATGACCTTTTGGAGGTGGGCGCTAATATCATTCCCACTTTAAAAAAGAGGATTGAGAAATTCACTGTACAAAATGACACAGGAAAATAGGATTCAGGTTATTGGTTACAAAAACTGTAACGATTTTACATATGGGCACTGACGTTAAGGCCATAACAAAGAAATGAAACTTGGGGAGTGTTGGACAGGTTTGATACAAAGTTTATACCCCAAGAACCAGCTGGAAGCAACATTCTAAGATTAACATCAGGAGAAGCCATCAGGTGAAACTGTTTGAGTTTTGATCATCTAAGGGGAAATTTACCTTGTTAGTGATTTTTATATGAACATTAAGAAGAAGATGAAATGTAACACCAAGTCGGTGAACAAGTAACACCTAATATAACACCATGCATGCTGGGTGACGCACGTGGCTTAACACGGTATGAAGGTTTCCCTCGGTGTCCTAAAGAGATTGAAGAAACTTTATTAAGTGCAAAAGAAAGACTTCTAGCTGACAAGCACAGGAAATATATTGGATTTCTTTGAGATCCCTCTGCGAGTAAGATAACTTAACACAGACTGCACTATGATTTATCTCATTCCCAGCGTAGTATTAGACTATTTGGATAGATTTATTCACTAAAAGTATTTCACTCAAAGGTAAACGTGTTGTGATATATTGTTTCTCATGTCTAAAATAAGAAGTTAACTAATATGTCTCTTTCTAAAGGGGCATATATTAAAGAACTGTTTTATTAAAGACTCTATCAGAAACCGTATCTTATATTCATTTGTCTAAACACTTGCATCCATTTTTGAGTTACTTTCTTAAAAAATTGATACAATATATAAAAGAGACATACAAATAGCATATGATTTATTATAGCCCAATTTTCTAGAGAAAGAAAAAAAAACAAAGCTTGGTCATTCCACTTTTCCCCTTTTCACCCCATTCACAAGTAGTGCTTGCTGCCTTGGCAACTTTACCAGAGTAAACTTACCACTCCTTAGAACCTGCAGGAATTGTAGAATGTACTTAGTACAATGGGACTCTGTCTTTGAGAACATGATTCTTTAGAGCTAATCATGAAAGCTCATAAGGAGTGAACTCATCAGTCTCTCCATTTTGGCAATGAAATTAGCTAAATTAGTTGATTTTTTGTCTTTCTTACTGAATCATAGATTTAGATCTAAGGGACCTGAGAGGTCAGCTATTCCAACATTCTCCTTTTACTGATGAGGAAACAGACCCAGAGAGGTTAGTCACACTGGAAGGAAGTAACAGAGCCAAGATTTGAACCTAGACCTTCTAATTCCAAATTTAATGTCTTTTTCCTCATTATACCGTGCTGCTAGATTATCATCCTATATACAAACCTTACTATGTGAATGTCCTTCAATTAATCATCAAACATTTATTGACTACCTACTACTGCAAGAGGGGATATTGGCTACAGGGGATACAAAGGCAAAAGTTAAATTACTGCCTTCAAAGAGCATATAATCTACATAAGATTGCTAAAATGTAATCAAACAATTAAATAAACAGCACTTATTAAATGTCTAGTAGGAGTTGTTCATTATGTTAATCATCAGGGCTACAAAGAAAGGTGTAAGTCATTCCTTGCTCTCAAAGAACTCACACTCTAATGGCTGAGACTATGCAAATACCTACGTAAAAATAAGATCTATACAAGATAAATCAGACCTAATCAATAGTGAGAAGGCACTGGTATCAAGATTCTTGCAGAAGCCTTTTGACTTCTCTCCCAAGCTCAGTGCCAGGATCTGCTACTTCAGTCACATCCCAGAAACAAGATGGTGGAGGTCAGAGTCAACAGATCTGGCCGTATTGGGTGCTGGTGACCAGGGCTGCATTCACCTCAGATGGAGTAGACATCGTGGCCATCAATGACCCCTTCATAGACCTCAACTACGTGGTTTATATGTTTCAATATGACTCCATCCATGGCGAGTTCAAGGGCACTGTCAAGGCTGAGAATGAGAAGCTAGTGATCAATGGAAGCCATTATCATCTTCCAGGAGGGAGTGTGGTAGGCAGGGTGAGAACATTGTGGTTTAAGAAGATAAACAGGGAGCAGGAAGTGTTCACAGCTGCTTTATCCTCTTGTAGGAGGGATCCCATCAATATCAAATGGGGAGCTGCTGGAGCCGAGTCTTTACCACCATGGAAAAGGCTAGGGCTCACTTAAAGGGTGGAGCCAAGAGGGTCATCATCTCTGCTCCTTCTACTGATGCCCCAATGTTTGTGATGGGAGAGAACCATGAGAAATTATGATAATTCCCTTAAGACTGTCAGTAATGCTTCCTGCGCTACCAACTGCTTGGCTCCCTTGGCCAAGGTCATTCGTGACAACTTTGGCATTGTGGAAGGACTCGTGACTACAGTCTATGCCATTTCTGCTACCCAGAAGACAGTAGATGACCCCTCTGGTAAGCTGTGGTGTGATGGGCATGGTGCTACACAAAATATCATCCCTGCTTCCACTGGTGCTGCGAAGACTGTAGGCAAGGTCATACCTGAGCTGAATGGGAAGCTCACAGGCATGGCCTTCCATGTTCCTACTCCCAACATATCTGTTGTGGATCTGACCTGCTGCCTGGAGAAACCTGCCAATATGATGATATCAAGAAAGTGGTGAAGCAGGCATCAGAGGGACCCTTGAAGGGCATCTTGAGCTACACAGAGGACCAGATTGTATCCTGTGATATTAAAAGCAACATCCACCTTCAACCTTTGATGTTGGTGCTGATATTGCCTTCTATGACCATTTTGTCAAGCTCATTTCTTGGTATGACAATGAGTATGGTTACAGCAACTGTGTAGAGGACCTCGTGGTCTGCATGGCCTCCAAGGAGTAAAGTGGAAAGCTATGGATCTTCATCCCCAGTTAAAATAGAAGTTTCACCACTGGGCAGCCTACATTCCTAACTTATGTTCCTATACTGGGGACACCATGTCCCATTCACATCCTTGTCCCAATAGACCCCTGAAATAGGAGGGAGAAACCTAGAGTCCTGTATTGTGTACCACCAATAAGGCCACCACATTCAATGCAAAAAAAAGATTCTTGCAGAAGATAGGACTTTAGGGACAGCATGGTGGTGTAGTGGGTAGAGCATGAGTCAAGAAGATCTGTGTTCAAATTCAGCCTCAGGCACTTGACTCTTACTAACTGTGTGATCCTGGCAAGCCACTTAACCCTAACTGCCTCTCCAAAGGAAAAAAAAAAGAAGATGGAACTTTAGCTGAGACTCAAAGGAAGCTGGGGAATCTAATAGGTAGAGATATGGGGAAGGAGAGAATTCCAGGAATGGGGAACATTTGGTGAAAACACTTGGTAATTAATTAATTTTAGGTTCTTTAAGTTTATCATCATATCATCTGCCAAAAGTGGAAGTTTTGCTTTTTTCTTTACCTTTAGATATTAAACCAAGGTTTTTTCTTACCTTATTGCTATAGTCAGCATTTGGGATATCATATTAAATAGAAGCAGTAACAGCGGCCATCCATGTTTCAGTCCTTAATATATTGGAAAGATGTCTAGTTGGCATGTTGTAAATAATATTAGCTCTTAGTTTTAGATATATGCTAGCTATCATTTTAAGGAATAGTTCATTTATTCCTTTGTTTTCTAGTGCATTTTTACAGAAATGGATTGTGTATTTTGTCAAAAGCTTTTTATGCATCTATTGATATAATTGCATAATTTTGTCAGTTTTGTTATTAATACAGTTAATCAAGTTCATAGTTTTTCTAATATTAAACCATCCTGAATTCATGGTATAAATCTAACCTGCTCCTAGTATTTAAACTTTATCCTATGTTGTTTTACTCTCTGCTAATATTTTATTTAATGTTTTTGCAACTGTGTTCATTAGGGATATTGGTCTATAGTTTTGTTCTTCAAAACAAATATTATAGCCAGACTAAGTATATATGTGTGTATTTATGCAGGCATACTGGCATGTATGTATGTATATGCATGAATCATTCACCATCAGCATCTGTCATTTTTCTGTCATGGATAACATGTTTCATGATTAGTCATCTGGAATCAAGATGAACTGTCCCTGTCTGTATAGGTATATCTACATGTATATGCATTTGTATTTGTATATGTATATATATATATATATAAGTGTAAATATGTGTATATACATGTGTATGTATATATACATATGTATATATATGGAGAAAGACAGGGAGAGAAGGAAAGAGAAAAAAACAGAGACAAGGGGATAAATTAACAGAGGGAGTAAGGTAAGGCGAAAGAGGGGACAGAGAGAGAGGGGGGGAAAGAGAAAGGGAGAAGTCTGTTTTGATATGCGTTTCTTGCAAAACTGCACAATATAAAGCCCAGAACTCAAAAGGAAAATGAGATTAGGGGTACAATGCTCAAATCCTCTGTTAGTGACATGTAACAAAAGGATAAGAATTTAATAAAATGGTAGCACTGTTTTATGCATGTTAAAGGGTTAAGAAATTCCAAAATACTACAACAATTAGTGGTTGTGTTGGCAGCTTCAAGTTGCTGCTTAGCCTGCACCATGGTTCCCAGGATAGTCATGGTGATGTGAAAGGGAAGCGTATTGAGAGACCTGGGTATGCAGAAACGCTCTGTAACTGATTGTGGTCTCTTACCTGGATAGTGAAAAGAAGGTAGCAAGCATATAGTGAGTGTTTATTATATAACAGACACTGCACTAAGTGCTTTATAAATATTATCTCATATGATACAACAATTATATTGTTGAAATTATAACATTGAACTCCAGGGGCTGTTGTATTAAAGAGCAATTTCAACATAGCACAAATTTTATGTTTACTTATGCACAAGATTTCATCACCAGTCTGGAAGCAGAAAGTAGACTCCTCAGCCTCTCTGCATAGGGAGATAGCATTGGAGGTACTCTATGCATGTTCCAGACTTTCATTATATATTATAAATTTTTTGCAAAATGTTTTATACGTGTGTTTTATTTAAAAATTGTAAACAGTAATTCAGGGGAGTTCTCTTGTAACAAAGTAAAATATTTAAGTAAAAGTCGTAATCCAGCAACCTCATCTAGAAGTGCATATCTAGCTCCCAACCTATCCCATTAAAAAAAAAAGAAAATTAAAAAAAGCCTTTTGTCACCTGTCATGCAGCTCTTTGAGTGGAACAGTCATTCAAAAAAGTTCCATCAGTTTTGGCCTCAATCTTAGGGGAGCTTGGCAACTGGTGAAAGAAGTAGAGTCTTTTGCAACTTCATAAGTTTGAACGTTCCAGATGGCTCCTTCATATCCCATCACTCCAGAGTTTGTAATCAGTGCCGTATCAATGCCCTGAAATACAAGGAGTGACCTTCTAAAAGGACTTTTAGGACCTCAGTCCAAAGATTGCTTAGGCACAGGCTAAAAGAGCAATTGGTTTGTAAACCATATCCAGGCATGAACTTTGTAGGACCAATATTATATAGAACTAAGCTAAGTTTTGAGCCTACTTTCTCAGAGATCAAGGTGATATGGAGAAAAGTACGTCTGGAGATATTAGAATGGGGATATATTTGTGTTTCTTGTAGCTATATCATTGAAGTAAATATATGTACATATGTTATGCATAATATTTTTATGTATACATATGTGTGAATATGAAAGTATGTCTAATGTTTTCTTTATAAACTTTTACTGACAGCCCCCAAATAAGACAAAAACATAGATAATGTGGCCATTCATCCATCCTTCAAATTTTCCATGACTTCTTAATCTTTCCATGTAAGACATTAAATCTTCCAATTTAAGAAAATTCAAATCACTTAAAATAACAGATTATTCTTTTTTTATTAAAGAAACACTATAAAATTTATCATTTAAAAGGTTCTTAGCAAAAACTAATAATCATTTTTGTTAGACTTGAGCTTTGGTCCTTTTACAACTAATTGAAACAAGCTGCTTGGAAATGAATTCCTGGCTCTCTTTTTCTGTGCTAAAAATATCATTCCAAAGTAAAATAGCATCATGTTAGCTTTATAATATTTGACCCTCACAACATCCTTGTGAGGTAGGTGAGACTATTATTCTTTGTCGTATAAATGAGAAAACTGAGCAGAGAGATTAAGAATTTACATTAAGTTCTCATATCTAATAAACCTCTGAGTCAGGATTCAAACTCAGGTTTTTTTGACCCAAAGTTCAATCATCTGGCCGATATGCTACCATGAGTTGTTTATACTTGGCCCCTAGCCACACCGAAAAAGCATTACAAAGACGAGTCCCACCCCTATAAAGGAATGGGCTGGGCCTGGGCAAAGGAAATATATCATTCCACTGCCACTTAGTTAGGATATTCTACCTAACCCTATGCCAATTCTCCAACCATCAATAGCTGCTCTATATGCCATTTCTTACCTCTCCCACCTCCATACTCAACATTTTAGGATATGCAATTATTGACGAACTTTGGCTTGATTCAGCATGACACCTGTGTTACCCTCCCTTCTTGCATCCCTGCTCTGACCACTCCATTTTTCCTCAATAAAAATCTTCCCTCAGGCCCTAGGATTGCTATTAATCACCAGTACCTGTCAAGTCCCTTCCACACCACCATCTCCTCCTAAAGGAGCAGTGATCCAACAGTGTAAGTAAGCCACACATTCATCCTCTCTGTTAAAAACTCATTTATGAAACTGCAGTTTATAGACTTTGTCAGCTGAGAAAATCCACATTCATCAAACACAGCAGTATCCCCAGCTGAAATAACATGTCAAGTGGTTGTAATGTATAAACTTCCTCTCACTTTTGCGAAACAAGAACATACTTGGGTCAACACCATCTACTTTCAGTATGTCAGACAGTGACATGATAGAGTAGTTGTCATTGCATGTCACATTATTTGGCAATTACATTATCCATAGCACTACTTTGCCATAGCATGAGATAAAACAATATAAGAAGAGTTTCTTCTGTTGTGTTTTTTTAACACTATTAGACCAAGGCACTACATTTTTATAGATAGTCACAATTCAACCTAAATAGGTAGTATAGGCTCATAAAATCTGAAATGGAAAAAATCTAATCCCACCCTCGTGTTTTATGTATAAGGATCAGAAGAAATGTGTTGTTCTCAGTAGTTCCTGCTGTTCATCTCTCCTTTTTGACTCTTCTTCTTTCATCACTGCCCCTGTAATCAAACCCAAGACAAAAAAAAATTTTAAAAGGAGAGATTATAGTCTTTATACTAATAAGGAGGTAAAAACATAATAAATATTATCCTTTTGTCTAGTATAAGAATGGAGTTGAAAAAAACTCCCATTTGGCTTTAATTCATTAACTAGTCAAGAATAAATTTTTTCATCTTTTTTCCATTAAAAAATTACAATTTAATTTCAATAGGCCTGTATGCCTCCTTTCATCAATCAATACTATTACATGAAACACTAAGTCATACCCTAAGAAATTTATAAAATGGAGAAGATATCAAAGAATCAGGGTGAAAAAAGAGATTGTGAGTGTCTAGAATTGTGAGGTTGGAACAAACATAGAGCAATGGAAGGACTGAATTATGGCAAAGAAAGAAGTCAGCTCTGTGAGCATCTTAAAGGTGAAAACCTAGGGTTAGGGAAACCCCAAGAAAAGTCAATTCTTCCCCCACCTTCCTTTCCTGATGCCTGTTGATCTACAGACACTATAACAGATTTTGCTATTACCTTAAGCAAATGACTTTTGCCTTAATTACAAAGATATAAAGGATGAATAATCTACACATATTTCTATCAGTAAAAGATATTTACATTTATAGATGACATAGATAGAGATGACAGAGCTGGAGAGGTGGAGATAGAGATAAATATGGATAGATTGTTCATCCCCTATTTCTACAGATGATGGAGATGATGTAGGGATTGAAAAATGGATTGCATAGTTATAGAAGAAACAGATGTAGTTACAGAAGGTGCAGACAGAAATCGAGATTATAGGTACAGATTTGGATATAGATAGATGTAATGGATATCATTGATTATCTAGAGGTAGATACACATATATATGCAAATAAACACAAGTTCAGTCAGAGAGCCCAAACTCCACCTAGTAGTTAGGAATTTTCCTAATTGATAGCTTAAAATAATTGTAACTGAACTCAGAACTTACATCTAAAATAAACCTCCCTAAACCCAAAGCGGAAGAAGCTAAGGAGAGTTTAGATGTTGAAAGTGAGCTAATTATTATATCAAAGTCTTATTATTAAACTATTTTATAGATGTGATCTTACGGGTGTGATTATTTTAAAAAAGAAAGGGACCTTCCCTATTTCTACAGAAAACTTCTTTTCAGTCATTTCAGACTCTTCATGACCCCATTTGGGGTTTTATTGGCAAAAATAGTGGAGTGGTTTGCCAATTCCTTCTCTGGTTCATTTTACAGATGAGGAAACAGAGGCAAACAGAGTTAAGTGACTAGCCCAGGGTTACATAGCTAATAAGTATTTGGGACAAGATTTAAACTCAGGAAGATGTCTTTCTGACTTTAGGCTCAGGACTCTATCCACCTAGCTGCGTATCTCCTAGGCTGGGTTTTATGTTAAAACAGAATATTACAGCATGATCTATTAGGAAATATTTGATCCTCTTAATTCCTTTAGTAAGGTCTATACTAGCAAATTATTATAGCCTAGCAAATTAGCTAGATTTAGCAAATTAGATGCTCAAAGATACACAGAGAGACACAGTGAGAAAAGTCATATAGCAAAGTGAGAACCAGACCATAAATCGGGAAACCTGGGGTTTTAGTCCTTAGACCCAGTCACTTATTGGCTGTGTAGTTGGAGAAATCACAGCCTCCCTGTGCCTCAGTTTCTTATTATGCAAAATGAAGGGGTTGGACTCAATGAAATTCAAGATCTCTTCCAGCCTTAAAAATATATAATCTCAATCAAGGCTGTGGAACCTGTGTCCTTGAGGCTACAGATTCAGTCAAAGGGTCACATTCAAGGACCTAGAGGGCCACCTATGGCCTCAAGGCTATAGATTTCCCCACCCCTGAATCATTTTTATGTTAGGTAACCACAATATATAATAATCTGGAAAAATATTTGAACAGAAAACATGAGATCTCAGCCAGAGAAGTCAGTTATTTCTCAAATAGCATTAGCTGTTGTACAAAACAAATTACATCATAATGATAAATAAAGCAGTCTTATAAATTGTATTTCTGAAGTTTTCATATCTGTTTGCAATACAGAAGCAACTTTGGAAGCTCAGGATATGGGAAAGGAATTTAGTGAATTAAAAGGCCTTGTTTTTATAAGAGAGAAGTCAGAGTGTAATTAAAATAAAGGGGTTGTATACACCCTATGTAACACTTTTAAAGCAAATTTAATCTCAAGTACTAGGTGGAAGAGGCTGGCAGGTCTCTTCAGCTCAGCCTTTCTGATCTGCAGTGGGTTCCATTAGAAGTTTACAAGATGTCCCTGCAACATACCCACCTGCAACCTGAATCAGAATACCATGCAATGAAAATATTTAACAAGTTAAGTAAAAATATAATAAAACTGACAATATTATATTTTAACACTATGTCGAGTTGTTAGTCCACAGGATTCCTTATGTAAAAATTAGTAGCTCCCATTTCTTTTTAAGTTTGATATCATTGTGCTAAAGTCTAATCTGGTGTCTGCATTAATTTTGATACCAATATGGCGAAATCTTGGAGAAGAGAGCCACCAATCTGCTTAAGAAGGGGAAACCTGGCTTAGTTTAGAAAAGCAGAGAAGTCCAAAGTTTTTATGCTGATCAATAGACAGAACAGGAACACAAGTGGCTACTTCACTTCTAGCCTGGGCAAGATTAAAAGACCCAGTACCCAAAAGACTCAATAAAAATCACAATATTACATGCAAATTTGTGTTCAGTAGACTATATCACATCACCCAAAATTCCCTTTGATCATTCATTCCATTTCCAAAATAATCCTTCAAAATGATCTCAACTTTTACTTTTGATGGTTATCAGCTTTTGTTTCTTACACACACAGTTTCAGCCCAGAGGGATCATTTTAGCTAGAATTTCTCATTTAAAGCAGTATGTAAATGAGGAAGCTTTCCCACTTTTTTTTCCCCAGACTTTGATCCTGCTCAAGCCCTTCTTGCTTAGGTGGAAAATTAAATGAGATTTGAGAGTAATCAATGAGTACCCTTTAATGAGATGCCAACTGCAGACATACATCATTGTCTGACCTACTGCAGGGAATCTCTGAAGCCTCATTAACAGCATTAATGATTTTAAAGCAATAAGATATTGAGGAAGAGGGCAAAAGACACTGTCTGTTGCCTCTGCATTGTGGTTTATATGATCGCAGACACATTCCATCCAGGATCATCAGTATTTTCAAAGAGGTTCCTAAAAATCCCCTCCCCATTAAACAACAGAATCACCAAATTTGAAACTTTCTTTCTTTAACTAAACTATGACTATCATTAATTGTCGGCCCAAAACGGAGACATTTTCATCAACAATATTTCTTTCAAAGAGTAACAGCTGAAAAAACATGTAAAATCTGATGATATCAAACACACTAGAAAATTCTCCAGGCAACTTGGTCAAGCAGTGTAAGACTTCTTCACCATTTGTGTGTAGGTTTGGTTGCGATTGGCAGGCTAGTGAAGCCTATGGACCCCTTCTTAATAATGTTTTTTTAATAAATAAATATAATTTTAATATATCTCAACATATAACAATTTTAAATGAATCAACAGAAATCAATTTTATTGACATGTAGTTATCAAAATATTTAAAAACCCCCAAAATTCACAGATTCTTGAAATCTATCCTTTCCCATTCCTAGATGGATCCATGCCATGGTTAAAATACCTATCTATTTAAGAAGACATGAAACATTCCTCATAAATAATAAACTCCAGAACCTGTTATGTATGCATATATGCACACTTATTTCTATGAGGTGAGATGGGGTTGGATCTATGATTTCATTATTATAAAAATTCACAAAGTGAAGAAATTCCCTCTATTAAAGTAGGCCAGTTCCTTCTATGCAGAGAGTTGCCTGGGGACATTGACTGGCAAAGTGATTAGTACAGGATCACCCAGCTAATATGGATCAGGGGCAGGCCCCAAACCTCCTGGGCCAGCTCTCTATCCATTGTTCTACTCTACTTCTCCAGACACATATATACATGCCATATATGTGTGTGTGTGTGTTCATTTATACATATATGTGTATATGTTCATTATCTATGTATGTGTGTTTGTATTCATTTATAATATGTATATGTGTGTGTACATTTATATATACATGTGGATGTATGTATATATCTTTATATATGTGTGTGTATATATACATATATATGTATGTATGTGCATATATATATATATATATATATATATATATATATATATATATATATGTATATGGAGATAGAGATAAAGAGTGTTTCAATCACATAGTAGGATTCCCTGCCTGCTGCAGTAATCAGGCCATGGTTGGGTAAGCCAACAATTTTTAGGGCACCTTTTCTAGCTCCCTTCCTCACACAAGGAGATGAGAAGTGCAATCCTTAAAAGGCTACTCAGACACCCAGCAGGCTGCAGAGTTTCAATGCTGCTTCCAGTGAGAAACGACTCTATGGCCTGGGCCACCTGTGTGCAGGGTTGTGACTACAACTCCCAGTGTATCTGCACCTGCTGCTTCATCACTTTCCTGTTGCCGCAGGACTTTGAGGTATAATAATGAAATGGTATGACTGATATCTTTTAATTTGTGCATAAACTGTCTTTAAGTGAGGCAGTTTCATAAAGTCGTCAGCCTCACTCTGTACTCCAGAGTCATCATAGTCCAACGGCAGGACAGAGTCAAGACAGCTGGCAATGGCTGAGGATGCAGTGTATGACTTTGGTGTCTTCAGTGTCTAACCAAGCTCTAAGCACTCCACATTGCCTGCTTCAGCTGCCTTCGTGGCAGTGGGAACAAATTGTTCTCATCCACCCATTCCACCAGCAGAAGTCTTCATATGCTTGGGGTAGACACTCCCCTAACTCACCAATGGGTCCAAAACTCCTTGGTTGCCCTCAACCTGATCTGACCCATCTGCCAAAATGGTTTACCAGGGTGTGGCCACTGTGCATGCTGCAGTTTCTTGGATCCACAGGTGAGAGTTGGGTGGAACAGGTGGACAACAAAGGTGGAAAGAGTCCTGGAAAGGACTCGGCAGCCCTTTTACCAAAGGTACTGGCCCTTCCTGAACACACCCTACACCCCTGTCATCACATGACCTTCTCACAACCAACACTGTTTTCCATTTACCTAAACACAATTAAATTTTATGAACACACCCTCGCAGCAAACATTGGCATCTAATAGACTGTGATTGTAAGGAGAAGAGACAGACAAAATGTGAGAGTGACAAAGGCAATATTTGGTGCAGAGTGCTGGACTGATCATAGACTTATCCTTTCCAAGCTAATTATTTGCATTCATCAAAAGTACCTCCCCCAAGGCAAAATGACTACCAGAATAATTAATGTCAGCAAATTACAGCTCTTCTCTGAGAGTGAACAGTTTGTTGCTAACTTGGGGGGAAAGTTGAGCCAACACACAGTTGGCAACAGGGGAGCAGAAAAGGAGTGGGCAGCTTTCAAAGACTTGGTGTACAGCACTGCATTTGCTCATCTGGGTCAGAACACTCACAAACACCAAGACTGGATTGATGAAAATGATGAGGAAATTTAGAAGCTGCTAAATGAAAAACGGGAACTCCACAGGATTTACCAACAAGATAGTTCATCCACCTCTAAGAAGGCAGCTTTTAATTCCATCAAAAGCAAAGTACAAGCAAAGCTTAGAGGTATAGGATTCCTGGCTCAATAAGAAGGCAGATGAAACTCAGTTTTATGCCTATAGTAACAATCCAAAGTGTTTTTATGATTCCCTGAAAGCTATTTATGGACCAAAATTCTATGGTGTATTACAATTCAGTGCTGATGGAGCCACATAGACTAGTTATAAGGACATGATCCTAGAGAAATGGGCTTAACAATTCCATAGTGTTCAATCAATGTTATGGCCATTGACTATTTACCTCAGGTTGGAGTCACTCCCTCCTTAGCTGAACTTACAACTGAAAAAGAGGTTTCAAGGGCCATTAGGCTCCTTTCATGTGGCAAAGTACCTGCTAATTCTATTCTGGCTGAGATTTACAAGACAGAGGGACCATTGATCATACAAAAGTTGACTGAAATTTTCTAGGTTATATGGAAGAGGAGGTTATCTCCCAAGAGTTCAATGATGCCAACATTGCCCATTTCTGTAAAGTTTAAGGGAATAGATTGTTCTGCAATAATCTCTCTTAGTTATTGCTGGCAAAAGTCTTGCTAGCGTCCTCCTTAATAGGCTGATCCTTCACCTGGAAGATGGTCATATACCTGAGAGCCAGTGTGGCTTCAGAAAGGGCCGAGGAACAATAGACAAGTTTGCTGCTTGACAACCCCAGGAGAAATGCCACTAGCATAACAGAGGTCTGTATACAACGTTTGTAGATCTGACCAAGACCTTTTACACTGTTAGTCCTGAGGGCTTATTGAAAATTATGTCAAAATTTGGTTGCCCAGAGAAGTTCATCAGTATTGTACATCAATTTCATGATGGCATGTTGCCCTGGTTCTGGAGAGATGACAATGCTCTCATGCCTTCCCAGTCACCAATGGAGTGAAACAAGACTGTGTGCTTGTTCCTGTGTGTTTTCAGACCAATATGAGCTCAGAATGTGCTTCCACAGATCAGAAGGAAAGCAAAAAACTGGGGAAAGGTTTTTATAGGCAGTTTCTTGGATAAAGGTCTCATAATTCCAATAGATAGAGAACTTTATAAAATGTATCAAAAATATGAGTTATTCTCCATTGGAAAGTGGTTCAAGGATATGAACAGGCAGTTTTCCAATGATAAAATCGAAACTATATACATATGAGAAAATGCTTTATATAATTATTATTACAGAAATGCAAATTAGAAAAACTTTGAGATACCATTCCACACTTAATCAGATTGGCTAAAATGACAGAAGGGAAAATGACAAATGTGTGAGATGTAGAAAAATTGAGACATTAATACACTGTTATTGAACTACGCACTGAGCCAATCATTTTGGAAAGCAATCTGGACTTATACCCAAAGAGTTACAAAACTGTGTATACCCTTTTACCCCGCAATAGCACTGTTCGGTCTGTTCTTCAAGGTGATCCGGGGAAAAGGAAAAGAACCTTTATTTACTAAAATATTTATAGCAGCCCTCATTGTGGTGAGAAAAAACTGGAAATGGATGGAATGTCCATCAATTGAATAATGACTAAACAAGTTCTGGTGTAGGATTGTGATGAAATACTACTGTGCCGTAAAAAATGATCATCTTGTGGATTTTAGAAAAACATGGAAACACTTGCATGAAATAGTGAAAAGTGAAGGGAGCAGAACCAAGAGACTGTTATTTATAGTAACAGTAATATTATTCAAGTGAGCAGCCAGGTGGGGCAGTGGATAGAGCCCCAGTACAGGAGTCAGGAGGACCTGAGTTCAAATCTCACCTCAGACACTAGCTGTATGACGTCACTTAGCCCTAATTGCCTCATCCTGGGTCATCTCCAGTCATCCTGATGAACATCTGGTCACTGGATTCAGATGACTGTGGAGGAGAAGTGAGGCTAGTGACCTGAACAGCCCTCCCTCACTCAAAACAAAGTCAAGTGCAAGTCATGTCATTAGTTCTCTGATGGTATGGTCTTCTTCGGCAATGAAGGAAGAATACACATGTACATACACACACGTAGGTTTACATATATATAATATTATTCAAAGAATAATTGTGAACAACCAAGTTATTCTGAGTACTATAAATTTTCAAATCAACTATAAAGGACCTATGAAGGAAGGTCCTATCTACCTCCAGAGAAAGAACTGATAAATATTTGTATGCATAGAATGGTTTTGCACATATTTAAAAATCTTTGTCAAATGATAGCGTTCTCTAATGTAGAGTGGAGATGGAGGGAAGAAGATAGTTTAGAATTAAAATGTTACAAAAAATGTAATTTAGTTTAAAGAAAATAGTTATATTCAGGAGAATGTTGGAAGAGTTCAGCTTAATTACTGCTGGTTCACTGTCATTTTGACTCCACATCTTGTTTGTAAAATTCTTAAAGCTAAATAGGGATAGTTCTTGATGGACAGAAAGTTATAGGAGTGAGATCTTCTCCCTTCCATGTCATAAGTCATATATCATTGACTAGGCATGCCTTAGACCAGATCCATGGTAGTTTACATCCAAAATTTTTACAAAATGAGACTTGTCTAATAGTTAACAAAGGGTGGTTTACTTAACCATAGGAAGGAAAAAATCTGATTTTCAGATCAGAGAAGAAATTCAGAAAATAGTTTTGATTCAGCCAAGGGCCAACTTTGTTATATTGGTCATCCTGCTACTCTAGGATCTGAGATCTGAAGGAAGAACCCAAATATGTCCATTCAGTTACATAATACTACTTATACATTGATAGATTAATTGCCTATGCTAATCAAACACTGAACCAACCAACATCTCAATAACTACTAAGGGCCAGGCCCAGAGGATATAAAAAAAAGCAAAAGTCCCTGTCCTTACAGGGTTTGGAGAAACAATATATACACATATAAGTAAGTGCAAAATAAATATAAAATAAACCCAAGGTAGTTAGGGAAGAAAGGCACTAATAATTGGAGGATATGAGAAAGATTTACTTTTGGAAAGTGCTGAATCTAGAAAGAAGTGATATACTCTGTCAAGTCACAGGTAGGAAGGAATTCCTTTCAGGTGTAGGGGATGACCAGGGCAAATCATTTCAGAAAGTAGTAGTTAGGCTTGACCTAGAAAGAAGTGATGTATTCTATCAAGTCAGAAATAGGAAGGAATTCATTCTAGGTATAGAGGAATGACTAGTGCAAATTCAGAAAGATGAAAAATTGAGTTGCATATGTGAACTCTAAAGACAGGCTGGACTCTGCAAGAGGGGGAGTAATGAAGACTAATTAACTGGTTTAATCAGGTGACCAGGAAGTTGAATGGGAAAAAAAATGGTCAAGACAAGTATTTGCATAATATGGCCTCCCATCCCTTCCAGATTTAAGACATTCATTTGACTGAATTTTTTCTTTTCATTTTTCCATGGTCTAAAGAGACCTTGTGATTTGACACTTCAGAGGTTCTTTGAATTCAGAGGAATTTTGCTTTAATGATTTTAAAAGAAATAAAAGAAAGAAAAGAACAAGCACTTCTAAAAATAAGAGCTAATTTTTAACTTTTCAGTTTTGAGGGCACTCTCACAATGTCCTGTTCCATGTAGAAAGCTGAGAAAGAAAGGAACTTTTTTTGTGATGCCCTCTTGGCTGGAGGTGAAGCCTTGCAAATTGTTTCTGGTACAAAACCATCTCAGCAGGCTATAGGGAGAATTCTTTGCAAAGTCAGGGGAGGATACTGTTGTTGTCTGAAATCTGTGTTTCCCAAAGGGAGAGAACAGATTATGGAAATACATTATATTCATTCAAAGAGAAGAAAAGAAAAGGAAAGCAGAAAGAACGAGGAAAGTATGATAATGAAATGGTGTAGTAAAGAGATTTTCAAGTTCAAATTATCATCATCTGTCTCTTAGTCGATTCATAAGAACAAAATTATTTTTTTGCTTTTGGAAAGTAGAAGGATGTACCTTAAAGTGGATCGTGTTCATTATCGTTTTGCTTCATGCTGTGAGAGCTGGACACCAGCGTGATTTTGAGACTGGCTGTCCCCAACTTCATCCCACCTATCCTCATTAATCTAGGGCTAAGTGACTAAAAGTTCCCCAGTAGGACCAAACATTGTACGTGGGAACGTTTGACAAGTCTGAGAGAAACAGTATGATATTATTAAAGCTTCAGTAAGAACATGGGAGTAGTATTAAGCAAAGGAAAGAGGCACAAGAGATTGGCAGCAGTTTCTGCTGCAAGGTCCAAGGATTTGATCTCCTGGTATCTGATTCTAAAGAATTTCATTTGGACTCAACAAAGGCTACTCCATGGGATTGAACTTTGTGGTGTTTGTGCCATAAAAGAGCAAATTATACCCACAATTCTTTGGCACATCTAGATGTTTCCCCTTTTCCAAATGTGAAAGGCAAAATCAAATAGGCCATGTTCGCTTTGAGATTGCACACAATTATAAGGAAGCTAGTTAACTAATCTTTGCCAGAAACCAAATAATCTTAAATTTGACATTCAAAGATTTCTTTTTTTAAAAAAAAAGAGTCTAAATTTTAGTTATTTAATTCAAGATCAGCACCTCCTTTTATCCATTTATTAAGTTGTTGTTTGTTATAATTTTGCCCCCCCTTCCCCACTACTCACACAAGTCTGTATAGCATTAGGGGCAATCAGAAAACAGAATGTCTAGAGTGTTGGACATGGAGTCAGCCTCAGATACTTACTAGCTGTGTTGGAAAAGTCAATTACACCTACCTTAAGAGTTGTTGTAAGTATAAAATAATACATATAAAGTGTTTTATGAAACTCTATAAATGTTTGTGATTACTGTCATTCCCTCCTCTTAAATCATGATCAGGTTAGGCCATCTCACCTTTTATCTGACCAACCACTGCAGTTTTCTTTTAGACGAACTTCCAGTTTTCAGTCTCTCCTCTCTAGCCTCTTCCAACTGCTAAATTAATATTCCTAAAGTACAAATCTGACCATGCTACTCACCTGAAGAAGCATCTTTAACAGTTTCCCTTAGTCTAAAGGAGAACATATAAACCCTGCTGTTTGGCACTTAAAGTTCTTCACAATCTGGCTCTAGTTCTTTCCAAAATTGATTTCATATCATCCCCCTGCTCCCCAATAGACTATGTCCCAGCTAAACTAGCCCATGTTCTGTTCTCCATAAGCAATATTGCATCTCAAGACTTCATTTGGTTCCATTAGCTCCTCCCCCTGCTTGGGATGCTCTCCCACCTCACCTTCCCCTCTTGAAATCTCTAATTTTCTTTGAAGTTTAGCTCAGGTGTCATCTCCTCAAGAGACTTTTTCTGATCATTCTAGCTGCTAGCCCTGGCTTCTCTCTGCTCCTCTCAGTATGTTCTGTTTTCAGTCACCAAATAACTCACTTGGTGGGCAGTCCTATGCTCACCTATGCAGATGCTCTGATGGATGGAAGCACCAAATAATCACCATACTTCCGTATTTTTCTCAAAGAATCAGTGGCTTTATATTTCTCAGCTTTAGCTGTCTCTACTTCAGGAGCTATGTGAATTTGTGTATTTTCTCAACTAGAATTCAGGAGTGTCCAGCTACTGGTGAAAATCCTCCATTTTTCAACTATATTTTATGGATGTTAAGTAATGGAGTCTTTTCTACATAAAAGTTGGCAAACATATTTAAATGGCATATATAGGATTTTTTTCCCTTTAAAGATAGACTCAATAAACAAATGTTTAATAATTAATAAAATGGAAAAAATAATACTAATGAAAATCTACCATAGGAGGTCCTAAATCTATCTTAATCCTACTGGCCTTAGAATTCTAGGAAATTCAAAGTTTGAATTTGTTTAGTTCCCTGTGATTGGGTCAACTGTGAATAGCCAAAAGTGTATAATCAATGGTTTTCTCAAGACATTCAATTCATACTTCTAGTATGACGGGTTATCAAAAACAGAAATTTTAGAGGATGAGTTCTTAATCCCACCCCTATCTCACTCCTGTGAATGACCTTTTGTTTATTTGTTTATTTTGCTTTTGTTTTATTGTCATAGATTCTTTTATAAGTCTGGTGACACTTATGAAGGCCTTTTAAAAGTAGTATTTTAAAATCTATGACATACAGTACATTGGATTAAAAGAAAAGTAATTATAATGAAACCATTCTAAAAAAAATAAGTTCATAGACTCCAGGTTATTAGCCCCTAGTCTAAAGGAACTAGGATTTTTGACATGGGTTTAGGAGGTGAGAAGACTCAGTATCTCATTTTGGCTGAAGCATGGAATTTTTCCTTGTCTATCTTGACACTGGTAGGGACCACCAAACTCCAAATACAGATAACCTATCACAGAGGATGGTGAGTTTATTCTGCAGCCACCCTTGACAAGAGAAAATGGTTGATACCACTATTATTAGAGTTTTTGTCCTCCCCGCCCCACCCTCCACTAGTCAACTTTGAGCCTAGAACCCTTGGACTGCAACTGTATCACACTTCTCCCCTCACTCTTCCTAGTCAAAGTCCCTGTTTGTGGGAGTGGGAGTGAAGAGAGAGTCTGGAGCTACAGAGAAATATTACATATTTACTTTACATATAACATGTATTTTTTATATCTCTGTACATGTTGTTATCCTGCAGGAAGAGATGATCCCCTTGAAGACAGGGTTTTTTGTTTTTTTTTTTGCATGCTCAGCATCTAGCTAGCACAGGACATTAAATTAGTATTTCCTACTAACTTCAAACTTGGATTTACTAGTAAACTAATTTCTAAAAATAAACATTTGATTCATTATTTCTAAATTAATTTAGTAGGTGGATTATTTCGAAATATTAAAATGCCAAAACATTCTTACAAGGTTTAAAGGTTGCCCCTTAACTATAGGAAGCTGTCAATCTCATTTAAGCTGACAGATGTGCTTTTACAGCTGGAACCATACTGAAGATCTTTGAGGGTGGACTCTTGGGAGGAAAATAATGCATTAACACAGCAACCACCTTCATCAAGTTACTTTCTTGGATAGATAGAAGTGAAACAGTTGTTTTCGTAACAACCCCCCAAGAATTTACTCAAGCCCTTAAAACAATCCTTATTTTATTAATGACAAAAACAAAGGAAGATAAACTTTTTAGTAACTTGTCTCCTAGCATTTGGGATTGTTGAGTTGTTTATTTGATAGCCTTCTGAAATCTGTCAAACAATACTTACAAGTATAGGCTGGTTTAACACACAAGCCACTGACTAAAGCTAAAACTGTTAGTCAAATCTGAGTAAAATAATTTGTTCCTATTTGTTTGTTCAATTTTTACATTGCTATCTATATTGAAAATGTCTAGAAGGAAATGTGAAGTCAACAAAATTGGGAGATGTTGCATTACATACATTTGGGCAAACAATAGACACAATCTAGAATGTGTCTCCTTATAATAATGCAGAACATTGCTTGCAATTTTTTGGACTATGTAAAGTGTAGAGATTTATAGGTATCAAGATGCTCCAGTAAATACTAAGTCATTATTAGAATGTGTATGTGTGTGTGTGTATATGTATATATATATATATATATACATATACACACACGCACACATATATACATACGTATATGTGTGCGTGTGTGTGTGTGTGTGTGTGTATTCATTTCAGGATCACTTTCCTAAGAATGTTACTCTTTGCAGATAACGCTTTTTAAAAAAGGTACAAGAGTGTCACTGTTGTTCTCTAAGCTAGAGACAATGCATAGATAACATCTGAAAGTTTGTTTGGAGTAGAACTGAACCGAGGTCACTTTCCAAGACAACAAACTGTCTGCTGTCTTCTTTGACCCTGAAAGGTTAGAGTTGAGGAATTTCCTGAAGAGTTTCTGTTTGGTCTGACTTTTTTTTATAAAAGCATCAAGGGACTAGAAAGTGACAGAATAAAAAAGTGACTTTCACTGAAATTGTTAAAAAAAAAAAAGGTATTAGCTTACCAAAATTCATTAGAATAGGAGGCGAAGGGAAGGGGTGGTAACTGTCAGCAGTGATTATGAATAAATGAAAAGTACATATATGTATATATATATATATATAATATGTATATGGAAATAAATAAGTTTCTATCAACCAAGATTCAGATTGTGCTTTCATTCATTAGATATTTTATCTTAGCATTTGTAAGTACCATTAAAAACAATGACAAAGTATTAAAGATCTGAGAGCATTAGGTTTTAAGAACCAATATCTTTCTCTTGTTAGCAACATCAATATTGTCAGAACCTAAACAGAATTAAAAATGCATAAAACAAGCAATTTTAAGACCAAATTCTTTCTAAACAATGTCACAGATAAAAGGAGAGCCAGGCAATCTAATATTCTAAACTATGTCAGTTTTGAGAGTATACCATATCAATGAAAGTCCATGTCTTTAGATTTGAAAAAAAATTTACAAATTAACCTGGCAGGAAATACAAGACTAAATCAGATGACCTTTTGAGATTATAGTATCAAATAGTTCTAGTGTTGTAAAGGTCTTTAGAGTCCATATAGTCAAGCCACTTTATTCCATATAGGAGGATACTTTAGCTCAGAGATGGGAAGTAACTTACCCATTGTGACATACCAGTAAGTGGTAGAGCTAAAATTCAGACACATATCTACTGAATTCAAGACTGTGAATTTTTGCTGTGCAACCAAGTCCTCTAACCCTTTTTGAACAAAAACTAATTTTTACATATGCACTCTCAACATATTTATATTTATGTATAACTCAAACACATGTGCTGCTGTGCTAATATGTATATGCATTACAAAACTTATGCAAAAAATAGATGTTTAAAAATTATAAGATCAAGATAAAATATCTAACCTTGGAGTTAATAGGAAATCACTAGAAATTATTGAGAAACAAAGTATTAAGTTCATACTTGTGGGTTTAGGAAAAAACTGTGAAGATGAAATGGAGTGGAGAGAAGCTTGAAACAGCAAAACCGATTAATTACAATTGTAGTAGTTCAGGTGAGAGGTGCTGTGGGCCTGAACTAAGGTGGTACATATCTATGTGACTGAAAAGTAGGGGAAGGGCCTAAGAGATGTGGTAGAAAGTTGAATGACAAGATGTGACATGGCCGGCCGTATGAAAAGGAAAGCATGTAATCAAGGATAATACCAAAGTTAAAAACCTGGTGACTAGAATAAGGTTGATGCACTCAATGAAAGTAGAGATGGATAGAAGAGGGTTAGATTTTCTGTGCAATGTCAGGGAAATATGAGTTCTATTTGGGATATATTGACTTTGAGATGCCTATAGAAATTTTACTTTGAAATGTCTTATAGGCAGCTTGTGATATGGAACTGTAGCTCAAGAAAGAGATAAGGATTGAATATACAGATCTGAGATTTATCTGCAGAGATTATGATGAGTCCGTGAAAGTTGATGAAATTGTCAAGTGAGAGGAGAGACTCAGGGAAAGAGAAAAGAGAGAGCTCAGAACTCTCATTCTGGCAGAGATTTCTACATCTGAGAGTATGATATTAATGATAATTAGCAGACTAAGTAAGAATTAGATTGGTAGAAAAAGAATCAAAAGATAACAACATCATAACTCCAAAAGTCAGACGACTTGACAGTTTAAATGCTCCAGGGAGGTAAAGGAGGGTGAAAGTTGAGATAAAACTATCAAATCTGGGGGGGTGGTGAAGAGTGAGAGAGAGAGAGAGAGAGATCAATCATTGGTAACCTTGAAGAGACCAGTGTCCACTGAAGAGGACCAAAAGTCACTCACTGAATCCTAGGCTATCACCAGTTTTCCTGACTTTTGTCTTGGCACTAAGCTTTGAAAATTTTGGAGGAGTGAGCCTGCCAACTTTGTGCAACTCTACCTCACTTAAATACAATACAGATATAAGTCAAGACCTCACCCTTCAAGAACAAGACCCCATATAATCAGTCTAGACAATGCTCAATCTAGAAATTACACTAGAGTCTTCTGCCTTCTTCTAACATTTCTTTAGGATATATATTAAGAACTGGGGTCTTCTAGTTCAAATATCTCATTATTAAAATGAAAACATTGCAACTTAGAGAGGTTATGTGACTTCCCAAAAATTACAAAGGAAATCAGTGATGGATGTAGGATTTCAATTCAGGTCCTCTGATTCCAAATCAAGAACTCTGTTAATTTCATCACTATGATTCTTTAAATAACAAAGCAGGTAGGGAAAGCAGGAAATACCACTTTTTCTTGGTAACATCATTTATCCAAGCAAACCATGGAAGCTATAGATTTCATTATAGGGCTAAACTAAGCTGATATTTCACAAAAATATTTTTATCAGATGAACTAATCTAGTTTCTGTTTTAATCTACCATTGAAAATTTATGTACTGAAGTGAACTATTTAAACAAATATTTCTTTGCCCTACATTAACATTATCCCAAAGTCATCAGACAGTGACATTTATGAGACCATCGACATCCTCATATCTTCCTGAATGGCATGCACAATTTTGGTTGGTGAGACCATAAACTGAACTCAAACGTTGAGTGGCACTGTGGGGTTCAAAAGGTTTGATGCACTTGGAACACATAGGTGATGTTCATTTTGATCATTAAAGTCAAAGAAAGTCAAGTGGGTTAAATATTAGTATCACTGTGGCTTTGGAAAAAAGTCTAAATTTTTAAAGCAAGACATGCTCACAAATGTATTTTTTGGTCCATATGTTAATGATTCGTTACTGTAATAGAATTAACATTAAGTTAAACACATTCATATATGTTCTGAACCTGCCTTTTAAATAACACAGGAATTGATTTTGAGTAGAAGTGTTTGTGGTAACTGAGGTACAGAAGCAGGATGAAACTAGATTCAAAAAACATTCTTCTCAGAAACTTTGTGCCTAAGGAAGCTTAATTTTCAAGAAGTTTATTAGTTTTTTTTCCTTTAATAAAACTTATTTTCAGATTCCTATTATTTGTGTGGATAAAAGGACATATAAAGGAAAATATTGCTTGGATCTACTTAAAGCAGCTGTTATCAAGTTACTTGCACACTGCAAAGTTAGTTGTTGGCTGATGAAGTACAACAGAAGGTGTGAAATATATCGCAGTGGGAAAATAATTCATTACAGTAAATCAGGAATTAGAGGTTTCAAAATCTATTTCAATGTGACAGAAACTACATTTTAAACAAATATGGAAGCAATTTTCCTCTATTTTGAAAAATTAAGGCTGAGAATTACTCAATAGAGAGGAATATGGCAATTGTGAGTAGATAGCAATCTATTGTACAAGCAAGAAATTGAGAAGTGATGTTTAGATTATCATAAAACAAATGGATGAGAGGGGGAAAATGGTCACATGGTAAGAATAAGATCTATCAACTTGTGTACTCCACTGGTAGTCTTACAATGTCAAGACTACATGAGAACTTTGGATGGACCCCTTCAGTAAACTTATGGTCATACATTAAGAAGAAATGTGTAACAATGGCAAGACATGGATGAATTATATTCTACTTTATGGGAGCTAGGATTCACATTCATGAGATAACAGACACATCTGTGTCAAGGCCTACTCTGATGCCTCATTATAATAAAAGGTGATGGCAGGGTCTTGCTTTGGTACACTCCACCAAGCTAGAATGGTTACATGTATGAACTGTGAGAAGAGATATTTCCTTTTCTTGAGGATGAGCTTAGCTGAATTTGGAGAGGCTTATGACCATCTTATCTACCACAAATCTCAAAGACCATCCTCTAAGTTATATAAAGGTTGTTCTTTTGTTGGTGGGTAAAATGTCCATGTAAATGAGCACATTGAAGTACTGAAAGAATTCAATTCAATGAAAATGTATAGATCATAAACTCAGACAATAATTGTCTGTAGTTTCGATTTCTTACTTATCCTAGGAAACTGCTTAACTATCTAGAGGCTGTTTGAGATGTTTAATAGGAGTCAGGAGGGAAAAAGGGAGTAAAGGAGATGTTTAGAGGAAAGTTGAAGAAACAGGTTGGGTAGAAAATAATGCCCAGTATAGAGACTAAACCTGAATTGGGGTGAGGTGAGGGTATGTTTTAGAGTCAAGATTATTTTTTGTGTGTAAACATGATCCAACAGAACTGGAGATTCACACACACACACACACACACACACACCACTTCCACATTTTTGAATTGGCACTATTATTGAAAGATGCTTCAGTTTGGTATGATATAAATGTTTTGATTCCAAATTGGGGAGATATTTAATGATTTTTGCATAGCAAAGTTTCTGGGAAAACCCCATGATGAAGAAAACTTGGAGCCCTAAGTTTTGTGGGGTTTTTTAAAAAATAAAATAGAGAACATTCTTAAGATTTATCCGATATCTCTGTTCTCTCAGCTACTGTATTATATTACTGTCTTTCACCATCAATTTTAAACAGTAACAATGATAGTGAAAAACAAATCTGAAAAAAAAAGATTTTATTTTCCTAAGCCACACATAGATCATAAACATCCATTTGAAACAGTTCTACATATTAAAACATCTAGCATATTTTAAAATTATATAGAACACTAAAAATGAGCTCTTAACCTAGAATGTACAGAAATAACTTCTCAGAAATCTTAGGCTATGTATACCAGAATAAGTGAATTATTTGGAGCAAGCAAAACTTAAATCATTTTCTTCTTTTTTGTTGTCAATGGACAGGTTCTACTCTCACTAAACTGGCTGCTGATGTGGAGAAATCAGGCATGTTAAGCCTCATTCACACCCATGATCAGAGGTGTGCAACTCAAATGTCCTTAACAGAGACAACTGTGAAATTTTGAGCGTGTGTGTTTACGCTTTGGAAACTGGCAAATGCTACAAATTAGGGCTTCATTTATCCTTCTGTTCATTGGCTAGACATAATAAATGATAGAGAAAATGTTAATATGAAGATTAATGTTAAAATTGGGTTAGTATACTTTTTGAGGAAAAGCTGGCTGTTAAATAATTACCAGTGCACCACTACCTATAATGAAACAGGATCAACCATGTTATATACACTACTCCTGTTCTCTTTTACTTGCCCTGCTTAATAATTACACATAATTAATAAGCAGGGCAATATTTTATATATATATATGATATTATAAAATGTAATAATAATATGCCTCAATAAGGCATACCTTCTAGAATTTTTAAGAACAGGTAATAGTTTAAGAAAGGGATAAATTTTTAAGTATTATAAAGTACACCTCAATTACTGTTAGGGATAGGTTGCTACTGTTTAAAACCGATAATTATCCATAATCTAGTCATAAACTTCATTCCATTTAAAGTGTTGTCTTTGAAGTCTAATCTACTTCTTTGCATTAATTCTTCTTGTTCATTTTCTAATGAGGCATTTGTATATAAATACACATTTGATGCCATGGAATTTACAATTGACCTTTTCCTTGAATTGTTTCTTTTGTGAATTTATGGGCATCTGAGTCCATTCTTTTCCCTTCTCTCTATTGTACTTAAAAGGATCTAAATGAGTAGTTTTTTTCTCCCCTTCCCTCTTCTCCCTCCATTCATTTTTTGTTTAAAGCCAATTTGATTATATTGGATAGACAGTCTAGAAAATACATTCTTGCCATCTCTTGCTAGCAATGTGTCATTCCTGCATTGCAAGCCATGGTCCAAAAACCAAATCTCACTCTCAGATACAACCTTTTAAACCAATAGCCCATTTTCCATATCAATTTTTATTTTTATATCTCTTCTCTCCAAAGGGCAACAGTGAAGAAAAAACAATCTATGTCCCTACGGTCTTTAGTTTCTTGCTCAAGATTTTGGCGATCATTGACAATACTTTTGACATTCCTTCTGGCAGTATCGTTTGTTCTCATGTGAATCTTCAAAAGCAAGCAGTTGTTACTTGTTTTGAAGTCTTGGAAAGCTCATTGCTATTTTAGAGTTACATGCCGAACAACAGACAATAAATCTTCCTAGCTGAGATTTCAGCACCTCTGAGTAAGCTATTACCTACTACTACTCATCTTAATTATTTTATCCTCAAAACAGCAGCCCAGTGATGGAGATAGTATAGATTTTATTAGTACTATTTCCACTTCACAGTTGAGGAAATGGAAGTATGAACAGGGGAAATGACTTTTCTAAGGATCACATGAAAAAAAGTAAGACAAGGGAGGAAGTAAGCATTTATCAAGCATTTATAGTGTGCCAGGCACTGTACTAACAACCACTTTACAGATACTATTTCATGTGATCCTCACAACAACCCTAGAAGAGAGCTGTTATTTTTATTCCCATTTTATATTTGAGCAAACTAAAACAGAGAGCAGTTAAATTAGTTGCTTAAGATCACAAAACTAGAAAGTAACTGAGATCAGATTTAAATTCAAGTTTTCCTGACTTAAAACCCAGCATTCAACTTGTGGTGCCACTAGACTGTCTTTGATGAGTGCTGATAATTAGTAATGCCAAATGGCAACCTAGTTCTAGAGACTTCTAGTCTGGTGTCATTTTGACTACCACATTGCTCTGATTACACCACACAGAGTATTAACTGTTATTTTTCTTATCTTTATGCCTTAGGTTCCCTGTAATCTTGCACATGCCTTGTACCTAGCTAGAGCTCAAGAAATGTTAAACTGAATGCCTACTTATTGGGTCAAAAACAGAGAAATGAAAGGCACCTCAGAGTCATTTGTTCCAACTGTTTAGTTTTATTACAAATGAGGAAAATGAGGCTAAGAGGGCTTACTTACTGACTGCCCGTAGCCACATAGATAATAAATACTGGAAGTGGGATTGGATCTCTCTATTCTCTAACTCTCTTTCCACTGTCACTATTAACGTGGAGTACAACATATAAGATTAGGCTTTTTCCGTGTTAAGTTTTGCCCATTTTTCCCTCTCTCTTTGTTTTTATTTTTGGGACTTACTGGTAGGGAATGGGGGGAAGGAATACTTTTGGAAATATCGGTAATATTTTTAAAATATTTATTAAATGTATTTTTAAAAATTAAATGTATTTAAAAAAGAAATGTATGAAATTGTTTATTCAGAAGTACCCTTGCAGGGGCACTTAAAGGGAATCCAGAGGTATCAGCAAAATCTCTCTACCCTTAGAAGGACCTCTCTTACTTGCTTTATGATGCTTGAAAATACTCTTGAAAGGTTTTATTCTGTAATGAAGCATAATTCTTAAATGCAAAAAGTAGAGGAGAGAGAACACCTCTTTATTTAAACTAATTCACACTGAGATATAAATAAATATATAATATAGTACCCTTTCCAGAAAATTGGTTTTGACAGAGAAGAAAAGAGAGAATGAGGGCTGAGTCCCTAAGTGAAATAGAACTAAAGATATGTGAGGGGTACAGAATGATGAGGCTGGAAACAGTCATGTTAAATCTCATTAGCTTCAGAATTTTTTCCAGTAACTAGACCTATGCAGTCTATGAAAAGAGTGATGAATATGAATTCAGATAATCTGGATTTGAAAGCCATGTGTGCCATTTATTAGCTGAGTGACCATGGACAAGTCAGTTAACTTCTCATGACTTTAGGTTCTTCATCTGTAAGTGGAGGGAGTTGAATTAGTGGTCTCACTTTACTTTTTCAATTCTAAACTTATGATCCTATATTACTTAGAATAGAAGTTAGTTATAGATGTCAACTCCTTTCTCCAAATACTAAATTTCAAACCAATTTAACCTTATGAGGGAAAAGTAAAATTGTGGTTTATGTTCTACCACACAGCTCAAGTATGCTTTGATCTATATTCAGACTCCAGAGCTTTTTCCTCTGGATATGGATAGCATTTTCCATCACAACTCTTCTGGAATCATCTTGGATTATTGTATTGCTGAGAAGAGCTAAGTCTATCATAGTTGATCATTGCACAGTGTTGCTGTTACTATATACAATATTCTTCTGGTTCCTCTCACTTCACTCAGCATTCATTCATGTAAGTCTTTTTAGGTTTTTTTGAAATCATCATTTCTTACAGCACAATAGTATTCTATTACATTCATATGCTATAACGTGCTCAGTCATTCCCTAATTGATGAGCATTCCCTGGAAGTTACAAATATTTTTTGTACGGGTGGGTCCTTATCCCACAAAAGTGTCATGATGGAAAATGCTATCCACATCCAGCATTCTATTTTCACTTTTATTTCTTTTTACTTTTTTTCTCACAGTTTTTTCCTTTTCTTCTGATTCTTTTTTCACAACATGACTAATGTGAAAATATATTTAATATCATTGTACATTGTATGATCATAACCTATATCAGATCGCTTGCTTTCTTGGGGAAGGAGGTGGAAAGGGAGAGGGAGAAAAACTGGAAACCAAAATCATATAAAATGAATGTTGAAAATTATCTTTACATGAAATTAGAAAAAATATTATTAAGTTGGAAAAAAGGAAATGTGATACATAATCTTAGAAAGGTTACAGCAATATTTTAATATTAGATTTATGAATGCTGTCTTTTCTTCGATAGATTTTTAAAAATCCAATTAAAAAAGATAGTCTATGACCTGTTTATCTGACATTATTTTTAAATACCAGGAGACATTGAGAGTCATTCACCACATCCTGTCTAGCAAAAGAATCTGTATCCTGGGCAGTTCCACACTCACCCTTTCACTAGTTTGTGCATGCCTTACTGTCCATAGTGCAGAGTTAAATGAAAATTTCTCTTTGACTTTCTGAATCTTGAACTTTTTTCCATCTTTTTTCTTTCAAGCAACAATGAATCTCTGTCAAGGGATGTATGAATTTGTGGATTTGCCAATAAATTAACTTATGAGACACCACTCTCTGAATACCTCACTTACTTCCCAGACGTGCTCTATTCCAATCAGTCTTGGTCATAGAAAAATTTTCATAATTGAGTTAGCTCTCCATAAAAGCAAAAAAAAAATCATGCTTGCTTCCTGCATACAATTGTTTTACTCGATAGGTGATGATAACCAAATAGTAAAAAAGAAAAGAATACATAACTTTAAAAAAAATGATGGCTACCAATCAGAGGTTAGCTTGCTTCTTTCTTAAACCATGGAAGGCCCCCTAATAGTTACTTTATTTGAATTAAGGATTTTTAGGAAATATGTAGTTAGGGTCATTCCTTAAGTGAGTATATGTATATAAAATATGTGTATAAGTATATACATATAATGCATATATACATATATAAGTATATCTATATGTATGATTATATAAGGGTGGATGATTATTTTGTGTTTACTTTTTAAGAAAATTATAATTTTTTTAAAATTTTAATTTTATTTCTTTATATAGCTATCAGAGCTCTCCAAACACATTGTTCTGAGAGAAACCTTAGAAATCATCTTGTGAAAAAATCTTCATTTTATAGTTGGGGATACTGAAGGTCAGAGAAGTTCCATGACTCTTCCAATGTCCCATAGGTAGAATCAGGCAGATCTGGGGTTTGAAGTCAGGTGCTTTAACTACAAGCTTAGTATTCTTTCTGTTGTACCATGCTGCCTTAGAATGTATTTATAGAACATATAGAAGCAATAATACTCCTTAAGCGATGAGATTTAAAATAATCATATACCAAATAGTCACCCACCTTTCATACCTTTCCTTTTTGCCTTCGGTGACTGTTAGTTCTGCTATTAATATCAAGCTTTAGCCAAATATTGTATTTTCTCTATGGTATATGCATAATCAGAGTGCCTTTTGGCAATTACCTTTTCCTGTCCCATAAGTAAAAATATAATATGCCCTGATATGATATGATGCAATGCATGCAAGGTTATAACTAAACATGAGTGATCTATGCAGCATGAATTTACTAGTAACCAAGAAGGAAACAGGATTCCATAGGACTATTAAGAATTACATCAAGCTGAGGACTAGTGATTTCCTAAGGGAGATGCTTTCTTCCTTGGCTAATTTAGCATCACTTAGCAGAAGCAGAGTTTTCAAGGGTCATTGGAAAGCAATTGAGGCCCTTTCCTGTCTGACAGCTCTGAGTCACTGCAACCCAAATGTATTTGCTGTTTAACTCTACTCTGTATCTGTTAGCCAAAGCAAATAGAAAAGACGGGGTTTCTGTTTGTTTTGTATGGAAAACGAGCAAGTCGAGGGAGGAGAAAATCCCAACCCATTCCTCATTGATCAAATTAGGAGTCCCTCCACATCCCACAAGTAACATGAGTAATCAGTGTGAAACTAATCTCTTTCACAGGTTGCCTGCCGCTCTCCTTGGTCCTAACCCTAGGCTCCATAACATTGTTATTCCTAGGTAGGATTGGATCAAATTCAATGATTTTTCATTATCAAACACCTTTCATCAGGGGATTCCAATTTGCTTTAAAAACATAAATAAATCCAAATGCCCAGTCAATGAGCAATAAAGTGAGGCAGATGGCATTAAAAAGTTTGTCCAAAGTCACAAATCAGATGCCGCTGTCAGAAAAAGATCAAGGGACTGAGAAACAGGAAACCTAATCACTACAGAGATGTGGTCTTTGAAAGAGGTAGCCAGAGACAAGATCCCTGAGTATTCAGGAAATTTTATTGAGGTGGGAAATTCATTCCTGTTAATACTCCATTTCTTAGGCAGTTCTCAAATTCCAAGAATCTATTAGCCAGGAAATTTCACTAGTGAGTGTGGACACACCATTAGGTCAACCACCATATGTTTTTCTAGACAATGAAGAGATAAAAATATTTGTCTGTCTGCCTGTCTTTCTATCTATCTCTCTATCTATCTGCTGTCTGTCTGTCTGTCTATCTATATAATGAGACTCAAACATCAAAACCTGTGTTCATAGACATAATTAGAAATTTTTTTTTATGTCCAGGGCAAGGACTACTAACATGGTTCAGGGGAAAAGAAACTGTTGAGCATGAGCAAGGATAGAATAGGTGGAATGGTTACCACAGCTAGATCTAGGCTTGTTTCTTACGTTAACTAGCTATTTTCTTAACTAGATATCAAGTTCTGTTGTGTCTATGTTATTGAAGGATTCTCAGGTGTTCCCAGAATCCTCTCAATTCAGCACCCCAGAAAGATAGAATAGTGGGAAAAGGGCAGTATTTGTACTTTTTGTGCAAATTAGAACTCCAATTTCTAATTTGGCCTCAGACACTTATCAGCTGTGTAACCCAGGATAAGTCATTTAACCTCTCAGCCTTAGTTCTCTCACTGAAAATAGATGATGATACCAACATTATATTGTGAGGATGAAAAGCTACAAAATAAGTAAGGCACTTTACAAACCTTAAAGCATAGATAAACACTAATCATCATCGTTACCATCATTTGATACTGGTTAGATTGTATTTGTCTAAATATTAACTACTACTTTGGAAATACATACATACATACATATATACAGACATGTGTGTATGTGTCTATGGTTCAATTTAGTGTTTTACGGTATAGGTGCATGTGTGTTCACTGAAAATCATAACTTTAACACCAATTATAGGTCACATTCAGATTTGATTCAAGCCAGATTTGGGGGGTAGGAGAGGACATGTGGCCAATATTTAGATAAATATGTCATTTAAAATGAAATAAAAAATAAATTTAGACTACTTACTAAAATTCTATTTAACCTCATATTAACTGTGACATAGAGAGCTAGTTGGTTACTTTAATATTGGGTATAAACAGCCCTTGATATTTGGCATGATGTAACAGGAAGAAATTAGTCCTTCATTCGGAAACCTTCAATTAAACCTTGATTCAACTGCTTCTTGCTCATGTGACCTAGGGTTGTCATTCATTTACTAAAGATTTAAGCACCCACTATGTGCTATGTATCAGGCACTGTGGAGGCAAAGATATACTTGCATACATACATATGTATGTATATGCATGTATATATATGTGTATGCCTACACAATGCATGTTTGTATGTGTATATGCACATATATATGCATATATGTTCATGATAATCTTTTCTTGAATGGAGTTCAATGGATTAATATCCAATCCTTTCCTCTAATAGCCCCAGTCAAGGTCTGACCCCCAGATCCCAACAAGATTTGCCCTAGTAAATGGACTTGGGTTTTGATTTGTTCCAAAATCCTGGTTGCTTTACAAATATGACTGCTCCAACTTTTTCAGTAAGGGATTCACAGACTACAATTCTTTTAAGTTAAAGTGATACCTTTAGACCTTAACATAAACCTGGCATGGGATCCTAAGGACCGTTGGGTCTTATTATCCACACTGTCTCTGAACCCTCCAGATTCAGTTACTACAGCCTTAAGACTCCTACCCTTGCCATTTTCCTTGCTATAACACCATAAAAAAATCACTAGACCTCTCCACATTCCCTGAAACAAGACTTGCCTCTATTATGTATTTTTTCCTATTAAAATGTGAATATATTTTTTGTATTTATGTCTTGGCCTTTAGTGATTAATAAGCATTTTTCCGTTGCATTCCAGTCTAATATAGTCTTATAGTCTAATAGAGAATAAAAGTACATACATACATATATATATATGTATACATATATAAATATATGTGTGTGCAAATAATTATATTACAAAATAAAGTAAAATAAATGCAAAGGATAGTCCTAGGTAAAATAATGTAAAAATTTTCACTATCACCTAGTCGATGGGATAGGAAGGTCAGGAGAGGGTTCAAGGAAAAAGGAGGTAGATTTTAAGAGAGAAACTTGAGTTCATAGACTTACATATAGAATGGACCATAGTCTAAGCTTTCCATTTAGTAGATGAGAAAACTAAAGCCTAAAACTTGAAACAACATGTTGGAAGCTTCCTCTAATAGACTGTCTCTTTCTTGGCCATGGGTCCTTTTCCCATCTTGTATCTCTCCCATGTCTCAGTAATGGTAGTTTCTTGAAGGAAAGATCTATCTTCATCTTTTTATTTGTAGTCCAAGCATTTAATATGGTGCTTAATACACATTACATGCATAATAAATGATGTTTTATTAATTTATTTATTCATTAGCTATACAGCAAATTCTAAGGACAGTCTCTCATAAGGTCATCATGAACTTCCTCTCCTGGCCATAGCCAGAGGACTATATGTCCTGTTGCCATAGAGAACTTCCTACTCCAGTGTCACAAATAAAGAGCTTTTCCTTGTATGAAATAAGATGTGACAAATGAACATTTCTTATTTTCAGTCTTGATTAACTCATCAAATTTATCTTTTAGTCTCAGCCAGGAGTCAGCAGATAATATAAGTGACAGAAATGGAAACTGAACCCAGTCTCCTCTGGATTACACTTCCAACACTCTTAATGATTCCACATTATTTCCAGCTTTAACACAAAAAGAATAGGAGTAAGAAGGCCATTCTAGGGATAAAAATGGTGCAAATAAAGGTACAGACATGGGAAATGAGAAGGCAAGGAGATACTCTAGTTTTTTTCTGGAATATAAACTATTCAAAGGAATATAATAAATCAATCACCAAGGATCAAACACTCTTCTCAGTGCTTTATACTAGGTCATGCCATGAGTGACTGAAAAGTTAGGATAATGATGGATAGTCTCTTGTTTACATAAGGAACCAAAACTGACTGTTCATATAACAGGTTGGAACAGATGATCTATTAATTCCCAAGAGACTTTCAGGTGAGGAAGATTGTGGTGAACCACTGGATAGGAGATATTCATGCTACACTATCTCCCACATAAAAGTTATAATTCTATGAACCATAACACCTTAGAGTGATTCCTAGAATCCTGAAAGGAGAGTTAGTCATCAGCTCTTTGAGGAATCCTCCTGCCAATGAGAGTGGGGATTGGACCCAGCCTGCCAATGAACTCCAAAAGGAGATGTTACATAATGTAAGGTAGACATGAAATCCATGATGGATATGAGCATTTAGTAATCTCTTACTGACAAGTAATTCCATAGGCAAAGTGGCATTAAAATACCATCAGAAAGTTGTGAGATAAGGCAAGGGTGACTTATTCATCTAGGAAGAACAAGGAAAGGATACAATCTATGCAACATCATGAGATCCATAAGCTACCCAGAATGTTGAGTGAACACCTGGTAGAGGATTTGTGAGATAAACAAGAGTCACATGACTTGAGAAAGGCATGGATGGGTCTATGCATTTAGAAGGAGTACTCACTTTGCTGGCTTCACAGATATCTTGAAATGTGGAATAAACATCTATTTAGTAAGATTATTGTTTGAGATTCTAGTTACAGATTTGTAGAAGGGTCACAGAAAGAGAAAGTCAGTATCAAGATTACTTCCCTAAGTTAAACAGTATGGAATTCAAACTGTTAGCATTATACAATTTAGCAGTATAATAAATATCTGAGGATTAAACAAACACATTAGATGAGTTTCTTTGACTTATGAACTCTATTCTCTACTTCAAGAGAATATCTTACTCTTGCTGAGGAATCAAATGTAAAACTTGTAATTTATTAATATTCTGACATGAAAGATGGACCAGAGAGGTTATTTAGTCCAATAACCTCACTTCATAGACTAGGGACCTGATATTCAGACACATTAAAGTCAACTTACCTTCCCTAAATGGCATAGGGAGTACTTGGAAAAAGCTGTCATTTGAATTCAGGTATCTTTGAGTTGGAGTTGGGAGGTACTTCAGGGAAAACCTTATACAACCTGTTCGTTTTATGGATGAGAAAAGTCTCAGAAAGGTTAACTGATTTTCTTAAGGTCACATAGCTTAATAAGTGGTACAAGAAGGATAGGAATCCAACCCTCTGACTCCAAATCCAACACTCCACTCCATCCAGTAAAACAGTTGGAAATCTTGATGAAACTGCCCACCCCCACCAGCTTTCCTCCATCTATGACTCATGTTAACATATTGTGTCAAAGACCTGTAACCCATCTCAGGAATCTGATGTTCTTGTAGTGGTAACAGACTGAGACTACTGGCTCCTTTTTGATTTATTCTCTAATGAGGATCTCTAATGGAGCCCATAAGGGCAGGTAGGCAGCATAGTGGATAAAGTACTAGGCCTAGAGTCAGGAAGGCTCATCTTCCTGTGTTGAAATCTAACCTCTTACTAGCTGTGTGTCACTGAATAAGTCACAGCCCTGTTTGTCTCAGTTTCCTCATCTGTAAAATAATCCGAAGAAGGAAATGGCAGACAACTCCAGTGTCTTTAGCAAGGATACCCCAAATGAGATCAGTAAGAGTTGGGCACAACTGAAATGACTGGACAACAAAAGGGGATCCCATATGATTTACTTTCTAAGATAATTGAATAACATTTTAAAAATTAGAACTTGAATCATGGACAACATTGCACAAAATTTCAGTAGCACAGAATATCAACAAAATGATATAGATTCTAGTAATGTTATCATGGGACCTTGATATCTGGGGACTCACACTTACCAGCAAACTTAGATTTTAGACTTAAAGATCCATTAAAATCTTGAAACTATTCATGTCAACATGGACAAAAATAAAGAAGTGAAGAGTGAGTGAATTGAAGACATAACATTCAGAAGCACCAAAATAAAATCCACAGTTTCCCAAAGAATCTAGTAGAACATTGTCTGCCATAACTAAGATTTTAGAAAAGAAACATGAAAGAAAACTGAGCTCCAAGCAGCCCCAGAGCTCATCTAATCCAACACCCTTATGCGATACATGAGAAAACTCAGGCTAAAAATGGATAAATGTCTTGCCCATGGTGACATAGCTAGTAAGTGAAGGAAGTGGGAAACTGAAGCCATGATGATGCTATGGAGGAATCGCTGAGCTGGGAGTCCAGAATCCTGAGATTTAATCCCTGCTTTAATATTAAACTATTAGTGTTCCTATGCAAATCATTTAAACTGTCCAGTCTTTGGTATTTTTCTTTATAAATGATAAGCTTGGACCCAGTTACTAAGGTGACTTTAAATTCAGTGTCATCTATGTCTTGGCTTACCTGTGATCAAACAAGTACTAATGTTAGAACTAGAGTTCAAACTTAAATTTCCATTCTCCAGGTCTAATAAGTTCTCCTCTATACATTTCATCTTCAGTCATGAGCAGAACCTAGCAGTTCAGTTTATACAAGTAGGATTCTATCACACACTAGTGAACAGCCTTCTTAGATTATGGGATAAGTTGCTTGATGCTTATTTTTAAAATCCCATTTTGTAGAGAGCAAACAATTAATTTCTAACCCATCTGCCAACAACCACTTAGTGAGCACTTATTGCAGGGTCCAGTTTTGACTCAGGCATTGGGTAATGTGCCAATCCTAATTTAGTAGGAGCATACATAAAAGGATAAAAGGGGAAATTGTTTGAATGAGGGCATATGAATTATTTGCTTCTGCTCTCTCTCAAAATTGCCATTTTAATAGCAAGTCTACTTGACAGCTATAGTAGGGAGTGGAAATTTGGCTTGAGGATATTTGAACCTTGGTACCTATTTTTAAGCATTAATACAAACTCAAGAAAAAACAACCATATATTATTTAGCCTTATCATGTATTGCAACTAATTCCAGAATGGAACTAATTATGGCTTGTTTTCATGTTGATTTTGGCTTAAGTCATAAGGCAATTGAATCATATTTATAGGGTGAAGAGTAGGGATTCATATTGGCTTTAGGCCTGAGGAAAGCAAAGGAGGAAGGAAAGAAAGAAAGAATGAAAGAAAGGAAGGAAGGGAGGAAGGAAGGAGGAAAAAAGAAGGAAAAAGGAAAAAAGGAAGGAAGGGAGGAAGGGAAGGAGGGAGGGAGGAAGATAAAGAAAAAGGGAATAGGATTCTTTTGCCTAAGTAGTGTTATTTAACCATGAGTGACAATCTGGAATTGGTTGTTATGGATTATTTGAGTTGTAAAAGAACTCTAGGACCACCACAATAATGTGGTAGGGGTCACCATATGGAAGGAATGGACTTGGAACCTGTGAGAAGACACCAGACAGTGACATAACAAAGAGGAGAAGATGTCTCTTGCCATGAGTTGAGAAGGTAATAGACATGACAAAATGACAAACTGATGACAAAATGATGCTACTTTAGGATCTTTATCAATAGAATCAGCACAATATACATGAGAGGCCACATAGATATCACTGTATACTATACAATATAGAAGAGCAAAGAGGTTTTGCTTCAGGTTCTTTGAATCAAAAAAAAAAGATAGTGACCAGTGAGAAAAGGATTAAACTCAACAAGTTGGCTCTTACCAGACTCTGGGGGTACACTTGCTGAGAAAGTTTTTTGAGAGGGGAACAATTTTCCCCATATATCTGTGACTCTGTGAGTTTCCACTAACCATTTAAAGTTTTATGCTTTCTCTTTCAGTTGTCTCTCTTGAATTCCAGTTTGTCTCTCCTTCCATTCTCAAAGCCATGTCACCTTCATATGTGTAGCGTAAAGCATAATGGCTCAGAGCTATTTCAGCCCATCAGGAGTCACATCTCCCCTCTGCATATATAATACACAAGGCTATTCTTCAAGGAACTGTCCAAACTTCCAGGGAGAGGAGTCCAATCACATTTACAGTTTCTTAAGCTCTGTCTCTCTCTGTCTCTCTGTCTCTCTCTCTCTCTCTCTCTCTCTCTCTCTCTCTCTCTCTCTCTCTTTCTCTCCCTCCCCCTGCTAGTACAGATAAAGAAAAGAAAAGATCAGGATTAAGGCTGGTCTCCCTAAAGTGCAAGTGATTTTCAGTAACTATTATATGAAAGAAGAGATTTCTAAAACAACATTATTTTTCTGGTTCATCAAGCCCAATGGCACCCTCTCCTTCCCCCAACCTACAAGCAATCTATTATGGGATTTGCTATTAGTGAAGAGAGAGCATGGCTCATATGTTTTTAAATCCTATGATGTTTAAAATGTACCCACCACCTGTGTTTGCTTCCTAAGAGTCAGGAAGCCCCAAGCACTTTTTGGTGAGAAATATACCATTTTGTTCTCTTTCCTATATGATACTGAATTTTCTTTGCATCATCATCATTGATGTGGCTGGGGTCCTGATAGTATTCAGTGAGGAAAGTAAAAAATAAAAATGAGTTATTGCTATAAACACACACACACACGTGTATATATATATATATATATATATATATATATATACACGTGTGTGTGTGTACATATATATATATATTTACAGTTGTACTAAGTCCAGCAGACAATCAAGACTGAGAATCTGAGAATGGGTCAGCAACAGCCTGAGGGTGACTTCATGGGGAAAGGCAGCAGTGTGTCCCCTTTGCTCACTATAATCACAAATAAAAGAAAGAGTTCAAGGACAGAGGAGAAATGGGGCTTCTCTCCCATATAATTTTTGAATATATATATATACATATATATGTATAATTTCTGAATATTTATGGTCAAAGAAAGTCAAAAGTAAGCCCACTTTGTTATATACTTAAAGATACGGGAAGGGATAATTCTGAGTTGAGTGTCTAGGAATGATCCTTTTTACTTAGTCAACCTTAATATCAGGAAGACTTGGCTTTGAGTTCCTCCCCTGGTCCATAATGACTGGGTGACCCTGGGCAAACCACTCCCATTCTTGGTGCCCTCAGACAGCTACCCATTTGAACTGGTAGAAGGAGTTTCTTCAATACGAGATCCATTTAAAAAAGTAAAAGAGCCATGATTTTAACTTTGTCATTCCTTAGCTCAAAGATGGAGTTTGCTTGTTTTTTTAAACAGGTATCCCACAAGCCTAGAGCTATAGAGAATCAGAGATATAGAGAAGGCTCGAACTTTAGAGGCCACTTAATTTTGCCTTCTCATTTTACGGATAACAAAACTGAGGGCTCAAAAGATGTTGCTTAAGTTCACACATGAAACAGAGGGGAAATTTGAACGGAGGTCCTCTGAGTCTAAGCACAGAAGTCTGTCAGCTATAATATACTACCTCCTGTAACGTATATGGCAAGACTAGTCAGAAAAAGCATAGATCTTAGATTTAGAAAGCCTAGGTTCAAGAGCCAAGTCATAGTAACCAGCTGTTAGACCTTGGTCAAAATGCTTAATCCCGTTAAGGTATCCATAAAATAGTCATTATATAGATAAGGGGTTAGGAGGAAAGCCTATGTCTCCAAATACACATACGCATATGCACATACCATCTTTAGTAATGGTTGACTTTATAGTATCAGTTTATCTCAAGTCTGTGAAGAAATACAGTATTAGCTAAGACAATTCTTTAAATCACATTATACTTACTGATTGAGTGGGCTAATGATGTGATTTTTACAGTAAGGCAATCAGGCCACATTTCTATGCCGTATGTCATTGTTATTTGCAAAGCTTTTTGAGACATTATTATAGACCTCCTCTAACCCATTCAATATAACCCAAGTAAAACCATACTGTATTGTGATTATTTATTCCTAAACACATGTGAGCTGTTATTACTCAGTTATTATCTTAAAAATCTGAAATCAAAAGGTCATGATGAAAATGTTCCTTGAGTTTTTACAATAGTGATTGTTAGTTTTCTCCAGACATGCTGTTTTATTGGTACAGGAAACTCCCTTTGAGGAAATTCCCTGTGAATGCAGATAGGCGCCTGCACTATAATTTAGAGTCTTAGAGTTTCTTGGCTAAGAGAGGTTAAATGACTTGCCTAGGATCAAAAAGGAAGTATAGAACTGTGGTCAAGTGAAATTTAGCTCTTTCTGACTCCCAGGCAGACCTTCTATCCATTACCCATGCTTTCTCTCCCCTTAGTCATTAAGACTGTTATAAAAGAAAAAAAACAACCTTACAGAAGACTCCTACATTTTGAATAGATTGCTCCTATGGTGATTTAATGGAAAGACAAGGGGTGTGGGCAGGCATGGATGGGTCACAATCTGTATAGTTGCAAGAAGTGTCCACATCTATAAGATTATTGGAGCCATTAGAATATTGGAGTACTAGAGGTTGTGAAAATGTCACCATTACCCAGGGAGGAGATTCCAAATAATGTTTCTTGAATGAAGAATCCTGTTACACATCCCAGAAGAATTACAAGAAGAAAGAGGTTGGTCAACGTTATTTTTATTGAAAACTCCATAGAATCATTTGGAATTTTTTTCCCTCCATTTTAACATCTTTTGTTTAACATTTATGATTTGAGAAAACAATTATGCTTAGGAAAATTACATTTGGCCCATAAAATGCTGTGTGGAACAGTAGGCTGACTAGTATAGACCAGTGTGTCTAAATCATAGAATGTGTGGAAGGCAGTAAAAATGTAAGAAGCCTACAAAACTCTCTCTAGAAAGAAGGAACTGGAAATTCCCAGAATATCTATCAATTGGGGAATAGTTGAACAAACAGGTTGTGGTATATGATCATGTTGGAACACTACTCTACTATTAGAAATTATAAACTCATTGATTTTAGAAAAATATGGATAGGCATATGAAATAATAAGCAAAATGAGCCAAGAGAATGTTGTATATAGAGACAGTGATACTGTTTTAAGAGAAATTTTGAATAAGTCATTTTGGCTCTTATAAATACCTAAATTAACTACAAAGGACATATGAAGAGGCTTTCTGCATCCTGAGGGAAAAAAATGATGAATAGAAATATGTATAGAATGATTTTGCACATTTATGTACATGCACACATACTTATGGCTAATAATGAGAGCTGTCTCTAGGGTGGGGGGAGGGGAAGAATAAAAAAGGAGAAAAATGTTCTTTAACTTTATTATATATTTAAAAGGAACAGCAAATTGTGCATAATGGATTTGCAGTTTCATGGGCAATAATCTGTTTTTATTATGCTATGTTATAGAAATAATTGCTTTATTCCATAAATTAAAAATAAAATTAATTAATTAATTAAATGAGAAAATAAATAATAAAAAAAGACTAGAATGTCAGGAAAGGAGAAGATTGTGAAGAATTTTAAATATCAAACAGAGGATTTTGCACTTGTTGTTGGGTGTAGTAACAAATCACTGAATCGGGCTCATTGAGTGGAAGGAGGTGGAGAAAATCATTGACAGCTAAGTGAAGGATAAATTTAAGAAAGGAAATACTAAAGGCAGGGAGAGTATTAGTCTAGGGTGATGAGAGCCTGAACCAAGTTTGCAGTTGCATGAGTGGAGAGAGCATGTGTATGAGAGATGTTGTAGAAGTGTATATAAAAGTAAATATACACCTACATATATAGGTGTGGGGGCAGTTAGGTGGCGCTGCAGGTAGTGCTGATTCCGGTGTCAGGAAGACCTAAATTCAAATCTGACCTCAGACATTTACTATCTGCGTGAGCCAGAGAAGTCACACAACCATGTATGAATCAGTTTCTTCATCAGTAAAATGATCTGAAGAAGGAAATGGCAAACCACTCTAACATCTTTGCCAAGAAAACCCCCAATGGGGACACAAAGGGTCAGACACTACTCAACCACCACCACAACCAAATTTTGGTGTATATGTGTGGATGCATGTATATGTATATATACAAATATATTTGCATTCTTACCAAAACAGAAATCATTCTTCTATCATTGCTCAAATAAATCCATATATGAAGGGATAGATATAATACACATTATATATATATATATGTATACATATATATATATATATATATCATTGCACACACATACATATGATTGAGAAATGATGGATTTACTAAGAATGCAAATAATTTTATGCATTTATGACATGTTGTGTTGTCTCTCTTGAATCCATCTATCAGATTATTTTTTGGCATGGCAGGTTGTTTTTAATCACATCATACAAATGATTATTGATTCTAAATAGAAAGGAAAAGTTGAAAACACTAAATAAAAAAAAAACAAACCCTTCCAGGTTGAATATTAAAAAGCACAGAGGAGTGACGTGAACACCAGAGTGCCTTCTCAATTCCAGAACTATCTCTGCCAGTTCCTAGTTATATGACAGACCTAGTCATTTCACCTTAGTCAGGCCTCAAATGGGAATAACACCTATCTCAGAGGGTTGTTATGAGATCAAATGAAACAGTATATGGGAAAAGGTTTTGAAAAATGGGAAGTGTTGATGTGAGGAGTAGGTATATCAATTTCCTTCTAACATGAGAAGAGGCATTCTTTAACTCCCTGGGGAGCTAGATATTCCAAGCTTTGTGAAACATTCTTGGTTTTGTTTTACAGAGAGATACCTTAGTGACATTTGGAAACAAAGAAAAATGCATAAAAGGACCTCTCTTTCTCAAGGGTATTGTTCAGAATGTGAGTTTGTAAGTTGCCAAATCCACTACCAAACCTGACAGATGAGAGAATTAAGCAAAATTCTATACTTTTATGTATCCATTGCATCCTTGAGGATTTTTTGAACAGCTTTGTAACCTTTGTATTCAATCTTCCTGTAAATAAATGATATGAACAGAAACCTTTAAGTACATGAGAAATTGATTATTCCATCATACTCTTTCATTGGCTGATAGACTTTAAGCTGGAAAGAATCCTAGAAATGATCTAGTCCAAAGCTTTGACCTCAAAGACAATGAAACTAAAGCCTAAGGAGATGAAGGGACCCAAGGAGGTGAAAAGGCTTCTACCTAGTCACACAGCTAGTAAGGGGCAGAGTCGAGATTGGAGCTTAGACCTTCTGACTCAGAATACAGGTATCTTTCGGCTATTCCAAGTTGTTTGCTATTTCCCACACGTCGTTTATAATGATGATTTCTCAGAGGATGAAGATCATTCTTCAGTGATTTCTTTAATGTTTTATTGGAAAAAAAGGACAGAACATAGGTTAGAAGAATACAGTTCTAATTAGAGTAAGAATTAGATTAGAATTATTCTTATTGGGGTAAAACAGTAAGTTCTAATTAGATTACTTGGTGTCAAAATCAAACTATTAACTCAATGAGTTTTCATTCCACTAAAACCTTACTTTCTTTTCTTGCCAATATATCACGTATTCTATTTTCTAGTCATGTTTACCCCATCTATTGTGTAGCTGATTTTTTACATAAAGTACAGATTTTATATTTGTCCCCCTTGAATTTCATCTTACTCATTTTGGCCCATGTTCCAGGTTATGGAGATACTTTAACTTTCTGATTCTGTCACCCAATGCATCAGCATTTTCTCCAGCTTCCTTTCATCTGCAAATTTGACAGGCATACCATCTATAATTTTATGCAAGTCACTAGTAAAAAATATTAAAGTAGAGGGCTACGGCTGAATTCATATCATGTTGACTAGAGAATTCATTTCATTTTGATTGTTAATCATTTAGTCTGAGGTCACTTTTTTTTTGACCAGTTCCAAATACAGTAATTATCAAGTATACTTCTCTCTACCTTGTACATGAAGATTGGAAGACGTTATTTCTATAGCATTTTCCTGATCTATAACTTATTAACCTTCTTTAAAAAATGAAGTTATTCCCATATGAATTGGTTTTAAAGAAGTTATGTTGTCTCTTAGTGATCATCTTTCTAAATATTGGATATCTAGCTCTTTAACAATCCATTCTACAATTTTACCAGACAAATTCAAGTCCCCCGACATATAACTTGAAATATTAACCTTCTCCCCTTTTTGCAAACGTTAACATTGGTCCATATTCGTTCCAACTGAACTTCTTCTGTTCACAGAGTTTGTTTTCACTGATAGAGGTCCAGCAATTACATCCATGAGCTCATTCATTGTCCTGGGATATAATTTGTCTCACCTAGATGTTTTGAACTTATTGAGAACAAGAAGATTCTTTCTTACAATCTCCTCAGTTATCCTCATTTTCAACTTTCTTTGAATTATTTTGATTCCATACTCAATTCAAAATTAATTCTCTTTGATAGAAAAGCTAGAAATAAAATGGAAATTTTGTTCTGCTTTTTCTGTCATTCATTATGATTTTTCCACTTAACCTAGACAATACTCTCACCCATTCCTATCTTGATCTTCTATTGCCTCAAATGTATTTGGGGTTTTTTTTAAGTCCTTTTATCGGATTTAACTTTTAACAGAAGCAAACTCATATTGGACCTTATCTTCCTGTTGTGATTCTTACAGGACCATATCACTATATTGTATTCATCCCCAGTTCACTTCTTTCACTTAAATTTCTTTTATATGTCAGTTCTAAAGTAACAAGAGCTCCCCATGTAGCTTTTTCAGCCTCTTTAAACAATACCCTTTTTCTTCCTCCTAAGAATCACTGGAGCTATGTTAAAAGAATTTCCTTTCTGAAAGCTCCCTATTCTCTCGAGTCAATTTTTTAGGCCATGACTCTTAACCTTCATATCTCTAAACTCACTGAATTTGGATTTTCTAAAATCTAGCACATAGAAGTTCTTAGATCTTAGAGCTAGAAAGAATTTCAGAAGTCCTCTAATCCAAATTTTGCAGTTTACAGATGAGGAAATTAAAATCCAGAGACATTACTACTTGCCCAAGATCATGTAGTTGACAATTATTAAAAGTAGGACTTGAATCCAGGTTTTCTGACTCCAGTCAATTGACATTTCAACTGTAGTACACTTTCCTATGCCAAATTATGCCCTGCTTTCCCCTTCCTATCAATGACAAAGCCTTTAGTGTCAACATTCCATCCCAAGATTTTCAACTTTTATGCTTCACTAAATAATTTCTCCTTATTTTATTGGTCAGATCCAAATCTGGAATGCTAAGGTCTCTCATATGTTATCATTGCTGCAATATGCTTATTGTTTCATTTAATGAGCTGTTATTAATCATATAATTCATTAATTCAGATAATTCGTTAGGCCTTTTAAATAACCAAATTGGTTAATTGGAGAGAAAGTATTGAGGGGGCAGATAGATGTTAATAATGCCTCTATGAAGAAGTCACTTATCCTCACCGTCCTTCAGATATATGAATTAGATTGAAGGAAGAACAATTAGAAAAATCAGGACCCCTTCCCAAGGTTGTTTTGGCTATTTTACTCTGAAGAAAAATAAAAATCAATAAATAGTAAACACTTCTATTTGAAAATTACCTGTAGCCTTCCAGAACTTGCTCATAATAAGTATTACAAGCAGAAGTATGCCTATAATGGAACCATAATGCCCTTTCCCCCTTTTCTGCTTTCAGGTTACAAGGGTTTATAAGAGTTGATTCAGAGACAGATTTTGCCAGAGCAACATCATTTATGGTAATGGATAACTCCCCAGAGGGTAAGGGAAGAACAGGCCCTTCCTTAATAGTGCATGAATGGGGAGCCTGGATCCAATTTACATTTTGCTTCAGTTTTTAGAATTGTACTCCAGAGTGGCAGGTTATAGTCAATAAAGTCTAAAGTTGCCCTCACAAGCAATAGTCATAACAAGACCATGTATGTAGGTTTTTATATATTTTACATGAAAATATTAAAAATTATTTTCCCCCAACACTAAAGTCCCAGAACAACCTGAAAACTGCACATTCTTCTTTCTCATTTGGAGGCGAGACCTGTATTCAAATCATAGCTCTGCCTCTTACTACTTGAATGACTTTGAACAAGTCTTTTTTTTTTATCTCTGTATCTCAGTTTCCTCATCCATAAAATGAAGGAAACTAAATAGATGATTTCTAAGAACTTTCATGGGCAGCTAGGTGGTGAAGTGGATAGAGTGCTGGGCCTGGAGTCAAGAAGACTCTTTGTGAGTTCAAATCTGGCCTCAGACATGTACTACCTATGTGATCCTAGGCAAATCTGTCCCATTTGACTCAGTTTCTTCATCTATAAAATGAGTTGGAGAAGGAAATGGCAAACTACTTCAGTGGCTTTGCCAAGAAAATCCAAAATACAGTCATGAAGAGTCAGACAGGACTGAAAAAATGATTTAACAAAAGACTTTTCCAGCTTAAAAAAGAATCCTAAATTTTTCTAACTCATCACCCTCTTTTCAGTTCATTCAGTCTGTCCAACTACTTTTTTAAAGGCTCCCACTGATCAACTATAAAAACATTTATTAAACTGAAATAAATCTCTTGTAATAAGCACAAGAAACGGGCACAGTGGATAAAAAGGGAGATCTAATCTCCTAGTCAGGAGGCCCCAGATACTTGGCTAGCTGTGTGAACGTGGGCAAGTTACTAACCTCTGACTCCTCAGATTCCTCATCTGTAAAGTTTAGATAATAGCATCTACCTCTCAGGGTTGGATCAAATGAGAAATTATTTTAAGACATTTTACAAACTTTAAAGCTCTATACAAATGCTAGTGTTTATTATTATAAAAATAAACCCTAATAAAATTATTTTTATTATTAGTAGACCTCCTACCAAGAAAAAAATACCTTTAAAAGAATGATTGTCTATTAGAGAATACCCAGAAAGAATACTGGACTTCAAGATCTCACCATCATAGTGTTTAGGAAATTATAAAAATCCTCTTGAGTTTCCATAGGTGGGATAGGAAAAGCTTTTATTAATATCTTTCTCTAATGCTTTCTCATAGGTTAATATGACCCTGAGTTTTCTAAGTTTATGTCAACAAAGCAATAGCTCTGGTTGGATCTACCAGGTGGGAAAAGTTCTGACCATGAGCCCAACAACAGAGTGTGTGTCTGTAGAAGAGTCAGCTCAAGTTCAGAACTGTTTATTCAATTGGATGTTATAGAATGCCTGGAGCTGAATTTATAGTCCCTACAAAATCAGGAAGAACATTTAGTGAGAAATAGAGAGCTAGCTACCTTCATAATTAGTCGGATCCACTCTGTAAGCTCAAATCTTTGAAGATACTGAAGTTTTAAAGAAAGAAATTGTTGTTCATCTACCTTTCCATGGAAGGAGTATAATTGACTTGTCCCCCTACGTGCATGTTTCTCTGAAAACATGGCCTAATGGAATGTGTCTCTAGTTTTTCACTTTGGATCGAGCGGTTGCAGTCCAGATTATATTTTAATTTTTGGCTTAGTTTGTGTGTCAAACTTGAAGGTGTTCAAAATGGGCCAGAATGTCTGTCTGCTATGGTAGTTAAGGAAATGCTAATGTTTTCCATAGATAATCTTATTTTTGGTGTTTCAAATTCTGAATCCTTAAGTGGAGATTCCAAATGACTTTAAAAGTACAATCCTCAGCTCGTAAGGGCCATTTTATTGTGAAAACAGTGATATAAATGCATTAAATCATTTCTCAGATAGAAAACTGCCAAAAATGGAGATGAATTTATTGTTTGAAAAAGCTTGGATTGTAAAAGTGCTTAATTTTATAAAGGAAGAATATGCAGGCTGTTGGTCCCTAAAGAGAGCTAGGTTTAAATAATATCAGCTGAAGCAGCTGGGATGCTATTATGAAATATGGTTAATGAGTATGATTAGGAACTGCTGTTCTGCACATTGTTTTGACAAATTGTTGTTTTGTTACTCAGGACAGAGGGCCAGTGCAATATAATGGGGGATTCACATAGCTAGCTAGAGGTATTATTTTAAAGTGATGGGTATTCCCAACTAGTTAAGAGCAATTGCCAAAGGAGCAAATTTGTGAGGAAGTGATTAACAACTGGTTTTTCTTTCTGGAATTGAAGGCCAAATGAAAATATTGAGGATATTTGCAATGAAGCCCAAAATCAGTGGAGCACCTTGTAACTGAATCTATAAAACAAATACAGGATCAAATTGTTGGAAGAGATCATCTAGTCCAACCTGTTTCCGATATGAGAAGATCCCTGAGAAGACTGACTTGAATAATTTCAGAGATGATGGGAGAGTTCTCTGCCTCATGAGGCAGTTCATTCCTTTTAGGATGGGTAGACAGGATTATAAAAAACTTTTTAAATGAAACCAGAATTTGACTCCAAAAATTTTCACCCATTGCTCCAAGTTTTGACCTCTGGAGATAAGAAAACTATTCTAATCTCTTTTGCATGTGATGAGTCTTAAAATATTTGAAGACATTTAGCAAGTCTCCATGAAGTCTTTCCTTGTCCAAGCTGACAGGTCCTCGTTAGGCTGCATTCCAGATTTCACTATGCCTCCAAATCCTCTTCATCCTGGAAGGTCATTTCAGCCCTGGAACTTACACATTGGAAGTACCCTCCCCTCTGATTGGATACTCCTTCCAGAATCTCCATTTAGAGAGAGCCCTGAGGCCAGCCAGCTCTTTGTTTTTCACCAGACTGCAATCCAGAATTCCTCAGCAAGCAGCCATGGAAGGTCTTACCTTCCCTCATCACTTTTAGCTCCCTTTTATGTATCGTCTTTCCCCCATTAGAATATAAGCTCTTTGGTGGAGATTCTTTTTCCCTTGTATTATTATTAATTTTTATTCATTTATAGCTCATAGCATTATGTTTGGTGCATATTAAGTGCTTAATAAATACTTGCTATTTAAAATGATCCTTGTACGGCATCTTCAGTCATGCTCCAATTTCTCATTGTCTTTATTAATATAGTGCTCAGAACTGAGCCTATTTTTCTGGATGCCATCAAAACCTCTTCATTCTGGACATTAAGTTTCTATAAATGTACCCTACATTCACATTAGCTTTCGTTGGCTGCAGTATCACATTGAGCATGTAGTCCATTAAAATTCCTAGGTCTTTTTTTTAACAGATCTGTTGTCTAGGGATACCTATAGCATTTATACCTATGCAGGTGTTTTTTTTAAGACTTTCAGAACTTTACATTTATTAAATATCACTACATTTAACCCATTTCACTCTAACTTATCAAGATTTTTTTGGACATAAATTCTTTTACACATTCTTTTAACTGTCTTTCCCTTTTTGGTTCCATCTAAAAAATCTGATTATTTTGCCCATCTATATGTTCATATGAGGTATTAATTTTAAAAATGAAACAGAATAAAACCAAGAATAGAGCATTGCATCCCTCCATTAAGACCAAGGTTTTGTCTAAAAGACAGCTAAGTGACACGGTAGACAGAATTCTGGGCTTGGAAGACCTAAGTTTAAATCTGCCCTTAGACTCTTACTAACTGTGTGACAGGGGGCAAGCTGTTTAATTTACGGACTGTTTGTCCGTAAAATTGGAATAGTAATAGCACCTACCTCCCAAGTTTGTGAAGATCAAAGGAGGTAAAAATTGTAAAGTTTTTAGCACAGAGTCTGGCACGTAGTAAACTCTATAATATAAATTTTAGCTACTATTTTATTGTTACTGTTAATATTATTATTGAAAATGTGAGAGCTTCTTCCATCATCAACATAATTCATGACCCATCTCTGAAACAGTTTAATAGTGTCCAGAAATTAAAATAACATTGCACAAACAAGATTAATTCATCTTGGAACAAAAGTGAATTCTGACAACTAGAAAAAATTTATATCATTTATTATATGTGTGCACCTATCTGTCTACCTATTTATCCAACTCCCTAACATCTACCTTTCTTTTTACATGTCTAAGATCAAAGATTATTCCCCAGATGATAAGTGGCCAAAGGACATGAATAAATAATTCTTACAAGAAGAATTTCAAACTGTTAACATATGAAATAGGACGTGATAGTCCAAATCACAAATGATGAGAGAAATGCAAATCAAAACCATTTTGAGGCATCATTACATAACTCAACAAATTAATGATGATGACAAAGTTGGCAATAGTCAATGCTGGCGGATGCATAGATAGACATACGAATGTCTTGCTGGTGGAACTGTGGAATAGTACAACCATTCTGAAAAGCAATGTGGAAATCTGCAAATAAAGAAACTAAATTGTCAACTCCTTTTGACTCAAACATTCCATGACTAGACATATACTCCAAGATAGCCACTGACAAAAAGAAAGGTTTGATATGCACCGACATACATATATATGTATAACAGCTCCTTCTTGGTAGTAAATAACAGGACATAAAGTAGATGTGTGTTGATTGGGGAATGGCCAGACAAATTATGGTACATGAATGTAATAAGATAATATTGTGCTGTAAGAAATAATGACTATGATAAATACAGATAAGGATAGAAAAATTTGTTTGAATTGACTCAAAGTGAAGTAAGCTGAGCCAGGAAAACAATGTTCAAAATGACTACCACGATGTAAATTGAAAGAACAATAATGAAAACATGATAAAAGACAAATGTTGCAAAATTATAAAGAACACTCTTTACTTAAAAGAAAATATTCAAAAAGATATCTATTCTCATGGTAAGAGGACCATGAGAGTGGCATATGGCAAATAGCATCAGAATTTTTGATGCTTTTGTTTCTTTTATTGATCTAAAAAATATTCTTTCATTTAAAATTTATGTGTTATAAGGGATAACTCTCCAGAAGGGCAAAAAGGAGGAAGCTGGAGAAAGTCTAGTCAATTTAAAAACAACAAAAAATTAAATATAAAAGAGTTTAATAAGAACACAAACAAAAATAGTTTTCAAGTTTCTTTAGCCAAAAAGAAAATTTTACCCTCCAGCCAGTTTGATGACAAGCCTCTTTAAATTTAACTAGGGTGGCCCTCAGACAGACAGATGACTGTTACAAGGTTCATATTAAAATTCATTCAACTTGCCATAAACTTTAAGAACCTAGATTCATTTCTATATCACAATGAGCCTTTAACATTGTGCTTTATTTAAGTTCTTCATATATTCTTGTCTAATTAAGCATGAATTCATGTATTCCACTAATTTCAATTTAACCACTGATCTGATTTGTAAGCTTTCAAGCTCTCACTTGAATCTCTAGTAAGGAAAAAAAAGTACTATTGTTCCAGTATATTTGGGTGTAAAAGAGGCCAGAGAAATCAAATAATGAGAGACATTAATGTTTTAGCCCTTAAAATTTTAGAACTACCTTATATTTTAGAAAACCAATTTGAGATATTTCCTCACAAATCAACTAAGATGGTGTGGATTATTTATTCAATTAAAAAACAAATTATCACAGCAACACCTAAGATTGACTGCTTCTCTACTTTTTTCTCTCTTTTCATCTTTCCCTCTAAATCCTCCTTCAGTTTCCTCTCTTTCTTGAAGTTTCTGTTTTTGAAATTCAGTGGGATGCTCATTCCATTCCCTAAGGCATCACAGCATATCTTCTAGGCATCAAATGCCCTTGTTACCAATTATCCTTGAAAAATGAAAGGAGGTAGATTAGATGAAATCTTAACATTCAGAGATTGACTCAGCTCTACAATTTTATAACTATGTATAGAAAAGAGTGAAGAGATTGGGTAATTCCCTCCTGGTGGTTGGCATAAAAAAACTGTTCCTTTTATGTTTCTCCTTATTCTTATGTATGAAGATTAAGGGGTTGATTCCCCCCTGTTTTACTTGACTAGGCATGATTCAATCAGTTATTTTGATTCCAAGAACTAATACTTTGTAAGGAGGCAAGGGTTGTAACAGAAAACAAGCCATTTCCTATAATCCACAATGCACAGGATATGATTGCAAGCATTGATTGGAATGAGACCAAGAATCTATTCTAAGGCTATATCTACACAGATCACTATTGTTAAGAGCTCTGGACTTAGATTCTTCTTCTCTCAAACTCAAACCTGCCTTTCATCTCAGAATCTCTATTTCTGTTGACTATACCAACATTATCCAAGTCACCAAGCTCAGTCCTTATTTGCTTTTTATTACAATTGCCATTGTATCCAATTATCCAACTCATGCTAACATATAAATAAGAAAGTTGAACTACTTGGACTCTGAAGTCTCTTGTCATTCTAAACAGTTATAATCCTATTCTAGATCTTTAATATTTCCAAAATCTATCTCCTCCTCTTTACTCATTCTACCACTATGGAATTACAGGCACTTAACCTCTCCTCAGCTTACTCTCATGGCCTCCTAATTGATCTCCCTGCCTCCATTCTCTCCATTCCCAATCACAGCTCAACTTTAAAAGTCATGAAGTAGCTGAAAAATGAATGAGAAACAGAACAAAGCCCTCACCACTGAGAGCTACTATGGCAAAGATCAAAAGATCAAAACATAAACTCAGAAGAGGACAGTAATGTCACAGTGCCTATATATAAAGTCTCAAAGGGGAATATGAATTAGTCGAACATCCAAAAAGTTCTCTTGAAATAAAAAAGGATATTTAAAATCAAGTCAAAGAGGTAGAAGAAAAATGGAAAAAGAAATGAGAGTTATGAAAGCGAATTATGAAAAAAGAGTGAAAAAGCTTGGAAAAGGAAGCACAAAAATTAACTGAAGAAAACAACTCCTTAAAAAACAGAATTGGCCATATTGGGGGGGGGAATTCATGCAAGAAAATTCCTTTAAAAGTAGAATTGCCAAATGGAAAAGAAGGCAAAAAAGTTAACTGAAAAACATAATTCCTTAAAAATTAGGATGGGGCAAATGGGAGCTATTTATTTGACATCGAGAATTATTTAAAGAAAATCAAAGAATGAAAAAATAGAAGAAAATGTAAAATATCTTTTCGGAAAAACAACTGGTCTGGAAAAATGGATCCAGGTGAGATGATTTAAGAATTATTGGATTACATGAAAGCCATGATAAAAGAAAAGATCAAGGAAAGTATGTTTCAAGAAATTACTAAGGAAAATTGCCCTACTATCCTAGGACCAGAGAGTAAAATAGTCATTGAAAGAATCCATCAATCACCTCCTGAAAGAGATCCCCAAAGGAAAATTCCAAAGAATATTATAGCTAAATTTCAGAATGATCATGTTAAGAAAAAAAATCCAAGAAATAACTAGAAAGAAACTATTCAAATATCAAGGAACCACAGTTAGAAATACACAAGCCTTGGCAACTTTGCCATTAAAGGATTGGAGGGATAAGAATATGATATTTCAGAAGGCAAAGGAGTTTGGATTTCAACCAAGAATGAAATGCCCACCAAAATTGAGCATAATCTTTTAGAGAAAAAGATAAACATTCAATGAAATACGGGACTGTCAAGCCTTCCTGAGGAAAAGATCAGAGCTGAAGAGAAAATTCAATCTTCAGATACAAGACTCAGTAAAAGTATAAAAAAGGTGAACAGGAAGAGAAAAAGGGTTATTCAATAAGGTCAAACTGTTGACATCCCTATATGGGAAGATGACACTTGTAAATCTTGAAAACTGTTTCTCTATTAGGGCAGTTAGAAGGAATATACCTAGACAAAATGGATGAGTATAAGTTGACTTTGTTATCAAAAAAAAATCAAAGGGTAAAAAAAGAGTTATAAGGGGAGAACAGTCAAGGGGGAGGCAGAATAGAGTAAATTGTAATACATGAAGAGGCACAAAAGACCTTTTACAATAGAGGGAAAGAAGGGAATGTGGAAAGTGTTGTTTGAACCTTACCCTCATTGAATTTGGCACAAAGAAAGATACACATTCAGTTGGGTATAGAAATCTATCTTACCAAATAGGGAAGCACGGGGAGAAAGGAGAAAGGAAAGTGAGGGGCAGGGTTGATACAAAATTGAATGGGAATAAAAAGCAATATGCCTTTGCCTAAGTGGTACATGGTATTATCTACACAAAAATTGACAATGTACTACAGCATAAGCATATCACAATCAAGTGCAGAAAAGTAGAAATAATAAGTGCATAATTTTCAGATTATGACATAATAAAAATTATGTGTAATAAAGGATGTGGAAAGATAGGCTGAAAATTAATTGGAAACTAAATAATCTAAACCTAAAGAAAGAGTGAGTATAATGCCAATGTGATACCCACAGTATCTGCTATGAGTATGGATGTATATTTCCAGGATAAATAATTCCCTCCCTAGCTGCTCTGCCTGCTCTCTCTCTTAGCTCCACCTCACTTTCTCTTCCTGCTCGTCCTCCCAGGTGTCTGGGTCCCAATCACGCCTCTCAGATGCAAGGGTTGCATTCACCTTCCTGTTGTTCCCCTTCTTTCTGTTACTACTTGATACTTTTTAAGTTGCTCTTACAAAGGAAAGTTAAGGTGTTGTAGCATAGAATGCTTCTCTTGCAAATCAGCTAACTCCTTTTTCAACTAAACCTTTTCCTTCAAGAATTTGTCTCAACTTATAATACACTAGCTTGTTAACAATGCCCATCCTCTTCTACATACCCTACTATTTCTTTCCTCAGTTTTATTGCTATTCCTTGCAGACATCTTTCTAAATCTCTGGTTTTTCCCTTCTGCAGCCTTGGTTCCCAATTTTCACAAAGTCCTGTGTTTTTAGCCCATTTCCTTTCCATGGAGGAATAAGGTAAATCCTCCCAACCCAGGACACATATTTCCTTCCCTAGAGCCTTCCTGTCTCCAAGTAGAGGTTTTATATTTCACAAGACCATCCTCATCTCTATTTGTAATGCCAATGTGATACCCACAGTAGCCACTATGGATATTCACACATATTTCCAGGGTAAATTTAAAAATATAACCTCTCTTCCTCAAAGATGAAACCAAAATGTTTATTCAGATACCAGAAATCCAAATTCATTATACTAACAAAGAAATCTATACACATCATCAGCGAAGGGAGAGCAGCCATCTCCAAGTCTTCCTTTCATCAGGCCTCTCAAAAAACAAGCTCCCTTAGGCAAAATCACTCCCTTTCTCACTCACACTAGCTGCTCTGCTTTGCGTTCTCTCTCTCTCTCTCTCTCTCTCTCTCTCTCTCTCACCTCCACCTCACTCTCTCTTTCTGCTGCATGCTCCCTGCTCTATCCATTCAGCATGCACCTTCTATCACACCAAATGGAGGATTTTATATTTGATACTGGAAGTGATAGGTAGCCACTGGAGTTGTCTGAGTAGTGGGAGTGGTAGGGAAACATGATCAGACCTGTGCTTTAAGGAAGATAACTTTTACAGGTGAGTGGAGGAAGGACTGAAGTGCGAGGAGAACTGTAGCAAGGGAGACCAACCAGCAGGCTATTGTTATATTTCAGGTGTAAGGTGATGAGATCCTGTACCAGGCAATGTTGGAGGAGAGAAGGACAAGTATGAAAGATGTTAAAAAGGTAAAATCAACAGGCCTTGGCAAAAGATTGGATTATATGCAAACTGAAACAGAATAAAGAGCTAAGAATAGCACCAGTTGCTGACCTTGTTGACTGGGAGGATGGATGTGCCCTCAGTGGTAAGAGAGAAGTTAGCAAGAGAGAAATACTAGAAGAAAAACATAATGAGTTCAGTTGTGGACTTATTGAGTTTAAGATTTCTACAAGATATCTAGTACGAGATGTCAAGTTGCCAGTTGGAGATGTGAGACTGGAGGTCAGTGGGGATCTTATAGACATATAAATAGATTTGAGAATCATCAACAAAGAGATGATAATTGAATCCACAGGAGCTTATGAGATTGCCAAGATAAGTAGTATAGAGGAAGATGAGAAGAGGGCCCAGTACAGAGTCCTTTTGGACACTCAAAGTTAGGGGAGGTGTATAGAGAAACATGATATATCTGTTCAAGTATTTATAGAGTATGTGTACTCTGTTTGGCCCCACAAGACAAAACCAGAAACAGGAGGTGGTTTTTGCAAAGGGTTGTACTTAGTGATGTGTGGGGAGAAATTTTCAACAATTAAAGCTATCTAATGAGAATGGGCTGTCTAAAGAGCAGGTTCCCCACTGGAGTTCTTACAAATACAGGCTGCATGAGCACTCATCAAGTATACTATAGTAGGAATTTTTTCACATATAGGTTAGACTGGAGTACAACTGACTACTGAGGTCCCTTCCAATTCTAAAATCCAGTGATTTTATAATTCACTGAATTATTGCCTTTCCATTGTACTTATTTTTAAAATTATACTTTTGCCTTTGACCCAGCAATATTACTTCTAGGACTGTATCCTAAAGAGATCATAAAAATGAGAAAGGGTCCCACATATACAAAAATATTTATAGTAGCTCTCTTTTTGGTGGCCTAGAACTGGAAATCGAGGAGATGCCCATCAATTGGGGAATGGCTGAATAAATTCTGGTATATGAATGTAATGGAATACTACTGTGCTATAAGAAATGATGAACAGGAAGACTCAGAGAGGCCTGGAAGGGCTTATATGAACTGAGGCAGAGTAAAAGGAAGCCAAATCAGGAGAACATTGTATACAGTAACAAACACAGTGCACGAGAAACTTTTCTGGTAGACTTAGACCTTCACAGCAAAGCAAGGACCTAAAACATTCCCAGTGGACTCTTGAGACAAAATGCCTTGCACATCCAGAGAAAGAACTATGGAATTGGATCACACAATGAGAGTATTTTCTCTTGTGTTATTTTTTTTTGGGGGGGGTGTTGGTTTTTATCATGGTTTCTCCCATTTATCCATTTTAATTCTTCTATGCAATATGACCAATGTAAAAATGTGTTTAATAAGAAGGTATGTGTAGAACCCATATAATACTGCATGCCATCTCAAGCAGGGAGGGGTGTGGGAGTGGGAGAAAACCTAAGGTTTATAGAAGTGATTGTAGAGAACTGAAAATAAATGAACTAATTTAGCAAAAGAAAAAGAGTTGACCAGGGGTCACAAAACATGTATATGTGAACTTGTATTATAAATACTTAATAAGAATGCATATCTGTAAGTAACTAATATAAAATCACACTGAAGGAGGGCTGTAAATGGCTAATGACATTTGCACAGTTAGAAATCAATGATTTATCTTGAATTTAAGAAATATCTCCTGATTAAAATGATACAGTATAAAGATTTCAATTAATTGGATGCCATTCCATTCAATTATACATATACTAATTTCTGAAGTAGTTAAGTTATTTGGTATATTGTTTGGTGTTTGTTTCTAAACATACCTAAAGTCTAATTATTGACATGTGTGGCTTTTCCAGTAGGATTAACTATGTAATTATGTATCTTATTGACTGTGTATAAACCAAATATACCAATTGATATAAACATTAAATAAATGAATAAAAGATAAAATTAAACTTTTGTAATTAAAAATTTAACTTTTAAAATTTTAAAATTTTCCTTTTATCATATTTACTATTATATTCTCTTGTATATCACTATGTTATGTAATATAAAATATATCTATAGTTCCTTTTTACAGTTTCTCTTTAATTATTATTTTTATATCACTTTTCCTCAATGTTGTAAGATGAATTTTAAAATTAAAGTTTTACTTAAAGCAAAATCTACAAAAAATTGATAAGTATTAACCACAATAAAGTTCAATTCCTTAATTTGTTCTGTGATTAAAAATTTCTGGCTTGTCATTCATTTTCGTAGAGTTCTTCCATAGAATATATTATATTTTCCTTTTATTCACAACTCAGATTTCTTTAAGGAAAGGAAAACACTAAGCGGGGTCAAGAAGGGTTTGGAACCCCCTAGCCCAAGAGTTCTGATTGAATTTTTTCCTCAAACAGATCAAGGAAGCATAGTAGATCCAAAGAAGAAAATTGGGAGGCACTACAAGAAAGGTAAGAAGGTTAGAGAAACTTTTTTAGAAGCAAAGTAATTCAACAAGTATTCCTTGACTGTTTCCTATGTGTTCATAGCTATAATATGCACTTAAGTTAAGCACATGATCTCAGCCCTCAAGAAATTTACAAACTAAATGAGGAAATAAGGCACGAAAGTTAAATAAGAAAAACCCAATCTAGATAAGGTCTAAATCAGCTGGAGATGATGATAGAAAGGCTGTCACAAGGCAGTACAGGAGAAAAGGGACTGGAATGGAGTTCAAAACACCTGGAGTCTAATCCCTAGTTTGCCATTCACTCACCACATGTTTTTCAGCAACCCATTTCACTTTTCTGTTCTCTTGCCTATAACATGAAGGGAATGGATACAATTATTTCCATGCTGTGTCCCTCTTCTGTCCCCAAAATATAATGAACTTCTTCATCTAATTGTCAGAATAATTGCATATATAATGAACACTATGGGCATTAAGACATGAGAGAAATTACTTCCAGATGAAGACAGAGAAAGTTTCATGGAGTTGGTAAAGGTGTGCTATGTCTTTAACTGCATCGGGAAAGGCTGAGAAGAGGGTGCCGACCATTCCAGGTGAGTGTCATTGACATAAGCAAAATTGGCAGTGAAAAAGCACAGAGTACTTTTGGGCAGAAGTAAGAAAATTATTTTGGCTGTAGAGCAAGTTGGATATAGGGCTTCAGCTCTCACATAATTATGCGGGTCCCCGAAATCTCAGTCCCCTCTCCTGACTTCTAAACTGAGCTCCAGGTCTGGGGGGGGGGAGTTTTTATGAAGTACTATGTGTCAGACACTGTGCAGGGCACTTTGCAAAGATTAAATCATTTAATCCTCACAAAAACATGGAAAATAGGGGCTATTATCCCCATTTTGCAGTTACTGAGGAAGGCAAAAATTCTTTCTGCCCAAGGGACATTTCCACCTGTTCCTACTGCATGCAGCTCAAACTCAACATACCTAAAATAAAAATCCTCTTATTCCTTTCCAGTTTCCCCAGACTAGTTTTTTTCCTTCCTTATCTCTCAGGGATTGGTAATGGTAGTGTCATTTGCCCAGTTACCTAGGTTTACAACTTTAAACCATTTTTGGACCCCTTCCTCTCCTTTGTCCACCATAACTGTTCAGTCATTAAATCTTAGTATTTCCTTTACAGGCTCTCTCACTTTCTCCCCTCCTTTGCTTTCCAGTTGTCATCACTTTAATTTAGTCAGGCCCTTGTCTCATGACTAGAGTATTGCAGCAGCCTCTTCACTGGTGCTACTACTTCCTCTAGTCTAGGCCATCCTGTACACTAGAGTGCAAATAGCATTTTTCCCCCAAAACATTGCTTTATTGCTTGGACAATAAAGTCCAAATGTCTTGGCTTGGCAGTTTTGAAATCTTCCATCTTCTACTGACTTCCTTCTTGTACAGCTTTATCACTCTTCACCATAGGGAAATTATGCTAGAGACAAAATGGCGTACTCATGAGTCCCCAAACACTTTTCACTTTTCTGTGTCCATATCACTGTTCAGATTGCCTGGTTTCTCTGGTACGTACTACCCTCACCTGTCAATTTACTAAAATCCTTCCTATCTTTCAAGGTTCTATTCAGAAGTAACCTAGTCCATGAAACTTGCCCTCATCACCTCAGGTAAATATACTCTCTCCCTCTTCTGAACTGGTATAGCATTCTCTCCCTCCCATGTCGCACTTAATATGGATTATCTGGTAATATAGTTATTTTTGTATGCACATTATCTCTTTTATTAAAATGTAAGCTCCTTGAATATAATGCCTATATCATATACAGCTTTGTATATTGATAAGATAGCACACTGCACTGTGCAAAAGAAGAACTTGGAAATATTGAAAGAATGTGATTTTGCTTCCTTCTTTTGAAATTGGAAAATGAGTAAAATAGGGATGGATCCTGTCTTTAATAGAGAAAAAAAATGAATAACAAGTGAATAAATTTCAACAATAAAGATTTATACTATGCAAAAGAAATACAGAGTTAAGCAGTTAGAAAAGACACAACCAGCAAACAGCTAAAGAAATAGTAAGATCTGGAGTGAACCAAATAAATGTTTATATTGTATCAGTGTAAATAAGGCACCCAGACAACTGATTAAAGCTGAAAAATCTTCAGTCAGCCAGCAAGTCTAAATGTTTTGTGTCCACATGACACAAAACAGTCATTTTAAATAGTTTTGTGGAGTTTTTTCCCACTTAACCGATGAATTAACTTGCCATCATATAGACATATCTTTGTTTATCTAGCAATACAAATAGATAATTCAGCCAATTCAGTGAAAAATAAAAATCACTCAAAATGTTTGTTTGGTAGAAGTCAGAGATATTAAGGTATCTTCCTTTGGTTGCTGGTAGCTTGAAAGCAGGCCCCTGGCTTAATTATTCACTTCTCAACTTTTTGTTTTAATGTCATGGAGACAAAATGTGCATACTTTTGATATCTGAAGTGTGTGATTTATTGTTCTAGTTGGTAAAAGGGAAACTCATCCATTTATACTTAGTCAAGAAAACCTTCATGAAGGACATTGGATTTCATTTCTTTACTAAATGGAAGGATATTTAGAATACTGAAATACTAAATAAATGGACCTGCCCATATAGCTGCATATACTTGAAATAGTAGGCATTCTATCTTCTTGGGTTTTTTTTTCCTTTTATATGAGAGCATTATTAGGTCAATCTATTTTTCATAGTCATGGTAGCTTTAGTTTACTTGCTTAGGTAGACTGATCTTAGGACAGCAGACTCCAAATGTTACCAATTCTATACTCAAAGCCTTTTTGGCTTGATAGAATCTACTAAAGTTTGTGTCAAATGGGCACAATCTTTTAGTATGTAGAAGCCCCTTTATGCCACAATGAGACATTAAAGTAAGACAATCCAGAAAGGAAAACCCAAATGGATGGATAATACCTATGGATTATATTGAGCTGCCATCCCTACATGTATCTTGAACAAATGGTACAGAAGAACAAGGAATATGACCTGATTTGATTAAAATCTCTCTCCTACCATTCCCCTCCATCTTAAAACTAATATTATTCTGGTAATGCTATACAACAACAAGTCATAGAAACCATTATCCTTGAACAAACAGAATTGTGGGTGATTCAAAAGTCAGTGAAGAGACACATGATGACATAAGTAGGCTGCAACATATCAACAATGATTTGCATTGGATAAGAGGCATAAAATATGTATCTAGGAATCTAGGAAACATCTCATAAGTAAAGATGAGTCAGTTAAAAATAAGGAACAAGGAATAACAGACAGAAACCACAAACACTACAACGATTCCCATATAATGTCAAAAGACATAGCAGGTCTCTAGCAAGTGGGGGAGATGCTCTAGGAGAAACCAAAAGGGTAAAAGAATAATCACAAAAGGATGAAATGGGGTGAAATGGGATCCACTGAAGCTTTGAAGCATTACTTAACATATAAGAAGGAGGATTAACGAGGTATATGAAGAGATTTGAGAATGTATTTAGAGAGAGTAAAATGAACACTGCATAAAAGCCCACCCCTTTCTTGCAATTCCTTTTTTAAAGAAAATAAATTTTACATTGCTGGAATGTAGGAATGTAGAAAAAAGGAACAAGTTTTTCGGGAAGGAAATGAGTGTTGAAGAACCTAGTCTTCTCTCTCTTCTTCATTTCTCTGTATCTTCCTTATGAACTTCCTCACCTCCCAAGCAGAAGAATATTCCATTGAGGAACTTCTTGGGGCACAATTGTGTTCCTTCCTCTCCACGCTCCACCCACACCTTGCTCTCCATGTCTGCAGCCATGATCCACTCTGCCATTTCTACCAGATTGGGTGTATTAATCTACCCCCTGTGGAATCAAAGTGCCTGTCCCAGGTCATTATTCCCTAATCTGTATTTTCTTTCTAATTAGAATAAAAAGTCCTGAGGAAATGCTTTTTGTTTTTATATAGGTATCCCCAGAACTCAGCATAAAGCTTTACCTCAAATAAGTACTTAATGTCTTTTTTTTTCATTCTCATTCATTCTTACTGGGTAAAGTGAGGAAAAGCTACAACAAGAATTTGAGAGAGATGTTACTATTTATTATAGGACCCCCTCCAGGGCTACTTCTCCCAACTCCCACTCATCTTCATAAGTCATATGGTCAGAGGGCTGTTGACTACTAAGACTAGCATTCCAGTTGGGTTAATAAGAAGGGCTGGGCTTTTCAAATACTGTCACTTACAGCTTCCATCAGTATGTTTTCCCTCAATTATAGCCCATACTTAATTATGTTTAAGAAAAATGTTTATTAATCTGGTATAGCAAGGACAATTTTTATTATGCATTCTCCCTAAACTGGGGTCTCACTCTCCCCTTGCACACCCAAGGTCCCTGGGGAGATGGGTTTAAACTTAAAACACATGTGCAGAGAACTCAAGTGACAAAGAGACTAGTTATAGCTCTTGGTGATTGGAAGACCTTTATAATGTCCTTATGCAGCTCTCTTTAGTTATGAATTTCTACTGGACTCCAGCATTATTTTGCCTTAATAGAATCTATAGTGTGTACTACTGTGTACTTCTCTTATCCCACAATGTCATGTTCCCTGACTTTTTTCCCTCAATATATCTATTTTGTCTTCAGATGCAGTGGATAAAGTATTAGGCCTGGAGTCAAGAATACCTCAGTTCAAATCTGGTCTCAGACACTTACTAGCTGTGTGATCCTGGGAAAGTCACTTAACTTTTTTTTTGCCTTGTGGCTTCATATGTCTTTAACCAGTAAGCAAAGCATTTACTCCTCTCAAACTAATTAAGGATTTTTTCATATCCAGTTTACACTTTTTGTTGATTCAGTTTAGCTGTCTAGACCTGTGAATACTTAAATGAATACTCATTCATAATTGTATGCTCTTGAAGGTTTAAAAAGTGCTTTCCTAACAAGCCAGCAAACTTAGTAAGGGCAGTAGAACAGGTATCAGCTTGAAATCAGTGTTCTTCCTTCTGAATCCTGATGTTTCCATTTAGTTCCTCTATAGCCTTGGAAAAAATCACGTTACTTCTCAAAATCCCAATTTCTTCATCTATAAAATGAGGTGTTGGTGTAGATGACCTCTGATAATTTTTCCATCTCTAAATCAGTATCCTATGAGCTACCTTTTGAAGATAAAGAAACTAGAACTCAGAAAGATAAACAACCTAAAATAAGAGTGGAAGTTAGGTTAGAAACTCACTCCTCACTCCTACTCCAACACTTTAATTTAAATGAAAGTGTCAGCAAACTACTCCTGAAGTGTAAATACAGACAACAGTTTGTTTTTGTAGAACCGTGAGCTAAGAATTTTTTTTAGATTTTAAAATAAAGTTTTATTGTATTTAAAAATGTAAAAACCATTCTTAGCTCCTGGGCCATACAAAAACACGTGGGGATTTAACCCTAGAGTCCGTTCCCTGCATTAAGCTATACTATCAAATCAGTTAATAGCCATATGGTCTCCTAAACATCTAGGATAAAATAAGTTTTTCTTTTGTATAATGAGGCCAAATAAAGTTTTATTCTCTCTCACCAAGTTTAACAATAGCAGCATTTATATAGCTCTTTATGGTTTCGAAAGCACCGTACATGTTCTCTCATTTGATTTACATCCCAACCCTGTGAGGTAAGCACTGCTATTATCATTCACACTTTACACATGAGAAAGGCTGGAAGAAGTTGCATGATTCATACATGGTCACACAACTAGTGTAAGTGTCTGAGACTGGTAAGATTCAAACTCAACTATTCTTGACACCAAGCCCAATGCTCCATACTCTGATTCACCTCACTGCTGGCAAAATAAAGAGTGTGCTCCTAGAAATAGACTTTTTTTTACTATGATGTTGTGCAGACAGATTTACAAAAGAAATTTTGCCAAAACTGTATCCACTATGGTATCAAAGACGATTTTTTAAAGAAGTAGAATAAATAGTACAAATCCAAGAAATAGGCTGAGGAGATGGAGTGGGGGCTGGGAGTGAGGAGAGAGAACAAAACCATTCACAGAAAACTTGAATTGACCATCAGTAACTGGAGAAATATTCATGACGAGAGTCCCAAAAGGAGAGATTAAAAGAAATGAGATCTTCCTGTGAAACTTCCATCCCCATTACAATTGAAATTGTTCCATAGTTTCCAGGGTGTTGATCAGCTTGCCTCCACATCATCCTCCATTGAGTAAAATCTTTGTAAAATTGGTGGTGAGTGAAAACCACAGAAATGGCTTTTCACTTTTCTTGGACTGAAATCAGATGATGAACTAATAATAGCCCTGCCCCCTGAAAGCTGAGTTGCTACTTCCGTTCAAATTATTACATTCACACACAGAGCAACCTGTGGCTCAGGCTGATTTTCTTAAAATAATCTGCTTGATATACAGCTCAGGGAAAATGGAAAATAGAAATTTCCTCTCTTGATCAATGCAAAGAACTTAAACCAATTTTTTTTTGCCAATTTGTGAACATAGATAATATTTTGTTGTTCATTGTTGTTTATGCTTAAAATCATTTGCAGTTCCACACCCAGTTGTCCTGATCTATATCTGGGCCCTGGACTCAGAAAACCCTGGAGAAGAAAGTGAGACAAGTGACTTTGCACAATTCTGCCTCATTTAAATCCAATTCATTTGCAAGTCATGGCATCACCTTCTTGCTGTCATGGTCCTCTTGAAATGAAGGACAAATAAATACGACCATAAGATCATTTAAGAGGACAACTAATGCATCATAAAGAGGAGTCAATGATTTCTGAGATAAAAATTCAAACTATAATGTCGAGTGAACCAATGTATGAATCATAATATACAATGTCCTTTGTAAAGATGAAAATGAAATGAAATGATGCTATTCTCCTCATTTTCTCACTCAATCCTACACTTTGCCCATCCCCACATATATGTCTTATTACTAAGAGCACCTGTTTGCTGTCTGATCTTACTGTGATACTTGAGGTCTGCAAGAAGACCTAAAAAATACAAGTTTTAGATAAATTTTCACATATTCTGTCCTTGACATGAATCTTTCCTCTCCAGGGCAGTACTTGTATCACAGCCATACAAATCTTTTTTTCCTATTGAATACATTTTCATTACAGTCATGCTGTGTAGAAGAACTAAAATAAACAGGAGAAATCATATAACAAACCAAAACATAATACACACACACACATACACACACACACACACACACACACACACACACACACAAATGATCTGCTACATTCTGTGATTGAATTCCATAGTTTTTTCTCTGAATGTGGAAGGCATTTTGCCTTAGAAGACCACTGGGAATTTTTTTTAACGTCCTTGCATTGCTGTGAAGATCCAAGTCTACCAGAAAAAACTCTCGCACACTGGGGTCATTGCTGTGCACAAAGTTCTCCTGGTTCTGCTCCTTTTACTCAGAATCAGATCATATAAGTCTTTCCAGGACTCTCTGAAGTCTACTTGTACATCATTTCTTATGGCACAATAGTATTCCATTACATTCACATAACAATTTATTCAGTCACTCCCCAATTAATGGGCATCCCTTTGGTTTCCAGTTTTTGGCCACTAGAAAGAGTGCTGCTACAAATATTTTTGTACGTGTAGGGCCCTTTCCCATTTTTATAATCTCTTGGGGATACAGTCCTAGAAGCAATATTGCTGGGTCAAAGGGAATGCACATTTGTGTAGCCCTTTGGACATAGTTCCAAACACTCTCCAGAATGGTTGGATGAGTTCACAGCTCCACCAACAATACATTAGTGTTCCAACTCTCCCACATCCTCTCCAACATTTATCATTTTCCTGTTCTGTCATGTTTGCCAATCTAATAGGTGTGATGCGGTACCCCAGAGTTGTTTTGATTTGCATCTCTCTAATCAAAAGTGATTTAGAGCATTTTTTCATATGATTATATCTTTAATTTCTTCCTCTGAAAATTGCCTGTTCATATCCTTTGACCATTTATCAATTGGGGAAAGACTTGTATTGTATATTTGACTCAGTTCTCTATATATTTTAGAAATGAGGCCTTTATCCCTGAGATTAGCTATAAAAATTTTTTCCAAATACACTATATCCCTCCAAATTTTGGTTGCATTGGGTTTGGTTGTGCAAAAACTTTTCAGTTTAATGTAATCAAAATTATACGTCTTGCACTTCATTAGTCTTCTTTATCTCTTCCTTAGTCAAAAATTCTTTCCTTCTCCATAAATCTGATAAATACACTATCTCTTGTTCCTCCAGTTTGTCCATGATATCAATCTTTATACCTAGATTGTGTACCCTTTTGGACTTTATTCTTGTGTAGGGTGTCAGGCATGGGTCTATGCCTAGTTTCTACCACACTGTTATCCAGTTTTCCCAGCAATTTTTGTCCAACAGTGAATTCTTATCCCGGAAGCTGGGGTCCTTGGGTTTATCAAACAGGAGATTGCTATATTCAATGACTACTGTGTCTTGAGTACCTAGCATATTTCACTTGTCTACCTTCTGTTTCTTAGCCAGTACCAAGTGGTTTTGATAATTGCTACTTTATAATACAATTTGAGATCTGATAGCACTAGGACACCATCCCTAGCATTTCTTTTCATTTGTCCCTTTGATATTCTGGACGTTTTGTTTTTCCAGATGAATTTTGATATTATTTTATCCAGCTCTAGAAAATAATTATCTGATAGTTTAATTGGTATGGCACTAAATAAGTAAATTAATTTAGGTAGAATTGTCATTTTTATTATGTTGGCTTGGCCTACCCATGAGCAACTGATGTTTTTCCATTTACTTAGATCTGACTTTGTGAAAAAGGTGTCTTGTAATTGTGTTCATATAATCCCTGGGTTTGTTTTGGCCAGTAAACTCCCAAATATTTTACAGTGTCTACCCTAGCATTAAATGGGATTTCTCTTTCTATCTCTTGCTGTTGGACTTTGTTGCTAATATATAGGAATGCAGAATATTTGTGCAGGTTTATTTTGTAACCTGCAACTTTACCAAAGTTGTTTATTATTTCAAATAGTCTTTTACTTGAATCTCCGGGATTCTCTAAGTATATCATCATATCATCTGCAACGAGTGATAACTTAGTTTCTTCTTTGCCTATTCTTATCCCTTCAGTTTCTTTATCTTGTCTAATTGCTACAGCTAACATTTCTAGTACCATATTGAATAATAGTGGTGATAATGGACATCCTTGTTTCACCCCTGATCTTATTAGAAATGCATCTAGCTTATCTCCATTGCATATAATGCTTGCTGA
>CM053774.1:66777427-66793967 GCA_028658325.1 Potorous gilbertii | reverse complement strand
GTTTTGTTTTTTGATATGATCAATAATGCTAATAGTTTTCCTAATATTGAGCCAGCCCTGCATTCCTGGTATGAATCCTACCTGACCATAATGTATTATTCTTCTGATGAGATGTTGTATTCTTTTTTACTAAAATCTTATTTAAAATTTTTGCATCTATATTCATTAGAGAAATTGGTCTATAATTTTCTTTCTCTGTTTTGTCTCTTCCTGGTTTAGGTATCAAAACCATATTTGTGTCATACAAAGAATTTGGGAAGACTCCTTCCCCAATTTTCAAAATAGTCTATACAGTATTGGAATTAACTGTTCTTTAAATGTTGGATCACTTGTAAATCCATCTGGCCCTGGAGATTTTTTTCCTAGGGAGTTCATTGATGGCTTGTTCAATTTCTTTTTCTGAGATGGTGTTGTTTTAGTATTCAACTTCTTCTTTTGTTAATCTGGGCAATTTGTATTTTTTAAAATACTCATCCATCTCATTTAGATTGTCAAATTTGTGAGCATAAAGTTGGACAAAATAATTTCTAATTATTGTTTTACTTTTCTCCTCATTGGAGGTGAGTTTACCCCTTTCATTTTTGATATTAGTAATTTGATTTTCTTCTTTTTTTAATCAAATTGACCAAAGGTTTATCAATTTTACTAGTTTTTTCATAAAATTAACTATTGGTTTTATTTATTAATTCAATAGTTTTCTTAATTTCAACTTTATTAAGCTCTCTTTTTATTAATCTCTCCTAAAAATACAAGTTTTAGACAAATTTTCACATATTCTGTCCCTGACATGAATCTTTCCTTTCCAGTGCAGTACTTGTTCCACAACCAAACAAATCTTAAAATAACATCTTCATATTGTTTTTCCTCAATTGAGGACCTTTCAATAATTTCCTCTCACCTACCAAATAAAGGTGAACTTCCCTTTCCCTTGTGTTTGTTATGTTATAATTCTATGATTTCTTTCTAGCATTTATCCTGTAATGTAAAGTAAGGTGTGAGCAGTAGTTGATGGCTTTCCCAAATTCATTACATTTGTAAGGTTTCCCTCTATACCCTCATCCCTCTTCCTCCACACTTTTCCAAACTTTATTTCTCAGTATTGTACAACATATATCCTCTACTATAGTGCTATAGGTCTTTCCCAAGTCTAAAAAGTTAAATACTTAATACTCTTTGAAATGCCTAAATTAGAAGCAGAAAAATATAAAAGTAAAATGATGTCCATAAAGTCATAGAACATGCAAAAAGATATAGTAAACATGCTAAGATAAAGGAAATCCCAAAATATAGTAATTTCACAGTTGAAAATTCTGCACAATATAATACAGTGAAAGAGTACTGGATCTGGAGTTGCAGAGTAACAGTACCAATTTAAGCTATGAAATGATAAATTTACATGAACTTAAGCAATTCATTTCCTCTTGATAATAACTTTTCTTTCTTTAGAGACCTAGAAAAAAATAATAAATACATTTAGAGGAACAAAAAGTCAAGAATCTCTAGGAAAACAATGAAAAAAAAATTAGGGAAACCAACCATGATGCTCACTATCTTCCCACAAATAATTCAACAAAGACCTAGAAAACATACCAGACTTAGTCCTGATTGGAAAGTCTAAGTAAATAGCTGCAGTAATTTTTTTTTACAGTCCAGGTCAACCTAGGGAGATAGAAGGGAATATGAACACTGGTTGGGTTTAGTCAAAAGAGTGTCTTCACATTAGAGTTTTAGGTTCAGCACTAATGAGCCTGATGCTATGCATGGAGAAGAAACAGTTGCCAACTGGTTCCATAGAGTTGAGTCACAGCTTTAATGCAGAAGGAAAGGGGAACCTGAGCCTATGGGTGGCAGATCAGGATAAGAAGTGGTTGATGAAAAGAGGTTATGTTCTGGAAAAAAGAGCAGGAGGATGAGTATAAGTGAAAAGCAGTTACATGACTATGGTCCTGGATCAGGATTGCAAATCCAGTCCCTAGTTCAATCTAAAACTTGCATCCAAACAGTCAGAGCAAGGAGGTCAAACCAAGGGAATACCTGTAGATTCATCAACAGCTGTCTTTAGTGAAGTTCAAACTAAGGGTATTGCCCTTACACAAAATTGACTTGGGAATTTTTAAAACTCAAATCAAGAGAGCAGCAAAGAAATTTCACTCTAAATCAAACTGCTTTGGGGACCCTTAAGGGATTCAGGTCCCCATCCCCATCTGTCCTTGACATCCTTTAAGAGTACTGCACTCTACATCTAAAAATAGCAGCACCAAAACCCAAAATAATACAAATCATGAAGGAAAAAAAGGCACAGACTTTCCATTTAGAAGCACACAGAGATTGACCCTACCATAAAATCTGAATTCAGGAAATAAGTCTGGAAGAATGAGTATAGAACAAAAGAATCCAACCATAAATTGTCATCACTGGGGCAAAGGACAGATAAGACACAAACCCCCCCCAAAAAAATAAAATATAGAAAAATATCTGCCAATAAATCTTGTAAGAAAAACACAACTTAGTTGCAAATATAATTGGAATTCCTAGAAGGAACTAGAAAAAAAATGTGAAGTGATTTTCTAAATTTAATGATAATGTTAGCAGAAAGATTTGGAAAAGAAATGAGAGCACTGGAGGAAAAATTTAGGAAGATAATTAGCAAATAACTTAGTACAAAAGATACAAAACCTTACCCAAGCAGCAGCCTCCATGAAAATTGGAACAGACCAAATAAAAATTATTGACACCATGAGACAACAAAATATATTAACATAGAGTCAAAAGTCTAAAAAAATTTAGAGAAAAAGAGAAAATATTTCAAATAAACTAATAAGTTTGCCTAGAAAAAATCATGGAGAAAGTATTAAAGGCTCATTCTGATACCTGAAATCTATATCTAAAATACAGGGAACGGGAGAAAGAGGAGAGACAATAGACCTTATATTTCAAGAAATCATGAAACAAAACTGCCAAGTTCTCTTAGATCCAGAGAACAAAGTGAAAATAGAATATAATCACTTTGTGAAAGAAATATCAAAATTCAAACTTCTGGAACTTGAGAACAAAAATTCAGAGCTCCTAGGTCAAATAAAATTGCTGCAAAGCAGACAAAAACAAAGAATTCATGTACTAAAGATTCACAGTCAGGATCATGCAAGATTTTGTAACCACCACCATTGAGGAACAGAGAATTTGGGGTATGATATTATCAATGCAAAAGATATGGTCTTACAATTAAGAACAATTTACCCATAAAAACTGAGTACAAGCCAATGGAGGAAAATAGGCCTTAATGAAGTAGTGAATTTCCATATATTCCTGCTGAAAAGTCCAGATCTGAGTAGAAACCTCTAAACACAGTAGTCAGGAAAAGCATAAAAGAACATATACATGAACAATCATAAGGAACTACACATGGATGAAATATTTGTATTTCAATAGGGGAGATGATTTAAATGTCCCCTCATATGTTATTGAGGTCATTGAGGGAGTTAAATCAGAAACCCTATGAGTGGTTTTGTTATATTGAAGGAATAAGAGTGGATATACAACTCTTGAAGAATGAAAGAATACAGAGACACAATTTGGTGTGGATTTCACTTTTCCAGCAACAGGGAAACAGAAAGGAAAGGGGATAAGAAAGATGGAGGAATAAAAGAGAAGATTTAGGGAAGAATTGGTTACAAGCAGAACAAACCTCAACTATGGAGGGTAAAACATGGGGAGAAGTTTAAAAGGAAAGGACAAAAAGGGTTAGAAATTGTGATTATGAGTAAAAGAGAAGAGGGGCAGAGGAGCAAAAGTAAATTGTATCAAGCTTAAAGCACTAGTGCTGAACAATCTCCTTCTTGCTTACCATCTTCTTTTTCTTTGTAAAAGGGAAGTGTTAAAAAAAGAGAGGGGGGAAAAAAATAAGAGAATAGGATAGAGGGAAGTATGCAATTAATGGTCATCACTGTAAAATTAAATGGGATTAATTGATCTATAAGAGGACAGTAGAATGAAATAGCATAATCCAAGAATCTATTTATAGAAGACACACTTGAAATGTTTTTTTTAAATCACAGTTAAAATAAGGAGCTGGTGCACAATCCGTGACATTTCAACTGAACTCAATTATTATTTCAGACAAGGCAAAAACAAAATAGAGTTGATTAAGATAGAAACAAGGAAACTAAATTATGCTTAGTGATGCCACAGAAAGTGGATTAATATAAATATTTAACATGCATATATATAGCATATAAATATTTAAAAGTTTAATGTGATGTTGGAAGAAATGCTAAAACTATCATATTGGAAGATCTGAATGTAGTTCTTTTAAACCTATACAACTTTAAGAAAAAAACAAACAAGGGACAACTTAAGGATCTACCTCAATAGACTTTAAAATGTCAAATATTTTTAATTAATTTGTTTTCAGTTTTCAACAATCATTTCCATAAGTTTTTAATTTTCTCCCCTTCCCTTCACTTCCTTCCCAGAAAAAGCATGCAATCTTATATGGGTTCTACATATACATTCTTATTAAACACATTTTCACATTAGTCATATTTCATAGAATAATTAAAACGAATGGGAGATACCATGAGAAAAAAAAAATAAAACTTAACAAAAAAGAAAAATAGTGCTTTATTCTAGGTTCTGACTCTACAGTTTTTTTTCTGGATGTGGATGGCATTTTGCATCATGACTCCTTTGGAAATGTTTTAGGTCCTTGCATGGCTGTAAAGGGCTAAGTCTATTAGGAACAGTGCTCGAACACTTTGGTTTTTACTGTGTATAATGAACTCCTTCATTGTATAATGCTCTCTTCACTCAGCATCAGGTCATATAAGTCTTTTCAGGTTTCTCTGAAATCAGCCTGTTGTCATTTCTTATAGCACAGTAGTATTCCTTTACATTTATGCATTACAACTTGCTCAGCCATTCCCCAATTGATGGACATTCCCTCAATTTCCAGTTCTGGGCTACCACAAAAAAAGTTGCTATAAATATTTTTGCACATGTGAGTCATTTTCTCATTTTTATTATCTCTTTGGGATACAGTCCTAGAAGTGATATCGCTGGGTCAAAGAGCATGCACATGTATAGACCTTTGGGCTACTCTCCAGATGGTTTGAGCAGCTCACAGCTCCCCCAACAATGAATTAGTGTTCCAACTCTCCCACATCTTCTTCAACATGTATCATTTTCCTGTTTTGTCATGTTAACCAATCTGATAGATGTGATGTGGTACCTCAGAGTTGTTTTGATTTGCATCTCTCTAATCAATGGTGATTTAGAGCATTTTCTATATGACTATAGATAGCTTTAATTTCTTCCTTTGAAAACTGTTTCTTCATATCCTTCATATCCTTTGACCATTTATCAATTATATAAGGACTTGCATCCTTATAAATTTGAATCAGTTCTCTGTAAATTTTAAAAATGAGGTCTTTATCACAGATACTAGTTGTTAAAATTTTTTCAGTTTTCTACTTCCCTCCTATGCATGATTGCATTGACTTTGCTTGTGCAAAAACTTTACAATTTAATGTAATCAAGATTACCAATTTTGCATTTCATAATGTTCCCTATTTGATCATAAATATCCCCTTTCTCCATAAATCTGACAGATAAACTATTCCTTGCAGTCTTTATACCTGGATTGTGTCCCCATTTGAACTTTATTCTGATATACGGGTCAAGCCTTGGTCTATGCCTAGTTTCCACCACACTATTTTCCAGTTTTCTCATCATTTTTTATCAAGCAGTGAGTTCTTATCCCAGAAACTGTGGCCCTTGAGTTTAAAAGGTTCAATGTGATAGACTGTTAGACATTATTGAATGAAAGTAGTAGTTAGAATTCATGTAGCACTTTGAGACTTGCAAATCCCTTTACATGTTTTATTTCATTTGATTCTCACAACAATCCCAAGAGGTAGGTGTTATTGTTATCTCCATTTAATCTGAATAACTGAAACACACAAAAGTTAAGCGAATTTCACGAGGTCACACACAATCTGAGACTGGATTTAAATCCAGATCTTCCTGACTCTAGATCCTTCACTCTATCCACTCTGCCACTTAAATCATCAGTCAACCATAGAGCATTTACTATGCACTTACTGGGTACCAGACACCATGCTAAGTACTAGGGTTACAAAGAAAGGCAAAAACAAGACAAAAAATCATTCACTGCTCTCTAATGGGGAGATAGCATGCAAAGAACTATATATGAACAAGATAGATACATTGTGAGTTGGAAATAGTTTCAAAGGAATTGAAACCAAGATTAAGGGGGGCCGAAGGTAGGAGTTTAGTTGACAACTCAGGGGAGCAGAGAAGCTAGGGAAGGAAAGGAAGAGGAAGGAAAAAGTACCAGGCATAGGATACAGTCAGTGAAAATGCCTGAACTTTAGCATTGTAATGTTGGGACGAGAGTGAGGTTGAACAGCAAGGCGTCTAGTACCACTAGATCACAGAGTACAGAAAGCTGCAATGTGTAAGAATCCTGTAAAGGTAAGAAGGGGTTAGGTTATGGCAAACTTTACTATATTTAACTCTGGAGGTAAAGAAAGGGAGCCAGTGGAGGCATGATGTGTAAAAAGACTGGACATTTGGGTGGAAAAAATTATAAAGGACTTTGAATGTGAGAGAATTTTAGTATTTGATTCTAGAGGTGATAGGGAATAGAAAAGGAAAGAGGGAGACAGACATTTATTAAACATTTACTAAGTGCCAGGTATTATGTTAAGTGCTTTACAAATATTATCTCACTAGATCTTCTAGAGCTTATTGAGTAGGGAGGGTGACATGAAGGGAAGAGAAAAAAAGTCTTTGTAGGCAGTTTCTATGATAAATGTGTGTATGTGTGTGTTTGTGTGTATGAAATGAGGCTCCTTCCATATGTATGTGTGTGTGTGTGTGTGTATATATATGAAATGAGACCTTTATAGATACATATAGACACACATATATTTAAATATACACACATTTATATACACATATTTATATATATATATATATATATGCAGACATACACATATATAGATATATGAAACTGACTCAAATTTGTGAGAAGAGCTATGTGATAATTGATGACTGGTCAAAGGATATGAACAGCTAATTTTCAGGAGAAGAATTCCAAGCTATCTATAACTATATGGCAAAAAAATTCCCCAAATCACTAACATTCAGAAAAATACAAATTAAAATAACTTTAAGGCTTCACCTCACACTAATTGGATTTGAAAAGGTAACAAAAAAGAAAAATGACAAATATTACAAGTCAGAATGTTATAAATGTTACAAAGTCAGAATAGATGATATAAAAAGGTCCTTTCTATCTCTAAATCTTACTTTTTTTATAACTAAACCAAGGAAACAGGCTAAGACTTACTCCACATGAGTGTAAATTGCCTCCCAAAATAGATTTTTGTCCTTCTAATCACCTAAAGATGATGAACTGTGCGTAATCAGTTGTACACACAAAAACCCAAATCCAAGAAGGCCCTAGAATTTAAGTGAGAAATCTCCACTCCTGAGGGCAGAAAGTTCCTTTGAGAAAAAATTATTCTTTATATGTTATCTTTTCTTTATATGTTATCTTTATATGTTGTCTTATCACACAAATATTAGGGAATATCTGAGAGAATTTATAGCAGTCCCTCTTTCCATTCACTTATCAGCTAAGTTGGGGGAAAGGACAGATTTCAAAGTGAAATGAATCAATTCCTTCTCCTAAGAGCACACATATTCATATGTAATTGAAGAATTTGCAAAATAATATAGGACAAAAAATACTGCAAGAAATAAAAATGTTACGTTTTACGAATGTTTATGATTTGAAAATAAAGACAACCATACCTTGTTTTGAAAAGGGTTTTATCAAATTAATAATATTGTGATATTTTCCTCAGTTCCAAGAACCACTTAATTTTTTATGAATGTTAAATATGCTTCCTTTGAATTAATCTTATTTTAAATCAATTATTATTTTGATTTCCAGAGAAATAATTGAATTACATTTCAAAAACACTATTGCTTAGATATAAGGCAACCTGTAAAGAGACCAACATAAGAATGCCAACTCTTTTAAAACACTGGGAAGTTATGTAAAGACCAAAGATAATCTATTACCCTTGATTTGTGTTCTCTTTCATGTTTAAATCATTGGAAGCAAGGTTCTGTGTATCAGCAAGTCTGGTCCTTTATCTCTCGTATTTTCATGTTTTTTGAGACTAGGAAGGGAGGAGAGCTAGAAACAGGAGATAAGAAATTAATCAAAAACACCAACCTCCGTTACCCTTGAGATGAGAAATTCCTAACTGAGCTATAGCAGAGTAAGATGATAGTACATCATCCCCAGTGTGAGGTTGGAACCATTTAAGACTTATCCTTATATATTCATTAGCCTTCTATTATCTCCCATTTGAGGCTTAGCTTTACAGCCTTCCTCCACTTCACTATTCATTAAAATCCATCACTAAGACCTTGAAAGGGAGTACCATCATCTGGGGTGTAAATGAAAGCATTAAATATGCCTTACAGCCCAAGGAAAGTTGTCAAGAATGTCTAGAATAGAATAATGTGATTCTTGTACTTCACCTGTACCAAGAATTTTAAGTCACTTATGCTATTGATACCAATTCGTCTTCTATGTATTTATGAGTATCAAGCCAAGTTAACAAGCAGTGATTGAACTACCAGGTGCTTAGTTAGCAATGTTAGGAGCTGGAAGGATACAACAGAACTATTAGATATGCTTCTAGTTACTGAGTAGTTTTCAGTCCAGTGAGAATGGATAGAGTATCCATTTGGACTAGGTCCAAGAACTGCCTGTGACACATATTGGCTGCATGACCATCTGCAAGTTACCTAACCCAACCTTTTAGTGCACTAACAATCTAGAGCTATTGGTTGCAAAGCAGGTGCTAATCTACATTGGTAAGGGCACTCACTTCATTGGAAGTACCCTATACTAATGAAATTAGAATCCTTATTTCTTAAGTAAAAAAGATGAACATTAAAAATCAATAAGAGAGTTGAAGTCATAGTCAAGAAGATCCAGGTTCTAGTCTTTTCTCAGAAGAGGCAGCCTGGTAGAAAGAGCAATGAATCTGAGTTTGATGCATGATTTTGCCATTTAATTCCTGAGTGACCTTGGACAAGTTAATTTTTCTGAGCCTAACTTTCCTCATCTCTAAAATAAAGGGTTTGGATTACACAACCTCTAAGGTCCCACCCAGCCCTAGATGTATGAACTTGTGTTCATTACTGTATGATTGAGGACAAATCATTTAACCTTTCAAATGACCCCAGATGACACTCTATTAATTTACATTGCTGAAAGTAGTTCCCACATTAAGAATTACACACATCTGACTTAAGACAAGAAAGGAGCCTGCAATTGTGAGGATGGAAAGGAGGACAGACAAAACCTTAGGACAATGACAAGAGGGACAGACTGAAGGAGTTCATACCTATGGATCATCTGGTCAAACAAGAGTTTATCAATCTTTATTAAGTGCATTGTAGTAGATACAGAGCTAACCTTGGTGCCACGAATGGTGTCATTTTCTGCCTCTGACACATATTGGCCATGTGATCCCAGACTTCGCTTAACCTCTCAAGGATGTAGGCAATTCTTATACTACCACAGAAAAGATGATGACAAATTGTTAGGAGCAAGTCTTATCATCTAGGTACAATAGCATCAAATGCATACCGAAATAGGGCCCTGAAGGTTTAGAAAACTGCAGAATAACATAATCCGTGTTATAATGTGTTTTTATTTATTTTGTAAAACATTCCCCAATTATATTTTAATATGATTTTGCAGTCTCTAACACTATTTCTCATTTAGTGTCTACCATATATGCAAGATACTGTGCCAGACAAGAAGATTAAAAAAATGAAAAGAAAAGATACAAAAAAGAAAAAAAACCAATTGCCTGCCCTGAGGGAGTTTGCAATTTAAGGGAAGATACATTTGAACAGATAAATGTATTATCACTTGAGGAACAAAAGACAATTAATAAATAGGAGGATTAGGAAACAGTTTCCTGTAAGAGTCAGCCTTTGAATCTAACTTTAATGTAGTTAGATGTTCTGAAGGAGAGCATTCATGAGGTCACATGTCTAATGATATCCTATTGCTTGCCTCTCAATGGGTGGGGAAGGAACTGGAAAGAGTGAAGAATCTGGGACTCAATTTGTTAGAAAATGAATGTAAAATATGTTTTTTAAAATAAAAAGATCATTCCAGGCAAGAATGAGGAATTGCTTGTCAAAAACCTAAGGGCAAGAGATGATATACAGAGTGTGCTGAATTACTGATCAGTAGGTAAATTTGGCTTTATGACAGAGTGAATGGAGAGAAGTAATGTAAAATATGTGCTCTAAGTAAACTACAACCAGACTGTAAAGGGCTTTAAAGGTCAATCTGTGAAGTTTCTTTTTTGTCCTAGAAACAATAGTGAGCCACTGAAGATTCTCAGGTAGCAAGATAACATAGTGAGCAAACTAGTGATGTGGTCAGTGATCCAGAGAATGACATTGATTGTTTTGTATTTTAGGAAAATGATTTTGGTAGCTATTTAGAGAATAGATTGGATATTGTAGATATTAGAAGCTGAGAATACAGATAAGAGACTATTGTAATAATCTAGATGAAAGGTGATGAGGTCTTGAAAAACATTTGTAATAATATTTGTGGAGAGAATGGAACAGATTTCAAGAGGTAATACAGAGGAAGACTCTAAAAGACTCATCAGTGTTTATTTGTCATTCAATACCAAGCCTCCAAGAAAAGTATGAATTGGTCTCAGGTCATGGAAGATCTCCAAAAGGATGTTGAAAGTCATGTAAAAGAGATATAGGAAAAATGAGGAAGAGTGATGCAAGAAAATCATGAGAAACAAGTCAACATCTTGATAAAGGAGGCACAAAGAATACTGAAGAAAATACATCTTGAAAAACAGACTAGGAAAAATGGTAAAAAGAGGTCCAAAAAGCAAGTGACAAGAAGAATTCCTTAAAAAGCAAAATTGGCCAAATGGAAAAGAAGCTCCAAAAACTCACTGAAGAAAATGATTTCTTACAAATCTGAATGGAGCAATTGGATCCTAATGACTTTATGAGAAATCAAGAAATAATAAAAGTTTTAGAAGACAATGTGAAATATCTCACTGGAAAAACAACTGACCTGGAAAATTGACCCAGGAAAGATAATTTTAAAATTACTGAACCACTTAAAAGCCATGATAAAAAAAGAGTCTAAACACCATCTTTCAAGAGATTATCAAGGAAAATTGTCTTGATGTTCTAGTAGAACCAGGGAGTAAAAAAGAAATTGAAAGACTCCACTGATTATCTCCTGAAAGAGATCCCAAAATGAAAACTGTTGGGAATATTATAGCCAAAGTCCAGAGCTCCAAGGTCAAGGAAAAATATCACAAGCAGTCAGAGAGAAACAATTGAAGGAGGATGGAGCCACAGTCAGAATAACACAAGATTCAGCAACTTCTACATTAAAGTATCAGAGGGCTTGGAATATGACATGCTGGAGAGCAAAGGAGCTAGGATTGCCACCAAGAATCACTTACTCATCAAAACTGAGTATAATCCTTGGGTTTCAGGGGAAGAAGGAGGAGGTGAGGGGAAGTGAGTGAACATTAGCCCATCATCAAAACACACACTCATCATAATTAACCCAAAGGGGGAAAGCATACACACTCAATTGAGTATAGACATCTACCTTACCCTACAGGAAAGTAGAAGGGGAAGGGAATAAGAGAAAAAGGAGGGGGATAGAAGGAAGGGCAGATTGAGAGAGTGGACAGTCAGAAAGAAAGCATTTTTGAAGAGGGACGGAGTGAAAAGAAGGAGAGAATAGAATAAGTGGGGGAATAGGATAGAGGGAAATACAGCTATTAATAGTAAATGTGAAAATTTTTTAAAGGAAGTTTCTCTGAAAAAGCCTTCATTTCTCAAACATATAAGGAACAGAGTCAAATTTATAAAAATAAAAACCATTCTCCAACTGATAAATGATCAACTGATACAATCCATTTTCAGATAAAGAAATCAAAGCTATCTATTGCCATATGAAAAAATTCTCTAATAATAATAATTGATTGGAGAAATGCAAATTAAAGTAATTCTGAGGCTCTACCTCATACCTATTACATTGGCTAATGGGGCAGAAAAGGTAAATGACAAATGTTGGAGAGGATGTGGGAAAAATGAGATATTAATGCACTGTTGGTGGAGTTGTGAACTGAATCAACCTTTCTTTAGAGCAACTTAGAACTATGCCCAAAGGGGATAAAACCATGTATATCATGTCTGGCCTAGCAATACCACTGCTAGGTCGGTATCCCCAAGGAGATAAAGAACAAAAAGGAAAAGGACCTACATATACAAAAAAATATTTGTAGTGGCTCTTTTCTGGAGGCAAAGAATTGGAAATTGAGGGTTTGTTCATCAATTGGGGAAAGGCTGATCAAGTTGTGGTATGTGATGATGATGGAACATTATTGTACTATAAAAAATGGTGAGCAGGATGCTCTCAGAAAAATCTAGAAAGACTTGCACGGGCTGATGCAAAGTGAAATGTACTGTGTACAAAGCAACAGTAATATTTTAAGATGATAACCTGTGAATCACTTAGCTATTCTCAGCAATACAATGATCCAAGACAACCCTGAAGGACTTATGATGAAAAAATGCTATTCATTTTCAGACAAAGAACAGATGGTGTCTGAATGAACCATACTTTTTAAAGCTTCCTTTGTTTTTCTTGATTTTTTGTCTATGTTTTCTTCCACAACATGACTATTATGAATATGCTTTGCGTGATTACACATGCATAACCTATATTGAACTGCTTGCCTTTTCAATGAGGTGAGGTGGGGAGGGAGAAAAGGAGAGAATTTGGAACCCAAAGTTTCAAAATGAAAGTTAAAAATCATTTTTGCATGTAGCTGGGAAAAATAAAAATAAAATACTAAAACAATGGAATCAAATACATCAATTGCATTTCAAAGAGCATGCACATTTCTGCACATATAGACCTTATTTTGAATAAAAGGAAAGATAACATATTTTCATCTCTTCTCCTGGATCATCTTTGGTCTTTATAATTGTAGACCATTCAATTGCTTTCTATCATTTCTTCCATTTCCACTTTTATTGCAAATGTATATATTGTTTCCCAAGTTCTGCTTACTTACTCTGAATGTGTTGATGTCTTCCAATGTTTCTATGAATTCCTCCTAGTCATCATTATTTATAAAGCAATAATATTGCATTCTTTTCAGTTGTCACATTTTATTTAGCCAGTTTTCAGTCAATAGATTCCTACTTTCCTATTTTTGCTCACACATAATATTTCAAATATTTCCTTGATTTAGTAATACATGAGACCTTTGACCTTCACAGGCTATGTTCCTACTGGTGAGATCTCTAAGCAAAAGGTTGTAGACAGTTTAGTAACTTCTTTTCAAATTGGAATATTCCCAGGACAGATTCATGCTCAGATAGGAGTTGACTAAATCAGTTCTGAGACTGTTTCCAGTTCTAAGTTATAGGACTCTATGAAAATTCCTCTTCAGATACACAAAGCTGATTTTATTTTTTTTTAGTCTTTTTCTTTATAATTAATTTGTTTTCACTTTTCTACAATCACTTCCATAAGTCTTATATTTTTCCCCTTTATCCCCTGCTCCCTCCCCAAAATGGCATGCAATCTTCTATGGGTTAAACACACACATTCTTATTAACCATATTTTCACATTAGTCATGTTACACAGAAGAATTAAAATGAATGGGAGAAACCATCGGAAAAAACAAACCAAATCAAACCATAACACAAGAGAAAATAATCTGCTTCAGAGTTGTTTGGTAATGTTTTAGGTGCTTTCATTACTCTGAAGGTCTAGGTCTACCAGAAACAGTCCTCACACACTGTGGTTGACACTGTGTACATGATCTCCTAGCTGTGTTCCTTTCTCTCAGCATCAGTTCATATAAGTCCTTCCAGGCCTCTCTGAAGTCCTCCTGTTCATCATTTCTTAGAGTACAATAGTATTCCATTGCATTCATATACCACAATTTGTTCAGCCATTACCCCAATTAATGAGCATCCTCTGGATTTTCAGTTCTTGGCCACCACAAAGAGAACTGCTATAAATATTTTTGTATAAGTGGGACCTTTTCCGATTTTTATGATCTCCTTGGGATACAGTCCTAGAAGCAATATTACTGGATGAAAGGGTATGCATATTTTGTAACCCTTTGGGCATAGTTCCAAATTGCATAGAGCTGATTTTAATATAGCATCTTACAAATATAATATTCAATAATTAATTGAAGGATCCACACAAGTATGGACATTTGTATTTATGTGCTAAAGGAGAGGGTTCAAGATTTGGAACAAATATTGATGTGTCCAATATTAATAAGGCAGACTATATTCATTCTCTTTCTAGAAGGGGAAGAAATATGGAAGTGTAAATAAGTTTCCTAAAAAAATCCACCAGAACCAGATGGATTTACAAGTGAATTCCATCAAACATTTAAAGATCAAGCAATTCCAACATTAAATAAATTATTTGGAATAATAGACAAAGGGATCCTACTAAATTCCTTTTATGAAACAAATATGAAACTGATACCTAAGCCAAAAAGACTAAAAGTGAGAGAAAGAAAATTATAGACCAATTTCACTAATGAATACGGATGCAAAAATCCTAAATAGAATACTAGCTAAAAGATTATAAAAATATTTTACAAATATTAAGTGGCATTGATATCAGGAATGTAGGAATTGTTTAACAGAAGGAAAATATTAACGTAATTGATTATATCAATAATAAAGGTTTTTTTAAAATCATATGATAATATCAATAGATGCAGAAAAAGCTTTTTAATAAAGTACAACACTTTTTTATAAAAAATAAAGAAATCTCTGCATAGCAGAGATTGTTGAAAGGAAATGATAGATTTTGGTCCATAATTTAAATACATCTTGATTTTTTTTATCAAATTGAAAGATTCTGGATATTTACTTTTCTATTTTAAATAATGTTTTGTTTTTTCCAATTACATATAAAAAATTTAACATTCATTTTTTTATACCAAATCTTTAGTTCCAGATTTTCTCTTCCTCTCTTCTCCCCTACCCCCAAGATGGTAAGGAATTTGGTATACATTACATATGTGCAATCATGTAAAACATATTTCCATATTAGTCATCAGGTGAAAGAAGAAACAAAATAAAGGAAAAAAAGATATGAAAAAATAAAAAAGTGAAAATAATATGTTTCAATCTGCAGTTGGACTCCATCAGTTTTTTTCTCTGGCTATGGATAGTATTTTCTATCATGAATCTTTTGGACTTGTCTCCAATCACTATATTGTGGAAAAGAGCTAAATCAATCATAATTGATCATTGCACAATGTTGCTGTTATACTATGAACAATATTATCCCAGTTCTACTAACTTCATTTAGCATCCGAGCATTTAAGTCTTTCCCAGTTTTTCTGAAATCTGCTTTCTTGTCATTTCTTACCGCATAATAGTATTCCATTACATTCATATACCACAACTTGTTTAGTCATTTCCCAATTGATGGGCATCCCCTCAATTTCTGATTCTTTGTCACCACAAAAAAAATTGCTATAAATATTTTTTCACATGTAGGATATTTTCCCTCTTTGATTTCTTTGAGATACAGACCTAGTAGTGATATTGCACTAGTAGGGTATGCACAGTCTTATAACACTTTAGACGTGATTGCAAATTGTTCTCCAGAATGGTTGGATCAGTTCACAATTCCACCAATAGTGCATTAATTTCCCAATTTTCCCACATCCTCTCCAACATGCATTAATTTCCATTTTTGTTATATTAACCAATCTGATAGGTGCGAGGTGGTACTTCAGAGTTATTTTAATTTGCATTTTTCTTTTTTCACATATATAAATTTATTTATTTAACTTTTTACATTCATTTTCACAAAAGTTTGGGTTCCAAAATTTCTCCTCATTTGTCCCCTCCCCCCACCCCAGTACACTGAGCATTCTAATTTCCCCTATCACCAATCTGCCCTCTCTTCTATTATCCCTCCCTTCTCTTGTCCCCATCTTCTCTTTTGTCCTGTAGGACCAGATAACTTTCTATTCCCCATTACCTGTATTTCTTATTTCCTAGTAGCAAGAACAATACTCAACAGTTATTCCTAAAACGTTGAGTTCCAACTTCTACGCATCCCTTCCTCCCTATCCATTCCCTTTGGAAAGGCAGGCAATTCAATATAGGCCATATCTGTGTAGTTTTGCAAATGACTTCCATAAGAGTCATGTTGTGTAAGACTAACTATATTTCCCTCCATCATATCCTGCCCCCCCATTGTTACTATTCTCTCCTTTGATCCTGTCCCTCCCTGAGTGTTGACTTTGAATTGCTCCCTCCTCCCATTGCCCTCCCTTTCATCACCCCCCCACCCTGGTTATCTCCTTCTCCCCCACTTTCCTGTATTGTAAGATAGGTTTTCATACCAAA
>CM053774.1:66744609-66776927 GCA_028658325.1 Potorous gilbertii | reverse complement strand
TGCTTTTCTTGCATCTCTCCCATTTCTCTTCCCAGTTTTTCCTCCACCTGTCTAACTTGATTTTCAAAATCCTTTTTGAGCTCTTCCATGGCCTGAGCCCATTGGATATCTATTTCAGATGTTTGGGATACAGAGGCCTTGACTCTTATGTCTTTACTTGATGGTAAGCATTCTTCTTCCTCATCAGAAAGGAAGAGGGATATCATCTGATCACCAAGAAAGTAACCTTCTATGGTCTTATTTTTTTCCCTTTTCTGGGCATTTTCCCAGCCAGTTACTTGACTTCTGGGATTCCTCTTCACCCCTGGCCTAGATCCACCCAGCTAGTGCTTGGGGTCTGAGATTCAAATGCTGCTCCCCAGCCTCATGGCTTTTGGCAGCAGGCCTGGCTGCTATTCAGGGTAAGATTAAACCAGGTTCAAAGGTGGGGCAGGGCCGCCTCCCAGGCTCAGTTCACTCAGGGAGTTTATGCAGAGACCTTCCATAATGGAGCTGCTGTGGAGCTCCTGCCTGCTCTGGGAGCCTCTGGCCACCCGCTGCTTCTGCTGCTGCTTCTCGAGGGGGCCCGAGTCATGGAGACATCCCGCTCCCCTCTCAGCCCATCCAGACGTCTCTCTCACGGACCTGTGAATCTGTGGGTGGAGGGACCTTTGAGACCGCTGGAGATTCCGTCCCTGATGCCTGGTCATATCTACTTGCTCATCTCAATGCCATGTGGCCAGGGCAGGGCTGGACTCCGCTCCCGTCCAGTGTGCGACAGACTTTTGGGATCAGTTTTTCAGGGCTCTCTGGAACGGAAATCTCCTTCATTGTGTTGCTGCACGGCTTCCACTGTTCCAGAATTTGTTGGGACTTCTTTTTAGAGGCAATCCATGGGCTGTGGGTTCGGAGCTAGCATATGTGAGTCTTTCTACTCTGCCATCTTGGCTCTGCCCCCCGCATTTTTCTAATCAATAGTAATTTAGAGCATTTTTTTCTCATAGACAGCTTTTTTATCTGAAAACTATCTGTTTATATTCTTTAACCATTTATCAATTGAGGAATGATTTGTATTCTTATAAATTCACCTCAGTTCTCAATATATTTGAGAAATGAGGCCTTTATCAGAGACACTTGCGGTAAAAATCATTTTTCAACTTTTTGCTGTCCTAATCTTCGATGAATTGGTTTTGTCTGTACTGAACTTTTTAAATTTAGTATAATAAAAGCATTCATTTTACATCTCATAATGCTCTCTATTTCTTGTTTTGTAATAAATTCTTCTCCGTAGGTAAACTATTCCTTACTCTTCTAGATTGCTTATGGTATCACCTGTTATGTCTAAATCACATACACATTTTGCCCTTACCTTAGTATACAGTGTGAGATGCTGGTCTCTGTCTAGTTTCTGCTATATGGTTTTCCAGTCTTCCCAACAGTTTTTGTCAAATAATGAGTGCTTATCCTGGAACCTGGGGTCTTTGGGTTTATCAAACCCTAAATTACTATGGTCATTTACTGCTGTGTCTTGTGTACCTAGTCTATTCCACTGATCCGCCACTCTGCTTCTTAGCCAGTACCAGATAGTTTTAATGATCGCTGCTTTATAGTATAGTTTGAACTCTGGCATGCCTACACCACCTTCTTTTGCATTTTTTCATTAATTCCATTTTTATTCTTCAACTTTTGTTCTTCCAACTGATTTTTCCTAGCTCTATAAAATAATTTTTAGTAATTTGATTGGTAGGTCACTGCAGAAGCAAATTAATTTAAGTAGAATTATCATTTTTATTATATTAGTTCAACATCCCCATGAGTAATTGATATTTTTTTCCAGTTGTTTAGATCCAACTTTGTGTATAAAGTGATTTGTAATTGTGTTCATATACTTCCTGGGTTTGTCTTGGCAGTAGACTCCCAAGTATTTTATGCTGTCTAACTTGTTGTAAATGGAATTTCTTTTACTATCTCTTGCTGCTAGGTTTTGTTGGCAATGTAGGGGAATGCTGATGATTTATGTGGGTTTATTTTGCATCCTGCAACTTTGCTAAAGTTGTCAATTTTTTCAAGTAGTTTTTTTGTTGTTGCTCTAGGATGTTTTAAATACTCCATCATATCATCTGCAAAGAGTGATAAATTTGTTTACTCATTGCCTCTTCTAATTCTTTCAATTTCTTTTTCTTCTTTTATTGCTAAAGCTAACATTTTTGGTACAATATTGAATAATAGTGGTGATAATGGAGATTCTCACTGGGAAGCTTGTAGCTCATCCCCATTACATATAATGCTTGTTGCTGGTTTAAGATAGATACTACTTATCATTTTAAGGAAAACTCCATTTATCTCTATGTTCTTTGGTTTTTTAATAGGAATGAGTATTAAATTTTGTCAAAAGCTTTTTCTTCATCTATTGAGATTTGGTTTCTGTTAGTTTTGTTATTGATATGGTCAATTATGCTTATAGTTTTTCTAATACTGAACCAGTCATCTATTAATGGCATAAATCCCACCTAGCAGTATGCATGATTCTATATGTTGTAATCTCCTTGCTAGTAGTTTATTTAAAGTTTTCACATTAATGTTTATTAAGAAAATTGTCCTATCATTTTCTCTCTCTATTTTGGCCCTTTCTAGTTAAGGTATCAGCACTGCATTTGTGTCATAAAAGGAATTTGCTGGGACTTCTTCTTTGCTTATTTTCCAAAATAGTTTATGCAGTACTGGAATTAATTGTTCTTTAAATGTTTGGTAGAATTCACTTGTAAATCCATTTTGCCCTGGGGATTCTTTTTCATAGGGAGTTCATTGATAGCTTGTTCAATTTCTTTTTCCAAAAAATGGGCTATATAAGTATTCTATTTACTCTTCTGCTAATTTGGGCAATTTATATTTTTGTAAGTATTCCATTTAAGTTGGATTGTCAGATTTATTGCCATCCAATTGGGCAAAACATCCTAACTATTGCTTTTATTTTTTTCATTTGTAGTGAATTCACTCTTTTCATTTTTGATACTGGTGATTTTTTTTTATTTATTCAAATTAATCAATTATTTTATAGCTTTTTTCATAAAATCAGCTGTTTTATTTATTAGTTCAATGGTTTTCTTAGTGTCAATTTTATTACTCTCTCCTTTGATTTTCAGGATTTCCAATTTGGTATTTATTTGTATAAATATTGGTATTGGTATTGGATATTTGTAATTACTCTGTGTGGTCTTAAAAGACTCAGAGAGAAAATATGACTTTTCCCCCAGGTCAGAATTAGTACCGCAACAGTTGCTGTTGTGAGGTATAACTCTCAATCTCTCCATTCCATGCTATTGCACCAGGAGAAACCCATAACTGGAATTCTCTTTCCTTTCATCTGTATTTCTAAGTTTGCTCTATTCCTTTAAAACTCATACATAACCAACCTTCAGCAAGAGATTTTCCTAGTCCTTCCTCCTCCAACTCTGCCCTATATTGTTAGTGCCTTCCTTCTGATATTATGGGGGAGGAGGAGACAGAGAGAGACATAGAGACCCATGTACATAAACTTCTTGGCAATTCCATCCCTCATTGGAATATAAGCTCTTTGAGGACAGAGACCATGGTTTTACCTTTCTTCCTATTCTCAGCACTTAGCATAGTGTCTGGCACATAGTGTCATTACTAAAAACTTGTTGACTCATACATTGACTGATTAGATATGAAATTCTGTTTAGGCTATAATAATAACTTTCTCTAACTTTTTTTAAAAATTCACATTAAGATTCAATGACTGAATTCTTTAATAAAAACGCTGAACAAATTGGAATAGAAACATTCTACATCTCCACGATTATTAACAAAAGTACTGCATTTTGAAGTAATAAAATCCTATAGAACTTTGCTGTGCTACAAAATCTTTCTAGAAAATAATTGGACCATTTTCTATAAGATAAGAGCAAGAAATTTTAGGAAGACAAATTATACACTCTATAACCCTGTCCATTATTTAATCCTACTCCCTTGCTTTTTCTGTGAAGAGATACCTTTCACCTCTAAAATAGTCTTCTTTTTGGTCCATACAGAAGTTACTCTTTTATTCTTTTCACCTTAAATTCCTAAGTTCTAGTAGTTGTATCCTCTGTCTATATCAGTGAAACCCTTACATATTACTGTAGCACCAAATGTCTATGGAAGGAACTTACAAAATCATCTATTTAGTTCACCCTCTCCCATTCCTGCCCATTCCCAAAAGAACAGGGCACAGTTAAGAAACAAAACAAAACAAAAAACCTCCCAGATCACACTGTCCTCAGGAATTTCTCTTATATTCTCCATCTCTTATGTCTGTCTTTCTCTGTCTCAGTCTGTCTCTGTGTCTCTGTCTCTCTCCCTGTCAGACATAATGATACTATGCTTGTCTAGGAAGAATCATTTTCAGATGCTTTTCTTCTTTTAAAAGATCTACTAGATTGTTAGTAAAATAAAATAAAAGTAAGGCTGGCTCAATATTGCCCCCAGGTGACTTTTAGAAATCACAAATTCCAGGAGAAGAAGAGGGCTAGCATTTGCACCCTAAGGAATCACACCTCACTGGGTCTACAGCACTGTTTAGTCTGGGTTTTTAAAATTTATACACAGCAAAATGCCCTTCTCTGGGATCAACTACATATGTTAATATGAAATGTCAATCAGAATTTTTTAAAAAGAGAAAAAAATATGACCAGAGAACAGATTGTAAAATTTTGTTTGACATAGCAAATAGATTAGAAGAGAATTGAAAAAATAAATCATAGAGGGCTTCTTCAGACTCCTAGCAAGCAGTTAGAGTTCCTTTTTCATACAATGGGATCCTGATGCTAGCAAGGAATTCTCTACCCTCAGTTCACAGTTTCAAATGTAAGCGTTCTCTCAGCTTTTTGGTTAGGTCTCCAGACCTGGATTCTACCTCCTCTGTCTTTCTGATTTCTCCTTTTCCCTCAAATTTCTCAGTCAGGCTGAGTAAGACTCCTCTGGACAGTCTCAAGGTCTTTTCTAATACATACCAGAGAGCTTAACTAAGAATTTTCCACTCTTTCTGGTCTAGAGATTGGGGGGGGGGGGCGGAGAAAAGGTGAAAACATTGACCCAAAGGTAATGGGGCAATGAGATTCCAGATTTTGAATTGGTAGAGAGACCTTAGATGTTACCAAATCCAATCCCTCATTTTACAGATAAGAAAAATGAAGCCTAGAGAATGAAAATCAGTTCCTATTGGGTTCCTATTAGGGCACTCACTGGACATGTACCAAGAAGGAAGAGAATTCAAACTCCTCAAGAGAAACAACCCCATCATTGGCTGTCAGATGGAATAAAACATGTTTCTTGCTTACGATTGTCTGGATGCCTGATTCTAGTTACCAAGCAAGGCAAAAAAATCTAATATAAAAAATGAACCTATACCATGTTTTAGAAAACGCAAATTTGAAACCTCCCAATTATCAATTTAACTATGCTTACAGTAGATTTACCTGCATTGCATTTCTAATAGTCTACCTAGCAAAATTCTCATGCTCATGCCCCATATTAGGGATTTGCTGTCCCTTGATCATTGTGAGTATATTTGTTTTGTCTATCCCTTCATTCATTGATTCAGTCATTCTAATCAACACTTATTAAATGACTACTATGTTCCAGGCACTGTACTAAGTGCTGAGGATACAAAAAGATGCAAAAGACAATTCATGACTTCAAAGAGTTTACAATCTAACGGGGAGACCACATGCAAACAAATATATACAGAGCAAGTTACATACAGGATAGAAAAATGGGTAGAACATCAGAAAATTTCATAAATTAACAAATTAATAGAAAATGATAGGAAACAGAAAAAATAATGTAAATATAAAAGGTCAGTACTTTATGGTGTCAGTGTTCTGTTTTGTTTTTTCACTTACAATGAATTTGTCTTCAATAGACAAATAAATGTTCAAAGAAAATGAATGGGCAATTTTCAGAGGAAGAAATCCAAGCTTGCAATAACCATAACAAAATGCTCCAAATCGTTCATTAGAGAAACAAATAATAAAGCAAGTGAAATGAAGTTCTACCTCATACCCAGCAGTCTGGCTACGATGGCAAGGTAAGAAAAGGTCAAATATTAGAGGGTATGAAGGGAAATAAGCTTAGTAATATATTATCTATGGAAATGTGGACTGGTCAAACCATTGTGAAAAATGATTTGAAACTATGTCCCAAAAGTTATTATAATGTTCATCTCCTTTGACCCACAAATACTACCACTAGGCTTCTGTGCCAAAACAAACAAAGAAAGAGAGAAGTGTCCACCTAATTCCACAATGATGTTCAGATGTTCAGAGCAGGTTAACCCCACACTAGAAGCTAAGGGGGGGCCTACTGACTACCATTTGAACTCTGAGTATAGTTTCTTTACCTATAAAAGAGTGAGTGTGGGAAAAATATCTTGTAATTTATTATTTATTAATATTATTTGAACCTAGCTTTATGTAATTCAACATTGTTTAAAACCTAAAAGTTATGTTGACTTACAAGAAATCCAGAGAACCTACTCAGGTCTTAACTTAGACCCACAAGAAACATTATGTTTACATTCTGCTCAATCACTTTATCCAACTTTTATTGAATGTTTATACTTAACTACTGGTAAACATCTCAAACAAATTCAGCAGTACCCTTGTTTGAACTCTCTATAATGTGAGATGTAACAGAGATTTGGGAGGGGAGTTCTACCTTTTTCCAGCTCTCATCTGCCAAACCAACTCAATAAAATCTTTCAAAAATATGTTTTAGGATTTGGGGATTTGTTTTTGACCAACATAAGTCTATCACACATGATGACATCCTAGAGAAATTCAAACTGTGATTATTAAGCAAACAAATTTGTAATTTGATTAAGTATGCATAGCAGGCAACCTCGAAATGAATTTAGGAAAACTGACTTTTTCTGCCTGAATTCTTATTCTTTTTATGATTTCATCTACTCTGGCCCCCAGTGACACATTTTAGTATAAACATCTCACTGCAAAATGAAAAAATGCTAAACAAAAGAAATGTTTTCATTTCAACTAAATTCAACAAACTTATAATAAGTATCTATTATGTGCAATGAAAGACATGTTGATCAAACACCAAGGAGTAAGTCAAATTGGATAAGCTACAAACTGTCCAAAATTCTTATAAATCCATTGCAAAGCTTGGCTAATTTAAGAGAGTGTCCTGTCTTCTGTCCTGATATTGTTTTGCTAATTCTTTCTTGACTCCTTATTACAGGAAGCAACCTAGAGGATCACTATGCAAAGGGTATGTTTTCTCAATGTCCACTTCATATGATACTACCATTCCTATGAAAATAGATCCAAACTGGAAATCAGAAAATTTTAACCCTAGGTCCTTTTTGACTGTTCAATTACTATTAAATTGGGAGCAAAATACTTAACTTCTTGAGTTCCTCAGTTTTCTCATCTATAAAATGGCAATAATACTTATCCTAGTTCAAAGGACTTTTGTAAGGGAAAAGGAAGGAAGGAGGGAAGGAAGGAAGGAAGGAAGGAAGGAAGGAGGAAAGGAAGGAAGATCTTTTAACAAGATTACTTAAAGTGTTATATAAACACCAGTTGTGCTAAGCACAAGCTGTCACTGTTACCAGTTGATAGTTTCCCTCTGCCTGAAATACTTGGCCATCTTCCTACTGCTATTGCTAGAGATCATACCACAGATGAAGCGGAGTCCAAACCAATTTCCTTTTCCACTTCTGAAATTTACCTTTCTTTGTCATCAATTAGCTCCATCGTAATAAGACAGAGGGGCAAAACACTGAAGTTCAGCTCAAATGAAAGTAGACTGGGTTAATTCAGAATAACGGATATGCCTTTTACTGAGTAATCACTTCAAGGGCCAAAAATGATGGAGAATTTTTTGAATGTTAAGCGTTTCAATTAAATTGTGCTCAGGCTATAAGAATAATATTAAAAGAGTTTCACTAGGTACCATTTTACACGAAGTCTTGACTTACGGTGCCTGAGCACTTTAGCAATAAGGTCACTTTTCAACTATTATTTAAAGAGGTTTAAGACTACTTCCTGGAAAAGTTCATTTCCATTCCAATCAACCCCATAACAAGTGGAATTTCATCCTATTTGTAATGCCTGGTGGGACCCTTAAAGTTCCTCTTGTTTATGAAGTAGTCTAGTATAAGTAACTTGCCCTTTTAGAGACCTATTAACTATGCGTAGAAGGTCATGATAAGCCAGGATCCAGGAACAAGAAACGCACCTTTCTTTGGGGATTTATCAAGTTTGTCCATTTTTAATTATTTTGGACAGTCAAGGCTGTGCTCTTTGTCTGTGGCTCTGTGAAATTTATTTAGCTGGATGATATATTATTTTTAACATTGTTCTTCAATGAGTCAACTACTTACTTTTTTTAATTTTAAATATGTTTACCCAAAATTTCCCTTTTGACTTGGAGTTCAGTTTGTTTTTGGAGAAAATGTTATTGTGCTGACTAATTCACTGAAAAGAGAGGGATGGGATGACAGTGAAAACAACTTTGAGATTGGTACAAAATACAAAGTTTTCAGAAACAAGAAGATGATCTCATGAACCTGTTAGCTTTCCATATTTCTTACAAAGGTAAATTGCCCACTTATTAATATTAGGAGCATCTAGGTGGCACAACTGATGGAGTGCTAAGGCTGGAATGAGGAAGATTCATCTTCCTGAATTCAAATCTGGTCTCAGATACTTATTAGTTGTGTGATCCTGGGCAAGTCACTTAACCCTGCCTGCCTCAACTTCTTGACCTATAAAATGAGCTGGAAAAGAAAATGGCATACCACACTAGTATCTTTGCCAAGAAAACTCCAAATGGGTCACAGGAAGTTGGATGTGACTGAAATAATTGCACAACAACAAAAAGAAATTCATATTATTTTGTAATTCACCACCTAAGCACTGCCCTTATTAAGAACATACCAACTAGGGAGAAGCTGTTGATGATTAGCATTACTCTCTGTTGTTGTTTTTTGTTTGTTTGTTTGTTTTTTTTACCATGACTGATGCTCTGGATATGGCTGACTTTTTTTTTCACTTGGTTGTTGACTAGATTCTAAGGAGGCACATAGATTACACAGAACACGCCCTATTCTTTCAAAAGTTGTATAGCTCTCATGCAGCTCTTGAAAACTACTTAGACCCCATTCTAATTAATTTGCAACAAAGAAAGTATACTGTGAAATGAGCTCAGGAAGTCAGGCTCAGATCTTTGATTTGCCCTTAGTGGGCATCAGAATCAGAACTCCCAATTCTATCATTTACTGTATATGTGACCTTGGACAAGTCATGTAACTTCTCTAGGCTTCTGTTTTCCAGTTCTAAAATGAGCGAGGTACACTAGATAAACTCCTTAAATCCTTTCCTGATATAAATATGTTATCCTATGATACCATCCATGTAACACTAGACTAGCCTTTCTGAATCTCAGTATCTTTATCAAAAGTTTTATTATTCTGCATCTTATACATGAGGATATTGAGCTTATGAGAAGTTAGTTAAAGAAAAGTAGAATTGTTACAAGGCAAGCACTAATTAATAATTTATTTAATTTTTTATTAATATCTTTTTTCATGGCATTAATTTTTAAATATATCTCTCCCACCACCACTACCCAAAGAACTATTGGTTTAGCAAAACTAATCAATAAAACAAACAACTCAGAGAATTCTGTATCCATATGGAATAATTTCCCCCCTCCCCCAATATCTGAAAAGAAGGCTGGAAGTTTTATCTCTTTTTTTCATGGTCTTAATTGTAATTTATTATGAACTAGAAAACATAAAAAGCATTAATATTTCTATATATTAAAGGGACCAAAAAAGAGGAGTGCAGAGATTCTCTTTTCTTTCTTTTATTGTTGGCATCAATATCACAACCCTTCTACACACACATATGTGAATGTATATAGATAAGTACATACATATTATGTATATATATATATATATATATAGTGTGTGTGTGTCTACATGTGTGTGTGTATGTGTGTGTGTATGTGTGTGTGTGTGTGTGTGTGTATATTCTTAGGGAGAAAATTTCCTACCTTATGTAAGAAACTAGGAACTTTCGAGGTCTACATAGAGGATAAGTGTTCTGGAGGTGCATACAGGTGTATGCCAGGCTTAATAGAGGGCTGATTACAAGGAAAGAGTATTGCCACCCTCAACTGAACATAAGCAAATGCAATTGGAGTCTTGTCTAACCCACCAGGTGACCTGGCTGAAAAGAATTTACTTATCCCCTTACTTCTGGCATGCGGGACCGGGTAAATGTATCCATTCTATACTCCTTCCCTCTCCTTTGGCAAACTGGCAACACTTAAATCTTTTTTTATTTGCTGTCTGTACTTTACAATGGTTAAAGATAAGCTGATCTTCATTACTTTCTTAGTTAATCATAAGCCTATAGTGAAGCTGCTTCTTCTTCTCCTTGTTTTTCTTCTCTCTCCCTCCCTCCTCATCTCTTTTTCTCTTTGTTTTTCTCTCTTTTCACCCCCTCCCACTCTCCCATTCCCAAAGGGGAGAGTAACTTGTAACAAATAAGTATAGTTAAGCAAAGCAATTCTGCACATTGGTCATGTCTGAAGTGTATATTTTATTCTGCACCTCTAATCTCTTATGCTCTGTCCAGAAGTGGAAAGCATGGGCCATCATTTGTCCTCTAGAGTCACGGATAGTCATTGCATTGATCAGAGTTCTTAAGCAGCTCAAAGCCATTTTTTTATAGTGAATGGTCATATAATATATATGTCTGCATACATATATATATATATATATATACATATATTCCATTACACTCATGCCATAATTTGTCTCCCAATTAATGAATACCCTTGGTTTCTAGCTGTGTGGTACAAGAAAGTGCTCCTATGAATATTTTTGAACTTATGGGTTCATTCTCTCCTTATTTCAGTGAATCACTTATTCAGCAGTCACCATATCCTGTCCTTTGCTCCAGGGATACAAAGATGAAAGTGAAAGTCCCTGTCCTAAAAGAACTTAAATTCTAATGGGAAAGAAAATGTGGGCATAGATATACAAGTTTATATAATTTAAAAAACTTTGAATTAAAACAATATATGGAAATCCATTTTGCAGAGCAGCTGCTCAAAACTAGTGATATAGCTAGGTTTCTATGGCTATTCATTTCAATTTTAACCTACAGATATAACTGGAAGCATTTGAAAATGGTTCTGCCAATGGAGCTTCAAAACTGCCAGGGAGAAGTAAGCAAACACAGTGGAGGATTTAGCATAGAATGGGTTTCTCAGAGAGTTGATTGTGGCTATCATGGGAGGTTATGAGGATCTCTGGGGAGATTTCTGAGTCACCAAGTCAATCCATTGTTTGATTTTATGTTTCTTGAAAAGTTGTCTTTTCAGATAGACTCCCCTCTTCCAACATGTATCCTTCAAACCAGGGTTTGGGGAACCTGCAGCCTCAAGGCCACATGTGACCCTCTAGGTCTTCAAGTACAGGATCTGACTGAATCCAAATGTCACAGAACAAACCCTCTTAATAAAAGGATTTGTTCTGTAAAACTTCGACTCAGTCAAAAGGCTTCACCCAAGCACCTAGAAGGTCATACTGGCCTCAAGGCTGCAGTTTCCGCACCTCTACCCCAGAAACATGTCTCTCCTACACTTCCCACCACCTATATCTTCTACTCAAGGCTCAATATTTAGTTATTAGTCAATAAATATTTTTAGGAGCCTACTATGTGCCAGGCATTGTACTAAATGCTGGGGATCCAGAGAAAGAGTCAAAAGACAGTCTCAGCCCCCAAGGAGCTCACATTCTAAAAGAGGATGACAACGCCCAAAAGAAAGATGGAAAGTGGAGAGATAAGAAGATATCTAGTACAGAGGCATGATCCAGAAATCCAGAGGAGTACAGTTGACTGGGAAATGAAAAGATCTCTGGCTCAAACATCTTCCTTCGGTGGAGTTTCTGGAAGTTTCTGCCCTACCATTAAAGAGTATAGATGAAGTGTGAGTTTCAGGGCTGAAGTCATCTTCCAGGATAAAGGGATTTCTGGAACATGGTAGAGAAGTTCAGAGGAGAGCTTCTGGCCTTGTTAGTGCAGCCTGATGTGGTGGCAACCCCTTCTTCTCCTCTTCCTCCTCTTTGTCTCTCTCTCTCTCTCTCTCTCTCTCTCTCTCTCTCTGTATTTCTTTGTCTCTGTTTCTCTGTGTGTCTGTGTATCTCTATGTGTCCCAGTCTCTCTCTGTCTCTTTCTCTGAAGTAGAGTTTCTCCAATGTTCTGCTATGGAAAAATTAAGACTGTATTTTGTAACATCCTTTGAGATTTGTTAGAATGCCATTCTCCAGCTGTCATCATCTCAACATTAAGTCAATATTACCAGTTTGGGGTGAGATGTTTCTGCTTTGTTTTGTTTTTCAGTTTAGTATTAATGTTTTGAGAAAGATGGATTTTTCTTTGAACCTCAGTCTTGCATGCAAGCATAAGAAATGAAATATGATAAGTTAGCCCTTAGGATCTAGGCAGCATGGTAGATGACATGCTAAACTTGTCACAAAGACCTTTAGTTTGAATCCTGACTCAGACATTTGTATTTACTAGCCATGTAGCCCTGATCAAACTATTTAACCCTTATTAGCCTCCATTTCCTGAACTGTAAAATCAGGAGGTTGGATTTGATTGCTTCACCCGACACTCACACCTCTAAGACCTCATATGTTGGGATGTAGAAAAAAAGAGACTGGTTGCCACCAGTATCTATTCTTTTGCATGCTTTCTCTTGTATAGTTTTAAATGTCTCCATTTGCAAAGTACTTAAAATGGTTAGATTTCCATAGTAGAACTACAAACAAATATTTCTCAAAAGATGTTTCCTGATTTTCCACCTATGCCTTTTCCCTTTATAAATTGTGATCTCATTACTTGAAACTCTGAGTAATGGAATAGCAACCTCATAAACTGAATTTAGGGCAGGAACTCAGGCTTACTGTTTGCTCTACTCTCAGGTGCTATTTGCTAATCAATTCTTATAACCTTAAGTAGGCACATTAATATCTTTATTTGTTTAAAAATATAACCAAACCATTCATAGAGAAGCAGCATAGTATGGACAGAGAGCTGACCTTGAAGCCAGGATAACTTAGATTCAGCCTCTACCTCTAACTTATGTTGCCTGGTTTATCCTGAGCAAGTGGTTTAACCTTTCAATTCTCTCAAGTAACTAAGACTATACGTTGAAAAGAAAAGTGCTGATCTTTGGCTCAAGGTAATTTTCTCACCTGGGAGTTCTCCAGGCCAAGGAAATCACAAGTCTAATATCTGTCCCTATATGCCTAGAAAATGTAAAACTTTAAGAACAGAATGATGAATTAATCCATCACTCTATATTGATGGATAGGATTGTGAAAATGATTCACCCTCAAAACTAAACTTTTTAGGATTAGGTTAAGTCTTATTTTCTCTTGGCATTTTTGCTCTTCAGATATTATGTACATTAGCATATATTCCTAGGTTAATTTGTTTTAAGTTAAAAGAGACATGCTGAATTTCCTGTCCTTTCTTCCTAAATGATTTTGTTCTTTAATCAATTTATTTAATCAATTATGTCCTTTAATCAATTCCATTTTGTGGGATTATTTTGCTACTCCTTTCAATATCTTGATAGTCTTTTATGTAATAGTTATTTCCAATATTTATGAAACATCTATAGGGTGCCAAGGATTTGTGGGAGGATACAAAAGAAATAGAAAATGTGCCCTCTGACCTCAAAGAATATGTAATCTACTTGTGGGTATGAGGTATTTCTAATCGAAAGCTATAATTAGTTCTCTATGCATTTACTGCAGGAATGCATGGTGGATTGAGTGAAGGCAGAGCTAAGAAGAGATTTGTCCTCTTGCTATGCTCTATGGAGAAGAAAGAATTCTCTCTCCCCTACAATGTAACCTTAAAAAGGACTTTTTTATTAAAGGTTGGTGACAGTTCATTCTCTGAATTTGCTTGGAGGAGCTAACAACCCCTTAACAAATAACAACATTAAATTTTCCCAAAGAATCTCTTTACATACAACCAGTGCTTCCTTATAGTACCAGAGTAATTGTCTCAACATGACTGCAGTTGATTACAACATCGTTAAGATTAATTTTCAAACTTTGGTAACATTTAAGTTCAGGGGAGGTGAGGAAAATGCCTAGATCTCAGAAGGCTTAGTTTGGAGCACTTTATTTTGCTATGATAGATGCTGAATGAGATTTATCTTCTTGTTTCCATGACCATGAAAATCTTACAGTGGCTTAAGTTTCAAAGACCTGGAAATTGTTATTTTTATGGTTACCAATGTGTGTCAATGATTAATTATAATTTATGTACACAACTATTCATATCCTACACATATGATTCATTCTCAAAGCCTACATGTTGGCATAGGCTATCAACAGGCACAGTGACAAGCCAGTTTTGCCTGGGCAAGAAAATCTGGCAGAATTTAGTGCAAATATTCTATGAGGCTATTCAGCCAGAACTTTTGGGCTGAGACTTTTCAAAAAAGCATGATGTTATCCTGGATACCAGATGCTCCGTGCTAAAGCTGTTGGACCAAGTAATCCTTTATTGGAAAGCCAAGATGTAGTCCCTGTATGTTGCAATAAGCTGGGATTTTCTACAGTAAGCATTCTACCCTTAGGTGAACTTTTCTAAGACCATACCACAAGCAAAGCACCACATGCCAATAGCATTAGACTGCTAAAATTAGAAGGGAATGATAGTGTGGTAACTGTGGTCAACAGGGTAGAATTTCCGAAGTTTTGAAAGTCGACATACATCAAAATATCATGTAAAAATCATTATATTAAACTACATAAGGCATTCAAGTTAATGAGAAATCCTGTTCTAGGAAAAAACGATCTTTAGGATGAAATTTCCATTCTATCCAAATAGTTAAAAGTTTGTTTCCTTAATGATCACATTCCACACCATTCCATCATAGCTAAATTCCATCTACTATTTTGAATTAATGGAAATCCCTTCTCTAATTGGTTTTCATGGCAATTTTCTCATACTCACTTAAGGTTTTATTAAGAAATTTAATAACCATTTTAGTTGGTTAAATGATAAAATATCTCAATTTTAAAATGTGATGGATATATTAATAGTGTTAGGCAACTTACAGAATGCCAAGAATATCATGCATAGCTTTCTTTCTTTTTTTCTTTCTACTTTGTTAATGAATGAAACTGAAACTTTATGCCAGTTAATGTAAAATGATTTTATTCCAAATTCTCAAATCAAAGAAATAAATAAGTTAATAGCTTAAATGCATCTCTTGAAACAATTCCAGAAGGATAGAATCTTAGTGTCAGAATGACCCTAAGAAATTATCTGATCTAATACATACCAAACAGAAATCTATAGTATTCCAGAAAACCAGTCCATTCATAAGAGCTCCAGATATGGTTAATTCACTAGCTAACAAAGTGGCCCATTCCGCTTTTGGTGCGCTCTGTTGATTAGAAAATTTTTCCTTTTATTAAGCTAAAACCTATCTCTGGAATTTCTACTCATGGGATCTAGGTCTGGCCTCTGAGGTTAAATAGAACAAGTCTTTTCCACATGATAGCCCTTCAAACACACAAAGAGTGTTAAGATGTTCCTCCTAAATATTCTCTTCTTTGAGCTAAATATCTCTACTTCCTTCAGCTGATCTATACATATCATTTCCAATACACTTATGAACCTTGTCATCCTCCTTTGGATGAGTTCTCTTTCATCAATATCCTTCCTAAAATACAGCACTCAGAAGTGAGCATGATGACCAGCACAACATAAAATAGGTGCTTTCATAGTTGCAATGAATAAAATGAAGTAAAAAGAAGATTTCAAACTGAGATTAGTGAAATCACCACAAATCCCAGGTCAGTTCCTGAGTTTCATAAGTGAAGAAACCATTTCTAAACTTCTTACCCATGATTATAAGATCTTGAGACATAGAGCTAGAAGGTCCAACTCCTCACTCTCTCTCCTTCCTAACTCCATTTTACATTATAGAAACTGAAACTCAGAAAAGTCAAGTGACTTTCCCAAGGTCACACATATAATAACTGTTAGAGCTAGCATTGGAACCCAGGTCCTTGGATTCCAAATTCAGTGTTCTTTTCATAATGCCATAACTCTTGGGGAAGGGAAAGGAAGGTTTCAGTGATTTCTCATTTGAATTCCACTTCAGTAATCAGGCTCTGGGAAGACAATTCATACTCAACACATTAACAAAAAAGATCTAGAAAGTTGAGTGTAGATCAGAAAGTAGAGTTTAAAAAGTAAACTTTCTAATTCAGAAAGCAGTACATTATTTTACAATTACCAATAAGCTTAGATGAATAATTTGAATCCTTTCTTCAAGCAATGTCTTTCAGCATCTTATATTGTTACTTTCTTATCATTCTAGATTACCTGACTTTGGATAGTCTTAAATTTGTCAATATACACCCTAAAATAGCAAATCCAAAACCGATCACAAAACTCTAAAAGGAGTTTGACCAGATCACAGTGGAATGGAACTATCTTCTCCCTTATTCTTGACATTTTGCTGTTCTTAAGGCAAATAACATATTGTCATTAGAGTACTGAATTGTAGAATAGTACTGACTGTTGAATATCTTGCATAGAAAACCCCATATTGAATTAGAAATGAAAGCAAATGGTCCTGTATTCACAATGACAAAAGGAAAAACTCTTATTTCTGAGAGCCACTAGAACTCATATTAAAACAAATGATAACAAATGTGTATTAACAATATCTTTTTGTCCAAGTCATTAGACTAAACTTCTTAAACAATTTAAAAACAGCAACTCTTTAAATACCAGAAATAAGTATATTTTGTCTCCCCTATGAGAATGTAAGCTCCTTGATGTCCAGGATTGGGTTTTTTTGCCTTATTTTTGCATCCCCAATGCATAGGGTCTCTAAACACATATTTGTTGACTAATTTCTAGCAGCACAACATATCTCCCTAAAAAGTTTTCTACTATATGCTAATATTAATAATCCATAGTTTCTTTACTTTTATGTAGACCGATGGAAATTCTATTCCATCTTTTAATGGAGGTGCTTATGTACAGGACATCTCTACTTAGAAAAACTTGTCTGAATTCCATACAAATCCTTGCCTTCACGCTGATATTCAATATCACTGATTTTAGAGACTTCTGACTTTTTACATTACAGATATTATAACAGAGATAGTAAGAAAATGGATTATAGTTCTCCCTAGGCGATAGTCAAGAAAGCATAACAAGAAAAATTACATAAAGCATAAAAACAAAGTGGAAAAGACTGGCTTGCCAATTTTTGTAACTACTATCATCAGGAAATATTTATTTAGAGCCTATTGGGTTTATGTACTCCAATCAGAGTTTGGTGAAAGATAAATATTATAGAGGCCAAAATTATTTTTAAAGTAAAAGTCTTTACCTTCCTTAAATATTCATTCTAAGTAGATAACACTGACATTTTTAGCCATTTGTTGGCTGACTGATTAGATCTAAAAGTGTTCAGCTCCAACTTCTTAACTTTGTAGACAAGGAACCTGAGGCACAGAGCAGATAAGTGTTTTTTTTAGGGTTAGACAGGTAGTAATTTTCTGGGGTGGGATTTGAACTCAATATTCATCACTCAAAGTACAATGCTTTACATATCATGCTGTAATGACTTTCACTGTCATTGGAACTCCATCTGTGCATATCATAGTGTCACTGAACTCTACAGAACTAGAAGGAACCTCAGAGGCCATCTGATTCAAGACCTTCACTTTACAATTGAGGAAACTGAGGCACAGAATTATAAAATAACTTAACCAAAGTTATACAAGAAGTTAACCACAGAAGTGTTATTGGAACCACCAAGTCTTCTGACTCTAGAGTTTTCCATTAAACCACATTATCTCCCATTGACAGAAACAATAAATGGACATAAAGTATAATACTCCCCCACCAGTAAGTATGTTGGTAGAAAGATGTTTTGAATTACTTTGTTGTCTTATATTTGCAATAGTGAAGACAGTGTGGTAGAATAAGGGAGTTGATGGAGAGAAAGTATGTTATGGTAATGGAAAAATGGTGATAGTATCTCAATGACATTAACAAATAAAACTAGTCCCTAGCTGTTTATGAAAATATTTGAATTAAATAATTTTGCTGAGCGTTTCTGATCCAATATGTATCAAATATTGTTGGCTAAAAAATTCTCTAAATTGAATTTGGCTATAGATACATATATGGGCTATGGATATGAGCACAAGCTATTGACAGCCTGTAAGACTATCACCTGTCAGGTGATGCCTAAGTCAGGACAGGCCTAAGGGAGGCATGAGAGGAAATTCTTAGGCAGAGTTAAGGATAACTTGATGGAGTAGGGGATAGAGGATATTAAAAACAAGTCAAATGAATAGTGCCTATTAAATGGTAGGTATTGTGTCAATACAAAAACAAACAAAAACAATCCTTAACCTCAAGGAGCTCACAGTCTAATGGGTATAAGGGAAGAATTAAATGGAGGAAAGGAGGAATTCAAGAAGAGAGATAAAAAATTATCCAAAAGATAGGACACAGAGGTTGCAAAAAACTGATCTGCAAAAGAATATCAGAGTTCAAGTTTCACAGGGCATGTCTTTAACCACTTACTGACCAAGAACTCCATCACTTACAAGTAGTGATTTAGCCTCTGCTTGAAGACTTCCAGTGAAAGATACATCACCCCTTCTAAGATAGTTCATTTCACTTTTAAACAATTCTAACTAAAGAAAAATATTTCTTGCTTCAAGCCTAAATATGGCTCACTGCCACATTCATCATAGCTCTATAATCTGCTACCAAGCATAAATCTAGTATATCTTCAACATTACAGTGCTTTAAATATTTAAAGGCAGTTGTCATGATCTGTCCCAGCTCTATCTCCCTGCCATCCTCTTCTGCCCAAGCATTGCCAGCTCCTTCAGCTAGTTCTCTAATAGTATTGTCTCCAGTCTTCTTATAAACCTGCTTACCCTCCTCTGGATGCTCTCTAGACTGTCAGTGTCCTTCCTATGATGTGATATACAGAATTGATCATGGTCTTATGGATGTGCCATGTCTACGGCAGAGCATATTGGAGCATTCACATCCCTCTCCTGGACATTTTGCCTCTATGAACTCATCAGCCCACAATTACATTAGCATTTTTGGCTGCCATGTTACACTGTTCACTCATATCAAGCTTAAAGTCCATTGAAACTCCCAAGAGATGAGGGATGAGTTGCCAGTCTGAGTTCAAAACCAAGACAATATGACAGATTAGAGAGCTGAAATGTAGGGAAAGCTAGAAAGCAAGTACTTTGTCTGAACTCAAATTGCTCACTGGAAGCTTAAATCCTTTTTTTTTATTCTGGAATCCTGGATGGATATCCTGCCTGAATGATTCTGATGACCTACATAGTTCTGGGCAGGTATAGCTGTCTCCTAATGACTCAGCCACCTCTCCTGAAAGACTAGCTAATACACTTGTAATGAATTGCCAAAGATTCTCAGCATGCTTTCAATTGGGTAAATAGAAAAGCATCCCAAAGGCATCAAATTTGAATTCAAGGGAAGCTCTATCTGGAAAGGTTCCCATGTGTACTTGAGAAGGGACTCCCTCTACAAAAATCTCTGCCAAGGGTCCTAACTTGAACACCGCAAGTGCTGGAGAATTTACACAACCCTAAAGCAATCCATTTCAGCTTTAGGATGATCTCATTGTTAAAAAGTGCATCTGTGTGTGTTTGTACGTGTGTATATGCACATATATATATATGTGTTTATGTGTACATACATACATACATACGAGATACGTATTTATTAGCTAAAACATGAGAAAGAGGCAGAATAGCATAGTGTGTAGAGAGCTGGCCTCAGAGACAGGAAGACTGTGTTTAAAGGTTTATCTCAAAAGAATATAGTTTGGGTGACACCAGGCAAATCATCTAACTTTTCAGCAGTTTAGGCAACACTCAGTCATAAATTGTGGAAAATTTACTGACCTGAATTGCTGAGGGGAGTTTGCTTATACAGGAAGTTCCTATACTAATGCAATTGTAATTCTATACACACATACATACATATACACATACACACATGCATACATGTATATGGATATAGACATATAGGTACATTGTTTGTATAGATGTGTATATATACACAATATATATGTGTGTATACATGTGTACATACATATAGACACACATACATATATATACACACATACACACATATATCAAGTCTAGGATGTAGCTATATAGGATCTATCTCATAGGTCTAGTCTCTATACTCCCCCCTTCCCTCTGCCTTCTACAAACACACACACACACGATCTTGATATAAGATAGCTATGGAAATAGATATATTTCAAAGATCTAGTGCCAATCACACACACTCACATTAGATAGATAAATACATAGATGTAAATTGTTTTATTTCTTAATCCTGAATCATAATTTCCAAAACTTTTTCCCATTCTTCCTATTCCTCCACTCTCACCTTCATTGTGAAATCACCTGTAATTAAAGTACATGCTAACTTAGTTTGCAGGACCTTGTTTAAGGAATGTATTTATTTTATTGTGTACAAGTGATGTTGGTACATAACCTGGAGCTATCTTTAGGGCTCTCATTGTCCACCCTCATCATAAGCATAGCCCAGTTGAGATAGCTAATTATCCCATAAAATTATGACCATCAATATTCCTGGGTAAAATATAAAATTAGCTTTAGGTAATCTGTAAGACATTCTTTTTCCATTAAATGACAACACTTTTATGCCTTTTGGGCAGCTAGGTGGTGTAGTGGATAGAATGCCAGATATGGAGTAAAGAAGACTCACCTTCCTTATGTTCAAATCTAACCTCAAACACTTGCTAACTGTTTGACCCTGGGCTAGTCCCTTAAGCCCATGTGCCTCTGTTTCCTCATCTTTAAAATGAGATGGAGAAGGAAATAGCAAACAACTCCAGTATCTCTATCAATAAAATCCCAAGTCACAAAGAGTGAAACATGACTGAAAAAATGACTAAGCACCAAATATTATGCCTAATTGAGTTTTTTAACTTTATAATGACAACATTAATGTGTATGTGGCTTGTATATTCTACTATTGTATCAATTTATTGGTTATTGGACACAGTATAAGATCATAGCTCTGGATCTGGGAGAAAAATTAGAGTGTGAGGAAGGGACTGAGAACAGGATCAATGGTTAAATACATTCTATTGGGAGAAGGGTATACATTGGGTAACTAATTACTCAGTCTCCTCTTTTCTGCCAATTCATAAAAATCATCATAGATGAAATTGGGTCCTGCACATGACAAAAAGGTCATTTTATATTTTGTGTTTTTATTCATTTCTTGAGTCATATTGGCCAGAAAATTCATCATCTGGTCAGCATTCTTCTAGTGATTAAACTCTCTGTATTTATCTAAACTGGTCTTCATTTAACAGATATATCCATCTGCTTCCAGTACTATACCTGAAACTTTACTTGTGTGGTTGAACGTGCTAAAGTATTAATGAGAACAGAAATTTCATTTTGGAAAGGATTTTAGAGGCTAATCTAGCCCCTTTCTACAAAACCCAGACCACCCATCATCTGCTCAAATGCCTCCAATAGTAGGCAACTCAAATTCATGAAGTCTATTTCATGGTTGAATGGTTGTAGCTTTTTCTCAAACTTAATGTATTGCAAATATAGACATCTAAGGCATTATTTCTGACTTTCTTCCTGGACATTTTTCCTATAAATGACTGGGCATCTATTCCTCTGTTATTTTTTTTATACACAGTTCCCTATTGCCTCTAGGATAAAGCACAAATTTCACTTTTGCATTCCGGGTGCACTGACCCACTTGTTTCTCCCCTGTCTCTTTAGAGTATTTTCATAGGCTGGCCTCCATGTCTGGAAGGCTCTCTATTCTCATTTCTTTTTGGAATCTCTAGATCACTTCAAGGTTGAGCTCAAGTACCTTCTACATTAGACTATTCTTGATCCCAGAAGTTGGTGGTGCCAGACCCATAATTATTTTCTACTTATTTCAACTATAATTTAATCTGTTTACCTGAGTTCATGATGGTCAGTGAGGGAAGTCTCCCACTGACCCTACCCTCTGTCACCTCCCCCAATAGCTTGGTGAAGTCCCCTGACCATCTTGATGGAACTGGAGAGTTCAGGTATTCTTTCTTAGCTATCTAAGGTGTATATTCCTATTGGGGTGGAGGGGTATGCGTATACTCATTCTTGAATTATGAGAGCCTTAAGTGAGAGATCCTGATAAGTCCCCAACAAAAGAAGCTACCCCCAAGAAGATTATGAATAACTAGGACCCATTAAGACAGACATTTGTCAGGAAAGCTATTCCCCTCAATGATCTTTAAAAGTAAGATGAAAGGCCAGGTTACACTCTTGGACTTCCATTTTACTTCTTCTGCTCAGAATATAGACCAGTAGAGTAGGTGGTAGGCCTGGGAAACCTATTCTATAGACCAGCAGAGTAGATGGTAGGCCTGGGAAACCTATTCTAGAATCCAGGCCCTCATAATCTAGAAGTTGGACAAAGCTGGCTTGTGGCAAACTTAGGGGAGTTATATGTATTAATGGTAGCACCTGGGTAACTATAAGATTCTCTCAATAAATACGTTATAGAAATAGGCCTTAAAGGGAGTTCTAATTATGGAGATCACCCTCTATATGTCTGACCACTCTTTCTGCATCTCTTTTAATTGATTATCAAGCAGTTATCAGTCATATCATACTTCCTCACTGGATATATTCTCAAAGGTTCCATCACAGGCTTTCTTCTCTTTTTCCTCTCCTGTCTCTGTTTCTGTCACAGTCAGTCTATTTCTGTTTCTCTCTCATCAGCTCCCATAGATTTCATTGTCATCTCTATGGAGATGACAAACAGATCTATATATATAACCCAGTCTCTGCCCTGAACTTTAAATTTCAGCCCTAATTGTCTATTGTGCAAGTTCAATTCTCATCTAGTGAAAGTTGGTAAATTATTTTGGCGCTTGATGTGTTTATGTATCTATTTAAAATCTCCTATGCATCCATAGCACCTTCTGCATGTTTTTTGGCACAGTGAAAGAAAGGGTCTTTTATCCATATGCATTTCTATTTTGAATACCTATTCAAGAACTGATACCCTGTCATCCACACTTGAGAAACCATGGACAAATGCAAGTTTCATTTAGAGATCTTCCTTAAGTACCTCTATTTGGGGGACAATGAACCAAGGATTAAAATTATTCCCTTGTGGTCAACCCCTCTGGATTAGACTCAATCTTTCCAAGCCCAGAGCTTGATTGTAAACAAAGAAGTCTCATGTCAAAATAAAATACATTTAAATAATTTAAAAATCAAGTTCCACTTCTTAATAGTAGTTCTAGTACCTATGTAATTTACGTATTTTGCACTTCAAATAGGGAAGATTTCACATAATGAGAAAAAATAGATTACACACTCAATAGAATCATAGGAAGAAAAATTAATGAAAATGAAAAGAGAATTCTGGAGGGAATTTAGGGGGAAAAAACTAAAAAAGTTTCATAGTATTTTATGCCTTAAAATAAATTCATTTAAAAGTACATAGTTACTAGGTAAGAAAAATTGTTTGCATTGATGTTTATTATTGTTTCTAATGAAACATTTAGTTAAAAATATTTTAAAATGACAAGACTTCCTCAAAGGACTAAGATGATCAATATTGCATTCTCTTATGACTATTTCATTTAATTAAAGAGAATGTGTCAATATGTTAAAAAAAAAAAAAAAGGTTGTGCTTTTCAAATGAAAATACCTGGCCCAGCTACAGAAGCTACTTAAAATGGCAGACAGGGAGGAATATAAAATTAAAAGGTTATAAAACAACAGACACCCTGTAATGTCAGAAAAAGGAAAGAGACAGACTGGTTGATCCCAAAGAGAGATAACAGGACCACAGAAGAATTCCCAGCTGGAGAGAAAGGACAGACAGCAGGCTGGAGTTGGGTGGGGGGCTGGGGAGGAGATTGGGACCAGGAACACACAAGTAACGTGACAGTTTATGAGTAATCACCACTAACTCTAGTCTTTTGAGGTTTTGTGCTCCACACAGGTCACCTTAAAGACCTATGTCTACAATTTGGTTTCTTTTGAGTTCCATTTCAGAAACTTTTAATTTTGCTGTTATTTTCAATATCTTTTGAATCAGTTAAGACCCATTCTAAAGATATGCACCACATGTTCTCAGAGACTCACTATGAAAGTGGTATTCCTGGGTAGCAGCCTGTTTCTCATTAGGGGGAGTAAATGGGAGTGTGTTTACATCCTATCCTCAGACATTAAAGGGACTCCCCTTCGTAGGAAAGCCAGGTCAGGGAATTAGCATTGCTATAACATGCCTGGAACCAATTAAAAAGGCCAGCTGTGATGCAGTCCTGAGTATTGATAGGCTGATATTGATAGGACTATTGATAAGCAAACTCCAGGACTCCTTGAGATGCATAGCTATGCCTGCTTTAGCTTTATGCTCCATTCTGAGCAAATTGAATTTTTGAAAATCTAGATTTACAAATGTGTTAAACAGGAGACACTTTAGAAGAGGATTTATGGACTTTAAAAAAGAACTCTTCATGTTTACAAAATGAGCCATTGTGGTATCCTTTGGCACAGCCAGATTCCCTGGTGCATTTAAAATCATAGCATTTTATAGCTGGGAAATATTAGAGATCATTTAATTTAAATATTCATTTAAATGAATGAGTAACCTGGGAATCAGAGAGATTAAGTGACTTATTCAAAGCTACACAACTAATTAATGGCCAGGTCTTGCAATTCCTTGTTCAGGCCTCTACTTCTACCTTAGTTCTACTACTTCATGCTGTGTCTTTAGTTTAGCATACTAAAAATACAATATCTTAGACTTTGACAGTACCTTAGAGCTCACCTACTTTAACCTCATGAATAATGTGACGTTTTCTAATGGTGTTCATTATTGATCAGATCTGTCCAAATACATCTAGTGATGTGTCCATACTTTGCAAGGCTGTTCATTCCATTATTGCATAGGAATAATTGTTAGAAAATCCCTCATCATGTGACTAAATCTGTCCCCCTTAACCTAATTCTGCTCTCTGACACCACACAGAGTAATTCTAATTTTTCATTGTGATGACAACCTTTCAAATACCCAAAAGAACTATTATATATCCTTCTCACCCACCCCCACACCAATTCATCTTTTCTCTATTTTTAAATATTCCTAACTCCTTCTCTTGTTCTGTATGTGATCTAGTTTCAAGCCCCATCACCATATTGTCTGCCATCCTAGGGCATGCCCTCTTTCATCAATAATCCTCTTAAAAAATAAATGCAATACTCCAGGTGTGATTGAACTAGTAACAGAATAGAGATATTTACTTAAATTTAGAGTTCATTATAGCATTAATGGAATTATAGTGTTAAGAACAATCAGTTGATAATCCCATTGATGTACTGGGGGTGGGGGGTGGGGGTGGATGAGAATTTTGCCTTCTAATGAGGAAGAACTTTTTGGTATCTAAATGCTTCCACTTTCTTTCCTTTCACTCTCTTATTAACCCTTTATATTCTGTCTTACAACCTTATCATGCCACCAAAACTGCTCTCTCTGAAGTTACTAAACATCTCTTAGTTGCCAAATCCAATGGAATTTTCTCAGTCCTTCTTCTCTTTGATCTCTGCACAGCCTTTGACACTGAGGATCACCCTCTCCTCCTTGGTGCTCTTCTCTCTCTGGGTTTTTGGGGCACCATTCGATAATGCTAATCAGAGAGTTAAAGATTTTCCCCACCCATAAATGGGCCTGTCCTTTAAGGGAAGCATGATTAAGGAAGGCCTACAACTTTTGTTAATTTTCTACGGAGGTACTGGTTCTTCAGATGCCCTTTGGCTCTGAAAAATGTATAAATACTCTGAGTTGAGGATTTGCTTTGGGGTTTACTCATTGGAAATGTTCGTTTGGCCAGAGGAAGCTCTGAGCAGCCTCTTAGGAGCACCCACCCCTTTGAAAACCCAGATGTTGATACTTCTCTCTCTAGTAACTATGTACGTATAGTCAGACAGTTATCTGTTGATCTGTCAGCCATTTGGAAGCCCTGTCTGTTGATTTTGATATCTCTGTTATTTTCTCTGAAGTTCTGGGTGCTGACTTTTTCCTCTGAACCAAGTGAATGTTATATGTTCTTGATTAAAGTGATTGTTGACCCCTCAAGTTGCTTTCCTTTTAGAAAACTAGATCTAAGAAACTGTATAGCAGGACCTCCTGTGTATGTCAGGGTCTTTGCTTTTTACACATTCTCTCCTGGTTCTCCTCCTACCTATATATCACCACTATTTCTTAGTGTCCTTTGCTGGCTCCTCATCCAGATTACACTTTTGGATGTCCCTCCCCTTTTTTCCTGTGCCCTCTTCTCCCCCTAAACTACTTCATTTGGAAATCTCATCAGTTCCCATGGACTTAATTATCTCTTTGTTAACAATTCTCAAATGTATGTATCCTATCCCAACCTCTTTGCTGATCTTTAATCTAGCATCTCCCACTTCCTTTTAGATATCTCAAACTGAATGTCTAGTAGACATCTTAAACTAAACGTGCAAAACAGAATATACTATCTTTCCCTTTAAACATTCCCCCTCCTACTTTCCCAGTTACTATAGAGGACATCACCATCTTTCCAATCTCTCAGGCCTGCAACCTAAGGGTTATCCTTGACTCCTCATAATTTCTCACCCCCCATATATGATCTATTGCCAAAGTCTATTAATTTCACCTTTGCAACATCTTTCAAATATATCCTTTTCTCTCCCTTATCATTGCTACCACTCTGATGTAGACTCATATCACCACATGCCTGGACTGTTGCAATAACTTGCAAATGGGTCTGCCTACCTCAAGTCTTTCTCTACTCCAGTACATCTTTTATTCAGCCACCAAAGTGATTTTCCTATAGTACAGGCCTGATCATATCACTCCCCTACTCAACAAACTCCAGTGGCTCCCTCTCACCTGCAAAATCAACTTCAAAACACTCTGTCATTCAGAACCTAGTCTCCTTCTACCATTCCAGTATTCTTACACCTTACTCCTTGACACATACTTTTGGACCCATTAACACTGGCCTTCTGGTTATTTCACAAAGAAGACATTATGTCTCTCAGCTCCAGGCATTTTCTGTCTACTACCCATGCCTGCAATACTGTCCTCCCCTACTGTACCTACTGATCTCCCTAAGTTCTTTAAGTCTCAACTAAAATTTCTTTTAAATTATCGTTTGAAGGAAGCTTTTCCCAGCCCCTCTTAATTCTAGCACTTTCCCTCTGTTGATTATTTCCTCTTTATCCTGTATAAAGCTTGCTTGGTATATATTTTTGGGTTCTCTCCCCATTAGAGCATAAGTTCCTTAAGAGCAGAGACTGCCTTTGTTTCTTTTTGTTCCTCAGAGTTGAGCACAGTGCCTGGCACGTAGTAGGCACATAAAAATGTTTGATTTATTGACTGGTATAGCCTTCAAAGAAGTACTAATTCAGTCTTTCCTCTTTCCTGCTCCGTCTCTCCCCTTGAAAAGTTCTGGGATATGTTCCTCTTTTAGAGGCTTTTTCTATACATTTTTTTAATGACTATCATACAAACTGCATCTTCTAAATCATTTTTTCTTCTCCTTTGCCTTGTCTAGATATGCGTGTGATTCCAGTTTCTCCTTACATGCTTCTTCTTACCTGTTTCTTTGAGAGATCTTCATATTTGGAACCCCATTACAGATAAATGTACTGTAAGAGGAACCATGGTACAATGGAAAGATCACTGACTCTGGAGTCAGATTGAGCAAAATCCGTGTTCTTATGTTCACTAACTGAAAAGTCTTTAGCAAGCCATGCTGCCCCATTGTCCTTAATCTAACACATCTATAAAATGATGGAAATGAACTGAAGTACTTCTAAGGTCCATTGGATCCTCTGTATGTAATATCTACGCTCCCTTTCACCATTCAGTTTTATAACACTATTAGTTTCTTTCCCCTTCACATTCCTTCCTCCTTTGAGTATATTCCCTCATATCTCTTCCTGGGCTTCTCTTGTGAGTTTTCAATCAATGACTTTCAGAAGAGGTAAGAATTTGAAAAGCAGCCATAGCTTTATCTCCTTTCAAAATAATAGCTAACATTTATATAAGGTTTTAAGGTTTCTGAAGAGTTTTACAAAGATTATCTCATTCTATCCTTACAATTACTCTAGAAGATTTTATAGTTGAGGAAATTTAGGCAGACAGAGGTTAAATGACTTGCCCAGGATCACACTTAGTCTGCATTTGAACTCAGGTCTTTTTGAATCCAGATCCAGTACCGTATCTGCTGTACCATCTGGCTGTGAAGGTAGCTTCTTCAGTTTATGTTATATACACTACTAATTTTACTTAAGGTTCTTGTTTGGTGAATTCACAAGTTAAAAACTCTGATCACCTTTAGTTTATGTTGTTCTTCAAGGAATGACTCTGAGTTTTCCCTCCCAAAGAAAATTCATCATGTCACAATGATTATTTAGGCCAGCTTGGCACAAAATCTTTTTTCTAAAAATATATTCCATACCTTTAATTTTTCATGTTGACTAACATTTTGAACAATTTTAACTCTTTTTGCTTGATATTACTCTATTTCCTCCAACCTTAACACTAACTATAAAAATAACATGATTCACTAACCATAATTCCTTAACCTTAAACATAAATTCCCAAACTTTAGCCTTTGTTTTTATTTTTTTTCACAAACAAGTTAAATATAGACTGTTCTTTAGGGCACTTGTAAATAATGCTTACTGTAGTACCTCTCTAGCATTGTTTAGAAGTATAGTATATGTTTAAGTTAAAGACACAAATGACAAAAACTCTGAAAGAAGGTTCATTTTTATTGTATTACTGACTTATGTTTAGCATTAAGAAAAAGTCTAGACCCAAATGTTGATAGCACTTTTCCAGGGTCAGATATTAAACATCTTTAAAAAACATATTAAGTTACCTACGTTATGCTAGTTCCTGAAGAGAACAATCTATTCTAAAAATACACTTTGGGTAGAATATAATGTAGTCACTGAACTTTTTACAGTACAACACTTAAGACATTCATGCAACATTTTAGAACATGGTTATTTTTGTGATAAAATAGACTATGGTCAAATATTTGCAGCCATTATCGTTGATTGTTTTTACATTTAACATCTTTTTCTAAGTCATTCTGAGTAACTAAAACAAGTCCAAGCCTCTTTGTAAGAATGTGTATAATGTTGAATGAGTTTCTATTTGGGACCTAAAATACATGTTCTTGGTTAAAGGTACAGCTATGGATATATTATTTTAAAGGTAATATCTCCAATGATTTGTTATTGACCATGTGTGGTGACAAAATTCAATGTATGGGCAAGTCATCATACGCGTGACGTCATTGTTCCTCTTTGAGAATGAAAACATGAACAAGGAGCAAAATCAATTTTATATCAATAGAGAAAAATAATTGGTATAGGCCTGCAATAGAAATAAAAATGCATTCCCAATAATGAGAATTTTGGCTCAGGATAGGAGATTAAAAGGGATGCACATATATCTCTTTCCTAATTTCTGTTATACACATTACATCACTTACTGTTTTACATTCCGAAAGTCTCCTCTGCTTTCTGACCTTGAGAGAAATTATTTCTCAATGGTTTAGATTACTATAGTTCATTATCCTAATCACAAAACCTATACTTTTTCCTGCCAAAATATGTCTATGTGATGTCAAAACAATCAATCAAATTGATCATGAAATAAGCTTTCAGAGAAAAGACTAGGATTCCAAAATCATAGGAACTGGAACCAAAAAGCACCTTAGTAATTGTCTGCTTCCAAGCCTCTCATATTTACAAATGAGGATACTGAGGCCAAGAGAAGGAAAATGTTTCATCCAGGGTCACACAGCAAGTAAGTGAGAGAACAAAGATTGGTGCTGAAGCTCTCAGATTCTAAGTGTAGCGATCTTTCCACTAGCCCCAGAATGTACTAGAGATTCCTAAATGAGGTAGTTTAAAAGTGTTATGCCTCCAGAGTCACACTGGAAAAACTAAGGATACCATAATATGTATTTGGATGGACAATTGACAGAGCTGGTCTATTATGACATTTATGTATGGTGATCTGGGTCCAGAGCTGAATAGAAAGAGATTGGGTCAAATTTATTTGGGAAACTTAGAAGTGTTTTGAATAACCTCCAATTTTTCTCTTAAAAAATAATCTTTTTGTAGATCATTTATTAGGTATGAGTAAAATTTCCCAAAGTTTCATTCTGTTATAAATGTTTAACACATTTTATTGATGCTTTTTGTTTATACATCATAGATGCACCTTCTGGTATGAATCCTCCCTTATAACAAAGAAAAACAAGTTAAAGATATGTGATACACTGACATTTACAAATATAAACAGTATTCTGTCCAATATCTAGTCTCCAGAACCCTCACAGTTTTGTTTTGTGGGTTTTTTTGTTATTCAGAATTTAACTTTGAAATACCTATCTTTTTAGCTACAATATTCTCAGTAATTCTATATGACTGCAAGTCATGAATATCACACTCACCAAAGAATTAAAATTGAGGGCCAGTAGACAATGTAGCAGCATGTGGTAGATGGGAGTCAGCAACTACACATTACAAATGGAAAAGGCACAGATGATGTGATAGATCGTTAACTAAGAAAAATATTGACTGGGCAAAATTTATGACAGCAATGGATTACCAGTGGAGGAGAGGAAATTTTCATCTACCGCCCTACCCTGGTTTCAGGCAACATCAAGAGATTCAGCAAAAGTCTTTTAATATTTCAGAGGATTTGTAGGAGGACATAGGCAAGAACTATTGATGATGGGCAAGCAAAGTTGAATTGTAATCTACAAATGAATAAGGAGTATATCCACTTTGATGGGGCCATTGAAATATCAATGAAGTTAGGGCTTACAAAAAAAAAAATCAACGTGCTTTACTTTATCTGATATGTCAAAGAAACCCTGCCAGAAAGTGTAAGTTACTGCAAGAATGGGTACTTTTGTTTAGAAGAAGAGGAAATTAGGCTCCCAAAAGAATTACCCAAGATCAGGAGCAAAGCTTTAATTGAAGCCTCTTCTATCTCCCAGTACCATGGCATTTCCACTAGACCAGAACTGCTTCATCCTCTATGCTTAATCTTGGCCATGACCATAATATAAGTTTATAGTAGCTCAAAGTAGTTTCAAACTGTTCCATTCAATGGATCACTTGAACATAGGAAAAACTTCTCATTACTATTAAAGGATGAGGAAGAAGAATAGAGACCCTAACCAAAATTAATAAGAAAAAATGTGATTGTTATTTGATTAGATATCAGTTAGATTATAACTTGTTTAAACTGATTAATTATTCAAGAAATATTTATAAAGTGCCCATGATGTGCCAAGGACTACTCTAAGCGCCGAGGATATAAGAAACAAAAAGACAGCTCCTATAGGAGATTACAATCGAATGAGAAAAGACAATAAACAAAAGGAAGCTGGAAGAGGGGGGTGATGGAGGAAAAAGGACATCAGAGGTCTCAGTGGTTAGGGGAAGTGACATCTTATTTTCCTGGAGTTGAAACCAGGCAAAAATGCAGATGTGAAGTGGAAAAGTAGAGTTAACTGGAAGTCCACTTTCTGCCTTTTATAAAGAGAAAGCTTGAAAGGGCAATAATTAAATACCATAATGAAACCAGCAATCCATGCCAGAAACAAATTTAAAAATCTTATCATGGTGCCTACTTGAATGCATTTTTGTGGTCCCCTGGAAGGATATAAGCTCGGGGCTACTTCACTTTTGTCTTTGTAACCCCAGCATCCAGAATAGTGCCTGGCACATAATAGGTATATAATAATTGCTTTTTGATTTATTATAAACATTGATACCACAAGTAAGCAGCTCCTCATCTTGTTTTTGCCTTTCTTTGTATCCCCAACATTTAGCACAGTGCATGGCAGATAGATAATAAGTATTTAATTAATGCTTGTTGCCTGACCCAGCAGGAGTTCTTAATTTGCTGGTATGTGAACTTTTTAAAAAAGAATTTGCGGCGGAGCCAAGATGGCGGAGTAGAAAGACTCACCTATGCTAGGTCCAAACCCACAGCCCATAGATTTCCTGTAAAAAGAACTCCTGACAAAGTCTGGAACAGTGGAAGCCGCGCAGCAACACAGTGAAGGAGATTTCCGTTGCA
>CM053774.1:66723659-66744109 GCA_028658325.1 Potorous gilbertii | reverse complement strand
CAAAGGGGGAGAAAATTTTGGAACCCAAAATCTTGTGAAAATGAATGTAAAAAGTTAAATAAATTTATTTAAAAAAATAATAATAAATAAAAAATAAATAAAAAAGAATTTGCTAACTGCTTTTCAATATAACTAGTTTTCTTTGCAATTCTGTGTATTTTATTTTATGCATTAAAAACGTCATTCTGAGAATGAAGTTCAAAAACTTCACTGTACTGCCAAAGGAATTCATGACACACCAAGATAAGTACAGACAACCACTAGAGAAACTTCAAGGGCAGAGATTCCATTTTGAAAATCACTACTTTTCATGGGACTGACACTACTATATCATTGAAATTTATAAGAATATAACTCTAATCTACTCTGATTTTCTTGGTAATTTTTAGAAATTGCCAGTAAACTTTTGTCCCCTTAGAGGACAAAAAATGAGACTCAAGGTAATATAAAAAACAACTGTTGATTAACTGATGAATGAACACATTCCAGCATCGGTTCCTAAGACAAAATAATCAATCTGATGGCTAGCAGCAGAGTGGGAAGCATCCAGGCAGCTTGGTCCCTGAACAGCTCCTTTGGGACTGGACCCAGTTTTGCAAGTGCCTGTGAATGTCGACACCAATTTTATTGGTGTTTGCAAACCCCTCCATGGCTTCCCCAAGGAACATGAAATGTGATCATCTGGAAATAATCCCACATGGTTTGCTTCGAGTTCTGCAATAAATATTGTAAGACAAATATCTATTTTGCAAAATTTGACTGATAGTCTCTTTGGAATGTAGCTATTGACTCTAGCCACTAGAGGCTGACATGGTCTCACTGACATTTCATACTATAGAAGAAGGTGTTTTGGAGGAGACCCAGATACAGTCATGCTGTGAACACTGTCAGGTGGACTGCTTTGATCAGGAGATGGAATAAATACCATGAGAAGAAAGAAGCCACAAGGGAGTTACAGTACTTACATAGCGTCTCTGGCAGCCATCACACACAAAAAAAGTTTCCTCTGAGATGTTAGTAATATATTTATTTCCTGAACTTAATGAACAATAATAAGGCTTGGAAATTTTCTGAAGTTATCTCATTTTAATTCATCTTCATGAGATATCACATGATGGATTCAAAGGGGGAAAAACAGAATTTTTTTCTTTACTGATTTCATAGAATTAAAACTATTTAGCAATGTAGTTTTCTTCTCCAATGGTTATTAAGAGGGATATGTGAGCTAGAATTGAAGGGGGTAGGGAGTAGGAAAAAAGACAGAGGAGTGGAAAGCACCTAATCTTCAGCCATGTGCAAACTCAATCAAAGTTCTCTGTAAGGAATTTTAAAGATCCCATTTCCAGCCAGAACAATTTGCTGAATTGCTTTTTCATTGGCTGCCTTGTGAATGGGAACAAAAGGAACAGAAATGCATCTATTTTCTTGGATGTCACTAAAATTTTCTAAGATGAAATATTTGATGTACACATAAACTTTGGAAAGAATATAAATACATCCCCTAACTAAAGACTGCATCAGTGTGCTAAATAAGTTTGAAGTAGCCTGGAAAAAAAGTTCATAAAGTTAAAGGCATGTAATTTTCAGCCAGGAAATAGTTGGAACTGTGTAGTAAATTCAAGGCTGAGGCTAGTGGTAGGTAGCTTCCTAAAGTGCCCACTCCAGGGTAGCACAGGGAGGGACCTTTCAACATCATATCTTAGAAATATATATTATTAAAAATCATTAAATTCTGTTCTCTGTGGTACATAAGCAGTTATCTTGTCCTAAGGTGTATGAGTGACAGCAAAAGCTTGCAGCCTTTGATGAACATGAAAGAAGAAAGGCACACTGTGCAAGTCCAATTTAATATGCACAAATATATAATCTAATCTGCCACTTGTCTCATTGGTGATTCTCTTTTACAAACTTTATTTTATATTATGAATATAATCATAAAATATAAGCATCAGAATTTATAAAGAGAACAAAAAAGAAGTTGAATATGAACCCATGCACCTCTATTTTGTAAAAGTAGATATTATATTCAACAATATAGTAACATTTTCTTGTTTGTGTCACTTTCTGAAACTCTTTTCTTATCCTCAACTTTCCAGGCATAGGAATAGATGAGACTTTGTGGACTAACTGCATTCCAGAAAAGCTGACTTCAAAACCGATTTCCTAAAAGTAGATCCAGTTTTTCCCATTCATTTCCATGATGTTTTTAAATGGGAGGTAGGTTAACATGAAAGTACTGAATTTAAAAGTAGAGAACTTAGGTTCTGACTACATTGCCTTGGGCAAGTTGCTAATCTTTCGAAACTTCATTTTTCCTCATCTGTCATGTGCAAATACTACTACTTGCTTTACGTACCCACTATATGCATCAAATGAGATAAGCAGAGTAAAATGTTTTGTAACCATAAAGCACTGCATAAATGTCACCCATCAATCATTTTCTTAGACGTAATAGAAAACTTTCAATGAGGAGATATTAACATGGGTTGCTAGGTAGTCTGGGAATCATAGCATAGTATCATAGAAGTAGCCTACTTGCCAGTGCTTCCTATCTCTTCATTCATTTTCCAATAGAAAGCTATTGCTATTTGCATTTTTGGCTTTGTATTCCTAGCATCTAGATCAGTGCACTGTACACAGTAAGCATTGAGTAAATGTTTGTTAAATTGAATTGAATTCCCCTTGCAGACTCCTCATGCACAGACCTGTACTAATTCTGGAGCCTTCCAGAATTCCTTGGACTATAAAAAAATCAAATTCTCTGACAATAATCACCCCCTTCCTTGCTACCACCACCACTACCACCTAAAACTTCTAGAACTTTTTCTTCTTTACTCCATTTCCTTGACTTGTAATGTGAAGCTACAGTATTACAAATGGAAAATAGGTGCCAAATTTAAAAGCATAGGCTGACTTTATCATTTATGCAAAAATGCAGCTATTGCAGGTCATAGTGTTGCAGCCTTCATAGAGTTGGAAAAGGGATGTTAGACATCACTGATCTCATGAGGATTTTTTCACATAGGGGAAATAAAGCTCAGACTGGAGAAGAAAGTTACCTAAGGTTGAACAGGTAGAACATAGAAGAGCTAAGATTTAAACCTAGATTCTCTGACTCCAAATTTTGATTGACATGGAAAGGACTATGTTGTAGACAGACCCTGAGGTTGGTACCATGTGGATCTTTGACAGACACTACTCAAGACTAAGTGCAGCTGGAATTGATTCAGTTATTTGTTAGGACTATTAATATTCTAGGACATTTCACCTTCTGATATCTTGCATTGTAAGTATTTGAGTACTTGAATGATTTTTTCAGCATGAATGACACCACCACTGATGCAATAATGAAATTCCCCCTTTTCTTCACTTACTGTCAAATTCTTATTTCTATGTTTTTTTCCTAAAATTCTCTGGTAGCCCTTAGGTACCAGTTGTCTGTGACTTTTCTGCTCCTGCCCCTTCCAATGAGCAAACTCCGCTCAGCCAAGGTAACATCCTGACTGCCTTATCTGCCTCCTGGGCAGGTTATGGTGGGACTTTCTCCTTCAGTCCACTGGTGGGGATATGGGAGAGTGGGAAGGGGCAGGAAAACTACCCAGCCTCAGGGACCCTCAAAGCAACCAAAAAGAGAACTACACTGGGCAAGTTCAACTACAAGCTTGTGCTCTAAGGGAAAGAGAAAGGAAGGAAGGAAGGAAGGAAGACAGGCCCAGGTTGTCCTCTTAAACACACTGAGAGTACAGTCCTAGTTCATATATTCTATGAATTATAAAACTCCATCAGAACTTCACACATACACCCTCTCCCAGCACACGGTGACATTCATAGTTATATTCAGTGAAATAATGGAACTCTAGATCTAAATGAATCAAGCTTTTAACAAATATAGCATTGCACAGGAAAAAACCCATGTAATTCATGCACTGGGAGTAGAAGGCTCTAGTGCAAAAATAATCCCAAGATATCCTCAGTACTCTTAAATTTGTAACCAGTTGGGGAGAAAGCCACCACTACTCAAGCAGGTCACATGGACCTATATTAATGGCTGGGAACGATCTTCCCATGCAAAAAATACATTAACAATACAGTATATCTCAACAAAAGGAAAAAGAGCAGATCAATGAACTGCAATAAAGAAATTAGAAATAGCACAAATTAAGAAATCTCAAATTAAACACCAAATTCAACATCCTGAAAATCAAAGGAGAGTTTAATAAAACTGAAAGTAAAAAAGAACACCAAACTAATAAATAAAACTAGCATCTGATTTAATAAAAAAATAAAATGGATAAATCATTAATTAATATGATTAAAGAAATAAAGAAGCAACTAAATTACTAGCAATAAAAGCAACTATGAAGCATTATTTTGCCCATTATATGCCAGTAGACCTGACAACCTAAGTGAAATAGATGAATAAACGTGTATAAAAATATAAACTACTCAGATTAACAGAGGAAGACCTAGAATAACCAAATAACCCTATCTTAGAAAAAAAATTGAATAAGCCATCATTGTTGTCCCTAAGAAAAATTCCCCAGGACCAGAAGATAGATTTACAAATGAATTCTATCAAACATTAAGGAACAATGAATCCCTATGCTAAATAGACTATTTGAAAAAGTAAGTAAAGGATTCTTACCAAATTCCTTTTGTAACACAAATGTTATTTTGATACCTAAACTATGAAGAGCAAAAACAGAGAAAGAAACTATAGGCCAATTTCCTTAATCAATATTAATGTAAAAAAATGAAACAAAATACTAGCAAAAAGATTTTTGCAATATATCACAAAGAGCATACACTATAAACAGATGGAATTTATGCCAGTAAAGCAGGACTGGTTCAACTTAGAAAAACTATCAGCATCATTGACATCCACAAAAAAAATCACAAAAATCATATGATTATATCATTAGATGCAAAAAAGTTCCCTCAATCCTATTCCTGTCACACTCCCAGAAGCTTTATCCTCTATGTCTAGTCCTTTCCTTAAGTCTCTGTTTTTCTGTCCCATCTTCATTTCTAGTCTCTAAAAGTCCTGAAACTAAAAAAGGATGAAATGGTTAGGTTGTATAACCTATGTCCACACTATACTGTTTTACCCTTTCCAAATTATTATTCAGCTCTTAGCCAGAAGGGATGATGAGTTTAGCAGGAAGTGATAAAATGGTTTCTGACTCTCTCTCTCTCTCTCTCTCTCTCTCTCTCTCTCTCTCTCTCTCTCTCTCTTATTGGGAGTCTTTGTGAGTGATTGAAATGAAATAGACAGCAGTATGAAATCATCATGATGCCAAAGAGTAATGGCTTTCCCCTTATCCTTCCCCTGGCTGCCCTTGAGATTTTAACTTCTTGATCACAAAGCTACCATTGGGTTTAGTCACAAAGCCAGAGAAGCTATTGTATTGGAGCTACCAAATTTACATGACGTAAACAAAGAGGAACTATAGCAGCTAATGCCCCAAACTGAATGGACAATGGACAAGTAGTAACTGAAACTGACAAAGACTAGTACAACAGACCCAGATCCTGGGGAAAAGCTAGCATGGGAGGGAAGGACCTAAATTCTGAGAATGAATTCTATTGAGAAACTTATAACAGTTGGTGAATAAAGACTAGCTTCTCTCAAGCCTTTCCTGTTATTTTCCCTTATTGTAGCTTGTGATTCATAGGTGAGGTTGCTAAACACTCCTCACCCCTTATTCCTTTCCCATGAGCTACAGATGTGGGTGGTTTGAGACTTACTCTCTGCCCCTCTTCACCTTATTCCTATCAAAATCTGGGAGAGAAAGAAAGGGTAGGTTTGAAATACAACTGAATGTGCAGGGATTTCCATAGAAGTTCAACTTTCTTTTTCTTTCCATTTTTGACATTGAAAAATGTGTCTGAATCCTGAGAATGTAGATGGTCATGGCCAGAAATAAAAGATCTTAAATAGACAGTATGGGATCTCTAATACTACATATTTCATATTTATAATATTTTAATTGCTATTCCATTGCATTTCTTGAATAAATCTGAAGCAAGACAGTATGAGTGTAGATGGGGAAGGGAGATTGGAGATCATTTTAGGAATTTGCTATTGGAGAAATCTCTGATGGCCCATTTGAAGAAATTCCATGCCAGAGAGAAATAAAGGCTACCTAACTGGTGTTTTAAGAAGAGTGCCATATGCTGGGCAACTCTGATATTGCACTCCCTGGCGGGATAAGTTACATATTGTTACACTGTCCTTTTCAAAAGTTTATGTAAGGCAGAGCACAAATCAATCTAGACTTCTTTCACTGTAGATACTCACAAAGTATAACAGGGTGACAGTATTAGTGAATTAAGTGTCACATTGTTATAGCAATTATATGCTTTACTGCTATAGAGTAACAACAATTTAGGTTGTTTGGTGATGAATTTAACCATAGCAAGCAAACAAACAAACAAACATAGCTTTCTCCCATATCTCCATTCAGGGATGTATGTATAGAACTATAGAAATTCTAAACCATTATAAATATTCACTACACCAACCCAAGTAAGTGAAAGAACACATTTTTTCCTGTTCTTTAAAGGACAGGGGAAGAGGAAGGTAGTTTTGTTTGGTGATACAGTGTTAGGATGTTTCCATGTGCTTTGCAGTGATAGTTCAAATTTATAGAGAGCTTTAATTTATAAAGCATTTTCCTACATCAATCCTGTGAGGTAAGGAGTCCAAGTGTTAGTATTCTTATTTCATTGATAAGAGAAGGAGTTACTTGTTTCAAAACAACACAATAGAAAATAAAAGATTTATATTTGAACTCATCTCTTGTCTCCAAGTCTAGTGCTTATCTAACTAAATCATAGAGCTTAATGAACCTACTTATACATTGCCTACATTGTAATTCATTCAGTCAGTTGACTGTGTTGAAGTACCCAACACCTAAAGTATCAAATGATTCTGCATTCTCATCCTAATCTGTGGTTGGACCTAAATCATTGGTTTGAGATTATATAACGTACCAGTAGAACGCATAGGCCAGGGGATTCTAACCAAAATACTTAACAATGATAACCTGAGTAAGCAAGCTAAGTAGCTCTAATTCACACTGCAGATGTCCTTCATATAATAGAATAGATTCCAACCCACCACCACCACCATCGTCATGGCTTTGTCATGGACTTTCTTTTCTTCTCTCTTTACTCTCTCTCACTTGATGAGTTCATTCAGTCCCACTGTTTCAATCATGATCTCTATATAATTTATATATCTAAGCCTATTTTTGCTTCTGAATATGAGTATTACATTTCCAAATGTCTTCTGAATTCATTTTCATTCATCAAATGAATGAAACATTTTCCTCTTTCTTTGATCTTTCTTGGAATATAGGCTTAAGCAGTTCTATCAGGGTACTGTTCCTCAGTGTAGTATTTTTCCCAAATGTATTTCCCAATTCTACAAATCCAAAAGTGTATTAGTGTGGCTGTTTTCCCACAGCCCCTTTTCCTGAACAAATGTCATTTCCCTTTTCTGTCATATTTGATGTTCTGAAGGTATGAGAAACTCCAGTGATATGAAGCATTTTTAAATATATATTTCTTAAAAAATTCATGTTAGGGTACTCAAGACACAGTAGTCAATGAATATAGCAATCTACTGTTTGATAAACCCAAGGACCCCAACTTCTGGTATAAGAACTCACTGTGACCAAAATTGTTGGGAAAACTGGATAAAAGTGTGGTGGAAACTAAGCTTTCTTTAATGCCTGACACCGTACACAAGAATAAAATCCAAATGGGTACATACTCTAGCTATAAAGATTGATATTATGGAAAATTGGTGGAGCAATGAAGAGTGTATTTATCAGATTTATGGAGAAGGGAAGAATTTTTGACTAAAGAAGAGATAGAAAGCATTATGAAATGCAAGATGGATAATTTTGATTACATCAAACTGCAAAGTTTTTGCACAACCAAACCCAATGCAACCAAAATTCGGAGGGATGTAGAAAACTGGGAAAGAATTTTTACAGCTAATGTTGGTGATAAAGGCCTCATTTCTAGAATATATAGAGAACTGAGTCAAATGTACAAAAATATAAGTCATTCCCCAATTGATAAGTGGTCAAAGGATATGAATAGACAATTTTCAGAGGAAGAAATTAAAGATATCTATAGTCACATGAAAAAATGCTCTAAATCACCTTTGATTAGAGAGATGCAAATCAAAATAACTCTGAGGTACCACATCACATCTACCATATTGGCAAACATGACAGAACAGGAAAATGATAAATGTTGGAGAGGATGTGGGAGAGTTGGAACACTAATACATTGTTGGTGGAGCTGTGAGCTCATCCAGCCACTCTGGAGAGCAATTTGGAACTATGCCCAAAGGGCTACAGAAATATGCATACCCTTTGACCCAACAATATCACTTCTAGGACTGTATCCAATGAGATCACAAAAATAGGAAAGGGTCCCACATATACAAAAGTATTCATAGTAGCACTCTTTCTAGTGGCCAAAAGCTGGAAATCAAGGGGATGCCCATCAATTGGGGAATGGCTGAATAAATTATTTTATATGAATGTAATGGAATACTATTGCACCATAAGAAATGATGAACAAGAAGACTCCAGAGAGGCCTGGAAGGACTTATATGATCTGATGCTGAGCGAAAGGAGCAGAACCATGAGAACTTTGTGCACAGCAATGACCACAGTGTGTGAGAGTTTTTCTGGTACACTTGGAACTTCGTAGCAATGCAAGGACTTAAAAAAAATTTTCAGTGGTCTTCTAAGGCAAAATGCCTTCTACATTCAGAGAAAGAACTATGGAATTCAATTGCAGAATGCAGCAGATCATTTTGTGTGTGTGTGTGTGTGTGTGTGTGTGTGTGTGTGTGTGTATCATGTTATTTGTTATATGATTTCTCCCATTCAGTTTAATTTTTCTACACAGCATGACTATAGTGAAAATGTATTTAATAGGAATGTATGTGTAGAACCTATATAAAATTGTATGCCATCTTAGGAAGGGAGGGGGGAAATAGGGGGGAGAGAGGGAAAAATAATAATCTAAGTTATATGGTAGTGATTTTAGAACGCTGAAAATAAATAAAATTAATTAATTTTAAAAATTAATTCACAGTTCAGTGGATTCAGACACAATTGAATAAACAGACCTCAATGGTAATTAACGGATAAATGTAAACTTAGTTGAAGACCTCTAATGGAATATAGCAGGGATATGTCCTTAGTTCAGGACTATTTAATAATCTTATCAATAACTTGAGTGAAAATGTCCTACTTAATAATCTGTAAATGACCCAAGTCTGGGCAACACAGCTGACAAATGGGATGACAGAATCAGGATCCTAAAGATTTCAATAAACCAAATTTAATAAAATGAAAAGTTCTATAGGTAGACTAAAAAAAAATACAACTGTACAAGTCCATGTAATTCTTTGTATAGAAAATGTTTAGAGGATTTAGTGGATTGAAAGTTCAATATGAATCAAAAGCACAGAAAAAAAGTTAATTCAGTAAAGTTAGTAAGTAAAGTAAGACTACATTTGGAAAGGCAGTCCAAAGGATGTCCAGAACATCAAAAGTGTACTGTGCCTTAATCAGGCCATATTTGATTATTGTTTTTACTTCCTAATTTAGGAAGAATGTTGACCAAGTCCAAAGTCTTTGAAAACCAATCATGATGAGCAGTGGTGATAAATAAATAAAAAGGACCACCAATCTGTAGATATATATTTCTGAAGTCCACATATTGACTTAGTTTTAAAATGTAATATTATCTATGTGTAATTGCATTTTTATTTATTTTGTTAAATAGTTCCCAATTATATTTTAATACTGTTCAAACCTCACTTGGGAGTATTTTGTGCCACACGTGGTCCACAGCTCATGTTTGTCCACTTTTATGTAGAAGGTAGATTAGCATTGTTTGACTTGGTCCCAAAAAGTATGGCAGTAGTTTATCTGTCAAGCCTGGAACTGAACATTTGTGAACTGTCCCCTTCATGACCTAGGTGATCAGGAAACTAAGCCAATGGTTTGAACTAAGCCCTTGGGCCAAAAACAAATTCTCAGGAATAGTTTTCTTATCTTTAAAAAAAAAAACTTGGCCAGCCTACATAGCAGTGATCCTATTACATTAAGTTCCTCCCATGGGGCTGCTTTAGGAGGAAATTGTTTCCCAATTTTTGAGCAGTAGTTGGAGATCATGTGTGGGATATGTTATTGAGAAAATTACAGTTCAATTACCAGTTTTGAGATCCCTTTCAACTCTGAGATTGTGTAATGATGATGATGGCAGTGGTGATAGTGATATTTCATTTGCATTGGACAAAGCTTAATTTACCATTCTCAAATAACAGTCAAGAATATTAGCTTATTTATATTAACATAAAGACATTTCTGTTTTAAAGTAATTTAAAAAAAAATAAGACAAGTGATATTTCAAGTGGTCCCCAATCTTTAACCATGCCTTGCTAGGTGAATTTCTAAAACCTAAAAGATATTGTTCTACCTATGGTTTATTAACTTTTCATCTTTACAAACATGTAATTGTGGGTTTTTTAAAATGTTACATATACTAGAGTGATTTTTCAAATTTTGTTATATTTAGATGATATGTGGAATATATTCATATAATTAAATATGCTTTTGTGCTTTTGATTATGCCATTTCCCTTGTCTGGAACAGGCTAATTTTCAAATTCCCTCCCATCTTTTAAGGCTTAAATTATGCCTTACACAGAAAACATTTCCTGACAATACCAACATGAGGTTTTCTATGCTACTACTCTAGTACCTGTTTTCTATGCTAGTTACCTGGAAATTCCTTCTAACCTGCCGTTGTTGTCCTTCATCATATTTTAAACTTGAATTGTTATCTACGTTTTTGTGCATTTTTTAAAATTTGATTCCTCAAATAGGCTAAAAGCTTCTTGAGGACAGAAACTTTCTCTTCTCCTTTGTGTCTACAAATAGTAAGTGCTCAGTAAGCATCCATGGGTTTGAGTTGGTATGCTGCAAAGCAAAGATATGGAACACTCTCATGTATTTATGGCCACCATTTTCTGTGTCTGATGAACTAGAGTCAAGGGAAAGACTATATTCTTCTACAGACTCTTATTCCAGGCTCTACGCTAATGCCCTGGTGTTACCATGTTTACTTATTTTGCTTGATCCTTTGACCTTGAGGTAAACACAGTGTTTTCCAAGAGTTTTCAAAGGGTTTTTTCTTCACATTTTGTAGAAAGTCATAGCTTTGAAGAAATATCTTTTCAGCAGCTAAGTGAAGTATAAATCCTAGATTGACTTGTTTGATTTCTTAGAGTATTCTTGGAGCATGCCTTTGGCAGCTGGTGCCTCAGGCTGCCATATATATGACCTAACATGTCCATCAGCCATTAATAAAATGTCTATCCCAATATTCTATATTTAAACACAAGCAAAAGTTAGTTGACTCTAACATGTTACAGGTTGCCAGAATTGTAGTCACATTTATAAAGGCAGTTCTGTTCTGTTTTTTTAAATGTTTTAGTGTGTATGAAATGTTTCTATTTGAAACTAGTCCCTCTTTTATCATAGGCATTTCTAATGCAGAGACAAAATATGGGTGTGTCACTAACACTATTTATATAAATAAATACTGATGCCACTGTGGGGGGAATAACATTCAATGAATGTTTTGTGGTCTTTCACTTATCTAACTTCTGAATACAATTGGGGTGACACTGATATATTCAGGACCATTGTGTTTGTCCCTCTAAAAAGAGACACTGTAGAATAAGATATTGTATTTAAGAGATGGGACGAACTGGGAGGTAAAGCTGCCTGGGAAAATGAGATTTAAGTGTATAGAAAATGAGATTAGTTTTCTCCTCTTGATTTTTGGTGAAGCAGGTCTGAACTGAGATGTTTCAAAGCTGACAGGTTCTTGTGAATTCCCCATTTTCTTTTTTCATCACTGGCTCCAGGAGCAAAGGGCATAGGCCTTTTCTGCCCTCTCATTGTTTTTCAGTTCCGTTGTGTTGATTCCCATGTGGGAAATGGTACAACATATAGCTAGAGAGCAGCTAAAGCTTCACTAAAGAACCAAAGTACTTTATAATGGCCCTGCAGCTAATCCTATAGATTCTTTCCAATGGCTGCTGGAGAGATTCTATCACCATGATTAATAGCAGGTGACATTTTATACATTTTCTATAAGTGTTTGGTGAAGTGAGAAGGATGCCCGTGTGATCATTTCAAAGTCCCAAGTATCAAATGCCTCATCAACATCAGAGTTGTGGGACAGTATTAGCCATATGGCAATTGTAATATATTTCCAAATAATTATAGGAGGAATTAGGAGTTAGTGTTGGAATTTTATTTTCTTTAACAATCCAAGCTGCTCTAGCTATTGAGGTAATTCACTGTCTATAAGATGAGTCACAAAGTTCTATTAAGATGAGTTCATCATAGGTTAAGTGATCAAAGTAGATATCAAACTTGTTAGTCAATAATATATAATTAGAAAGATCAAACTCTCTATGTTATCCAGTCTGTTATTTAATACATCCCACTGACCCAGCCATCCAACCACACAATCTTATCATTCTGACCAAGGCTACCATGTCTACCCCATTGACAAATAAGTAGGTGTGACAGTAGCTAAAGTACTGGACCTGAACTAAAGAAAGCCGCAAGTTCAAATCCAGCCTCAAACCTTTGCTAGCTATGTGACAAAGGGCAAGCTACTGAAGTGCTGTCTCCCTTAGTTTCCTCAACTATAAAATGGGAATATACCCATTATACCTCCAAGAATTGTTGTGAGGATCAAATGAGGTAATATTTGTAAAAGGTAATTATCATGATGCCTGGAACACAGTAGACATTTAATAAAGCCTTGATTATTTTCCCTTCCTTTCCTAATAAAAACCACATTATATGGGAGTTGTGTTAATTAGTGAACACCTAATCTGGTTCCAACCAAAATATTTTCTTGTATTACCCCTAGGTTACAACTCCTGTGCTGGCCACCCATCCCCACCAGAACAGCTACTTCCCTTTCTGTCTAGTGTTCTAGGACAAATCAGTATGACCACTGCTTCTGGAAAGGGCACCTAAGCTGATTGTCCTATGTCTCCTCACCATTCCTGTGACTTAACTTTTCTCTGGTCAACACTCCCTTATGTGTGATGCATCCCTGGCACTGAGAAAGTAGTTAATAAATGTTCTTTCATTCATTATCCAGGTAAAATTTCATTTCACATTAGTATCTGTGGCATTTTTAAATGACTTGAATGTAGAATAAGTCTGTGGGTAACTGAAATGTCTAAACATTTAATATTTTTAGAAATGGTCTCAAATCACACATATATTGCAATTCCACACTAAGATTTCAAATAGGTTGTATGTGTTAGTCCTTTGTTCCTGAGCCTATCTAGAATCCATGTTAAAGTCAATGAATATTTATTAAGCACTTATTTTCTGTAGAGCTCTGTGCTCGGGTCTGGAGGAGGTAAAATAAAAATTGATAAAACAGTTCCTGACTTCATGTTCTTATGGTTAAGTAGATTATATAACACATGTATAAATAACTACAATATTTTAGCATTTTCTTGGACAAGTCATTCATCTATGGCTCTTATTTTCTTTACTGCGAAATAAGAGAATTGGATGAGATGAGTTCTGAGGTGCCTTCCCACTATAAATATGTGATTCTATGAGAATATATTATATATATATAATATATATATATATATTATATATAAAAAAAGGTGAGAGTAAAATGCTATATAAATTCATTATCAACTGGTAAGGGAAGAATTTCCCCAAATAAGGTCAAATTCCATTTAGGCATATAAAAAGGTAAGAAATAAAGAGGCATAAGGAATGAAAGGCTATTGCAGGCACTGAGACGGTGTAGAAAACAAGGCATGACAGTGAGCTACGTGCAAGGAGCAGAACAGTCCCCGTTGGAAGAAGCGTACAGTAAGTAGAGGGGAGAAGCATGAGATATTAAGTGGGTAGCAGATTTAAGAAAACTTTCAATGCCAGGCTCAATATTTAAGTTTTAATTGATAGGCAAAAGGAAAGTGTTTGAGCACAATAGTATGACCTCACCTAAATCTAGAGATGGTTGTGCTAGGAACAGGGTGAAGAAAGGTTTAAAAGGAAAAACAGCTGAGGCAAAAGACCTGCTCGGAATCTACTGCCATGGTCCAGGCAGATGACAATGAGGCCATGTCTTACGGTGGTAGTCATGGGAATAGAAAGTACGGGGGAAAGGGTAAGAACAGGACCTGGCTACTGAATTTCACATTAGCTGTAAGAGGTAAGGAAAAGTGGAGAGATGATTCTGAGGATTTTAAGCTGGCTTACTATTGCAGGGTAGAGGCAAGTTGTTTTTTTGGGGGGTGAAGAGAGGGGAAAGGAAGAGGATACACATAGTTCCATTTAGGAAATATTTAGTGTGATGTGCTGGCATGCAGGTACAAATATTAGGCAGGCAGGTGGAACTCAATGACTAAAGCTTTAGGGGGAAATTGGAGTGGCATTGGAAAGACAAATCTCCATAAAGATGAGAAGTGAAGGAATGGGACTGGAAGGACTTTGGAGAGAGGAGAAGCCAAGGATAGACCCTCAAAAAGAATTGTGAAGGGTCTAGAGGGGTGAGAAGAATCAGCAAGAGGAGTAACCAGAGGTATTAGGAAAGGAAGGGGAGAGTAGTATTGCAAAGCCAGGGAAGAGCTGGTGCCCTTGTAAAGGGTATGGGGTGTTTAGTGTCAAGTGTTCAAGGAAAATGATGACACACACAAAAAACTGAGCATAGACATTATAGTTGATTATCAGAAATGTCACTTTTGTACATTATTTTTGATAGTTGTATTTCCCAAAATATTTTGGAGGAATAAATAAAACCCAAAGTTATTTTCAATTAAGAGAAGACAAAACAACATCACTCTTTGCTATGAAGAAACAAAAATGTTGTTTATTTAGAGATCATGTCAAGTATTCAGTAACAGATGATTCACTACTGTCATCATAGACGTACATGCTCAAAATGCCATGAATTCAATTCCTGTTTTAACATTCATAGAAAGAAATCAGGGAAAAGGGGATGTTGACACTGGAAATTCAGAAGACATTTATCACAGGAGAATCTCAACACAAAATTACTGTGGGGGAAGCTTTCCATTAATGGTCGGCTTGCTAAAGGTTCAAGGCTTGCTTGCAAGTTACCTAGCCTCAAAAATATGTCACCCATTGAATAGTCTTCCTTAAAAATGGAATTTGAAAAACTTAAAAGAAAATCATTTTGTGGATTTCTTTTAACATCACAATTCCCAACATATCCCCCTCTCTACACATGCTATTCAGAAAATCATCCCTTATAACAATGCTGAAAATGTATTTCAGCAAAAGCATCCAATATGTTAGGGAAGTGAAATGTTATCTGTAGTGTTGCACATCCATAGTCACTCACTTGGGTAAAGAAGAGACAAATTCTCCTATCTGTGAATTGAAATTTAAACCACTTCAGAACATCTGCCCAAGTGTAAGCAACTTTTTTTTTAGCCTGTAACTTACCAAAGGCCCAACTGGAGTCAATTCTTATCAATTTCAGCAGGAATTTGAGTTTCTGAAAATGTAGAGAAGCCCCTGAAAGCCAAGTGAGTGAATTCTATATCCTGCGTCGCAAAGCCTGTGAGATTGTCCAGTCATTGGTCTGAGTGTTTTTAGTTTTATATATTAGAGACTGGGGCCAATTTTAGGAAAATTTTTAAGCAGAGCTTGAAGTCTGTCTCAATTTCAATGTTTCCCTGATGTAATTTCTTTCTTTTCCTTCACAATTTGGGAAGCCTTTATGTAAAAGAAGACCAAATGGCCTCCAAAGGCAATGAATCTCAGCTTCCCTGATTCAACTTCCTGGTCAACTAAGTAATGGCTATAAATCACTTGGAGTCTGTGTCTGTCAGACTTGCTGTGTGTGTAAGACTACTTGAGTTACCACACCCTTACTCTTACGACCTACTGACCACAGATATTTTGAAATGGAGATAAAGGAAAGCAGTGTCTAGAGAAGGTAGGTGGCATTATCCTTGTAGTTTCTTGCTGTGTCAGGGCAAAATGAACCTCCTCCTTTATAAAATGTTCAATGATTTATGAGATTATAAATTACATATTTATATATATATATTTGTGATAATATATAAAATAATATATAATTATAATTGTGAGATCATGAGAGATGAAATAATGACTTATGATATTATGAAAAATGACTTGTTCATACCAATGTCAAGCCTCAACTACTAAAACAGTTCTGGCATCAAACTAGTGCCTACAGCATACTCCCTGTTTTCAGCACTTTTGTCTTCTAGAGGCCCAAAGTTTTCACTTCATTTTCTGACTGTTAACTAAGTTGGACTTAGCTTCCTTGGAATGACTTCATGTTTAAAACCTTTTTCAACTGTTAGCCATCAAAATTTACCTATTTCATTTTCACAATATTCCTCAACCCCAACCTCATCCTTTTACCATCTCCTTTAGCTTATTTCATTAGCTAATCTGACAGAATAATCTTTGACAATGTGTGAACCAGTGCTAATAATTTAATAAGTTATCCTTCCTAGGTAACATATTTGCATTTTAATATGTTACAAGACAAGATGCCTTAACTCAAATAGGCATGTCTAATGGTCTCAGAAAGAGAAGTTAAAATATAAAAGGAGTTCCGGAAAGTATTACTAGGATATCAAGATAAGTGCTATCATCACACAGTAGCTAAAAGGCTAAGAAATTATCATTCTAACACTAAAATTAAATTAAATTGTAATCTTGCCAAAAATTTTCATAAGACCAATTTTTTTTTGTAGCCAGAAGGGTAAAATCTCAATTGAAAAAACAGGAAGAGATAATACAAATCTGAATTTTGCGATAAAATTGTGTTATTTAAGAAGAATTATGGAGGAAGTTTATGATACAGTAGCTATTTTCACATGATGTCAAAATATCTGAAAAATAAGAAAAAAATAAGTGAACAATCCAGATGTTTTATCCAGATGCTTCCAAATTATTTCAAATTTGACATTATGTAAACCTAATATATGAATGACAGAATTTTAAACTTGTCATTCCTATGTTTAGCTATTGCATGCATATTACATATATGCAGTAAATGGCACCCACGTAAAGAGAATAATTCAGGTTAAAGTAAATGACACTTACATTCTTTTTATTAATTTTTGCCTAGGTTTATGTGCACCCATCAAGTCACAACTCTGGACATATTTTACATGTTTATGTTGTGGTCTGTGTTTATATTTCAATTGTCTCTATCACTGCAGAACATAAGTTTTTAGTCAAAGATGCCACTTTTCTACAACACCACCCAGTGACAAGGAAGAGATATCTTCCAAACTTGTAAAGTTGCTATATTAAGACTAAAATAAGAGGATTATGTAAACAACAAATGAATGGATATTATATACTATTTCTAAAGACCATCAGAAAGGATGTTTTCAAATCTCTTAAGATAGCATCACGTTCTCTCAGTCTTTGGCTAAACTAACTTCAAATTTAGGGACTTTCCTGAGGGGAAAGGGAAATATTTTATGCCAGAATGTAAGAATAATATCAAAACTCATGGGTATAATTCTAAATCTCAAGTTTGCACTCTGCTTTTCTTCCCATTTATTTCAGAGATAAATTCACTTTAAAAATACCAGAAAGAAAATAATAAAATCACAGAATGGTTAAATTAACCTTTGGTAAATGAAGATTATGTAGCTAATTAATGTGGGGATATTCAAGTATCAGAGAATGAAAGAATGCTATTATCTTAGCTTGAGCACTGGAGATATATTTCAGCATCTTCCCTCCCTCCTTCTCTTTCTAAGTCTGGTTTGGAGCAGGAGTTAGGGAGGGAGCTAGGCCCCTTTGACCACATTTAGCTGACATACTGAGTGCCTCCATGTCGCTCTCTTAAATAAGCTCCTCCTCAAAATGCTCCTTATCTAAGAAAAGGATGTCACGCTATGTCAAAGATCACTTCACAGCTGTTCTGGTATATTAACTTGATGTTTAAAGTATAGACATTGACAGTCCCAATTATATACATAACTAAATACATGACTCCCAAGCAATTTGACTTCAAGAGACATTGAGCATTGCTGTAACAGGACTTTAGCTGACAGTTCATTCCTTTGCCATTTCCCCACCCCTAAATAGCTATGCATTTTCCAAACAGCTCTCACAATGAACATGCATGGCTCACAATCACAGGAGTTGGAGGAAGACCCTTATTTTAATCAGGAGGAGTTCTGCTCTTTAGGTCCCTGTCCCTATGTCAATGAAGATTCTTCTTTTCAACATAATTGGCATTATTTTTCAAGTGGTAGTAAATTTTCTTGGAGATTTATTTTATAATTTCTAGGATTGATATTTATATACTGAAACAACATGAGGTTATAGTGAGTGATGACTTCCATGCTTAAAAAGCCTATCAATTCAACCTGCTTTCTTTTCCTAAGCTGTTTTGGGGCATCTAATCAGATTTCATGGTTTTATTTACATGTGCACTAGTCTTTTTTCTATTCAGATAGAAGCCCAGTTTAAATGTAGATGAGATTCTGTTGGCATGCAATCCATGGAAAGCTTCAAGTGCCAACTATGCTATGTGCCAACCTATTTAGGAGAAATATTGGCTCCTTGCACAAAGGAGGAAAAAATGAGGCATGAGTATTTCCGATTAGTCTTAATGGGATATTAATTTGAAGATTTATTCTTCATCTTTAGCATGCTGATGATAAATCAGTTTAATTCCAAACCCAACTCATTTAATAAAGAGAGCAATGTTGATTCATCTCTTGGCACCTGTCCTTACAAATAATTCAAGTCTAGTACAGCAGCCAGCAGTCAAACAAGGTATGAGAGATACATAAAGGCAGAAACAAAGATTGATGGAATCCAAAGGAAGTAGACATCTTAGGATAAAACTCAAGTGGCCTGAGCATGTAGGCCTTGTCAAGAATCTAAATGAGTAGGCAGTTGGGGTGAAGACTCAACAATGGAATGCAAATAAAAAAATTAAGTAAGAGTTCATGCTGAGCTCAAGGAGATTCAGTAACAAACTGTTTAACAAAATCTGTTCTGTAAGAAAATCTCTCATTTTATGAACAAATAGCAATATGAGATCAATTATGGTACAATTAGGTGGATCTGGAAATTGTTTGGATCACATATTTGTGGACTCTAATGGTTGAGAAATATAAAAATTTGGTGTTGGAGGAATCAGAATTGATTAAATGACCACCTAATGAATGGTGATCAGTGTCAGCTTACAGAGACATTTCCAAGGGATCCATCTAAGCATCTCTTCTTTGATCTATGTTGGATAGTAATTCCATCAGTGACTTGGCTGCAGCCATAGTTGGCATGCTTGTCAAATTAGCAAATGATATAAAGCTAGTGACTGGTGATACGTTATATGGGAGTACATATGTAAAAAGATTTTGATAGATGGGATCAATGGAACAAATCTGATAGTACAGTGTCTTGAACATATTAGGTATTTAATGCTTACTGAAATACAATGAATTGTATTGAAGACTAAATTTAATTGGAATAAATATAAAGTCTCATAAGGGTACAAAAATTTGCTGTACAAGTGAAGACATGGTGAGTTGTAGCTAGCAAAAATTTACATGAAGATCTGAGGTATTTTTGTTTTGTTTTCACAAATTGGAATTTTAATATATATCAGTAGTACAATACAGAACACCACAAAAATATGATTTTTAAGCTCCATTAATTGAGACATACTGTCTCATACAAGAAAGATATAAGACACATATTATTGTATGATGGTTAGAACACATCTGGAAGTGTATGATTAATTCAGCCAATCAATTAATAACATTGACTAAGCACCTACTATGTGCCAGGCACCCAGAACCACATATTAGAAATGATATTGACAAGGTAGACCATATCTAACTTTCTGAGTTCCCCTAAATCTAAGACCCGCTGAAAAGAGGACTACTCTCTCACCATCCATTGATCTTTTAAGGGACTTAAAAGGGGATTTGTTAAGAAACTCACAGGTTTCATAAGTATCCATGCAATATTAAAAGAACATGAAGATCTCCAAGATCCACATTATATGTACCCACCATGGCAAATTTGTGGAGGGACATGAACAAGAGTAGCAGAGGATGGGTAACTATGGGCTAATTGCATGGAATTCACATTTTGATAAAATTACAAAATCTATTAGACTATTGGAATGTTATCAAGAAACATTAAATGATAAATATACATCAGGGGTAGAAGGTTCCATAGCAAATGGAAAGATTAACTGTTTATGACTTACAAAAGTCTAATAAAGATTGACTTACAACTTAATACTGGCTCTCCAACACGCTTTAGGTCATTTGTTTTTCCTTATAATTTCCCTTCTGCTGAA
>CM053774.1:66649711-66723559 GCA_028658325.1 Potorous gilbertii | reverse complement strand
GTCATTAGCCTCCATCTGTTCCATTCTAATTTTGAGAGAACTATTTTCTTCAGTGAGCTTTTGAACCTCTTTTTTCCACTTGGCTAATTCTGCTTTTGAAAGCATTCTTCCCCTCATTGGCTTTTTGAACCTCTTTTGCCAATTAAGTTAGCCTATTTTTCAAGGTGTTATTTTCTCCAGCATTTTTTTGGGTCTCCTTTATCAAGGTATTGACCCGTTTTTCATGCTTTTCTTGCATCTCTCTCATTTCTCTTCCCAGTTTTTCCTCCACCTGTCTAACTAACCTGTGGGTGGTGGGACCTTCATGGCTGCCAGAGATTATGTCCCTGAAGCCTGCTCAGATCTGCTCCTCTCCATGCCACATGGCCAGGGAAGGGCTAGGCTCCACTCCTGTCCAGTGTGCGATGGACCTTTGGGATCGGTTTTTCAGGGCTCTCTGGAACAGGAATCTCCTTCACTCCGCTGCTGCATGGCTTCCACTGCTCCAGAATTTGTTGGGAGTTCTTTTTACAGGAAATCCATGGGCTGTGGGTTCGGAGCTAGCATCTTTCTACTCCGCCATCTTGGCTTCTCCCCCTGGAATCCATTTTTCAATGCAGCATATAGAAGTCTACAGAAGCTAAGTGGCACTGTGGATAGAGTGCTGGATCTGAAGTCAGGAAGACTCATTTCCTGAGTTCAAATCTGGCCTTAGATACTGATAAGCTGGGTAAACCTGGGCAAGTCACTTAACCCTGTTTGCTTCAGTTCCTCATCTGTAAAATGAGCTAGAGAAACTCAAAATATTATGAAAAATGAATGTTGAAAACTATCTTTACATGTAATTGGAAAAAAATAAATACTTTTCTCTGTATCTATTGCATTGTCCCTATTAGGATATGAACTCCTTGAGGATAAAGATTATTTCATTTTGTCTTTTTATTCTCATTGGCATAGAGTAGGTGCTTAATAAGTACTTACTGAATTCAATTGAAATGGTCCATGACTATGGTTTGAAGAAACATAGATATTCTTCCAGGTACAGGTAAATGAGAGTGGTGGTGGAGGGAGTATATTTTAGACATAGGGCACTGGGTAAAATATGGGGATGAAATACCATGTAGAAGGAGCAAACCAGATTATGAAGGTCTCTTTAAAGATCTAGGAGTCATCAGGATGGACAGGGATACTTGAATCCATGGAAGGCGATGAGATCACTAAGGGAGAGAGTTTAGAAATAAAGAAGAGAAGATTCCAGGTAGGAATGGAGTAGGGTATATTCAAACATGGTGGACAACATATACGTGGTGATCTATATGGAGACAGATAACATGGTAAGATAGGAAGAGAATCTAGAATGAGAAACTAATCAATAATAGCAAAGAAAAAGTCACAAAGGAAGAAGACTGAAAAGAAAAAGAGCTCATTGGATTCTGCTTCCATCCAAGAGATTACTGGTAAACCTGGAAAGGGTAGCTATAATTGAGTGGGCAGTAAAGGGGTCAGAGGTTAGATGCAAGTCCTTGCAAGGGACTGAGACAAGACTGAGAGGTGAGGAAATAGAGGCAATGACTATAGACAAACCTTTCTAGGACTTCAACTGTGAAAAAGATAGAACAATAACTTGTGATAATGCCGGGGTCAAATAAAAATAGTGATTCATGTTTTCTTACTTATGGAGAAAATCTGGAGATTTTGGTAAGAAGTAGGTAAGGAGGCAATTTATAAGAAGAGTCTGAAGGTGAGAGAGGATATTGATCAAGAGGGTGAGCATTGAAAAGAGACAGTAGAAGGACTGGGTGAAAAGTGTCTATAAAAGTAAACTCCATACTGTCTGAGAGCAAAGACTTCTGCACTCCTTGTATATTCTCCTATCACACAGTCTTAAACAGATGGCAGATGTTTAATAAATACTTTTTTAAAAATTAATGAAAACAACAAGAAAACAAAAAGAAGATTAGGGGAAAACCCATTGGATCAGAATTCATGAAATCTGTGTTTCAATTCAAAATGTACAACTAAAACAGTTTTTAAAATTTAAGCAGTTCAGATAATCCTCCTTGACCTTAGTCTCTTCATCTCTTAAATAGGAAGAATAGATTATTATAGCTAATGGTCCTTTGCTTCCAAAAAAGACAACTAACATCACAATGTTGGAGTCAAGATGCAGGGCGTTTGACTGCGGCTAATCACTTTTGTGTGGGTGTGTTTCAACCACAGGGTGTGACTCCATCTGCTGCAGTAAGAAGGTCAGGTTTAGGTGAAGCAGACAACTTGGGGAGCACCTTTTCTAGCCCCTTCCTCCTGGCAGGAATTGAGCAGTCTTTAACAGGGATGCTCAGACACCCAGGGGGCTACTGAATTCTATTTTGGTCCAGTGAATGTATCTATACGTGCTGCTTCATCATTCACTGGTCACCACAGGACTCCAAGGTAGATGAAGTGGTGGATGGTGACTGATGTCTTGACTTGCATGTTCATTTGATTTAAGTAATGTGGAACTGTGCAGTTATCAGCCTCATTCTCTCTTCCAGAATCACCAATGTCTAGTTGTAAGAGAAGTCAAGATGATGATGACTATTGCAGTGGGTGACCTTGGCTTTCTGTAGGTCTATCCAAGTTCTGAGCACTCCATAACACCTGCTTTAGTCACCTTCATAGCCACTAAAACAAAATTGTTTTCATATACCCATTTTGTTGGGAGAAATATTTACATGCTTGGATAGGCATCCCCCTAGCTCACCTGGTTTAACCCATCTGCCAAGAGAATTTTACTGGGGTGTGGTCTCTGTGCATGCTACAGCTTCTTGGAGCCACAGGTGAGAGGCAGGTGACAGGTAACCACCTGAGGTGAGTGATCCCATACACCCCAGGAAGAATTAGATTACAGAATCAACAAATGTGAGAGTTGGAAGGCACTCAGCAATCACATTGTCCAAATTTGAAACCATAAACAAAATAGAATCACAACTGTAACATGCTTGACAGAACATTACCAGCTGCTGCTCAGAGACCTCCAAGGAGAACAGTATCTCCTTTGGGATATCTTTAAGGTCTCTTCCAGTTCTAAAATTCTATAAATCTAAGGAGTTCTTAGTCATGGGTCCCTTTGGCTATTTGGTGAATCCTAGGATGTCTTCTCTGAATTGTATTTGTTGCCTACATTCATAATTTTTTTTAAAAATATCAAAATTTTGTCAGAAGCTAGTGAAAAAAATATAATTTTTTTTTCCTCTTTGAAGTCTTCCATCTATTTGAAATCTATTCTTGACCTTTGGGAATTCATGTCCCCATATTAAGAACCCAAGATTTCGGGTTTAACCTTTCTAAGAATGGGAAGATTCATGTCATCCAAATGCAGTGGCTCTCCCTTGGACAGGGGTGGATAAACACTTAAAAGTCTTAGTCTTTCATTATCTTTTGTCTATAATCTATGTAATATCATTGCTCAGTTATGACAAATTTGTCCCAGGTTTGGAAATGTAACTAATTAACAAAGTGGGTAACAACTTACATTAGTTGCATTTTAGTCTGCCTTATGAGATTTGGGGAAAATATTAACAAACCATCAAGGAGAGTGACACTGTTTTTTAATGTTGCCAATATATTCTTGGGGTACCCACTTTTTGGGGATTGAATCCCCCAAAGGGACCATAGTTCCTAGCATTAGAATGATCCAAGTTTGCCCAGGAGTGATTTATATCTTTGTATCATATGACCTTTGTTTTTTTAAGCAAGGACAATTAAGTGGGAACATAAGAGAGGAGAAATTGAGTAGAATAAATGAGATAGGCAATGGAAAGAAAGAAGGAAGAAAAGGAGAGGAGAGGGCAGGAGGCAGGGCTATGAAAGAGAGAAAAGGAAAGTTAATTTTTAAGGTCTAACAGCATACTGGGTTCCAAGATGTGGTGGGTTAACTGTGCAAAGACTGTTTTACAAAGAAACAAGTATGTGACATAGTTTCTTCACGGAAACCATTAACAGCAGCGGACATTTGAACTTCCTTCTTTGGAGATCTTGTATTTACCTCTATAAAGCAGGAAACATGATAGCATGCTTGAAATATTTCTTCCAGGAGTGTGCAAACTCCAAGTATTTATGTAGCATCACTTTACAACAAACAAGACACAATAAATAAAAAACAAAGAACAGATGCCCTGCACTTGAGATCTTGGGATCTGTATATTGTTTGTATTGTATTGTGTATCCAAAGGGCATACTTTAGAAGAAAGTTTTAAACAACTCTCCAACATTAGACACAAATAGATTTTTCAGTTATCCTTAACCACATTATATGTGTATTGTTGTTCTGAGTCTAAAGTACTGCTATTTGTGTGTGGGGGAGGTGCAGGGAGGGAACGAGAAGACCCATGAGTGAACTTATCCATATTAAGTATATGCTGCTACTTTTCCTTGTTGTTCAGCTACAAAGATTATTGCGAGACACATCGTTCTTGGTACTCTTGGTCTCTTTGCCTCTCAGAAAGGCTTTTTTCCACTGGTTTCCAATACTCTCCCTTTTCCTCCCCTAACCCCCCACAACATACTAGTGTAGATGCTTCTTCATTTTCCAAATAACACTGAAGCATCTTCTCAATCATTTCTGTACTTACAACTGATCCTTTATCATGTGAGTCAGAAGCTTTCTGTAGGTTAAGGTGCATGAAGGAGAATGCCAGTCTCACATGCTCTTTTGAACTACTCCCAACCATTTATCCCACTCAGGAAACCAGTCTTCTAAGCAGCTTTCAAAAATTCTTAGGAAATGGAGTTACTGAGTGGTCATGTGGGTTCCCAACTAACTAGCCAATCATTTTCTAAAATACATGAATGGAGTTTACTGATGAGATGTTGACAGCATATTTGCATTGTGACACATTTGTAGAGTAACTTGAATTTATAAATTGCTTTCACATATTTATCCTTACCACATTTGATTCATACAACCCTATGATATAGGGTAAGAGCAATCTGAACTACAAATTGAAAACAGAATCAAGGAAAGTAGGTCCTTGTTCTCTTTGTGGATGCACAAGAATCATTCTATTTCCCTGTGTACTTGGAAGGGAGAATTAGATTTTTTAAAAAAGGAAATAAATAGAATTGTCTCCAAGAAATACTTCTTGTAATAATCCCATTTTAAGTAATCCTGGTTTCATCCATGCCCTCACATATTCACCAAAAAAAAAAAAGTCTTTCTTTGGGGAGTGTTAAAATCTTAAAGAACAACATTCTATGAGTGATTCTGGAGTTAAGTAACTGGCTGCTGTTAGCTGCCAAGTATATCCTCAGTTTATTCAAGATAAATCAAGTTCCCTCCACACTTGTGTTCACTGGGACTGAGAACTTGAATTTCAGTGAGACTGAGCAAATTCAGAGGTGAATTAAGAGGGAGGGAAAGAACAGCTTTGTGAATGAAGGAGAATGAGGAAGTAAGTGTCTAGTGATTAGAGATCCCTGGCAGTTTACTTACGGGTGTGGAACAGGAGCAGTGGATCTGTGAATGGGAAAGGAGGAAGTTGAGATGATTTGTTAGAGGAAGACAGTCAAAGTTAGTTAATGCTAGAGCCTGCAGACTAGAGGTGTATGGAGATTTAGTGACTTTAAGATTATGTGCAACAGCTCGGTGTGGAAATGGGGGCTATGTTGAGAAAGGTGCATCAGATTCTAAAACTAAATTCTTTGTCCAGTTTCTGAGCTCCACCTAGTTGCCCCAAGGGGAAAAGTCAGAGTAGGGACTATGGGGGACTTAAACTTGATTTGTAAAATCAATTTCACTATGCATGAAACTTCTCTGACAGGAAATATGACTTTAGTTCTCAGGTAAGAGGAGTAGAACGTCCTTGAGGACAGGAATTATTACGTTAGTGTTTTTGTATGCCAAGTGCCTAGTAAAATTCATTTTATGTAGGAGGTACTTAGAATTTACCTGAAAGCTGTATCCTAGATTATAATTACCACCACCACCCCAAATTACAAAAGATATGATCTCTATATTCTAGGGAACTTATGATGTAATCAACTGGAACAAGGATGCTAATTGTTAAGAAAGATTAGGATAGGACAATTTCAACTGACAGTTAGATAAACAAATATCCAGAAGTTTGTGAGAAGTGGGATAGGGACATTTAGTGTTGGGGGCTACAGTATCATAGGATTGAGAGCTGGAAGAGACCTTGGAGGCCATCGAGTTCAAAAACCGCATTTTGCAAGAGGTTAAGTGACTTGTCTAAGGTTATACACACAGAGTCAGTAGATATTTGAGGCAGGTTTAGAACTCAAGCTTTCGTCATTCTAAATTCATTGCCCTATCTACTATGCTATGCCTCCTCTTAACTTTTTTAGAAATGCTTAGCTCTTTTACATTTCTCTTAAATTCTGGCAGTTCTAACCTAGCTTATCTTCATTTGTTTATGAAGCTTTTATACATGGTCATGTTTTGTGAAGGTGCCATGTACAGCTAAGAAAAAAGGTGAACTTCTATTTAATTGTCTCCAAAGGTTTATCATGTCTGACTTTTTAAAAAACTCCTTAACTTTTTTTAAAATTTATTTTATGGTTAGATTTATCAAGTTCTTAGAAGGGAAAGTTTAAGTCCTTCACTAGTGTAGATTTACTATTTCCTCCTATAACTCATTTAAATTTTCCTTTAAGAATCTGTATGCTATGCCATTTGATCCATAGATGTTTAGTACTGGAATTATGTCATTGTCTATGGTGCCTCTTTAGCAAAATGTAGATTCCCTGCCTGTCTCTTTTAATTAGGTAGATTTTTGTTTTTATTTTTGTCCTTAATAAAAGGACTGTAAAACTTGGACTTAGTCAAAAGACTGAACCCAAAGACCTAGAAGGACACATGTGGCCTCAAGATCACAGGTTCTCCAAACCTTCTCTAGTACCTAAAGTCAGTGTCAGTACCAACTCTTTCCCTACACGCAATATATATCATCTTTATCACATATGTTAAAAAGACAAAAACAATATCTCATGTTCCAACACTGAGGTTGCTGTATCCAACCCATTCTTTCTTATCTGACTAAATGTCTTCCATACTCCCTCACTCTGAGCGAGACCTTGAGCAGTTGCTCCTAGCCCTCTCATTTTAAGTGCTCTTGGTGTTAGATCATTCAAGGAAGCCAAAACTCTAAACCATATATAGCCTTCATACCTCCATTCTGTAGGGCGAAATATGAGACTCAGAATAGTATTGGTGGTTCAGAGTTGGAGAGGAAATGAGTTCATGGATTCATAACCATTGAAGGTCATTTTAATGGGTCTTGGTCAAAAGTAATTATAGGATATCTTGGTCCCTCACATCATCATCCCTAATACCTCTCTCAAAGGTAATTCCTTCTATCACTAAATGACTAAAATTATCACTACCCAGTTAGGCATAATTTGATTTCAAGTGAAGGGAGGTTTCCCCATCTATCAAAACAGCATATTGCTCCAAATACAGACCACATTTTCTTTATATATCTGATTTGTATTTAATCTAAATGTAACCTATAACTAAGATCTTAGTTTTATTCTTTTTTTAATCACATACATGCACCACTAGACTTATTTTTAGAAGTGTAGAACAAAAGCTTTTTTCAAGGCTTTTTAACTGTAGACTATTTAAATTGATAGAATATAGGCAATCAGTTGAGGTTAGTTGATCAAGCAATTCTATCAGAGGAATTGACAAAAGTCTATATTTACCATGCATCTCTGATCTCATCAATATAGGCATTCCCTCTATCAGTTTATATCCTGTCCTAGACATATCTTTTCATCCTGTGTAAATTTGGTCCACCATCTTGCATATATCTTCTGTAGAGTATCCTGGAGACCATGTTCTAGGTATTTTTTTAAACATTCTGTGGGTACACCACTAAGTCTGTGTCTTTGTCGCCCCATAATCTTGCTCCATGGTCAGTCTGAATTCTTCTCTACTTCATGCATTTCTTGGATGATCTTTATAATTAAATCACTGATGACATTATGCTGCAATTTACTTAAGTCTTGATTGCCCATTGAACTATGTGCAATTTCATTTCTTCAAAGATTACAATGTTCTTTATAAGTTTGGTTGAATCAATGAATGAGAAAGCATTTATGAAGTACCAAGCATTGTAGGAAAGGCGGTGGTACAACTAGAAAAGCAATGCAGTTTCAACTCTCAGGGAGCTCACATTTTAAATGGGCGAGAGAACGTGTGTAAGAGAATTCAGTTAAAAGGAGGATAAAAAGGCTGAGCTGTCTGAAGGTTAGAGGGATAAGGCAGATGGAAAAACCAAGTAGTCCTTAGGGTACGGTGGAGGTAACTGAGGATCTGGAGCAGCAAGTCAGATAATATGGTCCAAAGGATTTTAGGCATTCAACTGATTTATTAATGGCAGTAGGGGGCGGAATTTATTAAGTGCTTCCTAAGTGTTAAGCATTGTGCTAAAAGCTGGAGACACAAGAAAAGAGAAATTGTCTTGTTCTTATGCTCTTAATTGGGGGGGGGGGGGGAACAACACATATAAGAGAGTATAGCTGAAGAAAGGCAGGGTGTGGGAAGAATAAGATATTTGAAGGATATAGTACTACTAGAGCAGATGGTAAAGCCTGGAGGTCTTCTTTGGAGGGGAAAATTATAGTTGATAATTTCCTGTTCATCCAAATGCATTCTCCAGGGGAGAGGATGACTTAGAGGGTCCCTGCCCACCAGGATTGGGAAGACAGCCCTAAGCTGTCCCTGACCTAGAATGGACAAAGGGCAAGAAAGGAGGAAGGCCCCTCCTTATGGTAGAGCAGCTTTTATCTGGCTCCCTGATGGGATGCTTTTTAAAAAAAAAAAAATGAGTTTTAGAAGCTGTGCTTACAGAACATCCAATTTTACAAACAATTTTCTTCATACTTTTCTTTTTAAAGCAGGGATATATACTGATAAATGTTTAATGACTTCTCAACAAAAATAAATGTATGCATAACATATATTTAAGTTCAGTCTGTAATATTAACATTTTCTCCATTACTTTGTTAGGTCTAGACAGTCAACAAAACTGTAAATCCAGCCCTGGTTGTAGAATTTGTTGATTTCTAAGGTGAAAATGTTCATACTGAAATTTTAATAATTTACTCTCACCAGCTAGTACAAGCTAGCTCCACCACATTCCTGGTTAAAAGCCAATGTAAACTTAACAATTCAGTTTTGCCTGGAAAAGTGGCCATGTTATACCATTAGCATATCTTTATTGCTTTTATATCACCTCAAAGAATCTCAGTTTTGGAGGAGACCTCAGAAGGTGGCCACTTGCTCAGTTTTCTAGTTAAAGGAATATACTACTTTTGTGGGCAGCCCATTCTAGTTTTGGATGATTCTAATTTTTAAGCAAGATTTTCCTTAATTCATTCCTAGATCCGTGGTTGTTCAGCCCAACTCTCTGTGAATCTGTTTAGGTTTGTTTGGTGTTTTCTTTTTTTTGCAAAGTGATTTGCCATTTCCTTCTCTAGTTTATTTTACAGATGAGGAAACTGAGACAAAGAAGGTTAGGTGACTTGCCCAAGGTCACACAATAAGTGCTTGAGGCTAGATTTTTAACTCAGGAAGATGAGTCTTCCTGCTTTAGGGCTGGCACTGTATCCACTGCCCTACTACCTGCCCTGCAACTGATTTTAGTTTTGGATAATTCTAATTTTTAGTAAAGTTTTCCTTATTTTATTCCTTGATCTGCTTCTCTGCAATTTTTACAAATTTATCCTAGTTCTTCCTTTCCACCCCAACAAACAAAACAAGTCTCAATCCTCTGCCATGCGACAGTTCTTTAAAGACAGCATGTCTCATGTCGTATCTTTATCCTAGCAGTTATTCACTCTAGTTTTCAGGCTCTACTTTAGAAGACAGAATAGCAAACACGTTCATCAGGAGTTGGGGAGAGGTTGAAACAATGATTGGATTAGAGGGCAGGAGAATGAAAGGGGAGGGTGGAGACTGTGCTGCTAGAAGGGGAGATTTTATCAAAATACATGGAAAAGCAGGGAATATAGGACTGTGGGGGCACTGAATAGAGGCAGGCAAGGGCCAGGAGGGTGTTTTCTAAGCAGAACAGGAAAGGTTATTAAGGAGAGCAATAAGTAAAAGGGGCAAAATATAAGAAGGAATGAAGTGATTTATTTAAAAGACAAAGCACAAGGGCAGGGGCTTATGTAGTCATGGTTTGACTTAGGCTCCTTTGCCTACTCTATTTCCCTTCTATGAATATGTGATATATCCTTTTGTGCACACAGATATAGTTATACATTGTTTACTTAATTTTATCTCAGAAAATGAACTGTAAAAATGCTTGCAAGATTATAAGGGGAACAGTGTATTTGGAGTCATAGGATCTGAGTTAGAATTCTGGTTCTGCCACTACCTAAGTGGCCTCAGGCGGACCACTTCACTTCTCCCAGACTCAGTTTTCTCATATATAAAATGAAAGGGTTGGATTAAATGGACTGCTATTTTTCCATGTTTAAATCTATGAAATATGATGGATGACTTCCTCTGCAGTAATGACTTGTGCTCTCTTCTTTACTAGGCAATTACTCTATCACTATTTCAATCCCTTCCGTGAGGGGTTAATGATTTTAAAACATGCTATAGTGTTGATCACAGTGCCTGGCTATAAGAATAATTGGAATTATTTAGACCAAGTATCGGATCAGAGTTAAGAGGCCTGGTCAAAAGAGCAGTGAGTCATGAGACCTGGGTTCAAGTCAGGTTCAAGTCAAGCCATGTCATTTACTAGCCATGTGACCCTGAGTAAATTGCTTAACCTCTGAAAGCCATCAGCCTTCTCATTTGTAAAATGAGATGTTTGGATCAAGTGATCTCTTGGTTCCCTTCTAGCTTTGACATTCTTATATGAGTAAAGCTCCTTAAAAAAAAAAAAATAGATTGGAATGCCAAAAAAAAAAAACTACTCTATATATTAAACGGTGATTTTGTATAATTCTTTTAAAAGAAGATGGTTATTTTTTTTCTTTTTAAAGAGATTCAATTTTAAAGGCTGTAGTCTGAATTGGAGATTGTCTATATTTTGGCCAATATAGAGACAAAGACTTTAATTGTACAATTCAATTTAGGGTGATTAAACAAACTAATTGAATTTCTACATTAGGGATGCAAAGTCAAAAATGAATAAAAGCTGCTGCCTTTGAAGAGTTTATATTCTACTTCAGGGAAAAATGTGCATAGAAAATTAAATTCAATATATTTATGAATTAACACAAAATATTTTAATGCTCTGCCTTAGCTCCACGTTTCTTAATCTCATTCTCAATAACCCAGATAATTTGTTCCTGTTAGTTTACTTTTAAATCCTGTTTTTCTCCTCCTCGTTCTTTTAACAAACTTCTCTCTTTGTTTCTTCCTTTCCCCCTTGTCAATTAGAGATAAAAGAAACTTGTGTGACAAAGCCCCTTTAAACCAGAGGTGTGCTGGAGCCAGCTTGAGCCAGCTGGTGAGAGTTAATTGTTAAACTTTCAGTATGAACATTTTCACCTTGGAAGTCAGCAAATTTTACAATCAGGGCTGGATTTATAGTTTTGTTGTGTCTAGAGTCTAGACCTAAGGAAGTGACAGAGAAAATGTTAAAAATGCAGACTGAACTTAAAAGTGTGTCATGCAAACATTTGTGTTTGGAAAGCCAGTTGTTAAACATGTGGCATCCATAGATAAACCCTATTCAATGAAGGTTTGTTGGATGCTTTTCTGGAAAAATTTTAAAATGCCAATACCTGGGAAAGGTATCACATTGGCGTGGGGGAAGTCAGGATGTAAATGATATCAAATCCTTTCGCTGAGAAATGGGAAAAGAGGGAGAAGGAAAGAGAAAGAGAGAGAGAGAGAGAGACAGAGAGACAGACACAGAGAGAGAGAGAGAGAGACAGAGAGAATAAAAGGCAGGAAAGTTCTGGGCAGAACTATGGGGTAGGTAAAGTATTGCTTGCCACAGAAAGTTCACAGGAGAAGAAGGAAAAAAGAGTGAAAGGAAAACACAGGGAAACTGAAGTGAAATTTATACTCATTCAGAATTTTGCAGCTATTTATTTTCACTGTGCACTTGCAAATCCAAGCTATGAATATGACCTCATTGTGGTCATGTTTCACTGTATGCCTTAGCATGAATTTTCATCTACTTTCTGATACCTGCTATAGTATTTTTAAGATTGAGGGTGCAGGAGCCTTTAATTTTATAATTAGAAAGGGCTTAAAAAGCAAAGGATTGGGTGGGGGATGGGGCAGTGTTAACCACTGAATGTGGAAACTGATGCTTCAGTCAAACTGAATAAGTTAACTAATCAACTGATAGGAAAGGAAAAAAAATAATTACATATTTTCTTATCCGATTGGACAATGGATCCAAACCTGGGTTGACTCCTGGTTTTGTCATGTAACGTATTGAAAGGCGTTTCCTCTTTAAGTCTCAATTTCATTATTCGTAAAATGAGAACTTCCAACCAGGTCATGTAGAACATTCCTTCCAGCTTTAAGGGTGGATAATTAAGAGAGCAAAGATATAGGGGTGTGGAATGAGATCACCATCATTCAGAAGACAAACTGAATAAACTTCACAGCTAGGTTTAGGACATATCCTCTTTGCCCTTGTTGCACCGATAACTCTACAGACCTTCTCTATGATGTAGGACACAGAAATTTCTTTTTCTTTGAAGCTCACTCACCCCTGGACTCCTCGAACTGGAAGGCCCCTCCTCCCCTCATGTAACCCCCTTCCCCACCCATAACCACTTCCTTTGCTGGACTAGTTCAGGGAAGGGAAATTTTCAGCCTCAAGACCACATGTGACCCTCTAGGTCCTCAAGTGCAGGCCTCTGACTGAATCCAAACCTCACAGAACAAATTCCCTTAATAAAAGGATTTGTTCTGTAAAAGCTGGACTCAGTCAAAAGGTCGCACCCAAAGACCTAGAAGGCCACATGTGGCCTTGAGCCTCCATTTTAAGAAGACTACCCAGGCTACCCATGACTTTATTTCCATTCAGGCAATCCACCTGACTGTCTAGATTTTACCTACCATTTCCTCAAACTCCTCCTTTTCAGTCTCTTTTTATGTATTGTCTTTCCTCATTACAGTGTAATCTCATTGCCACCAGAGACTGTCCTTCTTTCTGTTTATATGTGTACTCCCAGCTTTAGCAGATTAATAAGGTGTTTAATACATACTTGTTGACTTGAAAAAGATATATACCTTATGTCAAGGTTATTGAAACATAGGTAGCTCTACTCCATCTAATTCATCCACTTTGGTTTGGTCTATGATGAATACCTTTCAAAAGGAATTTTATTCCTAGGAAAAGTAGCACTGCTTTTATGAATCTGGATTCTCTCACCCCTTTACCCACTGTAATTAGTACCTGTCAGGACTAAGAAGTAGTTAAAAAAGGAAATCCGCACATTCAAGGTAGAAGGAGGAAGAAGTCTGCTGGATAGACTAGTATTGGTATATTTTCTCAATGCAGAATACTTAGTTTAAGGTATTTTTTTTCTTTAACCTTAGAAGTCAATACAATATTTATTAGAAGCAAGATCCTGCATCTACAAATTTCCTTGTTTTCTATGAGACCACAATCTCACTTTTTTCTCCATCTTCAGTGTCTAACACAATGCCTATAGTAGAAACTGAATAAATGTTTTTTGAATTAAACTGACACTTTATCAATGATCAGTATCTGTATATGCAAGTATATGAAAAAAAGTGAATGAAGAACAAATATTGTTTCTCTATTGCTAACTAAAAGTTATCTTTCAGTTTACAGAAGTTGGTGATATTTCTAGCACTGTCCAAATGTCTTCCAGTCCATAGTTGGGAAGTGTTTTGCTACATAGGCTACTATATTTGTTTCTTACAGTGAGTGGCACAAGTATAACTGCATTCAGTTGAAAGGAAATGGATAGAAGAGAAGTTGCTTAGAGTAAGCTCCTACTACCTGTTCAATTTCCAATTTTGCCACATGCTAGCTATATAACTGTGCAAATCCCATAAATTCAAGATACTTAGTTGATTTATAAACCTATTTGGTTTCTCCTAATACATACTTGTCACAGTAGGAGAGCCCTTCTGTCCACATTGATTTTGTCTTTTTATTCATAGTACCTAGTACATGGCCTTGTAAATAATAACTAATAAATACTTAGTTCATTGAATGTAATTAAAGAATGCTTATTGGATGAGTGAATGAAAATAGTGACTATATATTCCCTGTGCAGCTTCTAGAAGTATCTTAATGACAGTATAGGATACTACTGTTTCTAGTTCATATGCTTAGAGTAGGAAAGAACCTCATTGGGTCATGTGATCCAATGATCTAATTTTATAGAAAAGGAAAATGAAACCCACTCACTTCTTTTAAGTGACTTGCCCAAGACAGACATAATTTGAACCCAGGACCTCTCAATGTAGATGCAGCATGCTTTGTAATGCATTAGCAATGTGCCCAACTATCTTTCAGATAAAACAAGTACTATTTTTCTTTGGTATTCATTTCTGTCCTTGTACTTGGCCTGGAAAAAACAACAACTGGGGAGAGGAAGACAATTTGAATAAAACAATGTGGTTGAGAGTGGGGGGAGGAGAGAGAGAGAGACAGAGAGAGAGAGAGAGAGAGAGAGAGAGAGAGAGAGAGAGAAAGAAAAGAATAGGAAAAGGTGAAGGAAGAGGGAAAGAGGCAACATCTCTGTACACTAAAATCATTTAATTGAGAAATATTGTTAGTTACTTTGGACAATATGTAAACAACATTGTAAAGCAGAATTACTAAGTAAAGGGAAATTGTGACACATTTCCCCCCTAGACCTCAAAATTAGTTTGGTCAACTTTAAGGAGATAGATAATCAATGAACATGTATTAAATGCTTATTAAGTGTAAAGCATTACATTAAGCACCAGAATCTGGTGTTCACCCAGTGACTTCCACCCAGTGGAATCAATCACTCAAACGTTCTTCCAGTGGTGAGAGATTGTAGTGTCTTTGAAAGTGTTAGCACGGGAGTCAAGGGACCTTGGCTTAAGGACACATAGAGGATGTCCAAATCCTGTTCCCTTCTGTGTGGCCTTGAGTAATACACAGCCTCTGTGGGCCACAATTTTCTCCTCTGTGGAAGGAGGACTTTAGACTGGATGAGCTGAGGTCTCTCCTGGCTGGAAGTGTATCATCTTAAATACTGCTTCCTACTGCAAAAATCACTTCATACTTGTGTGCACAGGAGCTCTCAGACCTCACCTGGGGATACTGGGTACATAACCGGTTGTGCCCTTAAGAGAAAGCAGAAATTCAGACCTTGGCTTATAGAGCTTTCCCTAAGGACCACTATCTCTTCTCCAATTGCCAACTGCCTAGAGTTTAAGATTTGGCTCATCCAAATTGCCAACACTCTCCACTGATTTTTTTTTCAGCTAACTTTTCTTGCTTGGGTCCCATGACTCCCAGGTCCTACAAAGGAGAATGTGTGTGTGTGGGGGGGGGGGGGGTGTCTCCCACGGGATCTCCGCCATGCTGGTGATGACTTTCACTTGGAACTCTCCCTTCCAACTCCCAGGCTGCGCTAAAACCTGTAGCCAGAGGAGGTGAGAAGTGACTGGCAAGGAGCCGGAGGGGTTCCTGGGGACTGGTCTGTTCCCCTGTCCCAAGTTCACACATTCCCCCATTCCCTGCAAGTTTACCCAGCGAGGCCGCCTTTCTTCCTAGGGCCGGGGCTGAGGTTCCGTGCTCCCGCAGCAGGGATGAGGCAAGGGGACTGCCCATGGAGGGGGAGGGGAGGGAAGCTGGAGGCCAGAGGTTTCCGAGGGAAAGTGAGAGGGAGGGAGTCCCGCTCACCCGCTCCCTCGTCAGCCGCTTTCTCTCACATAAGCGCAGGCAGAGGGCGCATCAGTCATGCCCTCCCCCTGCGCCGGCCGCTGCTGCTGCTGCCGCTACCGCGGCCGCACAGCTCCACGCGCTGAGGACGCCCCAGCACCCGGGACCCAGCAGCCGCCGCCGCCGCCGCCGGGAGCCCCGGAGCTGGCCAAGTCGGGGGACTGAGCCGCGGCCGTCTGCGCCGCTGCTTCTGCCCCCCGCCCCCCAGCACCCCGGCTGCAGACGCTCCAGCTGCGGCTGCTGCCCCTCGGGGGCTTACTTAGGGGAAAGGAGGGAGGGGGGTGGGGGGAACAATCCGCGGTGCTGGAGACTTCTTAAAGGGGGGGTTGTGTTTATGCACTTCCCCCCTCCCCGAAGGAAAACAAAAGGAGGGGGTGAGTTCTCCCTCGCTCGCTCTCCCTTCACCTCCCAGTCTCCTGAATGAGGAGAACTCGGATGTCCGGTTTCCTGTGAGGGCTTTTACCTGACAAGCTCCGACTTTCCCCCGCAGTTACTTGGAGAGCAAGCTGAAAAAAGTTTGGAGCCCCCGCGCGACGGAGCCGCCACCGCTGCCGCCTCTTGTCCGTCCCCCAGGCTTTTTACTGGCTGGATACTGGGGGCAAGGAAAACCGGGAGCGCTCATCATTGCAGGGGCACCCAAGCCCCCACCCCCTGCCCCCCCGTAAACGCACTGGTCTCCCCCACCCCTTCCCCCCCCGCCCCAACCCCCCCAAGGAGCCCGTTCACCATGCACTTGCTGGGCTTATTCTCCCTGGTCTGCTCCCTGCTAGCTGCAGCTCTGCTCCTGGGACCTCGGGCGCCCGCCGCAGCCGCGGCGTATGAGTCGGGACAGGGCTACTACGAAGAAGAGCCGGATCTGGGGGAGGCCAAGGTAAGTGCTGGCCCTACGGCAGCCGCTCCTGCTGCCTCTGGGGAAAGGAAAGGGGGCAGAGTCCTCCAGGAAGAGAACCGGTCCAGAGAGAAAGTTTGTGCGGTCTTGTAACCCTCGGGAAGTCGGGGCTAAGGATACAGATTGTATCACATTTTCACGGAGAAAGAAACTTACAAACTTCTGTTAAAAACAAATAGGGCGGGGGCGAGGGGTAGGGGGAGCGAGGTTAGTCAAGTACCGAAAGAGGTGCCTAGTGACCCCAGTGATCCCAGTGGATGCAACAAATAGAAAGCCTAGCTCTGCCCAATGACCCAACTGTTGTAACGCTCAATCGAAGACAGGGGAGCAGAAGTGCGCCTTCCCAGGCAGATCCATGGTACAAGAAGGCAGTTTTGTCCGTGGGCATAGATGACCAGTCAACCTACAAGATTTCATTGAGTTGCTGCGGTGCGGGGAGGCTCATTCAGGCGCCTTGGAGGGGGTGGGGAGGGGAACGATACAAAAGCAGAAGAAGAGACTAATAACTAGGGAATGATGGATGGATTAAGACGCCCCAGTCACACTTGGGGAAAGAAGCTTGTTCAATTTCAGATGAAACTGTAGGTGATTCTTATCACCTCCTTAGAAAACTAAGGTTGTTTTCTCTATGCTGCACTTCTGAGATTTCTTAATGATATGCTGAAGACTAATCAGGTTTGCTGGAGGTGTAACAAATCCCAAGTCTGAAAAAACTTGAGGAGCAGTTAGAGTCCTTACTTTCCAGACGGAGATTCAGCTTGTTTGCCTTCAAACTGCTGTTTCCTTGCTCTTCCAAAAGATTAACTGTTACTCCAGAAGGTTTTAACATGCAATTTACACTTGATGTTGGTAAGAGAGTGTACTTAAAAAGCACACTTAAAAACGTTTTATCATACATTGTACTTTATTAAAGCTATGTAATGTGCCCAGATATCAGTGTTTTTGAATCAGTAGAGCAATGTCTGTAGAACTCTATTTCAATTTTTGGCAGGATGGAAAGGCAGCCAAGTGACATGATGTGTCTCCTCTGAGTTTATTGAATTATTTTTCACCTACTCCACTCTTATGTTTATTTATCCTCAGCTACCATTAACTGGTATGCCAGTCTGATATTGATGACAATTTAAAATACTTATTGACCACAGAGAACAGGAGGATTGTTATAGCTTTTCGATAGACCAAATTATGCCTTAGAGTTAATTTTCAGAGTAAAAAAAGTGCTGATCAAGTTCATCTAGAATTTTTAATCATCAAAACCTGGCATGTGCATGAGCAGAATTTTCAGAATATTTGAATGAATGGGAAGGATAACTTTACAAAGTACTTTGATGAGTCTTCTCATAGTTTGTGCCAATTTTTTTCAGTGAACTAAAGAAAATGCATAGTTAATTATCTAGCTTTTTAAAAAGTGCAACTACTATTAAATTTAACAAGTTAAGGAAACTATTAATTAGCTATGATCTTAAAATAATATACAAATTGACCTCAAATTACTATTTTAGTTAAATAATAGAATGATGGAAAACACTTTTGAGCTAATACAATGTAAGCTGAGTTGTATAACAGTTAATAACAATGTATTTTATGCCCTTTGTAAATAGTTGCCCCTATTAATGCTGATGCTAACTGTAACTTCATCAATGTGAATGATTTAGTGACCAAAAATGTTATAAAATGCAATGTGGCAGAGTTGACACTTTTCCTACGCTTTGAATATTATTGCAAATTAAGCAGATGTGTGAAGTCGTGTTTTATAATGGATAGAGGGCTGACCTTGGAATCAGGAAGACCCAGCTTCTGACATATATTAGCTTTGTGACCCTTTGGGTGTAAAAGGTTAAGTGATGTCACTTAACTTGTGAGTGCCCCCCTCCCAAGTCACTTACCTTTCTCCCTACCCCCCCAAATAACTTTCCAAGACTTGAAGTTACAGAAGAGTTGCTCATCTGTAACTCTACAGTTGGACTTCCCTATAAGGATAAAATGGCAAATCTGAACCAAATACACATATTCACTTTCTCTTTCCGGAAAAGCAAAGCACTGGAGATGTGTGAGTAAACCATAATTTATGTTTTGTGGTTTTAAAAATAATTTCTTTTGGTTTTGTTGAAGAATTGGGGAGTTGGATATGGAAAGGGACATCTGAATAAGAAATCATTTGATAAAGCAAGTATCAAACAGTATGTGTGCTTCTGGAAAAGACAGCTAATTCAACTAATAGAACTGAGTTGATTATTCCCAGTAAGCTATTCTGCATATGGATGTTTTGTAAGGATGTTGGCTTTGGCTGTAGGGGAGGAGGAAGAATCAAATTTAATTTCTGAATAAGTATTAGTAATATGGAGAACAACTAATTAAACAAAAGGTTGATCATCTTTATATACAGAGTTCTTATCCCTTCTTGTCACTTAATTGAGTTTTCCTTTTCAAAGTAAAGAATTTAAATGTCTAGTTTGGGGTACATATAAATTATATTTTCCTATTTCAACTCAATTTTACATATAGTTTGATAAGAAAATGATAGTGACATGAATTTATACCTTTTTTTAAAATTATTCAGGACTTTATGAATCCATACCATTAAGCCACTGAGACCATAGGGATACCAATCAGTGCATTTTTGCTGCATTAAATGATCTGTAACTCAGTGGCTTAACAGACAGCTCCCATGTAATAATGCTGGAACAGTAATATGCTAAATGGAATCCCAGGGATCTCAAAAGCTTAGATTATTTCCTTGCTTGTCAAATTTATGACCAAAGATAGATTTTGCACTGGGAGAATCTAGTTCTTTTTCTGTCATATATAGAAACTTACACATGTGTAATTTAAGGATTTTACAACTCAATTCCAATAGTGCCTTACATCAGGGTTAACTTTATCCCCTCCATCTGCCCAAGGTCGTATAGTTAGATAGTGGTCAAATCAGAAATGAGAGTCAGGTCTTGCTAATTCTTATATTACACTGGAACTAAGAATCCTATTCCATTCTGTGAAATTCTAAGTGTACAATTTACTAAAAAAATTTTTTTTTAAGTTTCCTCAAATGCTTAAAAGAACAGGCAAAAAGTGAAAAAAAGCAAAGAACTTTGTTTCTATGGGGATTAAGTTTAGCTAGAACTGGTGAGAAAGAGGGGAGGATGAAAAGGAGAAAACATGAAAAAGTTTAATCAAACCCAAAGGAATAGGAAAATGTGGCAAATTTTCTAATCCATCCTCTTGTAAACATGAGATTAATTGGGTTTATATGCACTTTGTCATTTCATACAAGGACATTTGCATCTTTAGAGAGGTCAGTTAATGTAATTAAAACAACATGCTAAATAGACATTACTACATGCTAGCCAATGTGTTATTTTGGTATTAAGTGATGCCTCAGTGACCCAAAAGACTATGCCCATGTGGTGTACTGCAATAGTATCCCAAGAGATAGTATGGGCCCGAAAATCTTGATTAAAAAATATAGTATAGATAACGTAATGGACACCAGACTGGTAATAGCTTAGTTAGTGAAATAAGGATATTTTAGGGTATAACATTTGAGGATAGTGATAAGGAAGACCTAACTTGCACAGTATACCCCCTTACTAGGTTTGGTATGCCATGTATTTGAGCGTTCTAATGGAGACATTTTGATAGTGTTATAATAATGAAAGGAATTAATAGGGGGCAGCTGGGGGGCACAGTGGATAGAGTGCTGGCTCTGGAGCCAAGAAAACTCATTTTCATGAGTTTAAATCTGGCCTCCGACACTTAACTGTGTCACTTAACTCTTTTTACCTCAGTTTCCTCATCTGTAAAATGAGATAGAGAATGAAATGGCAAACCACTCCAGTATCTTTGCCATGAAGAGTTGGACACCACTTAACAGCAAATTAACTTTTCTTTCTTATCTACAATAGATTATTTTTAGGAATGTGGTTCACATAATAGACAGTGATTAGCTTAATATATGGATGAAAAATTTTTATAGTAATTATGATTTAAAAATAACTTAGTTGCAAGACTTTTGCTATGGTACTTCACAGTAAAGTAAACTGTGATAGGTTGTTGTGGTTGTGTTGTGTGGTTTTTGTGCTTTACTCCTGAAGAGGACCATGACATTAGGGAGATGATGACATGACTTGCAATTGACTTGCATTTGAGTGAGGGAGGGCTGTGCAAGGTCACCAACTTCACTTTCTCCTCCAGAGCAGTCTGGTTCCAGTGACATGATCAAGATGCCCAGAATACAGTCAGAGACCCTGCCCTTTTAAGCTGAAGTCTTGCCCAAAGGGAGGCAAATTTTGATGCCAGAAGTTAACAAGTTAACTAGGCGTTTACTGGCTAAGTTTCTTTCTCAAAGGCCTTGGTCTTTTAGGTTTGCCTTAAAGCCAACTTACTCCTGGACTGGACAACAATAGGTCCCGTCCCAAACACCACTTAATGGTTGTTTTGGGGGCCCTCTTAGCTGTGAGTGAATGTAAATAGTAACTGTTTCTCCTTGGGGCAACAATCTTAAGGGTCTTCCCCTTCCAGTTTGATTTTTGGACTTTTTTTTTTTTTTTGGATTAAGGGGTTTCATCCCTTGACTCACTTTTTAAAAGGGGCCTATTTACTGAATGGCTATTGCCTCACTCCAAGTAAGAACCTGAGAAAAGACAGGTAAAATTTTATATATATGTATATATACGTAGACATAGTATTTTATTTTTCTTATTTTCTTTATCATCTATATCTCTCTTATTTATTACTTTCTACATTGTATTACAGTTATGCCTTGGCATGTAAATGGGGCCATGTCTTAGAAGTTTTTGTATAATAATCTTAATAGTTCACATTCATGTAGTGTTTTAAGATTTATATATATTATGTTATCATCTTCACAACACTGTGAAGTAGGTATTACTATTATTTCAGTTTTAGAGATAAGGAAATTGAGGCTGAGGGAAGTTAACTGAATTTAATCAATCACTAAATATTTATTAAGCTCCTACTCATTTGAAGTACAGTGCTAAGTGCTGGGGCTAAGCATTGACATCTCCCAAGATCGAAAGGCTAGTAAGTATCTGAGGAAGGATTTTAGTCTCTTTCTCACTCTAAGTTTAGAACTCTATCTACCGTGCCATGAGGCCTCTTGATGTATCTAACATTGTCTAGTAGGGTACATAGTTGCTAACCAGATTTTTTGGCTGAGATTATGTTTTCTATCTGATTGTGTTCTTTGATAACCAGCGTATAATAGAATCATAGAATGTAATAAATAGAAAAGGGCCTTAGACAGCATCTCACTCATCCTAGTCACCTCATTTTACAGATCAAGGAACTGAAGTCCGTAAAGATTAAGTGGTTTAAATAAGGTGACCCAGGTCATTAAAGAGAGTGAGATCTAGAACCCAAATCTCCTGCTCCCAGTCCAGTGGCCTATCACCATCAGATGTTTGTGCAGATGCCTACTTGAGTGTTAGGTAACATGCTATAGAGATTAGAAGGATGAAAAGCATGATTTCTTCCCAAGGAACTTACAGTCTAGTTGAAAATAAAGGGCATATTGGAAATAAAAACAGGCATTTGAAATAGCTTATAATAAATACTAAAAGCATATTATAGACAATGCTACAAGAGTATAGAAGTAGAAGAGATCTGTCAGTTGTGGCAGCTAGGGGAAGCTCCATAGGAAAGGTAGAACTCAAGTAGGACTTTATTAAATGAGTAGAGAAGGTTCACAAAGATAGAGTGTATTCTGTGAGCAACAGCATGGAGGTGGGCATTTGTATGGCACATGGTTGAGACAATGAGTGAAATAGTTCGGCTAGAGCATTTGGTTGTGTGAGGGAGGTGAGAAAGATCAATGTAGAGAAAGAAGCTAGGGCCTAATTATGAAAACCAGGAGTCTGAAGTTTATTCTGTCCTGGGCTCTTCTCTTCTATCTCTATACTCTTGGTAATCACATTAGATCCCTGAATTCAATATTTTTCTCTACAGAGGACTCCCCAAACTCTAAATCCAGCCTTAATCTCTCCGTAATACCAATTGCTTTGTTAAACTCTCTACCTGTGTCTTTGAGACATAACATAATCCAAATCAGACTTCCATCTTTCTCAGCTCAAAATCACTGTTTTCCTTAACTAACCTATTTCTGTCAGGGGCAATCATCTAGCTTTGCAACTTGGGTATCAACATAATGCATTTACTAAGCACCTACTCTGTTCCAGGCACTATGCTAGATATTAATGATAAAGATGGGAAAAGGATAGGGACCAAATCTATGATTTCCTTAGAAAAGGGAACTCCTGATGAAGAAACTCTCTATTTGTATACAGGTTGGTATCTCATCTATGGCTTATAAAAAGTTGCCCTAGGGCAGTGGTGTCAAACTCAGATAGAAGTGGGAGCCACTAATCTGTTCCTAAGGGTCTCTGCAGGCCACATATTAACTTAATTTCACAATGTAATATTAGCTGTACTTTAATGTAATGTTACTTGTTTTCTTATATATTTCCCAATTAAATTTTAATTTGGTTCTCATTGCACTTAGGAGAATTGTGAGCCCATAATATGTAGGAGACATATTTGATATTTATGGCTTAGAGCATTGGGAAGTTAAGTGACTTACCCAAGCAGAATATGTCCTAAGGAGAACATCAACCTTGGTGGTCCTGGATTCAAAGTCCCCTCTCTGTCTATTCTGCCAGTCTGCCTTCTGGGCCCTTGCCAACATCCTGTTAGGGAAAAAAATACATACAGAAATATGTAAAAATGCACACATATCCTCAACTATTCACCCTTACTACCCCCAACTAATAGCTTGCCAAGTTATTATACCTATTATACCACTTCAACATCTCTCACAACTGCCACCTTGTTGTTGAGTTTTTTTTGTCATGTCTGATTCTTCCTGATCCTACCTGGGGTTTTCTTGGCAAAGATACTTAAAGTGGTTTGCCAATACCTTCTCCAGTTTATTTTACAGATGGGGAAACTGAGGCAAAAGGATTAAGTGACTTGGCTGGGGTCACACAACTAGTGAGTATATAAGGCCTGATACTCTTATCAGTTGAGCTACTTAGCTGCTCCATCTTCTTCCTTACTTTTTTTCCTAATTTGCCATCCTTATCATTTTTTTTTGGTTTAGATTATTTGAATAGAATCTGAGTTTATTTCCCTGAATATAATCTTTACTCATCTAGTCCTTCTTCCATGCAACTTCTGCACTGATATTCTTGAAGCTGAGGTGGAACTGTGCCACTATGCCACAGTCTGTTCAAGGACCATTTCTTTGTTGCTGCTAGGATCAAACATAGTCTCTTATATTTGTTATTGAAATATCTTCACTGTCTGGTTTCAAAACCTCTTTCCAGGCTGATTACATATTACTTCCCCTCTCATACTCTACACTTCAACAAAACTTTCTCAAAGAGGCCTTTTACATACTGTGAACAAGTTGTAAGTATTCCATATTCCATGGCAAGAATGCACTCCCTTCTGGATCAACCTTAAGAGTAGTTCTTAGATTTTCCTAAGCAAGTGAAGGATGTGACAGAGTAATCTTTTAAGAACCTTAATCTGGAAACGATATGCAGGCTAGATGAGTGGAGAGTGGGAGAAAGGTGAGGGAGACCTGAGATTTGAAATCTGGGTTAGAAGATTAATGCAATAATCCAGGCTCAAAGTGATGAGACGTTGAGGCAGTGGGAAGTGGAATGACTTGGAAGAAGGTGAGTGAGATTGTGAAGGAAGACTCAATTGACAGAAGTGAGAGTTTATTGGATATTGAAGAAGGAGAAGTAATTCATGCTTTCAAGTCTATGTGACTAGAATGATGCTGGCACTCCTGACAGTTAAAAAATCTGGAGCTGGTTGGTAGGGAAAGCCGATGAGTAACATATTCATAAGATTTGAAATCACTTTAAAATAACATTGCCAAGGTGAGCACTGAAATTCAATTCAACTGAAACCAGCAAATAATCTGTTCTTATTTAAAAGGAAAGAATGAAATTAAATCAATAGCATTTAAACTGTGTACAGCTTTAAGAATGATGTTTGGCAAATGTTGAAACATTAACAAACACTACCATAATTCGTAGCCAAAATAGTGTAAGTACATCCTGTTACCTTGCATATTAAAATTTAAAGATAAAATTGGGTCATTGTGTGACATGAAGTCAAGTCACTGTGCCTCTGTTTCCTCAGCTGTAAAATTTCCTAAGGCCCTTTCAGCTTACTGTTCCACATCTTGTTAATAACTAGCAAAAAGTGTAGGAGTTTTTATCTACTAAGTGCCATCTCTGTGCCATCCATATGTTGTAGCATCAATAACCTTTGTCTGGCATTCTACGGATTCCCACAGATCATCCTTGCCATCTGCCCACTTTTGGCAGCCTGGAGAGGAGATTTAAGAATTCAGAAATGTAGAGTCTGTGTGGGAATAGGAAAAAAATGCCCTTTCACTTTCTCTTACCTAACATTTCACACATATCCAGATTCAACAAGATGACTAGTCTTATAGCCCCTAAATGTAATTACCTAGAGGTGATTTGGGGGTAGACAGCTAACAGTAGAGAACTGGGATACTGCCACCTTTTTCTTTGTGTTCTACTTCCTGAGTACATTCACATGCTGACATGGTTTTTCTTTGTATATTGTCTATTATTCACATCCTCTATCACATACCATGTTTCCAAGATAATGCAGAATGGAAGTGAGAAGGTCTTGCCTTGAGGGCATATTTTTTAAAAGTGTACCTTGACTTCCAATTGAGTTAATATTCATTCATGCTCTTTAATTTTGTACTATTTGACCTTGAAATGTGTGTTTTATAACATTTAATGGTGAAAATGATCTTGGGAGATGATCCATCTAACCTATTTTACAGTTAGAGAAAACAAGGAACATGTAAGTTGGTCACACAAATAGAAAGTAAAGGAGCCAGGATTTGAATCCAGATCTTATGACTCAAAATCCACACATCCTAACCAGCTGATGATTAAGAGACTATTTGTATACATCCTTTGTATTGCACCCTTGTCCTAAGTGAAATGGGAGTCATTTTTCTCAATTGTAAAATGAATAATATGGACTAGGTGATCTTTAAGTTTCTTTATAATTCAAAAGATTAATTGTGGCTGCGTTTTGTGATCCCCATTTGCCATACACAGATTGGTTGCACAATGGATAGAACACTGGGCCTGAAGTCAGGAAGACTCCATATCAGCCTCAGAGACTTACTAGTTGTGTGACCCCAGATATCACTCAACCCTGTTTACCTTAGTTTCCTCATCTGTAAAATGAGCTGGAGAAGGAAATGGCAAACCACTCTAGTATCTTTGCCAAGAAAACCCCAACTGGGGTCACAAAGAGTTCAACAGAACTGGAATGACTGAACAACAGTGACAATTTGCCTTGTGAGAGGTTGAAAGATAACTTATTTCATAGGAATAAATGTATAGCCATGTTTGGATTAAAAAAATTAAATTGAGAGATACAAAATTGGGAAGCTGTAGAAAAAGAGTACTCATATGAGAAAGGCCTGAAGTTTTTAGTAGATTTTCAGCTAAATATGAATCCCCATTGTCACTCTTGGAAATGACTTCTTTCTCTGAGAAATAGATCAGTAACAAAGCAGAGAGAAGTATTCTAATATAGTGAAGAATCAGCCAGTATCATTCACCTATAGTGTAATTTCCCATCAAGGCAATCACTTGAAATAAACTTGGACTTTCATAAGTGTACTTTCTAACTAAAAATAGGTTGTGAGACAGAGTTAATTCATTATTGGTACAGCAAGATCTAGAGACTTAGCATGATGCCCGATAAGAATTCCTAGAAGTAATTAGTCACTTTTGATAGCTACCGTAATTCTTCTGTGTAACTTCACTAGAGGAGTGCTGGAAGTATTCCCAATGACCTTTCACAAATGAATGTCTTTGAGGTGTCGGTTTAGCCAGCAGAGGTCGGATTTCTCCTCCCTCTTCCAGACATTTGCTATTGTAATTTTCCCCAACTGAATCATCCCTGGTAACTATGCTTTCTATATGAGATGCACTTGAGAGAAATCTGCTTCTGAAAAATCTAGATTTGCATACAGGATATATCAAAGGGTGCTTATTAGCTATAATGACAAGTCAGTATAGAATTTCTTCAGCCACTAAGGTTTGAATGGTCCAACTTCCTGGTATTTTTAATGGTTTCTTCTATCATTTATTCTTTTTTGCATGTGTTCTTGGATAATGATATTATATTTCAGAGTAAAACATTATCATAGATAGAATCCATTAGGTCTATATATCATCATCTGCTGGAGACTAGAGACTTTCAATTTAATTTGCTCTTCAGAGAATTCACTGTAGGATTATGTGCAAGTGGTTGCTTTAAAAATATCTAAAAGAGATAATTTTAGTGAATGATTTTTCAAGTTCCTTAGTGGAATACTGGTGGTACCAAAGGGTTAATATAGTTCAAAATGGTTTTTCTTGTGCTAAAGTAGCAATTTTACATTAGAGATATTGACAAATCAATTATACCTTTAATCAGCCCTCCAAGTTACTGATAACAATGTTCACTAAATTTGGCCCCTATGGTAGAACTTTTTATGCACTTCCACTAGATTAGAAGCAAGTGTTTGGGTAAAACCTTTCAGGTAAACAGATAGTGTATCAAGTATTGTAAAGCAGAAATCATTTTCTTAGCTTCTTTCCCATTAGCTTAAAATTCATTTAATGAATTTCCCCCTATAAATATTGTTCAGTCATGTGCAATCAACTCCATACTTTAAGGATTAAAAATCTGTTTCATTCACTCAACAAATTAATTTACTCCCTATTCTGTGTGTGTGTGCGCGCGTGCGTGTGCGTGTGTGTGTGTGTGTGTGTGTGTGTGTGTGTGCGTGTGTGTATATCACTGTGTTAGCCACTGTGGGGAGAAAGAAAATAGTGTTATTGTCCTCTGTTTGTTATATTCATCTTTTATTTTTGTTTCAACATCAGTTTCTAAAATATATTAATAAGAGCCTTTATTGTGATGGCTCATACTCTAAACATAATAAGTTTAAATATTGGTCACACAAATGCATACACATATATACAACGATGCATATTTTAGGCAAGTATCTTACCATCATGTTTTGATTAAAATGATCAGAAAATTTATTAACTAAGAACACAAAGTAAAGTAGAAATATATGAAAATAAATGTTCTGTGATGAAAAAATAATTCTTTAGATCAACAGAAAAAATAAGAGTGCCATGTAGTCCCAGAGTTATATTAACCTTCTGGAAAATTCTAACAAAAAATATGTGAAGTAAAAAAAAAAATCAAATAGAGCCACTTGAGTAACAAATATAAAAATTAAAGAAATAATTGAGGAAAAAATATTTTCTGTTATTTTATGTCATCCCTATCCACTCTCAACTCTCTTGGACCCAGATTCAAATCATAAGTAATTTTAATAGTAATTCACCTTATTTTACTCATTTTGCCTCCACTTTGCTCCCCCCTCCATCTTTTTTGAAACTGTTCAACTGTAAAATGAACTTGTTTCTAGATATTCATTTGATCCCCATACTTCTAGACACAAGCAATGGAAACAGTAAATTATTTAACTGGGATTGAAATGTATGGCGAAATAATGGTATAATAATATTGGACTAAAGGACCATTAACATCCTTTCTAGCTCAGACTCTGTGATCTTGTGATCACATACATTCCTGAGCACACAAAATCTCGTCCTCCTTCATCCTTGAATAGTTTGGGATAAAAGTTCCTCCAAACTCACTACTCCAGTAGAAAGGTTCCTTTTTAGCCTGAAGATAATGAAATTTTGCCCATGTGGTGTCTTGTGTACACCTCTGCTGGTATAATCAGCTGGCCTCTGTAGTTTACCTACAGCTTAATTGTCCTCCTTCCTTTCTTTGTGGGCCCTCAGGCACACTCCAGGATTCCTGCATTCCTAGACACCCCCACTGGTAGTCTTAGTAGCTCCTCTGACCTCTTGACATGGTCCCCAACACAACAGAACTCTCCCCTAAAATCCCATCCCACCTTTTCCCACACATCACTTTGCTTCTTTTTGGGCTATTGCCATACAGTCTCATGGAAAATGGAGTCCTGGCAATTTGTCCCATGAATGATCACAGGCCGGGCAGAAAATGCAGTCCTATTTGAACCTGTTTGTATGCCCTTCTGTGAAAATAAAATCAACAAAAATTGCAAGTTGTGCTGAGTATGCATGGTGAGTACATAGTATGTGACAGCTATATTAAAGTTGTACTGTAGACCAAGTACAGAGGCCATATGTAAGTCAAACCTGCATGTAGTAAATAAGTAATATTCAGATACACTGTCCGTAGCATCATACCTTAAAGTCATATATAGTGTACCTTCAGTTTATTCCATCAATAGGAACTTTCTGGTTAAATGCTTAAGTTCTTCCTACATTTTCTTCTGACTGTCATGTATCAGCTTGGTCACCACCCAGACAAATCAAAGTACATCTGTGGTAATCACATGCCACTTTTTTTTAACCATCCTCCCAACTCTATGGATAGTCAATAGAGTAGGCTTACTTAGATTTGATAGTCTGCAGATCCATTTCTGGATTGATGAATAACCTAGATGGAATAGTCTTTTTGCCCAGTCTGCACTCTATAGATACCCACTAATACACTGAAGCCATCACAGCTGGAGTGTTCCACAGGAGAAAGGTTGTCCCTGAATTCTGTTCTCTCCTTATACCCTATTTAGACAGAATGCTTCCTTGGATTGTAAGGCAGTCAGTGTTGGGTTTTTCTTCTGCATCCTTTTACACCATTATGTCATCCATAGAAGCATTATTAAATTAGCTTGTAAAACATCTTCAGACTTAGAAATTTTTCATCAGCTTCTTTTGTATTTCTCGCATCACCTAGAATAATGTTGAGCATAGAGTAACTGTTCAGTCCCTACTTGCTGATTCACACCTTCTGAGAGTCTTAGAGATGAAAGAAAATCAGAGAAGGTGTGAAGTACTCAAATGACCTGGATTCAAATCCTGGTTCTGCCTCTTAATAGCTATGTGATGAAGAGAAAGTCACTTCACCTTTGAGGACCTCAATTTCCTGATCTGTAAAATGAAAGGTTTGTACCAGAATGTCCCCCAAATCCCTTCTGGTTCTCCAAGTATGATCCCATGAATCTTGGAGGTATGTGTGGATGAGATGTTCCAAAAGTCTTAAAGTTCTCTCTGTTTCTCTATACATGCATACATACATACATACACACGTGTGTGTATACATATGTATATATATATATATGCAGATGATTCAGAAAGTTTAATTTAGATATTGCCAGAATTGTCCTTGACATTATAGGATTTACAGCAATAAGGAAAGGGAATCACATAGAACTGGAATGTTGAAAGGGACCTCTGCAGCTATCAAGTTCAACCTATATGTGAAAGGTATCCACAATATAATATTCTTGGTAAGTGACCATTCAGCTTCTGTTTGCAGATTTCCAAGAAGGGGAATTCATCACCTCTCAAGGTATAGCATTAATTTAAATGGTAATAATTTTTTTCCTGACATCAGTCCAAAATTTGCCTCTTTGAAACAACTACTCATTGCTCCTAGTTCTGCCCTACCATGCCCATTCAAATCCTTCATACATGACAGTTCTTCAGATATTTGAAAATAGTTCGTTCTCCCTGCTTTTTCTCTTCTCCATGCTAAGAATGCTTAATTCTTTCAACCAGTTCTCATATAACATGGACTCAAAGTCCTTCACCTGCAATTTAGAGCCCATCTTAGTCTGATCCATTTATTTGATAGATGAGAAAAACTAGAACTCTTAGAATGACTATATCACAACGTTAGAAAATTTCCTAAAATGAAAGTGTTGAGTTTTCTGTTTCAAATACAAATTAAATGAAGTATGGGTGAAAATGAATTTACTCTTAAAGTTCAAACTTTTGGGTGCTAATGCCTAGGGAAAGCATCCTAACAATTTAAATGTAGAGTGTCTCATGCTCAAACACAAACCAGAATGTGTAAAGTGATAGTAATCCAAGTTAAACAGCTTTCAGGTTTTTCCTATTTGCAATCTGGCTTCATCTGCATCTTCACAGGCAAAATTGTGCCTCGCATTGAAGAGTGATGATTGTGACAATGTTATTTTCTGTGCTAGAATTAACACCATCTTCTGAATTTCATTTGGCCACAATTGTAATGACATTGCTGAACGATGTTGAATTCCTGCCCATGAATTAAAACTTACTGGCACATGGAGTTTGTGGTTAAGGGATATAGAACGTAGCTACTGGCAGAGACATCTATGTATGAAGATTACAAGGGCTTTTGGGTACATTTTGATTTTTTTTTAACAAAAGCCATTTAATAGTACACCATCTGTCCATCTTCATGCATGCATGATCATGTTCATGTGCATAGGACTTGCAGAAATATAGAATGCATATATTCTGTATAGTTATAGAGAGAGTGAAAACTATGAATTCTGTGGGAAAGGACAGTGTTTCCACCAAGGTAAGGTGGTAGAATTAAGCGTTTGAGATGTTATAGAGGAAGGAAGGGCAGACGACCTTTGGAAACAGAAATGCACTGAAATTTAGGAGTAATATAGACCCATGGTTACCTTTGAGACAGTCATGTCCCTCTTCCATTTTTGTATTTGTTTTTACTCAACTCAAAGTTGTTTAGTTGTGACTCTCATTTGAGTCATATTTGAACTCAGTTCTTTCTGACTCTAGATGCAGCATTTTATCCACAGCTAGCTGATTCTTGCCTTATTTCCTCTTATCAAAAGTTATCTGTCCTTACTCTGAAGTAGTCTGAAATGGTAAAGAGTTTAGTTGGGGAGAGGAATAGTATTGGGAAGACCTTTAGCAGGCTAATGCAGTAGTACAAGGAGGGGTAATGAGAGGCTGTATTTGGGCAGCACGTGACAGAATTTAAAAGGGACTGAAGGTGGAAGGTGTTTGAAGAGGTAGAACTGACAGACCTTGGTAATCCATTTTATATCAGAGAATGGGGAGAGGAAGGAGTTAAAAATAATTCTTTAGTTATAACAGGAATAACAATGAATGATGTTCCTACAGAGAATAACCATGAAACAACCTTAGGAAGCAATGGCTATTACTAAATTTTATTCTCATTTTCCACATGAAGGAATTGGAACTAAGTAGAGTGAAGTACTCGTCCGTAAGAGAAGAGGTGGCATTTGAGCACAGGCCTTCCTGACTCCAGGTGTGGTACTTTCTCTAATTCTGTATGCCACATGCCATCCCATTGGAGATGCAAGTCTGAAGTTAATAAGAGAGATACAGATTTTGTAGTTGCCTATGGGAGATGATATTCCTAAAATGATTTGAGTTGAATGAAATTGGGAGAGAGAGAGAGAGAGAGAGAGAGAGAGAGAGAGAGAGAGAGAGAGAGAGAGAGAGAGAAATGGAGAGGGAAATGGAGAGGAAGAGGGAGGAGAAGATGATGATTATGACAACAATGATGATAGAATCAAGGACAGAATATTGGGGAATAACCTCTGTATGTATGAATCTGGAAAGAAGAGAAAGGCCCAATGAATTTGGTGGAATCCAAAAGTAAGTAAATTTGATTGCTCAATTAAATGCAATTTGCTTTGATTTATATTATGCTCAAATATAGAATCTATCACTAAAATAGCAATTGGGTTTTGGAAACTACATTGAATTTTATAAATATAGAAAAAAAAGTTCATGTAGAATAACATTTCTGTTCCATAAAAGGGGGAAGAGAATAAGTAAGCATTTGTATTGCGTCTGCTCTGTGCCAGGCAATGGGCTAAATATTTAGGCACTTTTAGAAATATTACTTTATTGATCCTCACAACAGCCCTGTGAGGGAGGGAGGTGCTGTTGTTATCCCAATTTTAATGTTGAGGAAACTGAGGCAAAGAGAACCTAAGTTACTTGCTCAGGCCACACTGCTAGTAGGTTATTCATGGTACCATCAGATGACTCTAGTGTCTAGTATCTGCATGTTTTGAGAAGAACAAAAAAACTTTTTCATTCCATAGAGTAAAAAGCTGAAGAGACCTCACAGGTTAGGTGGGGGAAAGATTATTTTTAAATTGTTTAATTAGCATAAATTTGCATATTTCATCTATGGTTGTCATCAATACCCAAAGTCCCATTTTTTGTGAACTTAATATATTTTCCATATATGAGAAATATAAATAGAGTATAATTAGTCTTGGAATGTTGTTAAGTCATTTTCATTTGTGTCTGACTCTCCATGACCCCATTTAGAGTTTTCTTGGCAGTGGTACTGAAATGTTTTACCATTTCTTTCACTGTTTTACAAATGGGAAACTGAGGTAAACAGGGTTAAATGACTTGCCCAGTATCACATAGCTAGTAAATGTCTGGTTAGATTTGAACTCAGGTTCGGCACTCTATCCATTACACCACCTAGCTGCCCATGGGCTTAGCTAAGTTTTCTCATTCAGCACCTCTAGATTGTTTAGACTGTTTTGCCATGCAATATTGTAGGGAGAAGCTTTGTAGCTCCTATCCCTACAGTGATATGCTGTATGCAGTAGCTTGTTAATCTGGTAACGTTGGGTTTTATCTCTCTTTTTTGAATATATTTTCTTATTTTAATCTGGGTGATTATCAATAAACAAAATTTTCAATATACAAAGAAGTAGAAGGATTATAAAGAAACTGTGAGCAATTTTAAATTATATACATACATACACACGATTTAATGAGGTAACAACAAAATTGTTCCATTGGTTTGTATCCTCTTTTGTACTTTTTCTGTTTTCATATGAGCATTTTATTTATCTCTTAATCAATTAACAGAGTCAACAGGGCACTCACAAGATTCTCCTGTAATTTCCCAGCTTATCTTTTAAGGACTTCTTAGTTTAAATGAACTATATTTTAGGGAGATTGAGCAGTTTCTGGAAACTTCACTTGTTCCTTATTGAATTAACAGTTAGGTGAAATAATCTCATACTAACTATACCGGTTAGTCTAACTCTCCTGAGTAGTCTATATAGCTAGATTTGTCTGGTACTGCTAATTTAGAGGTCAAGTGGTTATTACTTGTAAATTCAGTGTTTTAAGGCATCTTAAAGGTTTACATTAAGTATTGTTGGGAGAGGTTCCTGAGTACTGAATCAGAACAAGAAGAACCATTAGTTGATGTGGGAAATCTACTGTTTCTGTTGATTCATCAAGATAGAATGTGCTTGATAATCATAGACCTTCATACTACAATACTCATTTAAGTCAAACTTTTTAGCAGGCTTAAATAAAAAAGTTAAAGGTAGATATCTAGATGAGTTTCAGTTAAATACAGCAACATTTCCTATTCTTGTTTCAGTGTTCAGAATGACTGCAAGTACATTCTATTCCATTCTGGTTGTCCTCTCTGATATTTTGACTGCTATCCAATAATGTAACTGGTTCTTTCCATTTCCAGAATGTAGCTCTTCTTCCTTATATGCTCTTATTTCCTCAAGGCAATAGGTTTTGTTTAATTTCATTAGTTTTTTTGTCAGACAATTGGTAGTCTACTGTGAGTGCAGCATTATACTCTGCCTTGTGCATCGGTTTTTGTTGTATGATACTGAACTGATATGGAGGAGGAACAAAGAAGAGATACAGATAAATAATACTGAACTGTATTTAAGTAGCTTCTGATATACTCTGTGATAGAAACCTAAAATATTTACATCTTTACAGATGTTTGTGAATGCATCTTTCACTTGTGATAATAGCCTTCTATCTAAGAAGAGGATTATATCTCTCCTCCACATCTGTGTGCTTAATACTGAAACAAGGAAGAATAAAAAAATAAACCATTAAATAAGGTTATTTGTTCATATATTTAGAGGGAGAAATGCAGATAGTAAGGTAATTCGACTTTAAGATAGAATACATTGGATTGCAGGATCATAGACTTTGAGTCTGAAAGAACTATATAGGGCCACCCTCCACCTATTTTACAGATGAGGACGTTAAGGCTCTGAGATGGTTAATGGAACATATTTATATTGCTTAAGCTAATTATTAATTTACAGTACCAGGGAAAGTATGCTGTTTTGGCCAGAGAACCTGAGTTAAAATCCCATCTGCACAACACACTACCAGTGTGACTTTCAGGTCACTTAACCACCCTGAGCCTGTTCCCTTCTTTATGAAGTGAAGGATTGTACTGATATCCTTTCCCTCTCTAAATCTATAATCTTGTGATCCTGAGCCTCTTTTCTTATTGATATGGTTATACCCATGATAATCTATGCAAAGGTATTTTCTCTGCAGCAGACATTTCCACCTTTTTTATTTGGATAATGAGAACTTTTTTTTCTTTCTTTGACTACAGATATCAAACAACCCAGGAAATCTATGTTAATACTTACTATGTACAAGGTACTGCACTAAGTGGTAGTTTAGATGAGGCAGGGTTCCTGCTCTCAAGGAATTTATAATCCTGTAAATTATGCTAAATTTTAAAGAGGATAAGATTTCCTTTAGAAAGTACAGTTGGAGACTCTATAAACCATCAGTTAAAAACAAAATTATACTCATTTCTTTTAACATACTTTCACAAGCAAGTGAAAATTTAGCTGAGCATCATTTTCTTTAGATGAAAAGTGTGCGAAAGTCTTTTTTACCTTCCATATATCCAAAACATATTATCATTGGAACTGACCAGAGATTCTAAATCCAGAAGAGTTTTCTGTAGCTATAGACCATTTAAATGAGTTTATGGTGTTTCTATTTATATTAAGTCCTGTGCTTTCATCCTTTCAGAGGATTATAAAGGTTGGTAAATAACCCATTAATGAATTAGGAGACTTTGCTTACAAGCTGACATTGCCATCTTTGGTCATGGTATAGTTTCTTCCCTCATCTATTTACACAAGGAATGGAGTGTCCTACCACAAACAAGTCTAGTCATAAGAGTAACTAAATCCCAATTTCACTGCCTTTTTGTCAAAGTGTGATAAGCCAAGAAGGTACTAGGTGAATAAAGATGAATTATTCTTCTAGGAGTTCAGAAAATCGGATTTCAATTCCAGTATGACCTTAGGTAATTCACTTTGCCCACATTGGCATTGGACCTCAACTTTTTCACTTTTAAAATGGAAGTTAGATTAGATGACCTCTAAGATTTATTCTGGCTCTGCTATTCATAAATTTATATATTTAGAGCTGAATGTAACTTGACCAAGGATCATGAGGCTAAGTCAAAGGTTCAGAAAAGTGGTTCAGGCTCTTCTGTCCATTTCTCAACATTTAAAAGAGAATTTTGTAGTAAACATTTTACCTCAGTAAAAAAAATGAAGGTAAAACTCAAAGTAAAATCACATGTTGTATATATATGTATATATATATATATATATATATACATATATATACACATACACACACACGTGTGTGTGTGTGTGTGTGTGTGTGTGTGTGTGTGTGTAAACAATGGGAATTGTAAAAGATTTGTTAAGAGTTTGCAAGTTCATGCAGGGATCACATTTGCATGGACTTCAAAGGTATAGTGTCCCATTGGGTATTGACAACTGAGGGACACTTTTCTCTCGGTCTGTAGATTTCCTCTGTCCTCTGTCAGTCTTTGTCATGCTGATATAAGAAGTGGTATCCACTTGAGGATCACAGAACGAGATTTTGGTCACCTTTCCACTTGAAGTTAAATTGTGCATTCCTTTGTAGAAGAAAAGCTGCATGCATGTCTGTCATTATTTCTTGTCAATATTATTATTTGATTGATCTTGGAGATTTGGAAATTCTAATTGACCAGAGCACACATGGCTGAACACATGAGCAGTCTTTTCTGTATTCCTGATCAGTTTTTTGGGTCATGAAAACTTGGTAAACATTTAAGACCTTCAGCAGGAAGTTGTTATCTAAGGGGAAAAGGATAATAGGCAGGTTCTCACAATTAACCTGAGGATAACAGACAATCAGCGACATTGGGAGATTTCCTGTCCAGTTCAAATGCTAATCATTTTCTTGAGAACAAACTTAAAAGAAGTGAGCAAAAAGGATGACTGTAACCATACAAAATACCAGTATTTCTTCTACTTAGGCTTGGAAAAAGTGTTCAGCAAAATATGTTAGCTTAAAAATTAATACATTAATCTGGCTTAAAGGGCTGAATTTCTGAACTATCTCTGTATATGCAGTTCTATGCCCTAATGTATTTACAACTGAAACTATTGATTTTAATACATATAGAGTTTAAAAAAAAATACTGCTGTATTAGTTGAAAGGATTGGAGTTGACCTTCAGCAAATATTTCCTGCTTATCTTTCACCAAGTTAGATTTTTTTCAGAATCTTACATCTGAAAAGAAAAATAAGATTTAAAACTAACATCTCCAATTATTTGGAATACTGAACTAGATAACCACTTTTAAGGGATGTTTAACTAAAGTATTGCATTATTTAAAGGGAGGGTTGTACTTACTAGTTTTAGAATACAATAAATAATGAATTCAAGGGTGTGGTGCATCTCTTAGCCTCATTTTTAAAGGCATTCTTCCTTTTTAAAGACATTACTTTCTCCTTTTAGTTATTTTATTATTTTGTTATTTTAGTTAGTTAATTATGAATGCTTTAAGGCAAGGTTCTCTTCCCCTCATTCTGAAGTGTTCCCCTTCTCCAATTTGTCAACCTTGTCCCCAGTTTTGAAGATTTATTTATTATGTTTTATTTCTTTCTTTCATCTAATTATCTAATTCTTCCCACTTTCTTTTTTTCTCTTTTAGTAAATAGAACCTACCTTGCTTTCCTTAAGCTTCTTTTGTTAGTTTATTTTCATATTTTTCACACTTTTTACTAAGAATTTCCCTTATTTTTATTTACTTTCTTGATGTTCTGTCTATCCTAAACTTCTTGTATTTTTATTTAGTCTCTGTGTTCCTCATGGAATTAAAGCTTCTGAAGTACCTATTTTGAGTTCCCTCTTCTAAGGAATTGTGTTATTGCTTTTTAGATTTTGTGTCCTGTAATTTTTTTTGTGTGTACCTCATTTTTAAAAGTATCAATTCCTACAAGAGATAGAAAGATTGCAAGTATTGCTTCATGGTAGAAACTTACCTGTGTTCCTGACTGTGTGGTCCGTTTCTACCCCTTTCTATCCCCATGATCATGTTCTGTCTCATTTACCATGAAATCTTTCTTAATTGATGCCTCCAACCCTTCTGTTATGTCAGTTACCCCCAGGACCTCTCATTCCTCTTCTCCAGAGACAGGATGGAGTCACAACATTTTCTCAGAGGTAGTGGTCTCAATACAACAAATCTCTGCAGATTATACCCTTTATCAGGTCTCTATCTCCCATTACAGCATCTATCTCTCCTTCCATGGGAGTGTAGCATCCTCTTCTAAAACCTCCCTTGTCTTTTTTCTTTTTCAGTCCTTCTCTTTTCTACCTCATCCGTTCTACCATTACCTTTCTTTCTATGAGGGAGCAGATTATTTTTTCTTCATTGTTTAATATTGACTTGAATAAGGTACATCATACATTCCTCTCTATTTTCTCTACTTCCCCTTTAATGTGCCTTCCCTTCCTAAAGATTATTCCCATCGAAAATATTGATTCACTGATAAGCAGGATGTTATGAAGTGTAGTGGATCAGGCCTGTTTCTCTACTATAATGTTTATTTAATTTATATTTTTCTTTCTATTTCCCTAGGTACTTTCAGAAAGAAATATCTTAAAAGTGTCTCGTTTTGTAGTTCTTGTTAAACTCCACAGTCATCTTCCTCTCTCTAGTCCCTCTTCCCTTTTTTGCAGTAATTTATTTTGTTGCTTATGTTTTCCTTGGTAGCTATATTTATCTAGCTTTCTTGTGCTTATGTTTGAGGGTATTTGCAAAGTGATTAATCTTTTCACATGTATTTTTAGTTGGAATACTTTGACTGTCTCTCTTATAGAATGTCCATTTTTTGTTGTTGATTATGCTAAAGTTTGAATTGCATGTTATGTTTAGTAGCTTCTTGAGCTCCTTTGCCATTCCTTTCAGCTATTTTTGGAAGTGCAGAATAATAGTCTCAGGTTTTTCAAATTTCCTTTATATTTGAAGTTTCTTCCTGGTCACTTGCAGAATTTATTGTTTGTCACGTAAATTGTTGGATTTAACCAATGTGTTTTGGAAAAGTATTTTCTCCTGGTGGAAATCTGTAGATTCTTTCAATTGGAACTTAGTTTTGTTTTATTCAGAAATCCTGGGAAGTTTTCTTATATTATTTCTTTCATTATTTGTTCCTTGTTTGCAATCTTCTTCTGGGAGACTATGATCCGTAAGTTGCATCTGCATCTGCACATCTTGTCTTTGAGATTAATATATTTTGTAAGTTCAAACATCATATTTTCTTTTAACAGATGTATTTTTGCTTTTCTTGTTCCAGACTCTTTTTTCTTCTATATATTTCTATTCCCAATCACTTATTTACTCTTTTGCCTCTTTGGAGATACATCAGTATATAGTCAAAATTTCTATTCATCCAATTATTTCTGCTCTGCAAACCATAAATTAAGCTTTCATAATTCTAATTTCTCTCTTGACTTATTTAGGAACATTCTGCTGTGGTTCCATGCTTTGTTTGAAATCCATAGATACTTGAGCATCATCAGATGTTGGTTCAGTTTCCTTTGTCTTGTGGTATATATTCAGAAACATTTGTTTTTGTTTAGATATGTTGGTGGCCATCCTCATATCTATCTATATCTATATATAAAATCTTCCAGTTGATTTTATCTATTTGTGTTCAATGTTTTAAACTCTTTTCTGCCTCCTAAAATATTTGGTAATTTTAGTCTTTTCACCTTTATAGTCCCCCTCATTGCTCATTCTCTGACTCCTTCCCCTTTGATGACAGATTTCCCAAGGGCTGGACCATTAAGCTTTGTGAGTCTTTTCCCATACTGAGTGATACACTTTTCATCAGCCTCAGTGGTTGCCCCAAATGATTTCATGGGAGACAGAATTTGTACCAGCTGCATATGAGGCTTATTTTTTTCAGGTCTACTGCAGCTCATTCTCTCTCTCTCTCTCTCTCTCTCTCTCTCTCTCTCTCTCTCTCTCTCTCATTTTCTCTCTTCATCTCCCTCTCCCTCTCCTTCCCCCTCTCCCCTCCTTTTTCTCTCTTCCACTTCTTTCCTCCCTTCTCCTCTCCCCCCACCCCCACCAGCCGAGTGCTATTATACTACTGTTCTGCTCTGAGTACACTTGTACTTTCCTATTCCTCTACCTCCTCCCCACTGGAGGAAGAATTGAGTTCTTCTGATTTTTGCCACAGAATAGTGAGGTGAGGACAAGATCAACAGAGACTTAATAAGCAAATTACTGAGTGGATCCCAGAAGCAGGCAAATTGTTTGCTTGTGCCCCCCTATTGGAATGTGATGGCTAGTAGGGGAGGAAGTGCAAAATGAGTGCATCAGAGATAAAAGATTAGCCTTCTCTGGTATTAATTTCTCAGATTATTACCTCATTAGACTTTTTGTTTTCTTCGCCTGTGGAGATAGCTGCAATAATTTTACCTTTTATATATAGTTTTTGGAGGGCAGGTGGGGTTTGGAAAGATTGTGAAGATTAGAGAAAATGTCTAATATTCTGTCTTGATGTTCACATGACTCACAAGCTACACACATAATCTTATTTGCTCCTTACAACAATCTTATAAGCTATGTACTATAGAAATTTTTATCTGTATTTTACATTTGAATAAACCAGAGAGATTGAATAACTTGCCCTAAGGTCACACAGTAAGTAGAAGAGTCAGCATCACAAAATCAATCGTTGACTCCAATCTAACATTCTTTTAATTGAACCACACTGCTTCCTATCTATGTCTTTAATTTTACCAAATACATAATTATGCATTTCTCTCAAATTTTCATTTGTGTTTTTCATTCAAAAATGTTTATTGATTTTAGATGACTGGATATAGTAGTACATACTTCTGTAATCTCTGCTGACCAAGGATGAGGCTATTGAATTGCTTGAGTTTGATGGTTATGAGATGAAAGCTTATCAGTTTGTCTGTACTAAGTATAGTTACAATATGCTGAGACCTTGAGAGTGGAGAACCATCAGGTTACCTAATGAGGGTAAACCAGCCCAGGTCATAAAAATAGAAGGTTAAATCTGTCATATCAGTAAACACTGGAATCAAGGAAGTGCCTTTTCACTACCATACTAGATAAGATAGATTTGTCTTCCTTCTTTTCTTCTTCCTCCTTTTCTTCCTTCTCTTTTTTTCTCTTTTTTCTTCTTTTTTTCTTCCTTTTTCTTCTTTTCCTTCTCTTCTTCCAGAGTCATATAGGATATATACATGTATATGTGTATGTATGTATACATATGCATACATATGCATATATTTGTGTATGTATATGTTAGTATACAGCTAACATAAGAACAATCTAGAAAATGGGATTGACCTCATATATTCTACTTGACATTGAAAACATTCACACAACTACAAGAAGCTCAGTGCTATGTTCAGAACAATGAACCTCTGGTTCCAACCAACATGATGTGTCTTTCCATGTTCTGAATGGGAACTTTCTGGTCTAAGTGTTTACCGAGTTGTCAGCTCAGGGAGTCATAGCCTCTGCCATCAAAGACTGTAGATTATTAGCCTTATCTCATGGCAGTGCCTGTTGAGTTGTATGCTATGAATAATGGACTGTCCTAGATTAATATAATTGTGAGGCAGCTAGGTTGTCTTGTGGATAGAGTGCCAGATTTGGAATCAAGAAGCCCTGAGTGTGAATTTCTCCTCATATACTTAATGAATTTGTTACTTTGGGCATGTCACTTAACTTCTACAAGCCTTACTTTCCTCATCTGTAAAATGGGAATACCAATAACTTCTACCTCACAGGGTTGTTGTAAGGTTCAAATTAAATGAGACAAAATGAGTAAAATGCTTTGTAAAACTTAAAGTATTACATGCATGTTAGTTACAATTGCAATAAAACTATTAAAACAATTCATAACTTCAATTATCTTTTCATCTAGTATTGATCTTTTTTAGAAATGGTCATATCGCTTTATCAACAGATAACTATTTCTAAAGACCTTTTGACTGTTCACCTAGCTCAATCTGGAGGATAAACAAAAAGGAAAGAAAATTGTGCCTTTTTCTTTTGTTTAATCTTAAACAGGTACTTACTTGACTTCCTATAAGCCTTCTGAACTTTCATCCCAAATTACTATTTACTTATTGTATGGACAATAAATGAGTCAGTTGCTGTACCCAGACACTTGAGGGGTTTTTTTTCCTCCATTGGACTCCTAATAAATTCAACACTTAGGCAAGCATAGTCTATAACAGAACTCTGAGCTCCCAGGCCACAATAATTTCATAGGGAATAACTAGTTAATAGTAATTGCCAGATGCATAACTCCTTAAAGTCAACATTGTTTATTTTATTACAATATCACTTGCCTATGTGGAATATTTCAAATTGTTTTCTTTTTTGTGTTTGTGTCTGCTGTATGTAATTAGTTATTTTATCCTTTCTTAAAAGATGTTTTCCAAGTTTGTGTTTAAAAATTGGAACACATATTTTGATTCCTATTTGCTTGTGGGTCAGGATGCTCACGCCTTCACTAAAAAGCACACTAATCCTGTTGAGTTCGAGCCTTATTCATTTTTGACATGATGGTGATTCATTGTTTGTGTTCCTTGGGTTCTCAGTCTTTCTTTTAAGTATGACAACCACTGCCAAGTTAGAATTTTTTAATAAGACCAAAATTATCCAAGGATTAAAAAATCCATTATACTTAATGTTCTTATAACTAAAAGATCAAGTGAGATAGTATTAGTAATGTACCTGATACATGATAAGTGCTTGATAAATGCTTATTCTCTTACCCTTTTTTCTTCCCTAAAAGTTTGAGTGATTTTTAGAGTGAACATGAGGTAATGGAAAGAGTTCTGACTTAGAGACATGGGACTCCAAATTCAAGACCCACCTTCGAAATTTATGAGTTATCTGACCCTAGATAAATCACTTGAACCCTCTAAGTCTGAGATTCCTCATCTCTAAGAAAGACGGACATAATAGTTAACATTTAAATAGTGCTTAGTATGTGTCAGGCACTGTGCTAAGTGCTTTACAAATTTTTATCTTATTTGCTCCTCACAACAGCTTTAGAAAGGAAGGAGTTTCTATTATCCGCATTTTACAGATGAGGAAACTGAGTCAAATAGGGTTAAGTGACTTGCTAGTAAGTTCTGAGGCTGAATTTGAACTCAGGTTTTTTTAACTCCAGGCCCAACTCACTGTCTGTTCACGGCACCACCCAGCTGTGTAGCTGACATGACCTCACAAGATTGTTTTGAGGATAATGCTATATTAAAGTTAGTATGACTTAAGCATGCAAAGTGAACAAATTGTGATATAATCTCCAGTCACCCATAAGGGGAAGCTATTAGACCTGTCATCATACATGTTATTCCTCTCCTGACACCAGATGCAGAGATACCTGTTTTTAGACATGGCAACTGTGTGGACTAATTTTATTTACTGATACTTATAGTTTACAAGGTTTCCCCATTCATTCACTTAGTTAACTGAAGGGGAGACATGGAGGAGGGGACTTCAGAAATAGTGATGACAGACAAAAGTACATTTTTTTAAAGGCACAGAACAAAGGGAAGTTTAGAAGGAAGCACAGATAAGGACAATTTTGAAAGTAATATGCAGAATTTATTACATATTTTTTTTAAAAAATCAAGTGATATGAAATGGAGATTCATAGTTTCAAGCAAAATCATTTTTTTTAAATCAAGTTCTTTGGTGTCAATGAAAATGCTCCTTCTTTGGTATTTAAGCTCAGAATGATATATTTGTATGTGTGTGTATGTATATATGTATATACATATGAATATACTTATATGTATAAGCACTCACATATGATGCTCACTTGATCACATGGGCAAGTCATTTAACTTCTCTGAACTTCAGGTAACTTTTTTTTCCTCTCTTTTTAAAAAAATATATTCATTTTCAGTTTTCAACATTCACTTCCATAAGATTTTGAATTCCAAATTTTCTCCCCATTTCTTCCTTTCCCCCATCCCAATTTGGTATAAGCTCTACATATACATTCATATTGAACCTACTTTCACATTAGTCATGTTGTAGAAAAGTATTAGAAGCAACGGGAGAAACCACAAGAAAGAAGAAATAATCAAAAAAAAAAAAAGAAAGCGCAAATAATATGTTTCAATCTGTATTCAGATTCCATAGTTCTTTTTCTGGATGTGGACAGCATTTTCTATCATGATTCAAGATTCTATCTTGGATACTTGCATTACTAAGATAGATAAGTCTATCAAAGTTAGTCATCACACTTTATGGCTGTTACTGTGTACAGTGTTCTTTGAGGTATTTCCAGGTTTCTCTGAAGTTGACCTGCTCGTCATTTCTTATGGCACAATAGTATTCCATTACATTTGTATACCATAATTTATTCAGTCATTCCTCAGTTGATGGGCATCCCCTCAATTTCCAATTCTTTGCCACCAAAAAAAAGAGCTACTGTAAATATTTTTGTACATGTGGATCCTTTTCCCATCTGTATGATCTCTTTTGGATTCAGACATAGAAGTGGTATTACTGGGTCAAAGGGTATGCACATAGCTCTTTGGGCATAATTCCAAATTGCTCTCCAGAATGATTCTACCAATTCACAACTCCATCAATGATATAAATGTTCCAATTTTCCTACATCTTCAGCATTTTTAATTTTCCTCTTTTGTCATGTTAGCCAATCTAATAGGTACCACAGAATTGTTTTGATTTGCATTTCTCTAATCAATAGTGATTTAGAGCATTTTGTTTTAACTTCTTCATCTGAAAACTGTTAAGGCAACTTTTTAAGGTACAGCTATTAATCTCTGGGCAGCTAGGTGGTGCAGTAGAGGTCCTGGAGTCAGGAAGACTCATCTTCCCGAGTTCAAATCTGGCCTCAGATACTTAACTAGCTGTGTGAAACCAGCAAGTCACTTAACTTCACTTGCTTCAGTTTTCTCATCTATGAAAAGAGCTAGAGTAGGAAATGGCAAACCACTCCAATATTGTTGCCAAGGAAACCCCAAATGGAGTCACAAAGAGTCAGACACAACTGAAAAAACAATTCATTTATAGACTAAGTTATTTATAGAGCACCTAAGTCAATAGAAGAAGTCCCCATACCACAAAGCCCAGGATTGAAGTGCATATCCTGTCATGACTTTTTTATTTCTGTTCTAGATAGTCATTTGAATATGAATGAAATATTTGTGGAGAGGAGGAAATGGTAATGAGTAGAAAGGATAGAGAGTGATGGTATGCTGTGTGATTTGTTTTGCCCTTGGAATCCTGTGGATGGTCTGAAACTCTCATCTCTCTAGGGAAGGTTCTGACAGCTACAGTACTTTCAAATTACTAAAATATAAATATTATTAAAGTGAACTTGGTTCTCATATTTTAAATAAAATTATGATTTACATTCTAAGAGCTTCTACACAAATTCCTTTCTCCTGGACAGCCCTTAGTCATATGATTTGTAGTCTTATAAAAAAGAATCTTAGTCTTTTCTTTTGTCCAAAAGTTTTTAAAAGTTGTCCACCCAGTTTTTAAGTTCTTCCACTCCATTCTGCTAGACCTGGTTAAGAATGATTTTGGACACCAACAAATTTCCAGTTCAGGAAAACTTACCAAACCCCACTTTTCCATGTTTTCCTGTAGCACTCTCTAGTAGGTAGCTGAGGATTTAATCTATCTGTTTTGTCTTTTTTCTCTGACTCTCAAAACAGAGAAAAGTTTTACTTGTTCATTTTTTTAGTAATGTCCAACTCTTGGTGACCTCATTTGGGGCTTTCTTGGCAAAGATGGTGGAGTAGTTTAACATTTTCTTCTCCAGCTCATTGTTACAGATGAGGAAGCTGAGGCAAATAGGGGTAAGAGACTTGCCTAGGGTCTTACAACTGGTAAATGCCTGAGGCCAGATTTGAGCTCATGAAAATGAGTTTTCCCAGCTCCATGCTCAGCACTGTATTCACTGTGCTGCCCTATCGAGACACCTCTCCTGGGACTGGAAAAACCCTGATATGCCTTCCCTATCATCAGCTGCATTCTTGTGTTTCTTTGATGACTCTCCCATGTTATTGCTCACATTGCCAATTTTAGGTGAAATGGGATATTCAGTATTGGGGGTCAGTGTCAATAGAAGTCTTTCTGTGTCGTGTGTAATGCTATTTATTCAGCAACATTTTACAATCATGATGTTACAGATTTACAAAGCTATTAACTTTAGCTTTACCAAAATTAGTTTCCCTCTTAGGTAAATAGAAGTGTTTTGAAGGTGATATTAAAATCATGCATTCATTTTTTAAAAATAAAAACCAAGACCCAAATTCATTTTGAACTTTGGCAAAGGAGAACCTGAATTCTTTATAACTTCACACCAGCTACTTCCTTCCCCCGTTTTTGTTCTTAACTCTCTCTCTTGGAAATCCTGGTTTCTTTCAGGACTCGCCTAAAGGGCTACCATTTGTAAAATTCCCCTTTCAATTTCAATTCTACTTAGATGGCTATGCTTTCTTCACTAAAATTTTATTGTATTTACATACTTTATATATATCTTTGTTATATCTATACATGTACCTATTGTTTCTCCTATTAGAATGTGTGCACCTTAAGAGCAGGTCCTATTTAACTGTTGTCAGTGTCTCTAGCACCTGGTGCTGCACATGACTGGCACTAATTGAATGGTTGATATCTTAGTAGCCACTAAGGACAGCATTTGTCATTCCTTCATTTCAGTTTATCTGACTCTTCTTGACCCGATTTGGGGTTTTCTTGGCAAAGATACTGGAATGGTTTGCCATTTCCTTCTCCAGTTCATTTTACAAATGTGGAAACTGAGGCAAAAAGGTTTACACGATTAGCCCAGGTTCACATAGCTAGCAAGTATGTTTCCTTATTAGAACTCAGGAAGATGAGTCTTCCTGACTCCAGGCCCAGGACTCTATCCACTGCACCATATAGGTGCCAGTGACAGTATAATATAATTTATTTTCATATGATGATCTTGATTTACTTCAAATCTGTTTCATGCCAAAAAAAATATCTTCAGAGTATTGTGATTTGTAAGGTAGGAACATCTGGAATTCAGTTTATTCAGGATTTTTTTGGATCATAAAAATTTAGTTTGTAAATGACCTTATTCATTCCCTTATTTCACAGATAAGGAAACTGAGACTCATTGATTAGATGACTTGCCTAAAGGTCACACAGTTGGTAATTAGTGAAAATGGGATTGGGGCTTAGGCTTGTTGACTCTTAATTAATTTTTCTACTATGTCATAATCCTTAAAGGTCGAACTTCAATTTTCTATCAAATTAACATAGAGAACAATATATTCCTTAGCTGTGATGGGTAAATTATTATTGCATGAAGGCTTTAAGCATGAAATAGATAATCCCAAAACAATGTTTGTCATGATCAGCTCTCCATGACCTCATTTGGGATTTTCTTGGCAAAAATACTGGAGTGGCTTGCCATTTTACAGATGAGGAAACTTAGACAAACAGAGTTAAGTGACTTGCCCAGGATCACACAGCTAGTAAGTATTTAAGACCAGATTTGAACTCAGGAGGATGAGTCTTCCTGAACCCAGATCTGGCGCTCTATCCACTCTGCCACCTAGCTGCTCCCCTGAAGTAATAGAAAATAGAAAATTAGATGTTTTAGAACACTTAGAAAAGATGAAGTGTTTAATATAATTAGAGGAAAAAACCTGACTCTATCCAGATTTCTCTAACCAGATACATTTAAGAGCATCACTTTTGGACATTATTTTATTGCAAGTAAACGCCCCAAAACAAAAACCAGTCCACAACATTGAAGTTCTTGGTAGAGGTGATTGTGTGCCAATGTTTGTCTACCTGTTAGCTGGGCACTGAACTAGGAGTTGGTCTGAATGTTATAAATTCCTTTCAGATGCCAGTGCCTAGTGACTACCTTTCCCAAAGGGACTTAGGTTCAACTCTTCTGGCTGTCCACTTTTAGGTTTTTTTTGTGCTGAAGTTTTCAATGCTTTTGGCAACAGCTGGGAAGTTTCATCTCATGCACATGTGGCAGATTTTTTCTTTCTGGAATCTGTCATCTGGTGTGTATTATACTTAGGCCTCAAAGCTTCTTATGCCTTTCTCAGAGTGACCCAAGGTGTTAATTGGACCCTTTACATGTAGTTGGGGCCCACTTATTTCAGGTATGATTTGTTCTGTAAAGCCATGGAAATTAAAAATCCACACTGTTCCTGCCAGACATGCCAATTTTTAGGGTAGTATAACATAACAGTGGTTAAAAAGGAGAAATACTTTAGAGACCATCTACTATTACCATCCCATAATTTTACATTAATAAACTCAGTTTGCTTGAATACAGTCATCTAAGCTTAATATACATAGTTAGCTGGTCCCAGATTTAGTCTCTGAACCACAGTTGTCTTACTACTAATCAGAACCCTCTTGGAGGACCATTTGTGCTTTCCTTTATATTTTCTCCAATTTTTGTAAGAATTCCATGTGACTCCATGTGTAAGGTACAGCTACAGGCTTCAGAATTTTAGCATATAGCAAGGAGAGCTGTGTGACTCCGTGGCTAGAACATTGAACCTGGAGTCAGGAAGATCTGAGTTCAAATTTGGCTTCAGACACTTACTAACCATGTGACCCTGGGCAAGTCATTTAACCCTTTGTGACTCAGTTTCCTCATCTGTAAAATGAGCTGGAGAAGGCAATGGCAAACCACTCTAGCATTTTTCTCAAGGAAATCTCAACAAGATGTCATAAAGAGTCAGATGTGACTGCAAAATGACTAAAAAAAAAGAGCCAAGAGAGGTCAACAGGTTCAAACTCCAGTCACATTTTGTACCTGAGGGCCTCTGTGAATCCATCCACAATGAAACACTTCCATGCTAGAGCTAGTGAGGGGACCAATGTGAACATCATCCCCTTTATTTTGGGGAGGGTGCTCTCCCTCCCTGAGAGTAAATTGAAGCAACTAGCTATTTAAAACAAGCTTGCTGAGCAAGCATATTAGGAAACATGAAGTGGTCCAAGAAGGTTTCTTCACATCCTTTAGATAGGGTTTCTTGAAGACTCTTAAGCTTAGCACAGGATTTTGTTCTGTTATCACAGAAGATAGTGGAAGATAGGGACAAGCAAATCACATTTATAAGTTACCTCATAGGTTTATGGTATGTGATATTTATGTATTTTTCATCATATTCTCTCTGTGATATAGGTAGGATAAGTATTGTCCCCATTGTTCAAACAGTCTTCAAAATCTGAGGCAGAGTCTTTCCTGTGGAGGGCCCTTGACTCTGAAACTTCTCTTTCCTCTTATTCTATCAGAGCTTGGTGACCTTTGGGGTATTGTGCACGATATATCTTTCTGCTCCAGCATTCTTTACCAATTAGGGTTTTGGCTCTTTATTGAAGGGGAATTTTAACTGCTGGATTCCATTTAAACTGTTGTGTTCGCCTTATGTTCATGTTTCAATAGTCTCCATGCAATGACTACATTTCAGATTTGATAAAGTAAACTATCACAGAAGTTTTGAGGAGTTTGGCTCTTCTAGCTATTAAAAATATTAATAAGCTTTGGAGTGATCTATGACCAGTTGTAATTTGGTTGTGGAAAAAAAAGTCACTAGTTACTAAAACCCTCTGGGATTCAGAGGTAGGTAAAGCAGAAAGCTGAGTCTAGGAACTGACAAGGAAAATGTGTGAGAAAAAAAATATTTGTATACAATTCACTCAAAGGAGAGAAAATAATAAACTTTTAGATTATTCATAGCTTTTAGTTGAATGTAGATCTTCTGCAAGATTGAGTTTTTCATTATATTCATCATGATGAGAAATTAGGAAAGTATGCTAATTTTAAATTTGGAACATCTGGGGAATACAATTCATGGAGTGAAAGCTTATCTTCTTGTCTGTCAGCAAGTGTTTGCAGATGTCATGTGAAACATTTTAACTACAATTATAAAACTAAATGGAATGTTCAGAGGTGATTCAAGAAATCGGATTGGCTCACACATAGAGTAATAATTCTTAGGAAATACTTTGTCCAGTACCAGTTTTTAAAGTATTCAAGCTGCTCTTTTACCTTTTAAAGAGATCAAGTTTAGTATTTCAGGAAAAAAAATAGCAACTCCAAAGCAACAAGTAAGGGGAAAAGACTGTTTCAAATAAAAGCCAGTTTTTAATCATTTGTTTATAAACACACAGTAAATGAAAGCTCACTTTCCATTAGACAGTTGTTTCTCTCAGTCTGCAAGTGTCTGAGCTTGAACTATAGTCGTGTACTCTCGTCTGCAGTAACCTGATAAAGATTGCTGCTATCTTACTAGGTCTGTTCTCTAATGACTGCTTTCATCCCCTTTGGATTGTTAAACATTTCCCTGCATTTTTGCAGGACTGCTTAAATTCAGCTTTGTCACATCATTTCCCAGTGACTGCAAGCTAAATGGACAAAGCATTAGAATATCTCTAAGTCAATAAGATATATTTAGTGTCCACTGAGTACTTAGTACCTTTCTTAGGAATTGGTATGAAAATATAAGCAGATTCTCTGCCCTCAGGAGTGTAATCTGATACTTACTGAATTGATTAGATACATGGAAACTGGTTCTAATCTGTCTTTTTCACCATTCCTTCTCATGAACTGACAAAAGGATAAAGACACGATCTTATAAAGATCCAGAATATATAATTTGAAAATATCCATTAAAGAAATGGATCCAACCAAATTCTGGACACCCAAATAGATTTTTGTAGACATTTGGAGAATGCACATCAGCTGCAATAAATGGGCTTCTTTTTCTATTGCCTGAGTTGTTGAGATTTAAATTTGTCAACCTCATATTAAGACTGTTAGAAACCTAATTACTTGCCTATTTATAAGTTATTCAGAGATAAAATTCTGTGGATATAATATCCCAAAAGACTAGACAGTTTTACTTGTAGGTTGCTGGGCTTAAATAAAAATGATTCTCCCACCTTCCTGACAGCAATTTGGAATCATTGAATGCTAACCTTGAAAAACACATTGGAGATAATCTAATTCAAAAATGGAGGTCCTGAGATGCAATACTGACTTGCAAAGGGACATAATGAATATTTATTAGGCAATTTGCAATAACTAATTTAAATGCTGTGTTCTATAAAACCTGAATCTCGATACTAGATTTTAATTACCTTTTATATTTTTTCCAGGTTTAGCATTTGAACAAATCTTATTTAAAAAATATTTTGAGAGAAGTCAAAATAAATTTAAAGCCATTTTGAGTTACTATATAGTGAACTTTGCCATTATAACAACTATATTAAATGTTTCAAAGAATAGGACTTATATCAATCAGTATTTGTTAACTGCTTACTTTTTACTTGGTGCTGGAGTTACAAAAGAAATTCAATAACATTCCATTTATTTGGTGTCTTCAGGTATTAAAGTATGATACATACTTTCCAGCTAATTGAACCTTAAACCTTTAAATATTTTATAAAATTTAATTTTTGTGAAATTCTTTCTTAATTCTAAATTCTATTATGTAATTCCTGGGGTAGGAAGCAGTATGTATTGAAAATAATTTAACTTTTTCTTTATGACTCAGGATCATCATTGTCATGTCTCAGCCTATCTTCAATACTATTCACTTCCACATTTACTGTGTCCACAACCAAATTTACTGCTTTTATTTCTCTCTTTTTCTAATCATACTCTCATTTTTTCTTCTTTCTTCTCTTTCCTCATTCCTGCTGTTTCCCTCCCCCCCCCCATAGTCTCCTGTTTCTTTGCTTGTGGGATTTGACTTTTATGATCTGTTTTAGACAGTTGAAAGACACTGAAGACTGACAGTGAATTAAAACCATCCATCAATCAGAAAGCATTTATAAAGCACCTATTAGGTACTATACTTGTCAAAAGAGTTACAAATACAAGGAATGAAAAAAATCCCATTATGAAGTACTTCAGTGGTTGTGTGTGTGTGTGTGTGTGTGTGTGTGTGTGTGTATTCCTTCTTTGTTGCCAAAGAAGACCATGTCATCTGAGAAATGACATGACTTGCACTTGACTTTATTTTGAGTGAGAGAGGTCTGTGTAGGTCACCAGTCTCACTTCACCTCCAGAGCCATCTGAATCCAATGACCAGATATTCATCAGGATTACTAGAGATGACCCAGGAAGAGGCAATTGGGGTTAAGTAACTTGCCCAAGGTCATACAGCTAGTGAGTGTCAAGCATCTGAGGTGAGCTTTGAACTCAGGCCCTCCTGACTCCTGCACTAGTGCTCTATCCACTGTACCACCTAGCTGCCCCTTCAGTGGTCCTAGAATTCAGGAGAAAGAGGAGCTCCAGGTGGATTGAATTTAAGAAACTAGTTAGTGTCTTCAAGAATCCTAAAACTCCTCCCGAAACAAATAAGAAAACCCATTCTTGAGTCCTGTTATTCCTCCAGTGATGGTCTGCAGTCTCCAAGGGTTTTGGTCATAGTGACTTGATGGTAAGAAACAGCATTAAAAGATCTGATCAGGACTGTGTAGGATAAGAAAAAAAGAGGTAAGTTGCTCTGATACCCAATAATACCCAAAAATAAATAAATAAAATAAATAAATTTAGAAGAAAGCCCCCTACGTCACACATTGAGCTGATTTGTAAAGTATTTATAAAACAAATGTCACATGGGGGAGTGAGTATGTGTTTATTCTTTCCTGGAAATGATGATAGTATTAATGTCTGTTCTTTTATCTCTTTCTCATTTTGTCTGTATCAAAACCTTTTTTAAATAGGTCAGATTGGAACCAATTATTTTTTTCCTCATTTTTCTTCTTCTAACTTGATGTTGATTTTGACCTTTCCTCTAAAAAGTTGGGGGAGGTTAAACTATATATAGATAGGTAATTTGGAAACAATTCACACATGAGAAATCTTTGTAAATAAATCTTCTTGTAAACTTTAAGTACTTTATACCTGTGAACTATAGTCGTTGTTTTTCTCTAAACTTTTAAAATCTGTTTTTTGAAGATGTTTATCAGTTTTTTGGTACATGTTTTGATTATGCCCAGTATTCTTGGGATATTAATGAAAAATATGTCAGGAAGTATTCCCAGTCTTTTGCATTGAATATAACTAATTTCCATTCTGTGCCATAGCTTTGAGTAAGGTCGTTAATTCTTAGTGAAGAGTTGGTGGCTTCACCCTGACTAAAGACGAGTCAGCTGTAGCATAGATGCCAGGCATGAGTAGTGTCATAATTATTTCTCTTAATGTTTTCCCATAATCATCACTACATGTATGCATACCTACTCCTCTGAGAATATGGTATCTTAGAGTAATGTACACTGTAATCAGATATTACTAACTAGAAAGTAGAAATAGGGAAGTAGTATTGGCAAAGATTCATTTAAAATTGCTGGAGGGAATGATTTACTTATTCTCCTCTCCCCTCGAAAGGAGAAGTCCCAGTGATAACAAGTCATTGACGTATTTGCTTGTTTGATTTGTTTCTTTTTTCTGTTTTAATATAAAGTTTCATTGCATTAGTATTTACTCTCATAGTTAAAAACATTAAAAAAACTAAACTCCACTGAAAGTTTTTAGATAGGATCATAATTTTTCCAGGTAGATTACTACAGGTTGAATTTTCACACGCAATTATCATGGCAAGTTATGAACTCTACATTTTATATCTCCTTGTCTTTTGAATCATTATCCAGTAATCTGATTATACTTGAATTTTAACTAAATTTCCATTGATCTGTTCCATCAGTACAGATATAGCTCTAAGGCTGCCTTGTATTTCCTCTGTATTAGTCTAGTATGTATGTTGTCTTTTTCATTAGGAAGTCTAATAAGGGACTGCTTTCTGCTTTTTCTTTGCATCCATAGCACTCAGCCCATTGCCTGGAAAATAATAATTTATAAATGCTTGTAGATTAATTAAATTTTGAATATTAAGCAGATTTAATGAGACAGGGAGAATTTACTGGATTCTTTGCACCAGAGTGCATACATATGTTCAGGATGTTTCTTCCTCAGGGGATAGTACTTTCTCAATCTTACATACTTCATAGTCTTAACTTCTACATTCTCCCCTCCAGTCAGAGTTCTATCACCTTGGAACTATTCTTACATCCCAATTTTCCCTGCATCCTCCACAGGGGGATGAACCATCCTCTCTCCTGGCATCATTGCAACTAAAACCAAATTACCCTCTATAGCTGCCCTTGATCCAGACTCTAACTGACTTTGTCCTGAGGGCAAAAATTCATGCTTATAGGTCTGGCCTTATACAGTGTTTTTTAGGATACCAATGCAAGTGTGAAATCTTTTCAAGTTTTGTTTTTAAATTAATTTTGGTCTAGACAAATTTATATGTGTATAATTTTATCCACCATAGGACATTCCCTAATGTGAAAACTTCCATTCATGCAAATCGGAAGCTGATTTACAACTTTTAGTCTTAGAGTCACCAGAGCACTAGGAGGTTCTGTTTCTCACACATAGTCACTGATCTGCACCAGAGGCAAAATTGGATCTTGTCTTCCTTATTCCAAGACTGAGTCTCTATCTCCTATTCCATGCTGTCTCTTTTGAATTAGTATTTATTAGTGAGTTCTCTAAGCAATGGTTATAGAGGTTGATAATTTCCATATTTAAATAGAAATGTTAGGGCAGTTTCAAAAATATAAATAGCCTTTGAGGAGACAAATTGCTTTGAAAAGCAAAAACTGTGTTCTGAAAATATAAATATATTGTGATAAATGTGTGATATATGTCATAAATAATCCTATATTGGTTTTAAAATATTAAGTGGCAATAAAGGAGCTTATCTAGATAATTACAATGCTTCCTTTATAAATGCCATATAATGTGATATACCATCCCCTGCTTTGTCCGAAACTAGTTTTTCTTTAAAATGAAGAAAACCATTCTAAGTCTCAGTAGTCTGTAGACCTTAGCCAATTACAGAAAATCATATTCTTTCATTTGACTATAAACTGTTTTGATTTCTTCATCAGAAAACTGTCTGTTCATATTCTTTGACCATTTATCCACTGTTCTTACAGATAAACTCCTATCTACCTATCTATAGATAGATTATAGAGAGACTTCTATTCTTATAGATTGGCTAAGTTCTTTATATATTTGAGATATTAGACTTTATCTGAGGATCTGTCTGTAATTTTCCACCAATTTTCTGCTTCCCTTCTGATCTTAGCTACTTTCATCAAATGTTTTTAGAGCTAGAAAGAATCATAGAAATCATCTGGTCTACATGTATTATTTTGAAGATGAGGGAAATGAAACCCAGACTGGTTAAATGACTTGACTAAAGTCTCTTAGCCTAAGTTGTGCTTTGTTAATGGTAAAGTCCCTATACAAATTAAAAGGAGTATTTATGCTTGTGCCTAAAGTGGATCATATTAATTTGTTCAGTCACATGGGCTTGTTGTAAGGGGAAAAAAAACCTTCCTAACATTTAGAACTATTCAAAAGTGGATTGCATCGCCTTTAGGATGTAGTGGTGATCTTCTGCCAAGGTTGAATGGCCACCTTCTTTCTATGTGTGGTGATGATTCCTTTTGAGGGTATGGTTTGGATAAGATGGTTGCAGAGTTCCCATCCAACTTTGAAATATTCTAGAGGTTTTTGGTTCTCTGATATTTTTAGGATACCTTGAAGTTCCTAATGGGGGGAAGTCTCTTTATAATAAAATGCCAGATTTCTGCCATGACCACCCAACTGCCCTTCACACATTAAGTTTTGTGATTAATCAGGTAATATTCTGTTCCATGTTAGAAACAGATGATTGGTTATATTAAGTACTTTTTCAGGTAATTTCCAAATAATGGAATCCAAGTCAGGGAGGAAAGGGGAGGTAAGGATGAAACAAGAAAGAGGTGTGGTATAGCTGCAGGAACGGGTCCTTCACCCTACCATTAACTTACCAAGCTAACACTGTTTTTATTATTGCAACATAAAAGATACACACTAGCTATGTTTCCAGATGGACTATTAGTCTCTACCAATCTGTTTTGTTTCCTGCTTTCATGAGAATCTTTTGTATTTTGTCCCCTTTTCTCTCCTCCCCCACAAGTGGATTAATTTACACATTAACATCTTTCTTCTTCCTTCCTGAATATCCTATTCCTGATAACTTATGATTATTTTCTTGGCAATGCTCCATCACTTTACTATACTACACAGTAAATTTCTTTAAATAAGACCTCTATATTTATATCTACAATTCAACCTATGAATTAATCTGATCCCATTCAAGTTTCATTTTGCTTACAAATGGATTAAAACTAATTGCAGTTTTTATCCGTAATTTATAATCTTCCTAAAGAACAAACAATCTGATCAAAAATATTTTAATGCGACCAATTTTAAATCATGGATCATTGTTTTAGAAATACCACTGTTTAAAGGGAATTCCCCAAATGGCAAAAGGAAAACTCATGCATAGAAGAAATAAGAAATTTTTATACACAGTGATTTGAGGGGCCCTATGAAGATCACAATGCCAAAGAAATCCTCCTCTTTAGGGATAGGTATATGACATTTATCTTTGATCCTTGTTTAAATGTATACCCTTATCCCAGCACTTAAAACATCATCATCAGTAATTTCAACCAAAGCACGAAGGATATGGGAACTGATTTTGAAGGGGAAGTCAGGTTAGAGTTTGGAAGAGATAACAGAAATAGACTGAAAGTATACCAGTTTCTTGTTATGGAAGGTCAGGATGGGGAGATTGGGAGCACAGAAAATTATGGTTAGCCTACAATTCTGCCTCTGGGTGCCACATAGAAGTTATCAGATGAATTCCTTTGAAATAAGATAGTATTTTCCCATTACTGTCAGATAATAAAATAGTAGGTGTATTCCAACAAAGTGACAGTTTATGGGCTTGCATTTCTTACACGTGGAGTATTTATTAACACATCTTTATTATTCTCAACAGCAGCAAGACTCCATCCTATTGGCTTCCTGTGGCCTATAATTTTCCTACAATTCCCAGTGCAACGTGTAAGGAGGAAGGGAATAAATATGTATAGTGCCAACTATGTGCCAGGCACTATGATAAGTACTTTGCTAATATCATCTCAAAGCAAGAAATTAGATCCAGGACACTAGAAGTCAAAAATATTCCTCTGGTGGAAAAGCCCCACCAAGGGTAAGCAGGATCATAGAGCTCATTGCATCATATTAGAAAGATGACAGGCTTAGAGTTGCAAGGAATCTTAGTGACCATCTTATCCAACACCCTTATTTTACAGATGAGGGAATGGAGGCTGAGAAAGAGAGAGACAGACAGAGACAGAGAGATAGAGAGACAGAGATAGAGAGATATTAAAGACTTTTTCAAGTAATGGTAGTGCCTAAGCCAGCTCTGCTTTGTGACCAGAAAATTGGAAAATAATTAAAAGCATGTGCTTACCACACTTACCACCTTCAATCATGAATCATGTTTCCTAAGATGCTACACTCTAAAATAATTATTTATCGTGACAATTGAAAATCTATTAAATTATTATATTAGAGTCAGGTAGGTAACACAATGGATGAGTGATGAAATTAGAGGCAGAAAAAGCTAATTTCAAATCCTGTCTAAGACACTGACCAGCTGTAAGACCCTGGTCAAGCCTCCTCTCCACCTTAGTTCCCTCATATGTAAAATGGCTGCAATAATAGCACCTTACTCTCAGTGCTGTCATGAAGATTAAATTAAGTAGCACACAGAGTGCTTCGCAAACCTTAAAGTGCCATCTAAATCCTAGCTTGCTCTTCTTCTTATTACATACTTCTGTTGTTACTATATGTCTGGAAATCTGACTTACTTAGGAATAATTCATGTTTGAGAAATTTCTTCTCAAGATTAGACAGGATATTAACCAAAACAAAACAAAAAAAAAAACTTAATGTAACTAGCTAAAAAAGCTTTTTCCCCCTAGTGACCAGTACCTAAAATCCTTTCCATGGGATAAAGCCAGAAATGTTTTGTATTCCTCCTTTGAAGAGTCTCTTTAAAAGAATTCTATTAATTCTAAGTATCAGCAAGAGGGGTTAAAATCAATAATTGACCAGTGGAAAACTATTTGCTTAACTTTCCCCAATTGCATTTTAGGCAAATTAATAGAGGAAGAATTAAGTTAAAATTATTTTTTGGATAGTCATACTGATATATAGATCATTCCCTTAATGGGAATTTCTAAGGTCATAGAAATATCTCCCTTTCATGTTGGTGGACATTTTTTGTTTGCTTTATAAATAACTCTACCACCATAGGAATGTGCATTGTTACTGGATTGGCAAAAAGACTCCAGATAGAAGGATTAATAATGGAATACTTGATTGGGTGGTTGGGGTGGGAGGATTGAAATTAGTACTTATATTGATTCCAGTGGCTTAATGGACATGGGAGTCTTCTCTGGGCTTTTCTGGAACAATTTCTTCAACTAGCCTTTTGGAATTCCAGGATATAGAACTTCAGCCAGGTCTGTTGGCAAACCAGTGAGTCAATGGAACAGCTAAATTCAGACTTGGAGAGTAGAAGGGAATAGGGGAATGTAGACCCTGATATCCTGTCAGAGAAAAGAAAAGCCTTCTACCCTCTATTCTACTCCAGAGGTATCAAACTCAAATAGAAACAGAATGTTGACTTTGAAAACCACATAATAACATTGCCTATGTTCCATTTTATTTTTGTTTTGTTAAATATTTGCCAATTACATCTTAACTTGATTCAACAGCAGCTCCAAAGTGGGCAGCATATTTGATACCTCTGTCCTTCAGCATTTTGGAATGCCTGCTATTTGAGAAACTGTAGCTTGCCTAGTAAAATGCTTTGCCTATGGACACAGAGGGAGTAATTAGAAAAGCCAGGATTCATTCTCAACTCTAATGACTAAATCCATTGTTTTTTTCACTACAGCATAGTTTATTTATTCATGGTTCAAAGTGAACTAGGTAAAGGCTTCTGGGACTGCCATCAGAAAGATGAGGCACTTTCCTGAGCTCAATTTTGCCAAGCAAATATTGTTGTGAAACTGCTGCGCTAAAGCACGAGGGTCTTCCAGATATCATAGTGAACTGTAAGTTCTTACATTTCAAGGAACTACTAAACTATGTCCTCTGTCACTGCAGGCAATTCTGAATTGCCAAGTCTATGGCTGGGTTAGGGATTGTCATACTGAGAGGAGATTTGACTAACTGAATGGCTAGAGACTTCCAGGAAGCAGGTGACCTTGAAAGTGCAGCCACTTGCTGGCAGATGTGGCACTACTTATATGGGTTTCATTGGATTTTGAGATGTAGGGACTTGAGAGGTCATTGAAGCTCACTCTTTGCTACAGATAAGAAAGATCATAGAGGATAGGGGAGGCAGGGGCTAGAGGATGGGAAGGGGTGAAGTGATTTGGCTAAGGAAGTACAAATCAAGAGAGGTTAAGTGATTTGTCCAAATTCACACTGCTAATTAGGGAAGAACCAGGAGGAGAACCCAGGGCTCCTGATTCCTAGACCTGTGACTTCTTTATATTAGTATCAGCTTCAGAATTAAGGAAAAACAAAAAAGTAAATCCAAGTTAATTTGGCTTTTAGAAGCAGCTGACCAATTATAAATTATTTCCATTTCCTTCCCATTTCTTTGCCTGCATTCTCTGTATATTAGATCACAGTATAATTTAATGAATCATTAGAAGCCCAATGACTAAAATTCCACAATTAAAAACTAAGGAAACCCATAGGGTTATAAGCATTGCATCTGTGATGCCCAAAATAATACAAGTTATTGTCAATATGTGAGCTGTCATTTATGAGTAATTTTATGACAGTCCTTAAAACCTTGTGGGCTTGAGTATGGTAAGCAACACTTTTGGAGTTCTGTGTCTGCACCTGGAATGAAGATAGTCACACAAACATGCCACCAACAATAGTAACAGCTGAGTCCCCCCTACCCTTTCCTATCACGATTGTAATCTCTGGAAGTCATGAAACAGTAGGGTGGGCCAGAATTCTAGGTCATCATATCTGAAATCAGTCAACACAGAGTTGGTCTTATGTAAATTGAACTGTTTTTTTAAATCCATTTGTCTACATCATCACATCATCATTATCTGTCTATCACCTCTCATCTGTCTATATCTGTCATCTATATTATCTCTAGTTATCATCAAGCTATTGTTGTATTTATCGTTATCTTGCTATCTATCATCTCTGTCTCTATCATCTATCTTTATCATCTCCACCTATCAACTCTTTCTAGCTATCATCTTTTCTGTAACATTCAGTGTTTAGCTTTAGACAAATCTCTTTGTCTTTTTTGCTTCTATTTGGCAAAACAGAAATGAGTAGAATAGCAACTTCCAAAGTTATTCCCTCTGCATTCCTCCCCCTTTTGCTTTTTTTAACCACAACAAGCAGAGTTGGTATGGTATAATGGAAAGAAATATTGGTTTTTGAGTCTGGGAACCAGGGTTCAAATACAGCCTCTTATATTTGGTATCTCTCTGACCTTGAGTAAATCACTTTATTTCTTCATTTCCTCTTCTGTAAAAAGAGGGGATTAGATGACCTCTAATGTCCCTCCAAACTCTCTCTCTCTCCCTCTCCCTCTCCCTCTCTCTCCCTCTTTATCTCCCTCCCTCTCCCTGTCCCTATCCCTCTCCCATCCAGGGGAGGGGAATGTATGTCCTTAAGGCCACATGTGGCCCTCTGGGTCCTCAGGTGAGGCTGTTTGAATCTGAACTTCACAGAACAAATATCCTTCGTAAAAGAATTTTTTTTCTGCAAAACTTGGACTCAGGCAGAAGATCACGCCCAAGAACCTAGAAAGCTACAGATTCCCCACCCTTTTAGCTAAGCCTATCTGTTCTAGGATTGTCATGACTTCTCTCTTTTTCTCATCCCATTACTTCCTGAAATTCTTCCTATCCACCTGTGATGTCTTTATCTATTCTCCAGATATCCTATGTCTCAGATTCCTTTCCATATTATTTGTGCTCTACCTACAAGAAAATACTAAATGGAACATATGCTCAAAGTATTATTGTATTTCCAGTATCTGCTGAGAACATTCATGAGGGTACAGAGTAAAGACCAAAAATGGAACAAACTTTTGATGGAAGAAGAAGAGCTTTGGGACTGAAGTGAGAGGAGCTAGATTCATATCCTGCCTCTGCTACTTAGCATCCATTTGGCTTTGGGCAAATCATTGAAGTCTCTGAATCCTGAGGGATTATACTAGAGGATACCTAAGGTCCCTTCCAGTTATCACTACTACATAAAATAGTTTTCATATAGACACATGTGATATATGGAACATAAAGTAGCAGAGAGTGCTCAAGAGCTCAAATTGGAGTCAAGAAGACTGAGAATTAAGAGCTGGAATGTAGAACAAGGCAGTATTGGAAAGTGTCTTTTTGCCTACACATTTACATCTTGTATCTATTATGGTATGTTTGTATGTATGTTGCCTGCACACATATCCATACACACACACACACACACTCAATAAATGTGTATGTATATATGTTTATGGATACTTCCATAAGTATATATCCACGTATACATACACATATCCTTCCTATATATGTATATAAAGGTAACCTTCTGTGAGTTAAAGGGATGTCTATCACAAACATTTGAAGACTTCCTCCAGGGAAATGGGCAAATAAGAATAATTTGTTCTAATAGTCTTGAAGACAGCAGAAGCAGGGCTGTGGAGTCCTGGGAGACTGGTCAGATATCCAAGATGCCAAGGTCATCTGCTGCAGCCTGGGCCATCACCAGTTGTCCTGACTTTTGTCTTGCCACTGGAATTTGTTGACTCCATGAGAGAGAGTAAGGCCCATGACTTCGTGCAACTCTGCCTCCCTCAAAATCCAATCCATGCATGAGTCAAGACATCAGACTGTGATGTCATTGATCCTCTATGAAATGAAGGACAAATAACACATGCATGTGACTTACATATATGTTGATGTGCCTATGTGTGTATGTGTATCACCTGCATGCACAAATGAGCTTTTGTATGCATATATACACATGAACGTGCATGTATACATGTTAGGATCACATAACAAACATGTGCAGATCACCTATAATTGTGTGTGGGTATGTACACATACACAATATACATGTTCTGCTTATGTGTACATATAAACATTTGCATAGCCTTATGTATGCCTACACAAAATATGTTTATTATGCTTGCATAGGTGAGAAGGCAGTGATTAACATGCCAGACTTGCAGTCAGGACAATTCCCATTCAATTTCTGCCTTTGATATCTACCAGCTATTCAATCTTACGTAAGTCATTTAACCTTTATTAACTTCACTCCCATATTTAGAAACTGGGAAATAATAGTACTTATAATCATGTGATAGGGCTGTGGAGATGATATATTTAAAGTGATCCGTAAACTTTAAATTGTTCTATAGAAATATAAGTTACTGATAATATATCTAATTCAAGTATATTTTATTTTATTTTTATTTTTTTGATAAGGTGACTTGCTCTACTGATATGGCTCAGAAACTGTACAGACTCAGGAGATTTTTTTTTCAATATTCAGTGTGGCTGAAAAAAATTATTACCCTGTTTGTTGCTCACTATGATGAAATATTGCAAATTTAAATTGGTCTTTAGATACATAGTTTGTTGCTAGGCCTGTGCTCAAAGCCCTTGCAGCTTGATAGGACCTAATAAGACTTTTCTTCTGCTAGTGTACTTGTTTATTAAAGCCTGGAGATGGTCATCTCTATGCCCCGGTGAGACTTACAGAGGTAATTTAGTAGAGGGGATGAGTGTCTTATTGAGGAGAGAGATGATAGAGAAATTGATGAGTTGGACATGACTGAGAGAGACTGAAAAACAATCAAGAACATCTACTACATGCCAGGCATTCTACTAAGCTCTGGGGATACAAAGAAAGGCAAAACAAAAACAAACAAACAAACAAAAAAAATAAAGCCCAAAACAGACCCTGATCTCAAGAAACTCACAATCTGATGATCCTATCTCAGTTTTCTCAGCTGTAAGATTGAAGTCATGATAGCATCTACCCTCCAGAGTTGTTATGAATATCAAATGAGATAATATTTGCACAGTGCCTGGCATATAGTAAGTACTTAATAAATGCCTATTCCTTAGCACTTTACCCCTTTATAAAATTAATCTGATCAGCCACAGTCGGACACACTGTAGCTTCACCTTATCATGGTGATGTCATTTTGCTCCTCTTCGAAAAGGAAGGACAACAACCAATCAACCAACCAACCCCTTTATATCTCAAGCACCTACCATAATGCCTTGACATCTATTAAGAAGTTAATAAGTGCTTATTGATTGATTATCATGATCCATTAGATTTGTTGGATTATATTTTGTGTTCTGTGATATAAAAATTTAAATGTAAGTGGATTTGAAATTATATATTTCTATTTTTTTTAAATACGTATTTTACTTGCCTATGAACTTCAACTGATATTTCCCCCTTCTATGCCAGTCCTTCTTAGGGAAGAATGTTGTATAAACTTCTGATTTATGCTAATGGGCATGTTGTCCATATTAGTACAAATATAATAGATGAATATTCTCAAAATGATTATAGGCAAATTCTTTATAGATGGGTAATATTATTTTAAAATGTAGAGGATTTTTACAATGTTTTATTGGTATGTGCTTATCGCTTGCTTTTGCATGATCAGGAGTAGGACATTTTGCCAAAGCTTTTAGACTCCAGAGAACAAGTCACTTCAAGTTCATAATATCCCAGCTACTTGCCCATGAGATTGGGCTTTCAGCTTGCCAAAGTTTTTTATATGGACTTTATTTGAGTTCTTTAACCATGTGCAAAACAACTGTTGCTGATGTTTTCAACAAGGATAAGTTTAGACTACAGTCTAGCTCAGATGAATTCAGTTTGGATCTGCCTCAATGTGGTTGTCATCCAGTCTGTGAAAATATTTCTTTTGTTTTGGATTCAGAAGGAGATTATTAATGAATGGAGTATGACTGGGGATAAATAAGACTTTTACAAAATCCTGTTCATTGGAACAAAATAGTCATAGACTAAGTGAGAAAAGGACTTAGTTTGTCCTTATTCCACAGAACAGTTTTGGGCTGGCTTCAATAGTGCTGTAAGTACGGTTCTCTGATTAAAGTTATGGTATCATGATACGGAGAGAAGGTCATAGCATACATGTTCAGCTCGCCAATGTGTTATTTTGTTTTCCTTGACTACGCTTATTTTTTTTTTTACAAGGCAGATTTGGTTTGTGGAGTGAGATGTTTGCGTTAATGAGGTGTGAGAATAATATATGAAAAAGGAAAATGACATCAACAAAACATGTAAAATTCATTTTAAAGAAGATAATGCCAGAGGAACTCAAGCTGTAGACTTATGTATCACAAGTCCTTATTAGATGGCTTTTATTGTTATATGAAACTCCTAGGGAGGAAACTCCTTATAGCACCTGTTCTGCAATTTATTGTGTTAGCAATTTATCAGTGTTAGGCATTGAGAGGTTAAGGAACTCAGCCAGGGTCACATAGTCAATATTTGTAAAACATGGGACTTGAACCCTATCTCTATTACCAGAGGTTGATTCTCAAGCCACTGTTATACTGACTCAAACGCAAACTGGAAAAGATTAGAATATGTAATAAGTAATCACCCATGTTTGTTACTCAAGATAAACACAGCCTCGCTGCCCAAAAGACTGACCACCAAGTTGTGAATTCTTTCAGTCCTGGCAGTTCATGATCACTGTTATAGCATGGAGGTATTTGTAGTTAATATCAGCAGATGGAGTTCCTATGCACACTAATGAAATCATAGATCTTTGAAGTATTGATGAAAAATATTATTTATAGTGAGCATAGATGAGAAAATGCATTGATAAGTGCTTTTTGGGAACTGGTATCCTATACCAACTTCTCTATTTCTTGCTTCCCTGGGGGTAGTCATTTAATCAGCAAATGCTTTTTTATAAAAAAAGAAAAAAAAGAATGTTAGGAATAGAAAAAAATCTAAGATATCATCTAGTTATATCTCAACATTTTACAAAAGAGCTGAGATCCAGGGAAGTGAAATGATTCACCAGTAATCATTTAACAAGTTGGTACCAGATAGAACTCTGCTTATCCCAGAATCAATCTCAGTCTCTCTGTCTCTATCTCATAAAAGGAATAATATGAAATTAAATTCTGTAAAACATTACCTTGTGCTAATCCTGGGCTTCATATAGATCAGGGAGAAATCTTAATGTGATTAAGAAAAGCTATACTTGATGACCTCATATTCTGTGTGGATTTTTTTTTTATCCCATTGAAAAGACCATCATGTAAGTGCCTCATTACTTTGGAATCTAGTCAAAATTTTGTGTATAGGATTATGAAGAAAACAAGATTGTTTTAATGTTTGTCAGTTTCTTCTACTCCTTTCAATTTGATGTGTTTAAAAATTATCAGTTGTATTTTACCCAAATTGAATTTTAGCTTCAGAGGCACTCCATATACCAATGATTTTACCACTAGAAATCTTTATTTAATTTTCTACATAAAGTAAGGAATATGTAATTGCCAAAAATGCCTTTTCCACTCATTGAAGCTCTATAAAAGTTTTTATCTTAGGTCTTCATATGCTTTTGTATATTTTTTAAACCAATCTCTTTATTCTCTTCTTATTAATCTTCTCTTTTAAAAGTTATAGTTGGTTTTTGGAGAAGTTGGTATGTTTCCGAATCTAAAAGCAGAAATATTATGTCCTACAAAAACTTCTCTATTCCCTGCTACTTAGAGATGCAATAAATCTATGTAATTATACATTAGTATCTCATTTTAAGTAAGCCCAATATAGGAAAATCTATGTTTTCTAAGGAAATCAGAACATAATTCTTTCTTTTACAAGCAAATTACAATAAATCCCTTCAAAAAGAAAATTTCCTATGATTTTCAAGTATTATTCAGGCTACATAATTTTGTTATGTAGAGAGTTTGGCAAATACAGTCCTGAAAAGAATAAACAGAGTTAGAAAAATTGAGAGATACCCTGAAGGTACACAGTATAGTTGCATAGTCAGAGGACTTGTTCTTCCGGAGAGAGACACTGAGGAAGTAGACACCAAATCAGAAGATAACTCACATTTATGTAGTACTGTATTGTTTTTCAAAGTACTTTTTTATAACCATTTGAGGTCTATAGGGCAAGTATAATTATGCCCATTTTACAGATGATGAAACTGAGATCACACACACACACACGCACACACACATAGTAGGAATCAGACCTGGGACACTACCAAGTCTAGAGTCTCTAATACAGGTCTTCTGACTTCAAATTCAGTGCCCTTTCCAGGATGCTATATTACCTCTTAGGAGAGTAGAGTGAAATGATTAGTTGCGTAAGGACCCTAGCACCATTGGCTGAAGTGCAAATAGTCCACAATTGAAAGAGTTTATCCAGAGAGGACCGGGTTAACAACAGAGAGAGGTTTAAGAGAGCAGGTGTCAGTATGTAGAAAGCCTGGAAGTAGAAAGCCTGTTGGACTGGAATTTAGCGGGGAGAAACACAGCCAATCCTCGGGGGCACAGAGCTAAATTTTCAGCCACTTCAAAACGGGATATAAAACTGAATTATTTGACTTTAAGGACAGAGTAATTAATAGTTGTAGGACTGATTTAATATCATAGAACTATAACTTCAAGGGATTTTGGAGGTCATCTAATTCGCTTCCTCTTTTTTTCAGGTGAGAAAACCAAAACTCAGGAAGTTTACATTACTTTTCTACTTTATAGGCAGAATTTGAACCGAGGTCCTCTGACTCCAGAGTCAGTACTCTTTCTGCTGTATCATGCTGCTCCCAGCTAACCTAAACAGTGTTCATTAAATCCATTCTTCTTAAGAGCAGTACTATTTTGATCTGAGTGTTTAACCTAGACCTGGGAATAATAGACGGAGATGAATTAAACTCATCCCTCCTGGCTGAAGACTAACTTAAGACTGTGATGGACTGACAGTGTATAACAAGTCCTAGGACTTGAGCTGCTACTAAACAGCTTTATAACCTTCCATCAGTTGCTTAAAACCCATGGAAGTTGGATTATCCAGTTCCACTTCTCATGCAATTCGAAATTTTATTATTTCGCATCTCTGAAATAATTCGAGAATACACATGGTATAGAGTGATGGACCAAGTTATTCTGTGCCTTTATCTCATTTGCAGAGAAGACAGCTAGATCTTGGAACAGAATGTGGGAATGTATCTGTACTCAATTTACTTCATCTGTTCTCACTACTGTGCTTTAAAAAAGTGTTATTCTCCTGTTGTTCCAGTACACACATTATGTTTCATGAAGTATCTGATATGTTATGGGAGCTTATTCAGTCAAATTCTTTGAGTCTGAAGTTACTACCTGGAAATAGATTAGAAACTTTTTGGAGGTGTGTTAGCTATTTCAAGCCAATAGTTTCATTGAGCAAAATAGGACAGCTATCATGATGATTGGCAGTAAGATGCATGAAGAAAAGCTAAAGGGATTGGAATGGTTGTCTCTAACTAACAGGATGAAATTTAATAGTGATCTACGTAAGGTCCTAAACTTGGGTTAAAAAAATCAGGGTTATTAAGATTTATTAAGCCTGAAAAGGCTCAAGGCTTCAAGGGTGTGGAGTCCTATTCTGCTGATTAGCTTTTCTTTTTAGCACCTTTTCTAGAGTACCTACTTCTTGAGGGCAAGAATCTTGTCTATCTGTATATTCCCCACAGTGTCTTGAGGATGCTTAATAAATGTTTGTTGCACTAGTGAATGCTTGAATATGAGAGGTCATAAAGAGGAACAAAAAGGGAAGGAAAAGAAAAGATTTAGGATTTATGTAGGGCTTACTATGTGCCAGGCCCTGTACTCAGTGCTTTTTTTTCCCCTCAAAATATTATTTATTTTAACATTATTTTTAGAATTTTTGAATTAGAAATTCTCTCCTCCCACCTGCCCCTCCTCTACTCATGGAGAGAGAAAATATTATGATATTAATTATTCACATGAAGTTATGCAAAATTTATTTCCATATTGTGTTGTCTAGTCAATTTTCAGTCATATCTGACTATAACCACTTTTAGGTCTTCTTGGCAAAGATACTGGATTTAAGTGGCTTGTTATTTCCTTCTTGAGCTCATTTTATGATGAGAAAATTGATGCAAATGAGGTTGTGACTTTTCCAGGGTCATACAGAGAGTGTCTTGAGGCCAGATTTAAACTCAGGAAAAGGAGTTTTCCTGAATCCAGCCCTGGCACTCTACATACTGCCCTGATTTCCATATTTGCCATGTTGCAAAAGAAAACATGCATACAAACACACACACACAAACACAAACACATGAAAGAAAAATAAAGTTTTTGAAAGTATGCTTCAATCTACACTCAGAATTTATCAGTTATCTCTCTGGAGGTGGATGGCATTTTTCATCATGAGTCCTTTGGAATTGTCTTGGATCATTGTGCTGATAAGAGCAACTAAGTCTTTCACAGTTGGCCGTCATTACGATATTGTACCATGAACAATGATCTCCTAGTTCTGCTCATTTCACTTTGCATCAATACAATTAGGTCTTCCCATATTTCAGAAAAACTGAAACTGAAGCATTTTGCTTTTCATTTCTTGAAGCACCACGTACTCTATCATAATTTTATGCCACAAATTGTTTAGTCATTCCCCAATTTGTGGGCAACCCTTCAATTTTCAATTCTTTGTCACTACAAAAAGAATTGCTGTAAACATTTTTGTGCACATAGGTTCTTTTTCCTTGAATTCTTGGGGTACAGAGCTAGAAGTGGTATTGCTGGGTCAAAGGGCATGCACAATTTTGTAACCATTTAGACGTAGTTCCAAATTGGTCTCCAGTTAACAACACTGCCAACAGCTCATCAGTGTGCCTATTTTCCTTCATCCCTTCCATAATTTGTCATTTTGATAGGTTTGAAGTGTACCTAAAAGTTGTTTTCATTTGCCTTTCACTAATCAATAGTGACTTAGAATTTTTTTTTTGTATAATTACAAATAGTTTGATGTGCTTCAGAAAGGAATTCTGGTTACATGACTATTGCTGTTCAGGAATTTCATTCATGCCCAAATTTTCCTGACCACATTTGAATTTTTCTTAGCAAAGATACTTGAGTGGTTTGCCATTTCCTTCTCCAGTTCATTTTACAGGTGAGGAAACTAAGGCAGACAGGATTAAGTAATTTTCCCAGGGTCACACAGCTAATAAATGACTGAGACCAGATTAGAATTCAGGAAGATGAGTCTTCTTGACTCTAGGGCAGGTATTTTAGCTGCCATACCACTTAGCTACCCTTACCCATTGCCAAACATAGGGTTTTTAAAGATAAATTGTGAAATTTCTCTCCAATGATTTTTAAAAAGTAGGTAGATAAATTTCATTCGGCATTGATTTTGTAGTTAGATAAAATTTCTGCAGGAAGATATGTTGGGGTATGTGATTAAAACTAGAGCTATAGATGTATGACTTATCAGGTAAGGTGCAGAGGAGCAACAGAGAAAAGAATGAAAGGAACTGATAGTTTACTGCAAGTATTATTTAGAGGAGAAAGAGGAAAAGTCAGTGAATAAATTGGAATTCACACAAAAGTTGCTGAGCAATCACTAAATGTTTTCCTCAAGGACTAACAAGTTCAAAGGGTTAGATGAGAACATTTTTTTTTTTAGTACTGACATCCATCTAATGTTGTTAATGTTATCAAGTTTATTTTCATATTTAGTAGCATAGTTCATGCCAGGGAAGAAATGACGTGAAGCAATTAGTTTGATATACTGCTAATAAGAGACCTTCAGTTCATTATCCTCAATTCAAAACCAGAAGTTTTAAATTCATAATCATTTAAATGTAAATTATACACATATACACCTAAACAAATATACACATACACACGAAGTCTGTAATGCTATATTTGTAATTACTTGTCCACCAACCAGTTGTATTGACTCTGTAATAATCCTAATGAGTGGTTTTTTTTTAACCAGATATGTGATTTCATTGGTTTTGGATCTTTCAGCTAGCTTTTGCTCACTTTGCTGATCTGGCTCCTATCTAAACTCCTGAAGCAATTATTGCTTGTCTTATGCATTTGGCACTTGGAAGATAGCACCCTTATGTTCTTACTTGTGTTCTGTCTCAACTGGATTGGGGCTTCTGAGAACATTCCCCTGTATTCTTAGAGTCTATTCAATCCAATTCAATGAATATTTCTTTAAGTACACAATCCCTGGAAGGATTTGTGCCAGGGGAAAGAAGGCAGCACACAAACAGAAACAAGGGTCCTTCATTACCTTCAAGAAATTTGCCTTCTGTTATGTAATCAGGCAAATAGGAGGTGTTCAATAAGAGTTTATTTTTTTGCTATGAGGCAGCATGGTATAATAGAAGCTAGAGTCTGGGGTCAGAAAAACTGAGTTGTGAATACCACTTCTGACATTTACAAACCATCAGGATGAAAGACCGGACCTCTCTGAACCTCCATTTCCTCAACTCTAAAATTTGGATACTGATACTTGTTCTAGTTACTTCATAGGGTTGATGTTGTAAAATTTAAATGGAACAATGTCTCTAAAGTACTTAGTGAACCTTAAAGTGCCATATAAATGTCATATGTCACCATCATCAGCATTTGCTGACAATAAAGTTGTTCTTCCCACCTCCTCATTTTCACCTAAACACTTATTCACTTTCTCCCAAGTACTTACACTTATCATTCAACAAACTATATACTTTTCATCGATTTACCAAATTATTCCACTGAGTGTGTATATTACAGCAACACCTACTAAGTCATTGTGGGCTTTGGGGAGAGGCAACATAGTCTATTCAAAAGAATATTGGACTCTGCTTTCTCTCTCTCTCTCATATACATATATACATGTTCACATATAAACAATATGTACATGTGTATGTATGCATGTGTGTTTACATGCATACATGCATATGTATACACACATACATATATATACATATTCATACACACATGTATATATTTTGCAAGACAGTCAGGATGAAGTGACTTGCCCAGGGTCACACAGCTAGTGAGGCTAGATTTAAATTCAGGTTCTTCTGACTCGAGGGCCAGTGCTTTACTTGCTGTACCACCTTGCTCTCCTCCCCCCGCTTTTTTTTTTTTTAACATTTTTAATTTTTTTCACTCTCTTATTAACTCCCTGCAGTTTTATGTCTGATCTAATCATTCAACCAAAACTGCTGTCTCCAAATTTACTAATAATTTCTTAATTGTCAAATTGAAAAGCCTTCTATTGAGCCTCATATTTTTTAATATCTCTGCAGCCTTTAACACTCTCCTTGATCACTCTCCTTGATATTTTCTTCTTTCAAAGTTTTCATGACACTACCACCTCCTGGTTCTGTTACTATTTATCTAACTCCTTCTTAGTCTCCTTTGCTGTTTCTTCATTCAGATCATGCTCAGGAACAATGAGTATCCCACAGGATTCCATCCTGGACCCTCTTCTCCTACATTATTTCAGTTGATGAGCTCATCTTTTCTGAATGACTTCAATGATCGTATCTGTACTGATGATTGTTGTCTAACTTAGCCCTAACTTATTTAATCTCAACCTTCAAACTTATATCTCCAGCAACATATTCACACATCCAAGTATAGGGGCTCATAGACATTTCAAATTCATTATGTCCAATACTGAATTCAATATTTTCCCTCTCAGACCCAGCCCTTTTCCCCAAATATCCTATTGTTATCCAGAGAACCACTATCTTCCTAGTCATCCAGGTTCACAACTTAAGTGTAATTCTCTAATCCTCACTCTTGCCCACTATACTGAATCTGTCACCAAGGTCTAATGAGTTCAACCTTTGTTACATCACTAGGAGACTAGCATATGCTATCTCTCTTTCCTCTGACACAGCCATTACTCTGGTGCATCATCACCTCATGCTTGGATATTGCAATCGCCTGTCTTTGTCTACCTGCCACGTCTGTCCACTGCATTCTATCTTCCACTCAACTGTTGAAGTGATCTTCTGAAAGCACAGGTATGACCATGCTCACGCCCTTCCCCCAATAAACTTTAATGTCTGCCTATCACCTCTATGATCAAAATGTAAAAAGTCCTCTGTTGGGTATTCAAAGCCCTACATGACTTGTTCTCCCTCTCCCACACAGGTATTCTCTGATCCAGTGACCCTGGCCTCCATGTTGTTCAATGAATAAGTTACTTCATCTTTCAACTCCAGTCATTTTGACTGGTTATCTCCTCATGCCTGAAATTCTCTCCCTCTTCATCTCTGCCTCCTGGCTTCCTTCAGATCTCAACTAAAATCTCACTTCTATAAGAAGCCTTTCCAAATTTCCCTAAATAATAGTACCTTCTCTATGTTGATTATTTCCCTAAACAGTGATGGAGTGCTGCAAGCTATATCTCAAGGCTCAGCTTCTTTCCCATAAATGTCAATTACACAAAAACCATCACACATAATAAATAGCAAATAAATTCAAGTAGATAGAAAACATATAACAAGAACCACATTTATACAGCACCTCAAGATTTGCAGACTGTTTTGCAAAAACAAGAGTGAGAGTCCAATGAAGATGAGATGACATATATTTGTACTGGATCTATCAGTATCGTTGTATGACTTCTACTAGTAGCACTCAATAGAATATGAGAAGGAGTGAAAGCCAGTAGTTGGAGATGACTCATGCTAGTGGTTTGGCAAAGTGTCAGTACTACTAATAGAAGTGGAAAAAAGGGCATCAAGGGTACAGGGCAGTGTCAGTAGGACCAGGACTGAAAGAAGAAATATCAACTAGGGTTTAATAATAGATCAGAGAAAAATGGAGGTGCAGGAGACCATGGTGATAATGCTGCATAGACTAAGGAAGAGTGAATTATAGAGAACAGTAGAAAGATGAGATATGGTGATCAGAGATGAAGAATTCCGTATTTAAGAACACAGAGGCATCAAAGTTAGGGATGATTATGAGATCTAAAATATGACTAACCTTATGGATGGCTGAGATAAAGTTAAGATAGAGATCATGAGAACTGAATAAGTGAAAAAAATGAAAAGCCAGAATGCATAGGGGGCATCAATCAACATGTTGAAATTTACAACTACTAATTAAGATCTTAGAGAAGGGAGGAAGACTATAAAATCTATACTGAAATGCTTCAGAAAGGAGGGTGAGAAGCCTGAGCTTATACCAACAAGTGTCTGAAGTGTTTGATACAGATAACAAAAACTTGCAAAGAAGAAAGGTTGTAAGGTGCTAGTGGAAGGAGTCTATTTGTGAGCAGTAGTGTTAAGCAAAGACTGCTATGACTTACTCATGGCCAAATATGTTGAGGGCATGGGGATGGCACAGCTAGCACTGGAGAGTGATGCAAAAGAAGTTGCCAATCCTGGTTGACTTTTCTTAAGTCCAAAGATCACCTCACTGCATTTGTTTCCAGTGATATTCACATATGGCACTACTTGTTTTGAATTGTTCTAAACATTATTTTCTCTAAAAATTATTTCTGTTTGGCTATTTTAATGGAAATAGAGCTTTGGTCATAAAATGTGTTAAAAGGTATTTCATAAATATACATTTACATGAGTTGCAGCAGGGAACCAATATGGAAGACATCAACCATGTTGCAAAAGAAAACACAAACAAAATAAAGCAATAAAAATAAAGAAATTTAAATATATGTGTGTGTGTATTTATATATATAGTCAGTCTACACTGAGTTTATAAGTTCTCTCTCTGGAGATAGATAGCATTTTTCATCATAGGTCCTTGGATCATTTTCTTGATCAGAGGAGTTAAGTCTTTCACTGTTAAACAACTGTTTACAGTCCTATATGGAAAGACAATATTTGTAACTCTTGAAATTTTTCAGTATCTGGGTAGTTGGTGGTATTACAGACACACACATACACACACGTACACATACACATGTACAGGAGTACACACACACACATTCACACATGC
>CM053774.1:66562169-66649211 GCA_028658325.1 Potorous gilbertii | reverse complement strand
CTTGTGTTATCCTGATTGTATTTCCACAATACTTGAATTGGTTTTTTCTAGCTACTTGCAATATTTTCTCCTTGACCTGGGAATTCTGGAATTTGGCCACAATGTTCCTAGGAGTTTCTCTTTTTGGATCTCTTTCAGGTGGTGATTAGTGGATTCCTTGAATACTTATTTTGCCCTCTGGTTCTAGAATATCAGGGCAGTTTTCCTTGATAATTTCATGAAGGATGATATCTAGGCTCTTTTTTTGATCATGGCTTTCAGGTAGTCCCATAATTTTTAAATTGTCTCTGCTGGATCTATTTTCCAGGTCAGTTGTTTTTCCCATGAGATATTTCACATTACCTTCCGTTTTTTCATTCTTTTGGTTTTGTTTTGTGATTTCTTGGTTTCTCATAAAGTCATTAGCCTCCATCTGTTCCATTCTAATTTTGAGAGAACTATTTTCCTCAGTGATCTTTTGCACCTCTTTTTCCACTTGGCTTTTTAAAGCTTTCTTCTTCTCATTGGCTTTTTGAACCTCTTTTGCCAATTGAGTTAGCCTGTTTTTCAAGGTGCTATTTTCTTCTGCATTTTTTTGGGTCTCCTTTAGCATAGTGCTGACCTGCTTTTCATGCTTTTCTTGCATCTCTCTCATTTCTCTTCCCAGTTTTTCCTCCACCTGTCTAACTTGATTTTCAAAATCCTTATTGAGCTCTTCCATGACCTGAGCCCAATGAATATTTATTTTGGATGTTTGGGATACAGAAGTCTTGACTTCTATGTCTTTCCCTGATGGTAAGCATTGTTTTTCCTCATCAAAAAGGAAGGGAGGAGACATCTGTTCCCCAAGAAAGTAACCTTCTATGGTCTTATTTTTTTTTCCCTTTTCTGGGCATTTTCCCAGCCAGTTACTTGACTTCTGAGATTCCTTTCCATACCCACCTCGCCCTCAGATCTGCCCAGCTAGTGCTTGGGGTCTGAGATTCAAATGCTACTTCCCAGCCTCAGGACTTTCAATGGGGACAGGGCTGCTATTCAGTGTAAGATTAAGTTCAAGTGCTCATGTGTGGGCAGGGCTGCTATTCAGTGTGAGATTAAGTTCAGCTGCTCGGGTGGGGGGCAGGGCCACCTCACAGGGCTCAGTTCCCTCAAGGGGTTTATGTGGAGACCTTCAGTAATGGATCTGAGCTCCTGCCTGCTTTGGGAGCCCTGTCTGCTGCTGCCTCTGCTGCTGCCTCCCAAGGGGGCCTGAGTTATGGCCAGGCATAAGGATTCTCTTACTAACCTTTGCACCTGTGGGTGGAGGGACCTGCGTGGCTGCTGGAGATTCTGTCCCTGAAGCCAGCTCTGATCTGCTCCTCTCAGTGCCGCGCAGCCAAGGCAGGGCTGGGCTCTGCTCCGGGTCTGGTGTGTGATAGACCTTTGGTGTCAGTTTTTCAGGGCTCTCTGGAACAGAAATATCCTCCACTCCGTTGTTGTGTAGCTTCCACTGCTCCAGAATTTGTTGGGAGTTCTTCTTTACAGGTATTTTGTGGGCTGTGAGTTCAGAGCTAGCATATGTGCATCTTTCTACTCTGCCATCTTGGCTCCTCCCCCACTCTTTGTCTACTTCTTAAAAAAACTCTTCATAAACCAGCCTTCCCTACTAATTGTTATCCTATACCATTCTCCCCTTCATATGTAATTTCCTTAAGAATTCTACTTATACTAGGTACCTTCACTTCCTATTTCAAACATTTAAACCTTCTACAATCTGGGTGCCAACCTCATCTTTTAAAGGAAATTGCCTACTCCAAAGTTATCAGTAGTTATTATTATTATGAAAATTAACAAATTTAATGGTGTTTTTTCAAACCATATCAATATTGACCTCCCTTCGTTGTTTGACACTGTTGATCATTTTCTTTACATTGTTCTCTCTTGGTTCTTTTCCTATTTCTCTCTTGATATTTCCTTAATTAATTCTTCATCCATGTCACACTTACTAACCCTGAGTGTCCTCCAAGGCTCTTTTCTGGGTCCTCTGCTTTTAATCTATACTATCTCATTTGCTATAGGGCAGCTAGGTGACTTAGTGGATACCGAGACTAGAGGCAGGAATAGTTGCGTTCATAATCAGTCTCAGATACCTACTAGCTGTGTGATCTTGGGCAAGTCATTTAACCTCTGTTAGTTTAGGAGGCAGCTAAGTTACTCAATAGCTAGAGCACTAAGCTGGAGTCAGGAAGACCTGACTTCAAATCTGACCTCGGATTCTCATTTACTATGTGACCCTCAGTAAGTCACTTGACCTCTGTTTGCTTTAATCCATTAGAGAAGGAAATGGCAAAACACTCTAGCATATTTACTAAGAAAACTCCATGGACAATATGGTCCACAGGGTCATAAAGAGTTGTACATGAGCGAACAAGAAGAAAAATTTTATTTGGTGATCCCATCAGTTCCCATAGGTTCAATTATCATCTCTATGCAGACAATTCTCAGATTTTTCTATCCAATTCTAACCTCTTTCCTGACCTATCTCTCATTGCTTCTTGGATATTTCAAACTGGATGTCCAGTAGACATCTCAAACTCAACATGTACCCAGCATGTACCATCATCTCTCCCACACCCTCTCCCAACTTCCTCCAGAATTCCTTTATACTGACAAAGACATCATCCAACACTGCATCTTCACTCTTCATTCTCACTCATTCCATATATCCAATCTATTGCCACATCTTGTTTCATGGTCATGATACCTCTTATATATGTCACCTCTCCACTTGGGCACCCAACCTTAGTTGTGCTTTATCACACCTATTAGAATATGGGATTGAGTGGAACATGTTCTGAAGAGAATGAGCATGATGATGAAAAGATTGAAGAGTATTTATAGCAGCTCTTTTTGTGGCAGCAAAGAATGGGAAATTGAGGTGATGCCCATCAATTGGGGAATGACTAAACAAGTTGTAGTATATGAATGTAATGGAATATTATTGCTCTATAAGAAATAATGAGCAAGTGTACTTCAGAAGAACGAGGGAAGACTTCTATGAACTGATGCAGAATGACATGAGCAGTATGAGGACAATATTGAACACAGTAACAGTCACATTGTGCAATGACAAACAGCCCTTCTCAGTGATGCAGGGATCTATGATGACTCCAAAAGACCAGGAACGGAAAATGCTATCCACATCCAAAGAACAGACTCTGGTGTTTGAATGTTGATAGAAGCATACTATTAGTTCTAACTCTTCTTTATGCCATGACTAATGAGAATATATGTTAAATATGAACATATAAGTAGAACCTATTTTTGACTGCATGCCGTCTTGGGGAGGGGAAGGAGAAAATGGGACAGAAAATTCAAAACTCAAAATCTTATAGAAGTGAATGTTAAAAACTAAAAATAAATTAATTAATTACTTAAAAAAGACTAAAGACTGTGCCATCTGATGCTCACTTGATGGAACTAAGATGTTTAGCTTGAGGAAATTCAGTTTTGTTGGGGGAGATAGGCATGATGACTATCTTAAGTCATTGAGGGCTTGTCATGAAAATTAGTATTGGCTTCCTGTTTGACCTCAGAGGACTAAACAATCTAAAGAATACCTTTCTGGTCTTTGTACATGTTATTCCCCTCCACACATTCTGTTGTTTAGTCACACTGGCTTATTTGCTGTTCCTTTCACACAGTGCCCCACCTTCCATCTCTGCATCTTTGTACTGGCTATCCTTAATGCCTGTTCCTCTTCCTTCTCACCCCCACCTCATAAGATTCAAGAGTCATCGTAAACACCACCTTCTTCAGGAAAAGACTTAAAAGAATCTGGGAACCTGGAAATTTTAAACCTATTGTTAATTGTATTTCAATATGTTTCTTTTGTAATGCTATGTGTCTTATGCATGTAAATACATTTTTAAGAATGGGACCATAGGCTTTACCTGGCTGCTAAAGATTTGCACAATGCAAAAATGGTTAAGAACCACTGCTTAGATCTAAGGATACTTTTTAAAAAGGCTACCAATGAATCAGAGAATATCAGAGCTGTAAGGGATCTTAGGGGTCATCTAGTTCAATGTCCTCATTTTATAAATTGGGGAATTTAAAGACACTAAGTGACTTCCCTAAGGTCCCATAACCAGTCAACAGCATACCTGGGACTCCAACAATCAATCATTAAACATTTATTAAGCACCTACTATGTACCTGGCACTGTGTTAAGCACTGATGCAAATGTGAATTTACTGATGCCCATTTCGCACAGTTTCTGCAAAAAAAGTCAAGTCCTATGTCCCTCTACAAATAAGCTACATCAAATTCAAGTGATTAAAAAACTTAAATATAACTGTCTCCTAAAATTATGAACATTTATTGGGAAGGAAAGGAAAGGAAGTTATAAAAGGAGACCAAAGAGAAAGCACCCATGTTTTACGTCAAGTTACTATCTGTAGATTTATTTGTTCTATGAATTTTTAAGTAGATTATAAATGCTGAGGAAGATTTAGCAGTTTTGAGATTAGTGAAAAAAAAACAGGAGACAAAATATGGTATTTTCAGATGTAGCACTTCTGGTTAAATAATTCAACTTTGTTTTATTCAACAATGTTTCATAGCAACCAACTCTCCTCCCTGCTATGTTCATAAGAAATCTGGAATCCTTTCGAGACAGAAGCACATAAGCAATCACAAATTCATCTGGATTTAATTGCAATATATAAAACAGGTGTGCATTTTAAGCTCACAGAATTGTGAAGATCAGACTGAGAGCTGAACAGTACAGTGTGCTCATATCTCCAAATAATCTACACAGCCATATGAAGTCATCCCGGCCTCATTATCTTTGTAATGTCTTTCATTAAAAAGGCAATTGTGTGCCCTCAGAACACAGTCAGTCAGTTCATCAGATTTTGTTTTGTATATCTTAATTTGAGATTAATGTGAGCTGGGTAGTGTTATGTAGCTTAGGGTAGGGGAAAGAACATGGAGGGAGAGAAACTGAGTTCCCATCACAAGTCTGAATCAACCTGTGTGACCTCAGCAAACGCTCTTAATTTTTTGGTCCTGAGATTCCTCACCGGTGAAAGAAGGAGGTTAGACTATATGGTTTCTCAAATCCCTCCATCTCTAAATTTATGGTTTGGGAAGGAAAACAGTGACTGTTGTGTTATTTCAACAAACCTAGCAAACAACCAAGAGGCTATTATTACAACTGCCATTACTTAGAGTCAGCTAGGTAGCAAATGATAGAAAGGTGCATTGGGAGTCAGGAGGACCTGAATTCAAATTCAGCATTAGATACTTGCTAGCTATGGTACCCCAGACTACTCATTTAACCTCTACTTGCCTCAGTTTCTTTATATGTAATGTGGGAAAAATAAAGCACCTACCCCCCAAAATTATTGTAAGAATCAAATTAAATAATATTATGAGAAAAATATGAAGTATTTTGCAAACCTTAAAAATGCATGTGCTCTCTCTCCATATATATATATACATACTATATATATATATGTATATTTATATACATACACACATATGTGTGTGTGTGAGTGTGTGTGTATGTGTGTGTGTGTGTGTGTGTGTGTGTGTGCAAGTTGGCTATTATTTTTGGCATTAGTAAAAGTGAAAGAAGGAACATAGGAGTCAGAACTGGAAAATGACCTCTTCCTTAGACTTATTTTGCAAATGAGGAAAGTCAGGCCCGGAGATAGGAAAGGACTTGCCACAATTTCCACATGGAATAAGTTACAGAATCAGGATTCAGACTTAGTTTGACTCCAAATGAACTCCTCTTTCCAAAGTCCCTTGGAGGTCCTAGAGTCCAGCCTCACTTTTTAGTTGAGAAAAATGAAGTCCAGAGAATTGAAGTGACCTGTCCAAATCATGTAATAGACACAAATGAATTAATTCATTTCAAACATGGAATATGCTTATCAATTTTTGCTGTTGTAGCACAATGATGATTTAGTAGAATGAAAAATAATGCTTGAGAATCTCAGCTTTATATTCCATTAATTTATTTTTCTTTTGTGACACTTTAAGAAAACATAGGGTTTGACACCAAAGCATATTTTACGAAAGAAGCAACACATCTCACTATTTTGATTATTCAAGACCTCTCAGTTTGAAATAAGGAAAAAAAATCTTACCTTAGCCAGGAAGAGTTGAGGAATAAAAGAGCTCTTAATAAAAATTATTAATATGTCAGTAAATTTCAATTGTAGAGAATCAAAATGTTGCTCCAGATGGTAATGAATTATAAATTAGTTGCTGGAGTCACTCAATCCTTTTTTGGTCATACATGTCTCTGATAATGTTTTTAATGTCTTCTAAAACATTTGTTTTGTGCATAATTTATTGTTGGAAACAAGATACAGCTTGTTGGTGCCTGTGTGTGTGTGTGTGTGCAGGTGTGTACATTACACTGTCTTACTGTGATTTTTTTTAAATCATAGTGCTTCAGGTTTTATACTCAAGTAGAATCAGTGGGAGAATATTGACTTTTAATAAGATGAATTTTTGTAATAGTAAGCATTACAAGATCCCTGAAAATTCTTCTTATTTTATGACATGAAATTCAACCCTTCTATTACTAAAATCTTGAGCTAGCTAGCTCATTTTCTAGGTTCACATCAGTTGGGCTTTCTGAGATCTTCATAAGTACACTTTTCCAGTCTTTTTCTACCTTACATCTCACCCCCAGCTGTGCCACTGTCCAGTGACACTGGTCTTACTATTTCTCCCACATGACACATCATCTCCCAACTCCAGGTATTTTCAGTTGTCTGTCCCCTATACCTGAAATTCTTTCCTCATCATTTCCTTCTGGATTCTTTGGCTTTTTTCAAGTCCCAGATAAAATCCCACCTTTTCTAAGAAAGGAAGCCTCTTCTAATTCTCCTTCATTCTAATGCCTTCCCTCTGTTGATAACCTCCAGTTTATCCTATATACAAGCTTACCTCAGAGATATTACAGGTTCGGTTCCAGACTACCACAGTAAAGTGCAATAAAGCAAGTCACACAAATTATTTGGTCTGTCAGTACATATAAAAGTTATGTTTATACCATACTGTAATTTATTGAGCGTATTATATTATGTCTAAATATTATATCTAAATATTTTATTATATCTAAATAGTGATATCTAAAAATGCAAATACCTTAATTACAAGTACTTTTTTGATTAGAAAATACTAATCATCTGAGCAAGTCATAATCTTTTTGTGGTTCTTGCCTCTATTGATGACTACTAACTCATCAAAGTGATGATTGCTGAAGGTTGGGGCTACTGGAGCAACTTCTTAAAATAAGACAATAAGTTTACTGTATCAACTGACTCTTCCTTCACTTGAACACTTAGAGGCCATTGTAGGGTTATTAGTTGGCCTAATTTCAATATTATTGTGTCTCCTGGAATAGGGAGGAGATGGGGAATGGCCAGTCAATGGAACAGTCAGAACACAAAACCATTTAGCAATTAAGTTCACAATCTTATGTGGGTGTGGTGGCAACCCAAAACAATTACAATAGTGACATCAAAGATCACTGATTATAGATCATCATAACAGATGTAAAATCATTTAAATGTTTGAAATGTTGCCAGAATTTTTGCCAAAAACTTTTCCAGAAATACTGCCAAAATGTGACACAGAGACACGATGTGAGTACATGCTGTTGGACGCAGGATGGCCATAAACCTTTGGTTTTCAAAAAATGCCACATCTGCAAAGCTCAATAAAGAGAAAACCAATTAAACAAAGCATGCCTGTGTAGCTTGTTTGTATGCAGTTGTTGGAATATTATCTCTTTAAGAACACCAGTTTTTTGCTTTTCTTTGTCTTCTCAGCACCTTACAGTGTCTGCTATGTATTACTTACATAGTAAATACTTAATGTTTATTGGTGGGTCAGTTATATAAGATATGTATATTAATGGACTAAAAGGGATTTATTTATATTCTACTTTTTGTCATACTCTAGGCATTACACGTTTTACATCTGATTCATTCCTTGTGAACAAACATTGTGAACAAGTGCCTATTATGTGCCAGGCACTCTGTTAAGCACTAGGGATACAAAAAAAAGACAGATCCTACTCTCAAGGAGTTTACAATCTAATGGAGACAACTTGAAAACAAGTAGATATACAGTATGCTATATACAAGATTAATAGGAAATAATTAACAGAGGAAAGGCTATAGAATTAAGGGGCATTGGGGAAGCCTTCCTGTAAAAGCTGGGAATTTAGTTGGGAATTAAAAGTAGCTAAGGAGGTCAGTAGTTAGACAGGAGGAGAGAGAGAGTATTCCAGGCATAAGGGACAATCAGACAAAATACCCAGAGTCAAGAGATGGAGTGTCTTGTTCATGGTACTGCCAGGAATCCAGTGTGACTGTATCAGGAAATAAAGAATAAGAAAACTGGAAAGGTAGTAGAAATCTAGTTTATAAAGGGATTCAAGTGTCAAACAAGATTTTATCTCTGATTCTGGAATTGATTGATTAAGGGGTGACATTATTGGACCTGTACTTCAGGAAAATCACTTTAATTACTGAATTGACGGGGGTGACTTAAGGCAGGCAGACCCACTAGCAAGCTATTGCAACAATCCATGCCTGAGGTTTTGAAGGTCTGCACTGTAATGGTAATAGCATCAAAAAGACAAGTGGGTGTAATGTAGAAGTGTTGCAGAGGTGAAATCAGAAGATTTTTGCAACATATTGAATAAAGGGAAAGATGAGACTGAGGAGTCCAGGATGACTCCTAGGTTTCAAAGTAATTTCTTATAATCAACCACTAAGCATTTTTGAGTGCCTTGTATGTGGGAGATAAATGTGATAGGTAGTCCCATGCAAAGATAGCATAACAGTCCTAGACTTCAAATAGTGGGGAGAACAACATGCACTTCTTTAGGTAAACACAAAAACATAAACAGAGCTGACAGAGGGGAATCAAAGAACAAAATGATACAGAAGGCAGAGCTGTACCTCAGTGTTGAAGGAAACCAGGGATTCCAGGAGGGAGTGTGTACCTATGGGGGAGGGTCAGTGCAACATGTACAGAAGATGGAGTCCTATTTTACAGGAACAAGACCAGTTGGGGTGTACTATGTGCATAGAATTGATTTACATAAATCCTAGAAGATGACTTATGACCAGGTTGTGAAGAGCTTTAAAAAGGTGCCCAGTAAGCATTTATATCGTTGAGGTAACGAAGAATTATTGGAGTTTACTAAATTCCATATACCAAAAAGAAACCATGACTGCTGCTTGCCATTTTCATTAATGTTGTATGCTATTATGGATGTGGTCTACTATTTCCATGAATATACCAACTTATTTGTCATTGGACAAAAAAGTTGCACTTTGAGAGTTACATTAGTTAAATTAATACTTGTAAGTAGTCCATGAATTATATTATTCTTAGTCTCCTTTGGCCTTTCCTACCTATACTTTTAAAGCTAACATGGACCACACAGAACTGAGGGCTGTTTATATTTTGCTGTTTCATTGATCTTAAGGCTAGAGAATTCATCATTTGTCAGTGAAACTTCTGGAAATGTCCCTCTTCTTATTTAAGTAGGTTGATTTTCAGACCACACACATTAGTCTATACATACACATACACATGTATATATCCAAAACTTTTCTAGCTCAGTGCAAACACACAACCCAAGAAGAATCTTACATTCTGTTGGCTCAGTACTTTAGAACCTTGATAAAGACCAACAACAAGCAGACAAAAAACCAACAGAAATAAACAGAAAAAAGACATCCAGAGATAGAGAAACCAGATATTTTAGAAACACAAATAGATAGTGATGGAGACATCGAAATATAATCTGACTGGGACAGAGGAAGGAATCAAGACATGGGCACTGATTCTAAAATATAGAACACAACAAAAACTGAAACTCAGCCAACAATCCTGTCTAAGAGATAGAAATAGAAAGTGAAAGAGTGGTAGAGGGAAGGGAGGAAAGGAGGGGGGGAGAGAGAGAGAGACTGACTCAAAGAGGGCTAAATCAAAGACAAAGAGGTAATTTTCAAAGAGATAGGGAAGAAGACGTGCAGAAATTTCCTGAGTCAGAGAGTAGACTCTTTGTCATAAGAATCACTGCAAAAAGCAAGGTCATCCCAGGTACAACTGTGAAACTGTACTATCAACTAAAATAGTGGATGCATAGATTCTTTAAATGTCAAGCTAAAGAGATTGGCCAGTGATCTGCTGTATTTTAATTTCAAAGGTGGCATTTATCTTCCTAAGGAACTGTTTTTTATATTATAGCAGTATTGTGTTTCTGAAATTAGATAAATATTTAAGAGGTAAAATGTCATCTTTCAAGTGAAAATAATAATGAAGTTTTGATATTTACCCACTAAAATGAGGTACTAGGGCAGAAGACTCTGTGTGTGTGTGTGTGTGTGTGTGTGTGTGTGTGTGTGTGTGTGTGTGAGTGAGTGATTTTCTTCCCTGTTACAGGCCAGGGAATTTAGCAATGATAAATACCTATCTTTCCTCATTCATAAGATCTACCATAGAGCAATTCAATCATTTGGGCTAAAGTAGCTTTCCAACCCCTTCAGAGAATTTAGATTCACATAGGGCTTCAATCTAATCTACTGGGTTACTTCACAAAACGAAATTTACAAGAATTTTCATCTGTGGATCTAGCTGCAAAGAAGTAAATAGATTTTTCAACAGGATAGCAAAACATTAATGTAAAAATGATTGACAGGTAAATAAAGGTCCTGATCATCAATTCATTGTAGAAATTAATCAAAAGGATTTGCTAAGGGGATTTGAATAAATCATTAATTTTTCATCCCTTTGTGGGAGATAAACATCATTGAGACTCTAAGGAGTGTGTCCTTGTAGTCATTTTCTGCTACCTGCCTCTCTGGAATGCCACCAGAAAAGTTCTCTGTAAACCATAGACATTTATGGAAATGTGGTTTATTATAATATTCATTAATCAAATAAGACTAATAATCAATATAAACTTCTTTTCAAAGTAGTGATTTTTAGAAGGTGATGCCCATATATCTAAAATGTGTGAAATTAGATGGTATCTCTACTCATACTCTTTGCTCCCTATTTCTCCCCTCCCATAAAAATTCCTAAACATAAAAAATGTTTTGCTAAATAAAAATCACATTATGTTTAATTCAGAGACTTTGAACTTGGAATAGACTTTTGAGATCTTCTAGTCCAACTTTCTCATTTTACAGAGAGGTAAACCGAGACTCAAAAGGATGAAATATCTTTCCCAAGGTCTCACCCCTTATAAATAGCAAGTATATATAACTAGAGCCCAGTTCTTTTGATTCTTTATCCATTTGCCTTATGGCCTTTATCTATGTCATTGCTAATTACCTCAAAAATACAGAGAACTACTTGCCCACTCACCTGTTTTTAGTGGGAAAGTTGCCTTAAGGTCAGCTGAGAATGAGGGAATATTCAAATACTTTTGCTGCTGAATTAATTTTGGGTGAAGCGTTAAAGCAGGAATCACTGTGGTGGGGTTGGACTTTTCTCTAGATGTCAGAGGGCAAATATTGAAAAGGATGGATGGAGGATGATGAAGAGGGCCTGGGGGAGGAATGGGCTAATTGATGTCTCTTGTTATCAAGATTATGATTGAAATTATTGAAGACTGGTAGGAAAAAAGATATTAGATCTCTAGAAACAGAAGAGAGAAAGTACATCATTCATAGTCCATTCCATTTCATCTCACCCAGAAGTGATAAGGTTAACAGATGTCTCTTTTGTTTTTTAAGCAAATTCCCCCTCCCTCACCTTTTAAAAACTTGTTTTACCAAACATCACTTGTTCTTTTGGATTTAATAAAATGTTCCTTTTTTCCCCTTAAGAGTGGAAAGAAGAAAAGGAAGTCTGTATTTTTGCACTGCTTTCTTTGAACAGTGAACAGCAAGTAAGGAACAATAAACATCTATCTTTTTACCTTAGGAAAGGGCCTGTGCCATCTAGTATTTATTCCCTTTTTGACATTACAGCCTTTGAGAAATCCCATCAAGCTCTAGGAGTATGTGAGTATCTTTTCCCAGGGGACAAAAACTGCATTTCTTTTCCTGTTAGATCACCCTTAAAAATGCAGATTTGCTAGACACCCAGTTGACCCTCTGTAGTCACAGCATGAGGATATAGTTAAGGAGTCAGTCCTTGGGAGTCAGCTGCAGCTGTGAACTACACTGTCTGTTACCAATTCCTTTTTCTATGATCCCTAATATCTGAAGAGGACATTTGCTTTTAGGCATGGCTAATTACTCTAACATGATCCATGTGTGTCCTTCCTCCTGTGAATTTCTGAAGTTTCCTGGGAGCAGTCAGTGTATGACAGTCTTCAAGGAAGGTATAAGAGGCAGCTCACAACAATCTTGGCAAGTCAGCTGAATGAACCACTACCTCTTTCTGTTTATCCAATTCACTGCCTGGCTCTGCTTCACTGACAATCCTAGGACCATTAATGGTGTCAACAAGGCAGGAGTGGCATAGGGTTACTATGGAATGATTGGGGACTGCTTAGTTCAGTAGAGCTATCTAGGTCCACCTTCACAGCTGGAAGACAGAGGTATGATATATTTGTGTGATCTGGCCCTGAGCCTTAAGTTTCAGTGCCTCAAGGTTAGGTTCCTGGGACACTGGCCCCTGTTCTTGGAACTTTTTTTATTTATTATTATTAAACATTCCTTATTCCTAAAACCAGACCCTTGTGGCATCAAGCCTGCTGGATCTCCCTGGTCCTGCATCTGGCTTGGCTCTCAATGTGCGGAGATCATTCACACCTAAACCATCGTGCTCTTCTTGTGCCATCCTTTTCAAGTGCTCTAGTTTCTCTTTTTCCTCACATCAGGGAATTTTTTAAGGCTTATAAATAGAAGACATACTACAGAAATTTCAGAAAAATCAGAAATAACATGACAATTAGAAGTATACCTTTAAAAATAATCTACCTTTTCTCCAGTGAGTAAAAATGCTTTTTAACCTTGTTCTTAAATAATAATGGTGGCCCATGACCCCCTTAATCACAAAACTGTATCCTACCCACACTGCAGTATAGATGAGATTAATACTTTCATTCAGACAATACTACCTTGGATGATTTAAGAATTACCTGACCTAGACTCACTGGAGCTCGTTTCTTCCTCCCAATCCAGGTTCACCTTTAGCCAATCAAGAAAACAGTTGATTGAACCATAGGTTGGCTAGGGTTCTATCCATTGTGTTACATACCATTTTACCTTTTCCTCTTCCCTCAAAGCAGAGTAGGAAAAAGAAGGAAATATTTGAGTTGTTTGTTTGCTTATCAAAAATCAGAATAATTTAATCCGACCCATCTCATCTCAAATTCACAACAGACCTTTCCTCTAAATTCTATTTTTTCTGCCAGTCACTCAGTTAACATTTGTTAGGCGTTACTAAATGAGGCAGTTAGGTGATACCAGCCTGGATTCAGGAAGACCTGAGTTTAGATATGCTCTGACATTTACTAGTTGTGTAACCCTGGGCAAGTCACTTAATGTCATTCTGCCTCAGTTTCCCCAATTGTAAAATGTGAATAAGGATAGTACTTGCTCCAGAGGGTTTTTCTGGAAGTCAAAGGAGATAGTATTTGTAAAGCCTTTGGCACAGTATTTGGCCCATAGTAGACATTCCCTTTTCTTACCAGTGTCACTAAATTAGCCACAAGAACATAAGTATTATTCTAGATGCTCAAAACCATTGTTAGCCTGTGCTTTAGCTGGTGATATACATTACAATTTAAAATAATCAACCTGTGATAAGTTTATGCACAGGTAAAATAAATTCAAGGCAGAAATGTCAACAGTAAATATGGCCCAACTCCGATAATTTTTTAAAGATAGTGGCATTTTGTACATACTGTAGATTTCATAAATCATCAGTAACTTTCAACCAGGATCTTGCAGCCATAATTAAACTTAGAAAATAATTTTTGAACTGACATGTATATATGCATATATATATAGTGTATACATGTATATGTATAATAACAGCATATATACATATATGTGTGTATGTGTGTGTATATAGAATACACATACATACACTTATTCCTATTTGTCAATATTGTCCATCATACCAAACTATGGCAGGGGGTGATGAGATGACCTGCTTCTACTATAATTTCCTCTTATTATTTAGTAAATAGGTGGCTAGCAGACATAAAAATGGGTATTCTTAAGTACTATAGAATGAAGTAGTTAATTATCTAGCAACATATAAAATGCCAGACTATAACTGTCATATAATCATTCTTTCAATTATCTTTCCAGTATTGTCTCTCTTTAGCTATGCTTCCTTCCTATGGGAAATAAGCAATTAGTTAATATTTGTAAATAATTAATGTTATAATTACTTTTACTTCCTTCAAAATACTTTGTATTATGTTGAGTATGTATATATAGATATACATATGTGTATAAATATACACATATTTTATATGTGCCGGTGTTCATGTACATTCATATATACATGTGCATGTGTGTATTTCATTTTATATATGTGTATGTATGTATGTGGTGTGTGTGTATATATATATGTATGTATATACATACATATATATGTGTGTGTGTATATTTTTTTTTCCTCCAATAGAATATTAGCTCTCCTGGAGGGCAAAAACTGTTTCATTTTTTACTTTGTATCCACAGTGCCTTGAACATAGTAGATGCATAACAAATGCATGTTGCTTAATTGATTTATGCCAAGCATAAGTTATCAGTTGAAATTAAAATATTCATAAGCTGAATAATGGTAACTAGTTAATACCATGAGCCAAACTAATATTTAACATTGCTTTATCTAGTTCCTTTCACATTGTACCACAAAATAAAATTGGTAGCACATCAACAGATGGGATATTTTCATCCATTAGATCACAAATACTTTAAAACATTGAAATAATTTACCTCTTAGTATAATAGTTCTTAAGAAATCAAAATTATATCCTCACAAAATGAAATTAACATGGTTGCCCTGACTTAAACTAACTTGAAAAATTAAAATCCAAAAATGTCATTTAGTCTTCTAATTGCCTCAATTTTCAACAATTCATTTAACAGTCTCAGTGATTTATCAGTCTGTCAATAGATATGGAACAAGCTTTATGGAAATTGATCACATAGCACTGTTGTGCTATTATAGTATGTAGAGGTACCACTCCCTTCCAAGTGAATGATATTTATAGTAGAGAAAGCAATTGCACACTATATATATATGTATATATATATATATATATATATACACACATAAATATAATTATATGTATATATATAGGTGTTTGTATGTCTGCATGTGTATTTCTGCATATGTATGTGCAGGTACATACATGCACACATGTTTATAGCATTCAGTAGAATTTATTTTCAGGTGTTCTCTCCCTTTCCTACTCAGGAGAGAGTTATTCACTCATTACAGGTGCAAAATTCCAAGGAACATTCTACATTATAAAAAAAAATGACTTTTTATATTTTCCCCGTGATTTTCTGGTTAAGAAATATTTATTTTTTAAAAATCCCTTGCATTTATATCTATTCTTTTCAAGTATATGTAGAAGAATTTTATGAGTTTTGTTGTTTTAGTGACCCTTTAGAATATGCTTCAGTATATCCTATTTAATAAGCATACACACAACACACACAAAAAGCTATCTAAATGCTTATAAGTGCCATTAAATGTCATTCGAATTATTTCATGTTTAAAAATACATATCTTGACAACTAAACAATTTCAGTACTAAAAAGTTAGTTTCCCCACCCACATATCAAAAGTCTCTGTCATGAGTATCATGGGAAATCACATTTTTGAAATGGAATTTTGTACTCCCATGTTTATTTGGTGATTCTAAAGCAATAATTCCTAAGCAAGGTCCCTGATATTATTTGAAAAATCTGTATTTAGATTTTTTTGTTGTTTTTGCTGATCCATTGAAGAAAATAAAAGTAACATAATAGTTGACTGTTTTGTTTGAATTCACTGGAGAATAAGTAAACAAGGGCAAACATCTAATTGTCATATACCTAAAAGCAACTGTCTATATAATTGCAATTGGGATCATATATATTTGTACTTGGAAGAATAACTTAGAACAAATAAATACTCATCTTCATAAAGAGCAGAAATAACCAAAAAGTTTAAATTAATTGTCAAATTGTAATTTCAAATAATAGTTTATTAAAAAAAAAAGGAATGGCTGGTTTTAAAAGCTTTGAATTGATCACTAAGAATTTAAAAAATATTGTCTTCAGCATGAACTCTATAGCCCATACAGAATAAGTACTGTGTTCATCAAATATTTCTTGACCATTTATTGCAGAAACAAACAGAAAGTTATAATTGGCAAATTATAGCTCCAAGCAGTAATTTATTATAAACCATGCCTAATTTTAAAAGTTTTGAATTTATTCAATAAAAACAAAATAATATTTTTATCATGAACAATATAGTTAAAACAAAAATAGTTTTCTCAACTTTTCTTCACACCTTTATTTAGCATCTAATATGTGCAAGTCATTATAGCCTTTGTCATTCAAGTAAAAGAATCATTGTCCAGCAAACTTTAGCTTTTGGGCATCTTGACTCCTCCATCCTACAATTTGAAAAGTAATTGATATTGCATGTTTCTTTAACAGGATAATGCAAGCAAAGATCTGGAAGAACAGTTGCGGGCCGTGTCCAGCGTGGATGAACTTATGACAGTCCTTTATCCAGAATATTGGAAAATGTTTAAATGTCAGTTGAGGAAAGGGGGCTGGCAGCAAAATGGGGAGCAGCCCAGTCCTGACACAAGAGAAGAGAATGTCAAATTTGCTGCAGCACATTACAATGCAGAGATATTGAAAAGTAAGTGTAGAAAAGAAAACATGTAATCCATGCTGGAAATGAAACCAGGAGTGGGAGGAATATCCTTCCTTAACCTGTCCCACCACCACCACCAACTGACTATCTGTACTTTTGTGTACAAACTTTAGAATTTCATAAGCTTAAAGAAAGGGATTGATTGTAAAAGAAAACATATCTTACCTAGTAGTATTCCCCATTGCAATCAAATTAAGTGAGAAATAAATTTGTGTGTTTCTCATGATGGTGGTGGATTCCTTCATTTGGTGGTGAGGCTCCTGGGAGGAAATGGAACTGTGAATACCCTTTTCTGTATATACATAAGTGTATATTTCATGCGCATGCTCATTCTTACCAGTATAAGTACACTCCATCTTGTAAATCACCTGATCATTCTTTTGTTTTAGATTTCCTAAATGTTCCATTTACATGCAATGGGAAGAGAAAAGACTCATTTTTTCAAAAGTTACTTTATGGTTGATTGTTCAGAGATAATGACTGATTTCAGTAGACTCAGGGCGATATGATAAAAAAAAGTGGATTTGGAATCAGCGAAATTGGGCTCAAATCCTGCCTCTTTCACTTACTGTCTGAGTGACTTTAGACAAGTCTTTTATCTTTCTTCAGATTCAGGTGCCTCATCTGTAAAATAAAATAGCCGTAGTGTGGCCTCAGAGACCACTTTCAGTGTGAAGTCTTCGATTCTGGATCTTTGTGAATAGAATAACATTTTCTAAGTAAGCCCTATGTAGAAAATAAGCATATAAAAATAAGTAAGGCATCTCTTGCCTGCTCTTCCTCAGTTTCCTTTGGTGGATAATGCTCTATTAAATTAATGACCTTGTAGACAGTTTTCTCCAGTTGTTAAATAAAATAATCCAAATTTCATAGTATTATTATAAGATTTGAATGTGTTTATTTATAGTGAGGCAAAAATCAATTTACCTAAAAGGAATCAATAATACATATATATATGTATACGTACATATATATATATATATATATATATATATATATATATGTTTCTCTAATAAAGCTTTTCCTTTTTAGTGGTAAGGAACAAACTAGAATTTTAAAAGCAGCATCAGTCATAGCAGGGATTAAAATTTAAACATTTGGGTCAATAGATAGGCCCTTTGCATCTCAGACCCATAGAGTAATTCAAAGTGAATGACCTAAAATCACTGAATGTTAGAGCCAACAGGAGAATTAACAGATGAAGAAATTGAAGGCCAACACAAAGCAGAGCCAGAATTCAATCCAAGTTTTAGAAGTCTTTGGCTTCCAAGTGTATGACTCCACTATACCATGAACTGGCAAAGATTACCAGCTTACCAAAAGAGAGCAGGGTATCTTACGTTATTTGTAGAATTACTAACATGTTAGGTAGATGCAGTATTGCCACTTTCTAGATTTTCCAGAAAACTCATCTGAGAATGGTGTTGGACAGCATCCATCACCCTCTCCTCATTTACATTTGCCTTAATGAAAACACGGGAATGATGTTGTTTGTTTTTGCTTGAAAACCACAAAGACAGTGCATGCTGAAAAAAACTGGCATGATTACATTGCTGCCGCATTTATAAACAGCAGATATTAAACTCTCATTCTCCGAAGGAGGGAACAAAACTGCACTTGGATTCCGTGGACTGGTCTTGGTGGTTTTCATAAAGCGTAAAACCTTAGATTGTCTGAAATTTGTAGAAAGGGGTTTCTTTTGAAAAATTACTCAGGTGGGATGTGAGCCCTTCTGCTCCTTATCCCAGTATTAAGGATACTAGCTTCTACTTTATTAAAATTCCATATTTCACCAGATAAAGCACCTAAGCGTATGAACATGCTGGTTTTATTCTAAATGTGAGTGACCTCCTGCTGCCATGTTTTCTTTATAACTTATGGACTTCCCTATGACTCGGCAGGTATTGATAATGAGTGGAGAAAGACTCAGTGCATGCCACGTGAGGTGTGTATAGATGTGGGGAAAGAGTTTGGAGCAGCCACAAACACCTTCTTTAAACCTCCATGTGTATCCATCTACAGATGTGGGGGTTGCTGCAACAGTGAGGGACTGCAGTGTATGAACACCAGCACAAGTTACCTCAGCAAGACGGTAGGTATTCCCGCCATGCTTTGAGATCACTCTTGATGAGTATATACTTGTCACAGTAGGCATGTTCTGATTATACATTTATGGGGTCTTTGAATATTGATCTAATCAGTCCAGAAAGTATGGTGTATTTTCTTTGAGGATCAAAGTGCTACAGTATTTCTCACTAAAATTGTGATGCTTTTTTGTTATTGTTAGAAAGCGCTAAAGAGAGGGAAAAATTCTTGCTGTGGTTAGTATGATCCTAATTAAATAAGATTAAAATTATTTTTAGATTAAAAATATAAAAAGTCTCATTTTGGTACATATGTGTGCATATAGATGTAATATATATGTATATATAAATGTAAACTGCGTGTATGTATACATACACATAATTATTTGGTTACTTTTAAGTACAAATTTAGCTCTTCTACACATGGAAATATGACAAATTATTTTGTAAGGATATGAGGAATAATCAATGGAATGGAAATTGATTAATATAAGCTAAAAAATTCAACAAAATCATGCTCATTTCAATGTTTACTAAGAGCCTACTATCTGCAAGGCTCTGTACTGGGCACTGGAGCCAAAAACAAGTATCTGATCCCACATCTACAGTGTTTTATTTCTTCTGTGCTTTCTTTCATTTTAAATTTTAACATTTTTGGTGAGCAGGAAAGCATGTCTTAAGATTGTTTATAAGTGACTTTTTCATAACTAATGTACATGGGGGAGGAGAGGGGAGGGGAGATATGTGTATGAGTCATATATGAAAGAAGAGGCTCACTGCTGAAGCAGCTGTGCATGTGGCTTGTCATAACTATGCAACTCAGCATCGTCTTGATTATGGAGGTTTAAAATAGAGTATATTTATAGGGAAGGATATGTAGGGGATTGGTGATCTAGGCAGGACTAATTCAAATTCTACCTAGCCTAAGAAAATTCTTATGGTATTAAAAGATTTTTCCAACCCATTTTCAAGGCAGAAAAAAAATTTCAAATCAACTTTAAAATGTAATCTAGTCATATTTTCATATAGTTACCTGCAACAGCCCAACAAAAGACTCTTGCCCTTTTTGTTAAAATACATAGTAATTTGAAAATCTAGTTTTCTCTTTCAAATTTGTAAGTGTGGTATTGATGGTAGCCACTGTGAGGTGTGAGTTTTCATTGAAATAATCATTAGATGTATCAGTTGGCACAAGCTAGGAGAAGCCTGAGCTCTAAAAACCCTCAAGCTCTCCTATTTCATTTCTTCCACCTGGATTCTGTCACCCAGGTAGAAGCATTTTAACTTTTTACTGTACTAATGATTTCTTCAATGAAATGCTGATCATTTTTGCAGGAAATAAGATGAGAATCATTCATATAAAATTCTAGTTGATTTGTTTTCTGCCATACCTGCTTACCACCATCTTGAAAGAACAAGTCGATATATCTTCTTTATTTTTATTATTTTATTTCTTTCTATCCTTTTCAGAAGAGAATTGCAAGGAAAAATAATTCTATAAACCTGAATTTCCTATTCAACTTTCCTTGGCATAAACTCTAAAGAATACAGATTGTACATGGTGATTTTGGACCTTACATTTTTCCTATATTTGTCCCACTACATGGAGATTTTTAAACAGTATCACAAGTATTCTAGGCTTTAAACATTTCCCAAATGAATGACCGATTTTGTTGTTGTTCTGTCATTTTCAGTTGTTTCTGACTCTTTGTGACCCCATTTGCAGTTTTCTTAATAAAGATAATGGAGTGGTTTGCCAGTTCCTTCTCTAGCTCATTTTACAGACTGAGAAATAAGGTGACTTGCCCAAGGTCACAAAACTGGTAAGAGTCTGAACTCAGGAAGACAAATTTTCTTGACTCCTAACCAGGCCCTCTATCTATGGCACCACTTTATATAGCAAAAATGATACAAACATCTGCAGGTCACATATAAAGGAAACAAATTGATTTATCTATTATAAAACCAGATTATACAGAGAATCATAGGGTTGCTGACGGTTAGCAATAGCAAGTTAAATCAACTTGGAAGGCTTTTTACTAGCTAACAAACTTCTGATGTATAAAAGTTGGAAAGTACAGTAAAATTGTACAAATTTTAAATGCAAGAGTCAGAAAAAATAGGATTTTAATACATAAAATATTTTATTAAAATAATAGCTAGTCAGTCAGCTAAGGAATTGTTGCTTGAAATTTATGCTATTTTGAATAAGTTGAGATTAGTTTAACAAGATTTTATTTAGTACAGCTTGTACATCTTACTACCGAAGCATACACATTCTTTCCAAAATCCTTTTATAAATATTAAAATGCCCACATTGGTAAGGATGGACTGCATTATCAATTAAGTACTTGGAATCTCTATTTTCTAAGTCACTGATTCATTCCACTATTAAATAGGAAGTGATTATGTTGCTCAGATATTCCTCCAAAAGAATCATCTCTATGCCAAATTTATCCTTACTGCAAAATTATGTTGCTGTTTTGTATCACTATTAAGTTACACATACAAGCATTTGGTTTCATTTCTTTCCTATACTAAGTATGGGACTTTCTGGCTTTTTATAAATTAAAATGTTGAAGTAGATAGGCTGCTGAACTTGAAGTCAGGAAGTCCTGTGTTCAAATCTCATTCCAGGTACTCCCCACCGTGTGATGCTAAGTCCGCTTTTCTTGTTCGTCTTCTCCCTCGTTTGTCAAATGTAAGGGGTGAATTGGATGATCTGAAAGGCCCCATCAACCTTTAAATTTGTGATCCTAAAAATAAATCAATGATCCAGATCTTTGGGAAATGAAAAGAAAGATATTTTCTTGTTTATAATATCAGAAAAGTATATTTGAGACTTTTTTCCCAAAGGGTTCAATTGTTTCAGTCATATCTGACTCCTTTTGACCCCATTGGCGATTTTCTTGGCAAAGATACAGCATTGATTTGCCATTTCCCTCTCTAGTTCATATTATAGATGAGGAGCCAAGGCAAACAGGGTTCATATTCGACCTCAGTCGAATATGAATGCAGGAAGATGAGTCTTCCTGATTTTGAGTCCAGTGCTCTAGCCACAGTGCTACCTACCTGCTCCCCTTGCTCCTGGTCCAGGTTTTTTTTAATTATTTCTTTTTTAATTATTGTATAGTTTCTTTTAAGGGAAATATCCATGAAAATATAATTTTAAGATGGCAAAATTCTGATTTGGGACATTTCTTGTTATAGTGTTGGATTCAAACTACATCAGTCTTCAAAACCTTGTATTTTTTTTAAGATTTTAAAAACCTACATTTTTAATTGTGGCAAAGGGTATAAGGTATAATAATAGTGGCTAGAAGACCAATCTTGGACTTAGGAGGACTGTTTCAAGTGCTACGCTTGATTCATAGTAGCTACATGACCCCAGACAAATCATTTAACTTCTTAATGAATTAGGTAACTGTGAAATTGTAAATTACAGATAAATTGCTGATCTGCCTTGACTTAATAAATGGCACATATTGGAGAGGGCTTGAAGGAAAAATTTGGCAGAAAATATTAAAGGTTTTAATTCTTTTACTAAATAACACAAAAAAATAGATCCTATTAGGTTACTTTAGACAACCTCTGTAATCTATCCTAATATCTTTAGTAATTAGAAGAGTAAAGGCTTAAATTTTTAAGCTACTGTACCTCTCTAGCTGTATGACCTTAGGCATAATGATGTGAAACTTTTCTTCCCAAGACCTGTTTTTGCTGCTGTAGTATCAGTATACCACAGTTACATAATTTGCATAATGACAAATGATCTGCATATTATTAATTCCTAGAGTTCCCAAAGTTGAATCACTTTGTTTGTCTAGGTAGTTACCCTACTACTTCATGTTCTCACATTGAGAACAGTCATTCATTTGTATATTTAGTCACCACACAAACAAATGACCCAGTACATGTCTGACAAATCCCCAATAAGGGGATTGGAGCAAGAACTCAGTATGTCAGAAGATTGTCTGAAAGTCTTGACTCCAGTGCTGAAGGCATAGTGTCCAATAGGAAACAATGCTGAACTTAGTATCAGGAAACATGAGTTTCAATCTTGTCTTGGACACTTCTTAGTTGAATGATAATGGACAAATTTCCTGTCTATTACGTAGGATCCTAGAGAGGAATACACTTTGCATGAAACCAACGAATGTATAATCACTTTTCTTACAATATTTTAAAAATCATCTCAAAAGTGTTTTATCTTCCAATCATTTGGACCATGAACATTATAGTTTAAATAAAGTTACAAACAGGGGTAGGCAAAGTAAGTATGTACCTCGGACATAGTTTGCAGGGGGTACACAAGGAACATTTGTAATATTGTTTTGATTTTAATGCCAAGAAAATGCCACTTTTCATGATACATTGATATTTGTTTCATAATAAGGCAAGTCATATTTGTTTAATGGAATCTCAAAGTCTTCAGGAAGCAACAGCAAATACAGCCAATTTTTCAGTCATGAGGGTTGGGAGCACTACCGGGAATAATTTCCAAAGCTTATCAAGGATGTACAAAAACATTTTCTTGGTCTACACTTAACTCTTCTGTGTTACCATGAGAAAAACTGACCTTTTAATCAAACAATAAATACTTCAATGATTTATGGTTGCAAATTTTAAGTGTATCTCTTTTAACTGTCTTTCCACTTTGAAAGTAAGGAAAATGCTCTTATCTTCCATGTTAGTTGATGCCAGTAAAACTCCAAATTCCATTTTCTTTATGAAATATTATCTCATTTTCTTTGTGATATAAATAACATGAAAATCTAAGCTTTTATTCAGGGGTTTTAACCGTGAACTTGAACCTGGTTTTCAAAATTATTGCTTTGATGGCTTCATTTCAATATAACTGATTTCCTCTGTAATCTTATATATTTTATATATCTTAAAACCTTATTCTGAGAAGGGGTCCAAAGATTTCACTAGGCTGCCAAAAGGGGACATAGTGTGCTATCCTTGCTTTAGGTAGAAGCTAAGCTAGGAAATTTCAGGACATAAATGCTGTACTGTTTTTTTAGGGATTGATGATTTGCATTTAGCAGTCCAATATACACAAACTGATTTTATATAACCACCTTGCCACATAAGACTTGAGTCAAGGAGGGACATGACAGGCATAGAGAAATTTTTTAAATCTATCCACTCATATTATTGTATTTCTAACTACATACCCAAAGTCTAGTACAGGTGGTATTCTGCATCAGCTTGTCTAAATAATCTATGTATTTATTGCTGGTTTGTCAGACATCCTCTGCCACCTAAGACTGGATGTCACCTGAGACTCTCCTGAACTCTCCTCTGCTAGTTAGGCAGTGAAATGGATAGAATGTTGGAGTCAGGAAGATTTGCATCCAGATTTCAAGTGGGCAAGTGACTTACTAGCCTTGTTTTCCTTATTTGTAAAAGAGATAATAGCAAATACCTTTCTGGGCTGAAATGAGAATTAAATGAGACTAACATATAGAAAGCGCTTGGCAAACTTCTAAGTGCTACACAATGCTAGCTACTATTAACAAAATAATTATGACATTCTTACAGTTATGGTTTAGGGGTTTTATCTATTTCCATAGGTTTTTGTGATCACCTATATACAGATAATTCCCAGTGCTATCTCAAGTCCTACTTCCTAACTGCCTTGTACACATTAGCACCTGGATGCTGCCCCAGAACTCCATACCCAACATGTCCAAAAGTGAAATCTTTCCACTAAATCTGCCCGTTACCCAACCTTCCCTAGCGTATTACCTTCCTTTTACTCACCCATTGGAAACCTCTGAATACTCTCTGACTCCTCTCTCTCCTTCATCCAGTAACCCATCTGGTCAAGTCACTTGGCACGTTCTACAGCCTTGGACAAATCACTTAACCTTGCCATGTCCTCAGTACTCTCATCAGTAAAATTAAAGGGTTGTATCAGGTGCCTTTTGAAGTTACTTCCAAGCTCTAGAGCTATGTTCCTATCACCCTGGAATTTCACCAATTGCATCTTCATGCTGCTTTCGCTTTAGTTTCAGCACTAATTACTATTTGTGTGAATTATTGTAGTAGCTTCTCACTTGCCTTCCCTGAACTCTCTCAGGCTCATGCTTCCCATAGCTGATAAAATAACCGTGACAAGCACATATCACTGTGTCTTCAAAAATATCAAGTGCTTCTAAGACAAAATCCATTCACCAAGCAGTGAAGGCCTTGTACAGTCTAATTCCAACTTGCTGAGTTCCCATTTTATTTCATTGCTTCCTTTCACATACTTGATGTTTCAATTATAATTAACCTCCAGGGTCATTTAGATATCAAAATCTGACCACTTGTAGTTATCCAGAATCAACATGTTATCTCCTATCTTCTTGCATTGTCTCAGATCTGTGAAGAAAATCCTCATTTTTTTCCAACCTTCCAGAAGTCTGATCTTACTTGAAGGCCCAGTTCAAAAACCATGGAGGTGTCCACAGAGCCTTCTCACATTAGCCCCGTTGAAATATATACTCAATAAATACTCCTAGATCTCTTTGCTTGCCTCTCTGCAATCACCTCTTCTTACGTTATACTTATCTATGTACGTAAGTCTCTGGTAGAATATTAGCTCACTAAAGGCATGGACTGTTTTGTCTTTGTTGCCATAGCATTTAGCATTATTTCTTTCATGTGGAAGACATATAAGAAATTTCATTGAACTTCGTTGTATCTGCCTTCCTTTCTTTATTCCTATTCTGATACATCCATCCCCTCTAAAGTTGTCATAGCCCTCCTTTCTCATTGCTTCTGGAACTACTACTGTAGAAACCCTACCCAACCCAGATTCTTTATTGCCTGAGCCCATAATGTGAGCATCTTTATAGAATGTAATTTTCTGCCACTCAGTATCATTCCCCTCAGCTCATTGGTCAACATGAAGTGTTGGAATAGTCCTTGTTCCCTATAGCTACTTCCAGTTTTTCTCCCTACAACCTTTGGTGTGAGGGTTTGCTGAACCCTGATAGGATTGCTCATCCACCTTTGGTGTCCACCTGCCACTCAAATCTCACCTGTGGCTCCAAGAAGCAATAGCATGTGCAGTGGGCACATCCAGTAGAACTGTCTTGGTAGATGGCCTTAGCCTCAAAATCAATGGTAAATTAGGGGAATGTCTATCCCAAGCATGTGAAGACTTGTTCCAGTCAAATGAGTGGATGAGAACAATTTGTTCCAGAGGCCATGAAGCAGACACTGGGGAGCACTTAGAGCTTGATAAAACATCAAAGATGCAAAAGCCGTGCACTGCATTCTGGGCCATCATCAATCATCTTGACTTTTGTCTTGCCCCTGGACTTTGGTGACTCTGGAAGAGAGAATGAGAGTGATGACTTTGTGAAACTCTGCCTTACTTAAATCCAATTCACATGGAAGTCAAGACATCAGCCCTAAATGTTGTCATTTGTCCTTTTCAAAAATGAAGGACAAACAAGAGCAACCTCTCCCCCTTTGAGATCCATGCCATTTATATCTACCATCAGTCCAATCTGTTGGTGAGTTACAGGAAAAGTGAAAAATGGGCAGATGAAACCAGTTTGTTCCAACAGCCATAAAGGCACTGAGGCACATGCTCTGGAGTGCTTTGAGCTTGATCAGACATTAAAGTTGACAAGGTCACCCACTGCATCCTGTCACATCACCAGTCATCTTGGCTTTAATGACTCTGGAAGAGAGTGAGTTTGTCAGGCCATCACCCCATGTTGTCATTGGTCCTCTTCAAAAATGAAAGGCAAACATCAAGACCCAGTTGAAATCCTAGTAGCTGTTGTCTACAGACCCACAGGTCACTTTCCTTCCTTTTTCAATGAGTTTGGTACAAGGTTCAGAGTTTTCCTCTCCTTCCCAATATCTCTTTTCTTACCAAGGGTCTTCAACGTACACATTGACTTTCCCTCAAGGATCCTAACCAACTTAGTTCCTCAACCTACTATGAACCACTCCTCCATCTCACCTCAAGCCATGCACAAAGGTAGTCATAGCCTTGCTCTTGCCATCACCCCTAAATGTACCACCTCTACATTCAAGAATCCCTAAATCCTTTTATCCAGCCATGATTGTTTCACCTCTTCTATGCTTTCCCTTACCAACTCTTTGTCTATAACATGACCTCCAATCCTTTTACCCCTCAGTTCTTTCCTGGGCCATCTCCTCTGCCCTAACTATTCTCTCCTCTCTTCCTCATTTCAACCCATTGGTGAAACAATTCTACTCTGTCCTGTACTCCTCTTGAGTCCCTAGTTTCCTTCTCATATCACCAATTATGCTCTGCCAGGCCTCAGCCTTGTATCACTCCCATCATCTACCACCTTCACTCCTACAGTTGTGCCACTAAATAAGGATGGAGGCAATCATACATCCATTCTGCCTGAGTCTACTAAAAACTTATGTTACACGATCTCAGCTGGAGCCTCACTGCTCCCAGCAGTCCTTCTGTGTATGCCTTATCAACTCTGTCCCACTCAACACAATAGCTCTTCCAAGTCTTTTTATAACTTCTCAAACCTCCCATGCCTGCCTGTCACTGCACCCTCTCAGCTGAGAACATTGTCTCATATTTTACAGAAAAATTGAGACTACTTGCTGTAAAATCCCCATTTCCCCACTCCCTCATTTCAAATGATTCATATCCCTTCTGCTACTATCTCCTCCTTCACCTCTGTCTCACATAATGGGGTGACCTTATTCTTTATTAAGGCTACCTGCTCAAGCAATCCCGTCTCTTCCCACAGATGGCCCCCTCTATTACTCCCACTCACTAATTTTCAATCTCTCCCCTTCTACTGGCTCGTTCCCCCTGTCTGCAAATATATTTATGTCTGCCTCATTCTGAATAAACTCGTACTTGTTCCTTCCATAACTGCTAAATATCAAAGTATTTCTCTTCTGCTTTTTGTGCTTAAACTCCTTGAAAAAGCCATCTACAATAGGCATTTCCACTTTGTCTCTTCTCACTCACTTTTTAGCCCCTTACAATCTAGATTCTGACTCTCTGACCTCACTAGTGATCTCTTAATTGTCAAATCCAGTGGCCTTTTCTCAGTCTGTAGCCATTGACATTTGATCACCTTTCTCTCCTTAATAATCTCTTCTCTTTAGGTTTTCAGGATACCAGTTCTCTTCCAACCTCTCATACCACTCCTCGATGTCCTTTGCTGGAACCTTATTTGGATTATGCCTTATAATCTTAGGTGTCTCACAGAGTTCAGTCCTGGGCTCCCTCGCTTCTCTTTCTTTACTGCTTGCCTTGGTGATCATCTCAGCTCCCATGGATTTAATTATCTTTATACTGGTGATTCTCAGATCTATGTATCCTACCTTAACCTCTCTGCTGACCTCCAGTTTCACATTATTGACTACCTCTCAGACATTTCAAACTAGATGTTCACTAGACATTTTAAACTCATTATGTCCAAAAATAAAACTCATTGTCCTTCTCCCTAAACTCTCCCGTTACTTCTACCTTCCCTTTTACTGTAGAGGGCAACACCATCCTCCTAGTCTCTCGAGCTTTCAATCTAAGTCATCCTGGATTCCTTACTATTTCTTACCCCACCCCCATATCCAATCTTTTGTCAAAGCCTGTTGATTTCACCTTGACAACATGTCTTGAATATCCCCCATTCTCTCCTCTGTTACTGCCCCAACTCTAGCATGCCCCCTACCTCATGCCTGAAATACCACAGCAGCCTGCTGATGAGTCTGACTGCCTCAAGTCTCTCCCTACTCTAATCCATCCTCTATTCAACCACTAAAGTTATTTTACTAAAGCGCATGTATGACTGTGTCATCCCACCTACTCAGTAAACTCCAATGACTCCCTGTTGCCTGCAAGATCAAATAAAAAATGCTTTGATTATCATTTAACACACTTTATAACCTAGCCCCCCCCCCCTATCTTTCCAGTCTTCTTACACCTTACTTTCTGACAGGTACCCTTTAATTCAATCACGAGATCCCTGGCTATTCTACAAACAAGACACTCTATGTCACAACTCCTGGTATTTTCTCTGGATGACCTCCATGCCTGGAATGCTCTCCTTTCTCATCTCTACTCATTAAATTGCGTCTTCTATAGGAAGCTTTTCCTAACCTTTAAATTCTAGGGCATTCCCTTTGTTTATTATTTCCCACTTAACTTACATATAGCTTGTTTGCATGTTGTCTTCTCTAGGAGATTGTGAGTTCCTTGAGGGCAGGGACTTTTTTTTCCCTCTCTTTTTTAAAATCCCTAGTGCTTAGCACAGGTCCTGGCACATAGTAGGTTCTGAATAGATGTTTATTGATTGACATTTGAGAGTGTAGTCATATGAAAAATATCAGTCATCTTGTAGTTACCTTATGATGAGCTTCTCAAAACTTTACTAGGTTGGTCCTTATATAAATTACATGTAGCTTATTACCAAACACATATTCTTTGTCATTGTGTCTTAGTAGGAACTTCCATAGCTTGTGCTCCATAGGCAAATCTTCAAGAGCCCAGACTCATCTACTCACCACAATGAGGCATCAAAGGAAAATTTTAATGAAAGAGTAGTAGCCATACAAGTGTTCCCAAAGTAATACTGCAGTACTATGACTTTTGTGACACTCCATATTATGGGTGCAATAGGCACTTAATAAGTGAATTTTTATAGATTAAATTTGCTTTTGTATGTTTCCTAGGAAGCTAAGAGTCATTTATAACATTCTTTCTGTGAAGACTATGTGTACTAAATACCAAATTTCCGATTTGTAAAGCATACTTTGGAATATAACCCTTTTGTACACTGTAGAATACCTTTAAAAAATTTTGTTGTCATTCATTTCCTTAAAGCTTAGAGTATTTCTTCCCTTTCTTTGTTAGCATTTGTTAATAAAAAACAAACTCTGTCTTTATTTGAGACTTCCCTCTTCCATTTCCTTCATATATTTTTTTATTATTCTAAGTGCTCAAAATTTTCATAAATCCTGATCTGAAAAAAAGCAGAAGTTTTATAGTTAATTTTACCCAGCAGGATAGTTGTAATTTTGCCAGCATACCTTATTTTGAAGGGTTTGTAGATCTTTCAGTACCAACATTTTTCAAAGGGAAATGAAAAATTGAACAGTGAACCTTGAGGGTGTAATTTCTTAGAAACTCTATTTAAAACACTCATTATCAGAGACAATCTCTGAAGAAAAGTATCTTTCTCCAAAGAGCTTAAAATTAAGACCAGCAGGCCTTTTCTGTTAGAAGCAGATGATAAATATTATGGGTTATAAATACAACATATAGGCATAAAACTATTGGATATCCTACCAAACTATTGCCCTTCTATAATCAGGTTAGAGGGAGATGATCTAAGACAGGATTCTCAGTTAACTTTAGGACAAAGTTTTGCTAACTGTCTCAAATGGACAAAATTCCCAAACCAAAAGATGTCACTATTGCCCACAGTAAAGTATTTCCATGTTTAACAGCCTTGTTGGGTAATTCTTCCTTAAGCCCATCCTAAATCCCTTATATTTCGTTTAAGCCCATTCACACGTTCTTAGCTCAGTGTCTGTAGAAGGGATCTGGTCATATCTTCCATGTACATCCTGTACTTTGAAGACCATGCCTGAATCATCAGCGTTTAAATCATTTAAGAGTCTTGGATTTGTCTCCCATACCTTTTTATATTATGATAGACAATATGTATGTACAACACCACTGGTGGGAATTTGAGCTGCTAACCAATTGCTGACTGCTTGTTTGACTAATCTGCTACATTAGTAACTGAACAGTTGAATTCAAAAGTTCAAACAAGCCGGCCATGTGGAACAATGTTATTAAGCATAATTTAGTTTACGTTTTGTTTAGCTAATGCTAATCCCCACTACTTAAGATTAAATTTTTGTGTCCTCTTTAAGAAATTTGAGTGAATAGTGTGATTTTTGTTGTTGTTGATATCTATGAAATAGTATGTCTGAATTCATTGTGTATAAAATATTCAGTAGTAACTGGGGGAGTTTCAAATTAATTTTTAGACTTAACCTAGGGACAGAGAACTCTTGATGAAATAAGTGTATATACCAAAGTAGATCAGTACTTGCTCTACAACTTGCAGGCTTAAAGAGTAGCCCAGGACAGTGAGAGGTTAAGTGATTGCCCATGTTCACAAACCAGCTTTTGTCAGAAAGGGACTTGAACCCAGGGCTTTCTGATTCTGAGGCTAACTTTCTATCCACTAAATCAATCTGCCTCTCTTAATTTCTATAATCAGCTTAATTAATGATAATCATATCTTTTTTTCTACTATACCACTGACCTCTGAGCAATTTATATCATTTCGGGTTACAGTGACTCACCTTTTGCAAAGAATAGAAAATTACACTCTCCTTTGCACTACATTAACAAAATCATAAATGTGGAGTTGGTAGGAACATTGGAGCTTATTTCATTCAACTCTGTCATCATATAGATGGGGAAATTCAAGTTGAAATAAGTGAAGGGATTTAAATGCCCCAAATCTGCACCATAGTAAATGTCAGAGGTGAAAAGCTCAGTCCTCTAATTGCAAATTCATCTCTCTATTGCATCACAAAAGGGAAATACCTACTATATGATCCCTGCCAATTTTAACTAATTATTTTTGCCAACAAAATGCCGAACTCATTTGTTTCTAGGTTGCTAAAAGAGTGCTTTTAGCACCCTCCAAGTGCCCACAGTCAAAAGCCTCATTAACTCCTCCTTAGTCATCTCTCTGATCTAATGTAAAAAATAGTAAAACAAAGAAAAAAAATTTGTTGAATAAAAATGGAATTTAAATAACCAAAAATATGACAAAATGTTGAATGATATTTAAGAATATTAGGAATGAATGAAAATGACATATTGCAATTATATGCTTCCTCTAATAATCTCAATAAACTTGATGCTTCTGAGTACTTAAGACATAACCTCTACCCAAATATTTTAATAAGATTTGGTCTGAATTGTAGAAATCACCCCATATTTGTGTTTTAGAGTATAATATCAAAATAGTATCAAGTACTGATTTCTTTTTTTAGATGTCCTGATTTGCCCATCATCACATATAGAACATATGTCACAGACAGGGCTTTAAAATTGGATCTTCCTGAGTCCAAGTTTAGCCTTCTCTTCACTATAGCATATTGCTGCCCTTTTACTGTGATATATAACCAGAAACCTGAAAATTTAAGGCAAATGGATTTATGTTTATAAAAAATTTAAAATACCCAAACAGGAAGTAATCAAAAATAAATCAGTTACCTAAAAGAGTATGAGTCCCTGATAGCCATAATAACATGGTTTCAATGTGTACAACAGTTTTCCAAAGGCATTGTTATACATTTTTTCAGAGCCAGAAGAACTTTCTGAAGCATCTAGTCTTATCCTTTCATCTTTTACAAATAAGAAAATGGAGTACTTTTGGTAAAAGGGATCTCTTAGTACAGACAAGTTCATCAATCTAATAATGTACATAGAAAACTGTGAACACATTTATATGGAAAATAAGTTTTACAAACATCTGTATAATCAATTAGACCATTTTATATAATCTGAGTAATTTGAATCTTATGGTGTTTCAGAATCAATTATGCTCTGTCTGTGTGTGTGTGTGTATGTGTGTATGTGTGTTTGATGGGTACAATATTGCCTCTAGAGAGCTGAAATGTTCTGGGAATGAGGTATTCTGAATGGGTTGATTTTCTAGTTAACTAAGGCTTAACTTCTATCTAGTTCTCTGTGTATATATGTATACATGTGCTTTTTAATATTAAGGAGAGTGTACTTGATTCCGTTTATCAAGGATTTATGAATTTGTCATTTATTCCCTTCTCAAAAAAGAGAATGTAGACAATTCATAACTTTACAAAAAAAAATTTGTGAAATGTTGTGGTCAAAGACATTTATCACAAAGCAGGTAATGCTCCCTAATTATCTTCTCTCAATGTACCTATATTGAGCCTTGGAGATATATATATGTGTGTGTGTGTGTGTGTGTGTGTGTGTGTGTGTGTGTGTGTGTGTGTGTGTGTATTCTCTGACCTGCCCATAAACGCAGCCATTCCAACTAAGGTCTTGCCAGAGCTTGTGCAGCACTGGAATAGCCTTGGCAGATCCAAGGAACTCAATGCTGCATTGAACCATAACAACAGGACAGTGAATATTAACAACATTATTAGACTCAAAATAATAATAAAAACACAGAATATCAGAGCTTTAAGGGACTTCCGAGATCAACTAGCCCAACTCCCTCTTTTTTATAATTTTTTTTATAAATGAGGAAGTTGAAAATCAGAGAGGGTGGGGAAATAACTTTCCCAAGGTCAAACTTCTAATATGTTGAAAAGCCAGGTTTTCCTAATTTCCTAATTTTAGCTCTTATGTTGGTAACATAGTATTATTATTAAAAGGGCAGCTAGGTGGCCCAGTGAATAGAGTGTCCAGTCTGGAGTCAGGAAAATCTGAGTTCAAATTTGGCCTCAGATACTTACTAGCTGTGTGGCCCTGGACAAGCCATTTAACCCTGTTTGCTTCAGTTTCCTCATCTGTAAAATGAACTGGAGAAGGAAATGGCAAACCACTCCAATATCCTTGCCAAGAAAACCCCAATTGGGGTCATGCAAAGTTGGACATAACTGAACAAAAATTTATCATTATTAACAATATCTATTATTATAGATGACTGCAGAGGCTGTTGAATTGAATGACTATTTGCTACATTTCAGATTAGATTTACATGATGTTTAAGTTTTTCAGCTCTTCTCAGGGAACTGTTGCTATTTTCCACTCTCACTTCTTACTCCTGTCCACTGGTCAGTTTCTAGTCCCTTACCTTACCACTAAATCTGTGTTAGTGGCCTCTACTGTCTCATGTAAAATTGAGCAAAAAATCATTTCATTCACTTTTTTTATAGAGTAATATAGTTGGGTTTTTCAACATCTGTTTTTTTTTTTTTGCATTGTTTTGTGCTCAGATGATTGTTCACTTCCAGAATTACTGATATTTTTAATGGTTGATGTTGCCAGCTGGATAATATCTATTTATTCATCAAAAGGAAATAAATCCCTGGGAGAAAAAAACAACAACAACTTTATTTCCACTACTCTGGATCATATAACATTAGCACCAGAACATTAGTGAATATCTATCTGGTCAAATATTCTCATTTTGCAGATAAGGAAAGGAATTCCCAGAGACATGAAAGTGGCTGCCCATGGACACACAACTAATTGGAGAGAGAGTTGGTACATGACTTGACTTCTAACTGTATATTCTTTCAATTATAGTAAACTAACTCTTGTAGGTGACAGATTAAAGTTATCACTAAGTGGTATATGGCTAAATGTCAATAGATGGATGGATGGATATGTACATGCAATATATTCATATGCTTACATATACTATAGACTTGAAATGTAGTAGTAGTTACAAACCTTTAGGGTTGAATCATAATATTGGATTTTTCTAAGTAAACAGGTATGGTTCCAGAAAAAAAATTTATTCATTTCTAAAAATAATTATATACTTTTTTCTTTCCTTTGGCTCAATACTTCCACTGACTCAATAAGTATTTCAATTATGAACTATAAAGAGATTTCTCAATCAGATGCTTTTGCCAAGAAGAATCCTGGCACATATTTATAGGAAAGAGAGAAGTTAAATATGAGAAGTGAGGGGGAGGGAAGGAGTGTGAAACTTTCATTTTTGTTCTATGAGAGTGAGAAAATGACAGCTACAAAAAGTAATTTATTTTAGAGAAGAAGAAATATTTTATGAACAACATTGAAAATCTAAGCCTTCTATTTCAATTAAACTGTTGTTAAAGAGGCAGTACATCATGGTTTCATCTTCTCAGCATGGTAGATCTTCTTTCTATGAATGCTGATCGTAAGCCCTATGACTTGTTATGTTTGGAAAAAAGATTGTCACCTCATGAGTTCTCTGATGTTAGGCCAGTCCTCAGTCAATGGACAGATATCTCCAGATCTATCCTTCAAAAAATAGCTTAGTAGGAACTGGTAGAGTTTGTTCTCAGCTGCCAGAAATTTTGAGACCCAATGTGATCATCCCCATGTCACAAATGAGATATTGGAAAGCAATATTTCTTATTTATCACAATGGTAAAAGGACTTACTTTATTCTTTACTCACTAGCCAGGTAGAACCACAATTCTCAAGTTAAGTATGTCCAATGATTGTAAACAGATAGTTTTTTTTAAACAGAAATATCTAACTGAATACATTTTCATCAGGATTATACATTTGCATTTTTGTTTCTGTCAAGTTGTTTTCAATGGTGACTCTTCATGATCCCATTTAGCTTGCAGTCTGGTAAGAGAGAAAAATGAGTAATGGTGCCACAATCAAACCCTCCATGTTATTTAACTCCTACTTCTCCCTCAGAATTCTTAGCATATTACATGCACCATGCCCTCCTGACATGTGTTGAATTAGTGACAGTGGTAGTGCCTTAAATAGAATGCTGGGTTTGCAGTCAGGAAGACTCATCTTTCTGAGTTCAAATCTGGTCTCAGACATGTACTAGCTGTGTGACCTTGGGCTAATCACTTAACCCTGTTTGCCTCAGCTTCCTTATCTGTAGAATGAGCTGGAGAAGGAAATGGCAAGTCACTCCAGTATCTTTGCCAAGAAAACTCCAAATGGAATCATAGAGTGTCAGACATGACTGTAACAACTGAACCACAACAAAGTAACAGTGTCAATGAGTATATTACATATTAGTAGAAATTAATTTCTTTTTAAAGTAGAAATATATATAAATAAAAGTTCAAATACTTGCTTCTGACATCCCTAACTGTGTCCTACACATCTCCATGGGATACATAGATCTCACTTAATTTTTGCATTCTTCTTTCTTATTCTGCCTATACAGATCTGACTGTTTTTCACAGGTCAGGGAATAGCATTTACTTTAGCAAAATTCCATGAGTCCAGCTGTGAATTAGCTGGTTCTAACTTTTAATTGAAAGAAAGTATTTCACTCATCTACTGGAACTAAACCTCAGGACTGTGTTTGTTTTCATGGTGAGAAAATATCATAGGAGATGACCAGTCTAGGTCAATGAGTAATTCAATAAACATGAATTAAACACTTATTCTGCATAACTCTTTCCTAAGAATGCGCCACAATTTTAATAGTACAGAATACTGTAATGTTAAGAATATATAGCAAGTGGCTGAATCTGTATGCAAAAACAAGGTAAAGCTATTTTAAAAATGGAGAGCATAAGCTATATACACTTAACAAAATAGTGTCAACCCCCAAAGCAAGGAAATGATCAATATGAGATGAGAATGCCTAGGGAGTACTTTCACATCAGTTATCATAGTCTTGGAAATCTACCTGGATACCCCTATTGGGAGTAATTCTTGAGCGTAGCTGTTATAAATGAGTCTATCTCTTGTATTAGTGCTCCATATAGACTCCTTCAACTTAATTTATTTCTGTGTGCATGGCACCATGCTAGGTGTTCTGCTGGTCACCAAGTACTTAAAGCTTCCCTTCCTATCATTACAGGACTATATGGCCTCACCTTTGACTTTCTGCCATTATATTAATTTTCCTACCAAATTAGAATGTTACTCAACACTCCAGTTGTTTTGTTGAGGATGAGAAAAAGGAAATTCTATTGATTAGCTCCAGTGGATGCTGTATATGTCTTGTTTGCTCATGGTTATTTTCATGATTTCTCTCTCATTAGACTACTTGAGCTCATTAGATTCATTAGAGCTACTTGAGATTAGCATTTAGTTCAGTGCCTGGCACATAGATGACATTCAATAAATGCTTACTGAATGACTGATAAGGGGAGGGTCTATGGCATGCTATGAAGGTAAACTTGATAGGAATTGGCATCAGATTGGGTGTGGGGATGGATGAGAGAGTATGGAGTCAAGGAAGACACCTAGGTTCTGAGCCTGAGTGACTAGGAGAACGGTAGTCCCCTCAGCATGAACTGATGAGAACAGGGACTTTTTTGGCTTTCTTTATAACCTTAGCATATAGTAGACACTGAGTAAGTGCTTCATGACTGACTTACTATTACTGATACACACACATATGTCTATGCATACATGTGCAGTGGAAAGAGAATGCTGGACCAAAAAGACCCGTGTTCAAATATTGCCTTAGACATTTGACTGTGTGACCCTGGGCAAATAAATCACTTAATCTCAGAGTACCCCAGTCTCCTTCCTCATCTATAAATTGGAATAACAATGGAACTTACCTCCAGGGCATGTACAAAGGACAAAAGGAAATACATGTAAAGGATTTTGTGCTATGTAAATATGATCTACTATTATTTTTTACTCAACCTCTTCCTCCTCTGCCTCCTCCTTTCTCTCTCCCTCCATTTTTCTCTCCCTTTCTCCCTCTCTTCCTCTCTCCTCTCTCTCCCTCCCTCCCTCTCTCTTTCTATCTCTTTCTCTCTCTCTCTCTCTCTCACACACACACACACACACACACACACACACACACAGAGGTTCCCATTCGTCCTTGTCTCCAAACAATCTCTTTCATACAGTTATACTTTAGAACCTTGCCATTGAAGAAGCACCATACCTTTTTCCTGAATGGATCTCAAGATAAGTAGAGATAAAAACTATTACTTTATAGCTGTTGCTAAGCAAAGATAAACACCCCATTGATTTGAAATACCACTATATTTGCTCTCTTTTTTGGTGATGAGAATGGACCATCCAGTATCTTATTAGGAAATAGCATTAAGATGCATCTAGGAGGCTGGGTATTAGAATTTTTCCTGTTACCTTGTTTTGTGATTTTTCTAGTTTTATTAAAAAAAGATATTTTTTTTAAAGAAAATAGATTTTTAAGCACCACTTAATGCTTTAAAGTATATATTTTTTAAAAGGAGCATCTGTGGTCAATATGAAACAAATTAAATGCAATTCCTATATTGAATAGCTTGAATGTCACCAAGCATAACTTGAGCATTTCTCAATGATATTTTATGGTCATTATTTAGATGAAAATGCTTCTTGGTGTGACTTGTACCAAAATCAGTCTTTAAATTATTTTGATTTATTCCATTCAAGCAATATGTACATAGTAGTACCAGCACCATTCAAAAGATCATCTTGTATATAAATTATACAGAATTCATCATCATTCAATATAAAGAAAAAGAAAAGGAGAGCAGTGCCTGGCAAAAGTGTTCGATAAATGTCTGCTACCTTTATGTCTTTGCGAAATGATTACAGTTCGACTGTTCAGTTGTTCTGTTGTGTCCAACTCTTCATAACTCCATTAGGCACATCAGGCCCTTCTTTCCTCCACTATCTCTTAGAGTTTGTCCAAGATCATATTCATTGTTTCCATGACACTATCCATTTCATCCCCTACTGTCCCCTTTTCTTTTTGCCTTCAATCTTTTCCAACATCAGGGTATTTTCCAATGAGTTCTGTCTTCTCCTTATGTGGTCAAAGTATTTAAGCTCTAGCTTCAGTTATCTGACCTTCCAGTAAATAGTCTATATTAATTTCAGTATTGATTGATTTGATATCCTTGCTATCCAAATGACTCTCAAAAGTCTTCTCCAGCACCACATTTTGAAAGCATCATTTCTGCGGCACTCAGCTTTCTTTATAATCCAACTCTCACATTAATACTGGAAAAACCATAGCTCTGACTATCCAGATCTTTGTTGGCAAGGTGATGTTTCTTCTCTTTTAAGTGTGCTGCCCAAATTTGCCATAGTTTTCCTTCCAAAGTGCAAGTGTCTTTTAATTTCAGGGCTGCAGTTGCCATCTGCCGTGATTTTGGAGCACAAGAATATAAAGTCTGATACTGTTTCCATTTCTTCTCCCTCTATTTGTCGGAAGTGGCGACACTAGTTGCCAAGATCTTAGGTTTTTTTATGTTGTTTCAAGCCAGCTTTTACATCTACTCTTTCTCTCTCATCAAGAAACTTTTAAATTCTACTTTCTGCAGTTCAATAGGATGTACATTTTTCTGTGCTTTGCATTTAAAAAATTTTGTTGTAGCTTGTTTTGTGGACTGTCTGTCCCCTTGATCCCATTGGCTCCCATTACTAAATGGTAGTTGTCCATTGCTGTATTAAGATATAACTTAAATATTGCACTTTATGTGGACTACTTGATACATTCTACCATCTGATGTCAATTGAATTTTAGTTTTTATTTATTGAAATATAATAATCAGTAGATTTGTTCCCTTATCTTGATCAATGATTTTAAGAAGCTACCAAAAAAAGCCTTTAATTTTCCCTGCAACTGAAAAAAATGCTCTGAATATTGTCATTTGCTTTCCTTGCCAACTCTTCCAGTTTCCTAGCCTTCCCACAGGCTATCCACCATACCATATACTTCCTTTCTTTTAATTCAAAGTGAAGAGATTATTTTCTTCTGGAGGTCTGCAGTCTTTATTTCACAAACATAATCCATAATCCAAACAGACTTTGCTCACCAATTACCCTTGCAATTATTTCCTTTATCTGTACAGCTATTTTATGTTTTTCTGTTGTATCTCTGAGTTCAGGATATGCCTTGTTTCTTCTTTTGTATTACTTAAAACTATCATGCAAGTACTTGTAAAATATAAGAACCTTATTGAAGTAGCAAGTGCTACTTTTATACATCTTCATGTTCTTTTTTGTCTATTATCTGGCATGCTATTCTCCCCAGAGAGACTATACATACATGCATATAGATACATGTATATATGTATATATACATACACACACATATATATATATATATACACACACACACACACACGCACACACAGGACAAAGTGTGTGTGTGTGTGTGTGTGTGTGTGTGTGTGTGTGTGTGTGTGTGTAATGCAGAGCACCTAAATATCAGAATTCCTTTGTTTACAAATATTTGTTGAATTAATATGTTTGTTGAACAGCTGGCGAATCATCTTTGTTCTTATGGCAGAGCTTTGCATAAATGACTATTTCATTTATTCTACATAGATGAAAGAACTCTCTCCCTATCTTTTTTCATTAGCTCAAATTAAATCTTTTATTTCCTTCCTTTTTCTCCTCCCTCAAAATACTGAAAGAATAATTTGAATTTTAAGAGAAATCAACTTAATACCATGAGATGCATAATTTCATTAGTGTGGTATTTCATCCACTGATACAGATCAAAACCCCCCTACACCTTTGCAGCTGGTCTTCATAGGTCATGGTAGTGGTCACCTTCTGATCATGAAAATAAATGATTAATTAATTGTTCTTCAACTGAAAGACACAGTGCATCACTGAGTCTTTACTCAAAACCTTTCCATGTTGGTAAAACCTGTCAGAGGTTGGAGTATATTTGTTTTTGAAAACTCAGAGTCCCTTCCAGCAATAAATGAGGTATCAAAACAGGACTTTGTGGAAGGGCAGTGGACATAAAGGTGTCCAAGTCGTTGGGTGCACAGAGAGTCCCTTGCCACTATATCTCTTCTTTCCCCCTTAACCCAAAGCACCTAGTATGACTTTTTAAATAACCCATGGCATTATATGGACAAAGAATTGTTGTTTTAATCCGTTTTGTTTGTATTTTACAATCATTTATAGATTACTCCTATTTTTTGAGCTCTTATAATAAAGTAATACAGTTAAATAAAACAAGTAATCTAGTGACCATAATGTTTCATACCTGTAACACCCCTTCCTTTCTACTTTTTCAGATAACAAATCTATTTCTCTCGCTCCTACCCATTAGAAAAGAATAAGAAACAGTCACACCTAGTCAATTAGCAGATTTCTCAAAGGATTTTCACCTGCTTGGTCATCTTTTCTTCTGATGTGTCCATCAGAGTTGGAGTTATGGTTATACCAGCCCATGCTCTCTGAACACCTATGGTTAGAGTACTGAACTTCAAGTCAGAAAGACAGCTTGAAATCTTACTTCTGGAACTTAACAGTTTTCTCATACAGAGAATGGGAATAATAGTCACTTTAGGAGCTATCTCACAGCAGTGCTGTGAACCTCAAATGAGGGAACGCACATTAAATATTTTGCAGACTTTAAACATCATAGAAATGCCATTAATTGGTTCCATCCTTGGTGTTACCGTAGTTCTCTCATGTGTACTGATCTGCCTTTATGGGATGCTTTACCTCTATGGCTAAGACAGAATGTATTGGAAGGAAGGAAACAAACTGTATACTCTGTATCAAATACTTCACAGATATTACCTCATTTTGTACAAAACACTGATTATTATTTCTGTTTACAGTTAAGTAAACTGAGTTAAATAGAGGTTAAGTAACTTGCCCAGGGTCACACAGCTAGTAAGTGTTTGAGGCTGCATTTGAACTCAGATCTTACTAACTCCAGACCCAGTGCTCTATCCATTTCTGCCGCCTCATTATTTCTAAAAATAAAACTGCACAAAAGCTATAATGATGATCTTTGTTGTTATTTCTTATAACTGGCTCAGTCTGCATGGATAGTATTTATACACATAAAGAAATACAGAAAAATAGAAGCAGTAGGATGTTCAGAGTAGCTAAATCTTTTAGTGACTATCACATTAAAAAAAATTGAGGTCTACTGATGTGAGAAAACACCTAAGTGGTACAGTGGATAAAATTCTGGGCTAGAGTTATTAAGACTTTAGTTAAAATCTAGCCTCAGACACTTGCTAGCTGTGCGACCCTGGGCAAGTCACTTAACCCTGTTTGCCCCAGTTTCCTCATCCACAAAAATGAGCTAGAGAAGGAAATGGCCAACCACTCCAATATCTTTGCCAAGAAAACCCCAGAGGAGGTGATGAAGAATCAGACATGATTAAAATAACTGAACAACAACCACAGTAGATAGAGAGAGCTGGCTTCAGAGCCAGGAAGCCCTGAGTTCAAATCCTACTGCTGACACATAACTAGCATTTGGTATATCTGGGCCAAATTCCTTAACCTCTCAATAACCTAGACAATTCTCTAAGCCCCTGTGTCACAGAGAAGATGCCAACTTGAATTTGTGAAAAGATTTCCTTACCTGGGAATTCCAAATATGATAAAATGATAGGTCCAATTCCTGTTCTTACATGAAAAAACATATGAGAAATGAAATCAGTGTTCTAAACTGGCATTGGAGCAAGGTCAAGACCAAAATTCAAGACCCGTCTCTATCCTAGTGGCCCCTTGCAATTCTCTAAAACTATTTTACATACGATTACTGATAAGAATCTGTAAAGGGAGTTTCAGTGAAACACCATTTACACAGTTAAGGTTTCCTATACCAGTCAAATCATAGGTTTTGTTGCCCCAAAATATACCCACTTATCATCCCACATGTATGTACATATCAATATGTATGTATATCTATGTATATATACATGCAGCTGTATATACACACACAAAGAATTACTGATAAGTATAGCTGTAACACTGGTTAATGCAGACCCATTCCTAAATCTGTTTTCCAAACCAAACCCCATATCTAACTTTGAGATCATAGCAAGTGACTGGAGGGCACTTAGCTTTCTTAGTTCTAATTCGGTTTCCATTATCTCCATATCAAAAATGCCAATATGAAAACAGAGTCCAACTGTAGTTAAATTTTCAAAGTCTAACCTCATCAGGCTTTTAGTACTTCATTTTTGCTGCATTATTATTCTTTTGGAATTTACATTTAAAGGTTTTGGAATTTCCAATCTACTTTCTTTCACTTAAACATTTTTTTTATTTTTATGTTTCATAAGAAATAAATATTCTTAGAAAGAAAAATTGGAATTTTTCATGAATAAGAAATCCAAAACAGACTTGTTATGGTCTAAGATTACTTTATAAATCTCTGCCCTTGGTATTAAGTAAAATGATTTGTCTGATACTCAGCTTAATCTCATTCCCTATAACGGAAACATTTTCTCATTCAAATGTTGTCTGCTCATAAGTAATGCATGTTAGTAAGCATTCATTGCATTCTTTTTTTCTTTCAAAGTATAATATGAATGAATTCTCAAAGTGTCAGGAAACCTCATAGGGAGGTCATATAAAACTGATCCCAAATCACAAAATAAATTGGTAACTGAACCATGCATATTCAAATTATATTAAATGTCTTAAGTTAAACCCATCATTTCTGTGTTCACCTCATAAGTTGGTGACTGAATGATCAAGATGGAAGCATTTGTAACACTTTTCTAAAGGTTCATTTACAAGTATTCAACACTTAGCACCACAGTTTCCAGACTTTTCAGTGCCTACATGCCAAAGACAACTTCAGAGGTCAGTGGTAAAACTCTCTCACCTGGCTGAGAGAAGGATGTGGTCTAGTTCCAGACCCAGGGTGGTGGCAGCTACTGCTGCAACCGCTAGCTGCTTCTGGAGCTCTTGGCCTATAGTGAGGGAATCAAGCAGCTCATTTGGGTCCCAGTTCTGGGTGGCAAGGAGGAATACTGGTGTGGCAGACCTGGTGGCAGCTGTGGAGAGGGAAGCCTACTCATAGATCCAGAGCAGAAAAGAATGCTTGTAGTCACTCACAGACCAGGCCAGGAGAGGAGTAAGCACACTGCCCTGGGGGGAGGGTGGGGGGAGGGGGAGAGATGGGGAGAAAAACTGGAATTCAAAATCTTGTGAAAGTGAAGGTTGAAAACTGAAAATAAATAAATTATAATATTCAAAAAAGTATTAAGCATTTGTTGATTGTAACATAAATGTCCAAATTGTTCCTATCATTCAAAAGATATTAAGTATTCACTATGATGAGATAAAGATGGCAAAAAATAAAATGTTCTTATATAATATTCATAGAAATTAAAGATATCTTATCACATGTGTAATATTTAATAAAAACAAAATAACTGGATCTCACTTACATTTCTTATCAGATTCTATTTAATTGCTGCTTCTTTTTTTTTCCTTTTTTGGTAGCTGTTTGAAATTACAGTGCCTCTCTCCCATGGCCCCAAGCCAGTTACCATCAGTTTTGCCAATCACACCTCCTGCCGATGTATGTCTAAACTGGATGTTTATAGACAAGTTCATTCAATTATTAGACGTTCCCTGCCAGCGACACAGTCACTGTGAGTATGAGCTGAGTCTTTTTTTTCTGAATCTTCTGCCACCAATATGAAACACTCTAGAAAGTGACAACTAGATCAGAGCAATCCTTAGGGAAACTGTCACTATACAATTCACTTAATATACAAAGCTAAGATAAAGTCAAACATATAGGATGCCATATAGGAAACTATAATTAAACTAATAATATAGTTACACTATATAATACATACACACAACAGTAAGGTAAAATGTACCCATGAATCCATTGTCCTAATAAATGACTACAGAGAAATTATCACATCCACATCAAGTCTTCTATTAAAGCAAAGACATAATGAATTTGATTTCATATCAAAATTATTTGTATTTTTATTGTTATAAGCTGCATGGTTTCATGAGTGTAGGTTCTGATTCTAGTAGCACATATTACAATGCCTCTCAGCACAGAATTTGTGAGTTTCTGTAGCCAGTTTAATGAGGACTGGGTCCTCAACTTCCAATTTATATGGGCTGTTCCTGAAATAACAGAAATACACTCTTTTGCTGGACTTATTCTTAAAACCTTTACAAATTTGTAGGACCTGCTAGAACTTGCACTTCCTTGGTTTATCTTCCACGAACTAAAGATCACCTCCCTGTCAAAAAGAAATAAATCGTTTGGTTTATATTTGAATGTTTTCCTATCTTCATGATGTCTCCCATTCTTGTGAAATTAGAGGTCTTGACCACATATACATACCCATATGCACATACATATTGATCGATACATGTGGATAATTTTTAAATGCAAGAACAAGAGCCTTTCATTTTTATTTTATTCCATCCATTTTCTGTTACTTTCAGAAATGTCAGCACATATGCCCTATGGTCAAATACAAGTCTGGAAGCAGATTTAGGCCTTAAGTCAATGATGAGGATGTGATCTTACATTGCAAAGCGATAGTTAGATGCCTTTGGTGTCTCCTCTTCTCTTCCCTCCCCCCAAACTCTGGATAACAGAACTCTTCAGAATTTGTAGCTACTAAAGAAATGTACCCAAGAACAACAGCACATAAATAGAAAATATGAATATTTAATGAACTAGGCATATAGGATGCAAGTTTGTGTAACAAAATTATATATTACAAGTCTCTTTTTAAAAGTCAATGTTGTCATTCAGTCATGTTCAACTCTTCATGACCCCATTTGGGATCTTCTTGGCAGATACTGGAGTGGTTTGCCACTTCCTTCTCCAGTTCATTTTACAAATGAGGGAACTGAGGTAAACAGGGTTAAGTGACTTGCCCAGGATCACACAGCTAAAATCTGAGGCCAGATTTAATCTCAGAAAGATGAATCTTCCTGTTTTCAAGCACAGTCCTCTATCTACTGTGCCACCTAATTGCCCTTAAATAAATTGCCTATAACTAATATCTGTAATTTGAAGTGCTCAATAGGATAGTTTATTGTCAGTCAATAAGCATTTGTTTAACACCTACTATATTCCAGGCACTGGGTTAATCATTGAAGAAACAGAGAAAGAAAAGCAAAAACTGTCCCTGCCTTCAAGCAGCTAACAGTCTAAAGAAAGAGATAACATAAACAAATTGTGTATAAACAAGACACATATAGGATAAATGAAAGATAATCAACAAAAGGCAGCCACAAACATTGAGGGAGATCTGGACTTTCTTGTAGTAGGTAGAATTTCAGCAGGGACTTGAAGGAAGCCAGGAGACTGAGAAGAAGAGGGAAATCATTTCAGGTCCAGGGCACAACCAGAAAAAATGCCAGGAGTCATGAGATAAAGTGTCAGATTGGAGGACAAGCAAGGAAACAAGTGTCATTGAATTGCAGCATATGTAAGGAAAGGAGAGGGAGAATGTGTTAAGACTAGAAAAACAGGATGGGACCAGGGAAGGGCTCTGAATGTCAATGGATTTTTTGTTTGATCCTGCAATGAATATGGAACGAATGTATTTTATTGAATGAGGAGAAAGGAGAAGAGTGACATAATCAGATCTGTGTTGTAGAGAAGGTTAATTTGACAAATAGTTGGAAGGAGAAACTTGTGGCAGGGAGACCAATGAGCAGGTCATTGCCACAATCTAGCAGTGAGATGATGAGGGCCTGTACCATGCCAGAGTGGAAACAGAGTCAGACAAGAGAAGAGGTGTTGTAAAGATGTTGACAGGCCTCCTTGGCAACAGAATGGCTATGGAGGGCTGAAAGGGAATGAGGAAGAGGAGACGATACCCAAGTTTTGAACCTGGGAGAATGAGTATTCTATTCAACATTAATAGAGAATTTCAGATGGAGGATGAAGCTTTAGGGGAAAGATAATATTTAGATTTGGACATACTAAGTTTATGAAGTCCACAAGGCATCCACTTTGAGACATCCAATAAACAATTGGAAATGCAATTCTGAAGGTCCGGAGAAAATCTAGGACTAAATAAATAGATCTGAGAATCATCATCACAGAGAGATGGTTGGAGCTGATGAGTTCACTAAATGAAATAGTATGGAGGGAGAAGATGAGCAAGGAATGAGACTTAGCACAAGATTCATGAACAAACTGACAAGGAGAACTAGGAGAAAGTAATGGTCTAGAGAGAAGAGAGTATTAAGAAAAAAGGGTGATCAATAGTGTCACATATCGATTTAGTGGAAAGAGCATTGAACTTAGAAACAGAGAACTTAAATTCAAATCCATTCTGCTGTGACTTTGGGCAGGTAACTTAACCTTCCTAAGACTCAGTTGCTTTATCCATTTAAAAATAAAGATCTAGTTGAACTTGACTCCATGGTCACTTTGAGTCTAAATCTATGATGCTACATATTCTTATTGCTGAGTGCCTTAATATTTTAGCATTGAAAAGGCAATATAGATCAAAATGCCAAAGGATTAGCAGATCAAGTTTTTTCCAATGCTGAACGAGACCATCTCATTTCTGTACACTAGGCAAAGTCTGAAAACTATTATGACGAGTACTGCTTATGATGTTTTGTACTTATATCAATACTACTTTTATTTTTTTCTGAAATAAAATTTATATAAAGAAAATAGGGTGACATAGGATTTTCAAGGAGGTGCCCTTTGAAACCTCTACAGAACCTGTACAGAACATCTATCTACCCATTCAACAAATATGTGTTCAGCATCTACTATACATACAACATTGTGCCATAATCAATTGAGGCTACACAGTGTAATGTGTTGCCCCTGACCTCAAGGCCTTTATAGTGTAGTAGGGAAGATATGAGAAACATGTCCTAAAAATTAAATAATATAAAATAACAACATAAAAGTTGTTATTCAATAGCATATCACAAAAAACTCTATGAACACCTAAAGTCAAATAAGTTATAGGACAATAAATGCCATTAGTTCATAGGAGAATGAAATCCTATGGATTGAGACATCTTGCAAGGTGAAAGTAGAAAGGAGTAGAAAGAATTGGGTCAGTGAAATGAGAGGGCAATGGAGTGGAGTGAAAAGAAGGGTGAAAGTGGCTAGTAACTATGTTTTGTGTTTTATGGCTATGAACAAGAATTCTAAGACAAGAATGAGTGTGTTGTGGTCATGAACGATGAATAGAACAGTCTGGCCAAATAAAAAAGAGGGGATCAGATGGGAGATCAGAACAAGATCTGGTCAGATAGGTTATTAGGTTCTAACTGTGGAAGGTCTAGAATGTTAGACTAAAAAGTTTGGACTTTGTCATCTAAGAACTGGGGAGTCATGAAAGGTGACACGATCATTGTTAGGTTAAGTAAGCCAGCCAACACTCATAGGACAGAAAATGAGTCAGTAAGCTTTGCGCTCTTTCAACCTGATCAAGAAACATCAGTCTCTGGGGCTGGAGAATGTGATGGGAAAGAAAGGAACGGAAAAGGAGGGACAAAGGACTAAATCTAGCTTGAGGGCTAATTTGTTGTGTTTACAATCTTGTAATTCTTTTGTAAAATTTTCTGTAATGTTTACTGCAACACTAAATAAAACATGTTTGCTTATAAGAAGTTACAAATAGTGGGGTTTATTGAGGAAAATTTCATCCTTATGAGAGCACGTCTCCTTTTACTAAGGAACAGAGAGTGAATTTATAGGTTGGGCAGCTCTGACTTGGAGCATGGGACCTCAGTGTTTTTGGATTTTTAATCTATAACAGACCTTCAACCCAAATGCTAAGGAGCTTGATTCTCCATTAGTATTTTTTCTTTCAATTTTTAAGTTTCCTTTCTCTTTATTTTTCATTTAAATGTTCTTTTTTCAAGGATTGTATAAAAAAGAACTACATAATAAAAATGACATTACAAAGCAGGTTTCAGCAATGTAGCAGAAATGCATGTGGCAATCAAGCTGCCGATTAAAGGTGTATTTCCTGGCCACAGGAGCTATACCATTTCTTCTGTTGAGTTTTTGTTTAGGGTATCCTGCTAATTCCCCGGTTCAAGTCTTCCTCGGAGGGTTGGCCTAGTGCAGAATCCTTCCAGGTTAAGCAAACATTATCAGGTCTTGACATTTCTTTTTTCCCCTCGTAGTCTCCGATATAATGATCTCATAAGCTCTCCTGGATTCACTTAATCAAATTTTGCCCTGGCTCTGTCCTGATCCCTATTCTCTGAGAGCTTCTGAATAGATTTCAGATATGGATTTAGCTATGCCTGCGGTCAGACAACTGATTAGCTAAGTTTCACCTCTAGAGGTTAGACAATTTATTGTTTTGGTTTGGTTTTGGGTTCTTTTAGCTACAGATACTCATGAAATTAAAGTGTGTAGGTGGCTCAGTGGATAGAGTTCTGGGTCTAGAGTTTAAATCACTGACCAGCTAGGTGACCCTGGACAAGTAACTTAATCTCCATTTGCCCTAATCCGTTAGAGAAGGAAATGGCAAACTATTCCAGAATCTTTGCCAAGAAAATGCCATGGACAACATACTATGGTTCACAGGATCAGGAAGAGTCTTAATGAAAATGAAATCATCTTATCAGATCCAGTAAGCATATATTAAGTCACATTCAATAAGCATATATTAGTTACATGCAGATTTCCTGTTCAGCCAAAACAAAAAAACAAAAAACAAACAAAAAAATGAGCTTAAGGATGGTTTTTGTTGTAGGTAGGGGTTGTTTTCAGTATTTTCACCACCTACTATACTGTGCCTTGAATAGAATAGGTGCTTAATAAATATTTTTTTTATTTGAAATGATGAACTGTTTGAGTTTCCCAAAATCGCTGTCAATTTAGAAATTTCAGGCTCTAAGGAATTTTATTTAGAAATTTTTAAAAACTCCACTCTGTATTTCCTCTAGGTTGCCTAAGATTCCACCTTCTTAAAAGTAGTACAGGAAAATTAAGTGTTAATTATCTGTTGATTAATCATAAGAAAATAATAAGGAAACATATTCCTTCACTGTCTCCCTAATCTTTAGTCTTTCCTTATCCATAAACATAAGACAATAATAGCCTCTCAATGAAAATTAAAACTGCTCACTTGGATTAAAACCTTTTAAATGGTAAGGGTCTGTCTGTTTTACTTGTTTGGTTTTTTTACAGGGTCTAATTCATGGGTGGGAATCTACAGCCTCAAGGCCATATGTAGTGCTCTAGGTCCTCAAGCATGGCCCTTTGACTGTTTTCAAACTTCACAGAAAACATTCTCTTAATAAAAGGATTTGTTCTGTAAAACTTGGACTCAGTCCAAAGGCCATACCCAAGGACCTACAAGGTTGCAGGTTCCCTACCCCTGGTCTAATTCAGTGCCATACACATTTCAACAACTGACAACTCAACTGACACTTATTAATTTCCTCCTGTTCACAAGACACTAATGTTGAATTGAATGAATGCCTTTGAATATAAAGGTTGAATGATACATTACGTTTACATGGGTAACAGTTTATTTTAAGCCTGATTCTATAGGAGAATGAAATAATTATTAGCAGTTAGTAATTGTATGTTGGATGTGGACAATCTGAACCAGTTTCCCGACTTCGTTGTGCATCATATACTTAGAGATGAAAGTTGAATTCATGGAGACTAACGAGATTACTAAGGAGAAGGTCTAGAAAGAGAAGATGAGAGGACCTCAGACAGAGCCCTAGGTATAACCAGAGGTAGTGTGGGAGGGATAGTGATCCAATACAGGAGAATGAAGGAGTGATCAGTCTGGGGGGAGAAAAACTAGGAAAGAACAGTGTCACAAAAAACAAGAAAGGAATGAGCATGTAAGAGATGGAGGGGGTCAGCAATGTGAAATGATGAGGAGAGCTCAAGAAACATAGGGAGTTAAAAAATACCACAAGATTTGCAATTAAGAGATCATTGCTAATTTTGGAAGTATCACTTTCAGTGGAGTAATAAGATCAGAAGTTTAACTGAAAAAGACTGAGAAGTAAAAGTAATAAATATAGTGATAGCAACAAACACCAGTATCTTATTCTAGGAGTATGGCTGTGAAAGGGAGGAGAAATATGAGCAGAATATTGGTGGAGGGAATTGGATGATAGGACCAAGGGAATTTTTTTAAGCATGTGGGAGATGTGGGGATTGTTTATGAGCCGTAAGGCAGAAGCTAGTGGATAAGGAGAGACTAAAGATCAGGGAGACAGTGAAGGGAAAATTTAAGGGGGCAATCTTATAGAGGAAATAGAAGATAAGATCAAAGATACAGCAGAGGGGCAGGTGATATCCAGGAGAAGAGCCAGTCTTCCTCTAAGACTAGAATGAAGAAGATTGTTGGGAGCTGGGGGAGGGAGAAGGATGATATCTTGGTGATTTGTAGTGTAGAACTGGGGAGAAAAAAGAGGGAGATTCCAACAGAAGGCCTCAATTTTCTCAGTAAATTAGGAGGACAGGTCCTCTGATGAGAAAGAGCAGGAAAGGGGTGGCATAAAGTAGCATGAGAAAAGTGTGGCTTAATTAGAATAGATACTAGGGGTGTGTGAGATAGTCAGTTAGAGAAGTAGGATTGCAATGTAGTAGGGAGGCCCCAGCTGAGATCACGTTACCAAATTTTATAGTGAGCTTAGTTAACAAAGTTACGTTACTTACTCACACTAACATTCAGTAGCCCAGGAGTTAAGAAGTTGAGGGCTGAAAAGGTTAAGTAACTTTTCCAGTACCTATACACCTTCAGTGACTCCTTGCTTCCAGTAGGCTAAAATAAAAGCTCCTCAGCCTGTCTTTTAAGGTCATCCTAAATGTGACTCTAATCTACCTTTCTGACTTTATTCCTTGTCCAGACAAACCTGGCAACTAAATATTCTTTGATTTCATTCTACCCTCCTGTTTTCTCCCTGTCTTCTCTAGGGCAGGGTAGCATAGGGGAAGAGGATGCTAAACTTTCTATGAGGAAGATCTTGAACTGAATCCTGCCTCAGATGCTTACTATGTGAACCTGAGCAAGTATCTTCACTTCTCTGAGCCTTAGTTTCCTTATCTGTAAAATGAAGAGTTGAACTTAATGACCATCCTTTACTGTCTCTAAGTCTGTGATCCTGTTATCCATCTTTATGTATCTACACAGAACATCTCTCCTCCACCTAACCTTACCCAATTACTCATTATTGCCCCATCAAAATCCTTCTGGATTCTCCTTGGGATCCTTCTTCTCCTTGAAACGCATGTACCACCACTAAATGAAAGCAATATTCCCCTGCTTCAATTTTCCTAGAAAATTTTTCTTCATTTCTCTTTTGACTCCTTTAGATTCTACTTTTTCAGTAATAATCTGAGTGCTTACTATTTTCCAGGCATTGTGCAAAACATTTAGAGATACAAATAAAAGCAAAAAAACAAAGGTAGACCTTAACCTCAGGGAGCTTAACATCTAATGAAAAAAGACATCATATAAAAGGGAGCTGAAAAATTGGAGTGAGAAGAGATGCGTACGTAGGGAAATGGTAGCAAAGTCTAGAGAGTCAGAAACAAAGCTGGGAGGGAATCAAGGATGGCTAATCCAGGACTTTTCTCAAAATGGTTCTGGGGAAAACTCACCAACTAGAGAAGGGGGCAACATTGGAAGAGAGATGATCCAAGGTTCGAGGCCAGAAGGGAGATTGAGAAGGCAGTTAGGGAAAAGTGGGAAAGCCCAAAATCAGAAGGAGAGATAGGAGAGGAATTTATTTTACAAACAGTATAACTGAGGTTCTGAGAATTTATATGATGGTCCATTATGTGAATTTCAACTACATTTCCATGTATTCTACTTTTCGAAACTGGTTTATTTTATGTCATGGTATAAAATTACTGAACTGGTTGAAAGTAGTTACATGGAGTGTACACAATCACTCAACTTTTTCTGTCATAGCTACTTTATTCCTTAAATTCTGTATGTTATCCAAAGGTGTCATGCAACAAACAAGACTTGCCCCCAAAATCATATCTGGAACAATCACATCTGCAGATGCCTGGCTCAGCAAGATTTCATTTTCTCCTCCAGTATTGGAGACGGTGGTAAGCAAAATGGTTTTCTAAAGATTCACACATTCTACTGTGCTTTTTTGTTAACATAAATTGATTTCAAATTAAAGTTAAAACTCTGATTTAGACAGTGATTCAAAAAAGTCCCAAGGACCCATAATGAAAAATGCTATCTACCTCCAGAGAAAGAACTGATGACCTCTGAATGCAGATTTAAGCACACCTTTTTTACTTTATTTTTCTTAGTTTGTGTGTGTGTGTGTGTGTTTTCTTTTGCAACAGGCCAATATGGAAATATGTTTTGCATTACTTCATGAGTGTATTCAATATTATATTGCTTGCCTTCTCAGGGAGGAATAGGAAGGAGAGAATTTGGAACTCAGAATTTTTAAATGAATGTTAATTTTTGAACAAGTAATTGGGAAATATTTAATGAAATAGAACAATTTTTAAAAATCAAATTAAAGCTAGACGTGAAATTTTAAAATAGCTTTATTATTTGATTCTTAAAAAGATTTGGTCATAGAGATGGTTATCATTATTTTTTAATGTTGGTGAGAAACATTTAAAAAAAATTTTTTTTGTATAAAATGGCACCTCTTTCCAAGGTGAACTAAGGTATTCTTTATCCCTTTCCCAGAACAAAAGAAGGTATGCTTAACAATGTTTTTGTCTGTCCTTTCTCTAGATGCTTCAGATGGATTCCATGATATCTGTGGATCCAACAAAGAATTAGATGAAGAAACCTGTCAGTGTGTATGCAAAGGAGGACTTCAGCCTTCAAGCTGTGGACCCCACAAAGAACTGGACAGTAATTCGTGCCAATGCGTGTGCAAAAACAAACTTCTACCCAGCTCATGTGGAGTCAACAGAGAATTTGATGAAAACACATGTCAGTGTGTGTGCAAGAAAAGCTGTCCAAGGAGTCTACCACTAAATCCTGGAAAATGTACCTGTGAATGTACAGAATCTGCAAGTAGATGTTTATCAAAAGGAAAGAAGTTTCGGCAACAGAACTGCAGGTAAGAGCATCCGAATCTTTCCAATATTGATGCATTTTTCTCAAATCACATGTGATTTCTTCTCTTGCCGCAGGAATAACTTAAGCAGAAAATTATAGTTCAAGATCCAGGCAGACATTAGCCACTGGTATCAGAAAGGTCTGAAAGAACATAGCAGGGATATGCATATAAGGGTGGAATTTCAGGGAGACTCCAATTCCTAGCACAGGAATAATAAGAAAAGACCCAAGTCCTAGAAGAGAGATGAGGGAGATGTTTTATGGTTCATAGGAATTTATTAAGTTAGATTGTTTCACTGGTTGAAAAAGAAAGGGTATAGTATTTTTTGACATGGCCAGTGAGAGAATTTATTTTGCTTTGTGATAAACATTTGTTTTAAAATGGTTTTGTTTTCTTTTTTTAAAAGTGTGGAGTGGGAAGTATAGGAAGAGAAAATAAGTGCTTGTTATTTAAAAAAATTATATTAAAAAAGAAGAGGTATAGGCTTTTGGGGCCCAGAGGAGACAAACAGATAAACAGTCATGCTTAAACCATGATAACAAAAACAGTCTCTTTCCAATTCAGAGTTCTTGGAAAGTTATGAGTCCAGAAAAGAATTCCCTACACTTATCCAGAAGAAATCTTGGACTGAGCCAGGAGAGGAGATGGCTTATTGTGGGATACACCTTTGGCAAGAAAACTTAAACACACACTCTAGCCCAGGGGTTCTTAATATTTTTTAGTGTCATGGACACCTTTATTAGACTATAAAGCCTAATAATTCCATCTCAGAATAATGTTTTTAAGTGCATAAAACAAAATACAGAGTATTATATAGGGAGCAAATTACATTGAAAAACATTTTTTTCCCATACAATTTCATAGACTCTCCAAAGTCTATTTACTATTTACATATTTACATAGATCCCTTAGGGATCTATGGATCCCAAATTAAGAACTCATTCCTTAGCCTAACCTGGGAAGAAAACAGTTGGCATCCATTCCAAATTGGACTGAATCTGGGAGTGAAGATAGATAATAACTCTGAGTTCTTGTCAGGTCCTTTAGCCAGTGATTTGAATGATCACTCCATGGAATGATAGGTTGAATGGTTAGAAGATTTGATTAGGCTATTGAGAGCTGAATCTACTATACCATATGAAAAAATACATGTTATCACTTTGGTCTGAAGGGATAAATACATGCAGTTTAAGATGGTGTTGCTGGAATTTCCTGACTGACACAAGACTGAGAGTCGCCTCTTGCTGATTAGGCTTAGGGCAGCTAGGTAGCACAGTACATAGAGTGCCAGCCTTGGAGTCAGGAGGACCTGAGTTCAAATCCAGCCTCAGATACTTACTAGCTGCATCATGCTGGCCAAGTCACTTCACTCAAATTTGCCTCAGTTCCTCAACTGCAAAATGAACTGGAAAAGGAAATGGAAAACCACTCCAGTTTCTTTGCCAAGATAACCCCAAACAGGATTATGTAGAGTCAGACATGATTGAAACAACTCAACAATATCAAAAGATAGGGTCTAGTTGGTGAAGATATTTAGGTTTTTGTAGTGAATATATTAAGATAGGGTTGGGCCATCTAGAAGGATCCAACACCTTCTGTTTAAGGCAATGTAGCCACAACCATTTATTAAAGTCTACTATTTGCCAGATATTATACTAAGGACACACACACACACACACACACACACATAAGACCTTGCCCTTGTGGTGCTTTTATTCTAACTAGGGTAGACAACATATATATAAATATATATATATACGCACATATATATACATATGTATATATGTACATACATATATATGTACATATATATATATATGAATATAAAAGACAAAGGTAGAAGTAAAATGTGTCTTGGAAGGAGGAAGACAGTGGAAGCTGGGAAATTAGCAAAGGTTTCATCTAGAAGATGGAACATGAGCTTAGACTTAAAAGAAACAAACATAGAGGGCAGTGAATAAACCTCTCCCTAGGTCACACAGCCTTGGAAGCATTGAAAGGTGGCAGACCCCCAGATATGTATTTCCCAATTTAAAAAACACTTTTCTTCCACCAACCCATGAAAGTAAGTGTCACAATTGTCATCTCCATTTTACAAGTGAAAAAAATTGAGACTCACCAAAGCTAAGTGATTTGCTCATGGTCTTGCAGATAAGTGGTGGAACTGAGAAGTGAATCCAGGTCTTCTGTCTCTAAGCCCAGTGTTTTTTTCCACTTGTACCACCAATGCGATACCCACAGCAGGCACTATGGATATGCATGTGTATTTCCAGGGCAAATTCACAAAATATAAACTCTCTTCCTCAAAGATAAAACCAAAATATTTATTCAGATACCAGAAAGCCAAATTCATCAAAGTTACAAAGACATCTATACACCTTATCAATGCTGAGAGCATGGCCTTCCCTCCTTTAGGCCTCCCCCCAAACAAGCTCCCTTAAGCAAAATCACTCCCTCTCTCACTCATATTAGCTGTGCTGCTCTGCTCTGCCTGCTTTCTCTCCCAGCTCTGCCTCATTCTATCTCTGCAGCACTCTTCCTGCTCCACTCATTCAACAAGCTCCTCCCCCCATCAGCTTACTGTGACTCAAGGTATGAGCTGGGCCAAAACTCAAATCAAGTTACATGGGGCAGGGAAGATCTTCAAATTCCCTTACCATTACATCACTATACACTATCACTTTTAGATCAATGAATATGCCTGTAAAAACAGGTACAAATAACATCATAAGAATAAGTTTATTTATGAAGGGCTTTCAAGATAAAACACACATTTTTTTCCACTTACTTTACCATGGCTCATTGCAATTTATTTTCTCTGACCATTAAGAAGTTAAGAATTAGTTTAAGTGAAAGAATTGTGAAACTTAAATTGCTTTTTATCCACCATAAGTCTATAATAATGGCCTTATAAATTGCTGTAGTAATGTACTTTGTCTGCCTCCCCAACTTACTTTCAGTGCATCCTTTGAGAATTTCTTATAACATTTTTTTCTCCATTCACCTATATAAGATCAGTCATTTCCAGTGGGGAGGTTTTTACCTTCATTCCTGTTAGTGTTTTGAATGGAGATCATATGAAATTGATATTTTCTTCTTGCTCATCTTCTTCTTCTTCTCTGTCTGTTCAGTGGAAAGAAGTAATGTCTGCCTTATAGAAAACCAAATAATTCTTTGGAAAGATTCAACACTGATGAATTAGAAGCTAATAAAATACCTTCCAGCTGGCTAAATCCATCACCATCAGTTGTAAACTTAGGAGTATTGCTTTGTAATCACAGTGACTCGGTTTATAAGTGAAGGAATAACAAATCAGAAACACAGAGAAAGTTTAGGAAAGTTGCAGTGTTTTGTATGTTTAGGTAATAAAACGTAATGTCTCACAAGATCATGGTTCCAGAACAGGGAATAACTTCAGTAGTCATCTAGCCTAAGAGCTCTTGTTAGCTTCTTGCTCGTTAACATTCAATAATTTCATTCTTCTTGGATATAAACTGCTCACTCTGAGTGACTGACACAGGTAAGTCTAGAGAAAAATAGCCAAGAGAATTGGTGTTAACTAATGACTGTACTGAGTCTTTTGAAACAGATAATTAAAGTAGTGGCTTATTTAGCATTACCCTAGAAGAAGGCAGCTAGGTGACTCGGGGGATAGAGTGTTGGACCTAGAGGCAGAAAGACTTGACTTCACTTACTAGCTGTGTGACCTTGGGCAAGTCACTCAAGCTGTTTGCTTTAACGCACTGGAGAAGGAAATGGCAAACCACTCCAGTATCTTTGCCAAGAAAAGCCCATACAGGGGTATGAAAAGTTGGAACTGAGCAACACAACCTTAGTACAAATCTTTCTGAATTAATTTATTCACAAAATTAACTCAATTTTTTTAAAAGAGTAAGTTAAATGTTTACTGAAGAATCTGTGGGAGCCAGAGAACCTGATTGCCTGTTACAGTTTTTGTTTATAGTGGACAAGATCCAACCATTAAATAAAGTGCTTATGTAGAATTCGTCATTTTTTTATCTTCTTAAACTAGAAGTACTTCAGAATTATGTTTAAATACTTTAAATACTTTGTTCAGCTGTCAAAAAAATTAAGCCTATGTCACATTAAAAACATTAAACAAGCTACTGTTGATGGGTGAACTGCTCTGTTTTCATTGTTTTTGTTACTGACCTCATGCATTGAATTCAGGTTGCACATGCTTGAGCATCCAGGGAACCAGCTTGCAGACATGTAAGTGGCATATAAGATTTCCAGTTCCTAAGGCCGTTACTGTCCCTGAAATGAACCTTATGCATGACAGCATAAAATAAGCACATTCAAATTGCTCTAGAAAGGAAAATATTGATAACACCTCAGTACATGACATTATAGTGTAGTACCTAGAAGCTGAGGGCTAGAAGCAAAATTTTAGTGAAATTATAGGAATAAATAATTACTATGTACATGAAGAGGCATCGTTTAAAAGGATTTACACAGCAATCCATAAACCTGACACACCCTGATTTACTGCCAGTTATCAGAGAATGCCATTAATTGGCAAAACAGCTATTTGGCACAATATAGCATCTGCATTTTCAGAATAAACTTATATGAATGATAATAGCAGACATGCTTTAAAAAAACTCCCTTCCACAAAAATAAATTGATGAGAAAGACCTTTTTATGTTAGTATAAGGTTTTCCCTATAAATATCCTTCATGAAAAAAATTATATTTTTGAGTCTCCATCACAACAGTGTAAAAAGTGTACTGTTTTGGTTGTTCTCATCAATATGGATGTTCCCTTTTAGTGATTCACATTGCAGCCCATTCACTCCTGACCATCCTGTATGATTTGACCATATATATCATCTAATAAGTGGGCCACAGGAGGTCAACATTACTATTTTTAAAGTTAAAAAAATCAAATATCTTCATTTTAATACATTTTTCCAGTGGCTATTAAGTTAGTAGACATAAGCTTATAATTATCTTCACTGGGTTTCTTTTTTTTGTCAATGGTTAAGCAATTTTATCTATGTTTTTAGCCAATAAATAGCCAGTGTTGAGCTATTACAAGAACTGAGGAAGAGCTTTTCTGCACTATTACCCTGATTTGCTATCTTATCTTTTACCTTCTCTAATCAAATTTCATCCTTACATTAACAACTGTCAGTCTCTTAATAGAAAGATTCCACCAAAATATCTAGATTTATACTTGTATATAATTACATCCTTTTTTTTTCAGTGAACTTCAAAGTACCTTTTACACTGCTATTTATATCTTTTTCATTAATACTTGAAGTAATAAGTCCATTTAAATAGATTATATCAATTGCCCTTTGTTGGCTTAAAAATTATTTTCCACAAATGTACTCAATGTACAGTAGATCCCATCAGACTCTCAGATTAACTGTCTTTATTTCTTTGGTTGGGGGCAGATAGGTGGCACAGTGGATAGAGCACCAGTGCAGGAGTCAGGAGGACTTGAGTTCAAATCTCACCTTAGACACTTGACACTCACTAGCTGTGTGACCTTGGGCAAGTCACTTAACCCCATTTGCCTCATCCTGGGTCATCTCCAGTCATCCTGATGAGTGGTCATTGGATTCAGATGACTCTGGAGGAGAAGTGAGGCTGGTGACTTGCACAATGCTCCCTCACTCAAAACAAAGTCAAGTGCAAGTCATGTCACTATTTCTTTGATGGTATGGTCTTCTTTGGCATCAAAGGATGAACACATACACATATTTAGTTTCCTATTTCATTTACTGTGTTTTTTCTTTTCAAATTAAACCATGAAACATCAGAGGATATTTAAAATAACCTTAAAAGTTAACATGTGTAGTATATTCTAATCAATGGGCATATTGCCTATAGACTTATTAGAAAATTTTTAGATCAGATTTATTTACTTCAGTGCCATGGAACAGTTCATTAAATTGCATTTATTGTTATAAGTGATATTCATTACCCTTTATTATATGTGAGATGAACATTTTTATGTGTATTTATATATGGGTGCAAGCATGGAGAACAATATCTCAGGGCAACTTTGAGAAACTTTTCTCTTTTTTCTGACGTATTTTCTGAAAAGGGAAATGGGAAGGACAACATGGCAACTTTTTTTAATCATCTGACCCCTGCATAGTGATGAACTCACCTGATATTACATTTACTCAAATCAATGACAAAACTAGTTAAAGTCTTCTGGATCTACTGATATATTTACATTCCTCAATTTATTACTGCTTAAAAAATATGACTGTTATTACATATGCATATTTGAAAGTAAAATCATGGAATCCTATGGTTTCAAAGTCCCTTAGAAATCACCTTGCCCAACCAGATATTATTTTACAACAGAAAAAGCCAAGACTCAAAGAGATTAAATGACTGGCTTAGAATCACATGGATACTTAGCAACAGATGATTTTTTCAGTGATTGAAAAGTCATGTTTGCCTTTAGGATTCCTTTCTTTTCAAGATAGCAAATAGCAATAGATATAGTATTTTTCAAAAATGCTGTTGATCAAAAACATCTGTATGGACTTCACACACATTAATAATATCAGTCTTGTAATAAATCAAGTAAAAGAATATGTACAAATCATCATGTAAATGTTAAAATTCCATAGAATTATATTAAAGGTAAGGAGGTCCCCAAGAATCCTGTCTCTTCTTCAAGAAAATATCCATGATACATGGATATGAGGCTTCTGAGTAGCCTACAACTCTTTGACCTTTCTTTTCCTAAAACCGTTATTTCCCTATGTATTTCATCCTTCCTTGTGTTCACTTTCATATTGAAGCCATCAAGTATCAAAGTGTGTCTTGATTTGGTTTACAAGATTTTTGTGAAATTCTTTATAAAATATTCTGTCTCTTCTTCAAGTCTTATGATCAGTTTTTAATTTGTGCTCATCTCAAGTGCAATAAGACAGAATCACTGTGTCCCATGAACACCTTTGCAAAGTACTTTACCTATTTTCTCATCGGATCCTTACACTAGTCCTCTGAGTTGGGCGCTAGTAGAATCCATATATTATGGATGAAAACCTGAGGAATAGGGTGGTTAAAGCAACTCAGTCCGCGTTCACACAGTTAATAAGTTTCTAAGACAGGATTCAATATCCAGATCCAGTGCTCTATTCACAGTACCACTTGAAAAGAAAGTTTTCTTACTGCTGTTGGATATATGATGAAGTCAACTCTAAAACATATTTTGCATTTCCAAGGAGATGTGAACAATCCTTCACTTTAGCCAGTTTTTTTTTTATCTTTTGGTTTTTTATTGCTCAGTGGTTTCAATAGTGTACAACTTTTCATGACCCCATTAGGGATTTTTTTTAGTTTATTGTTTTTTTATTATTAATTTATTTGTTTTCAGTTTTCTACAGTCACTTCTATAAGTATTAGATTTTCTCCCCCTCCCTCCCCAGAGAGCAAGCAATCTCATATGGCTTATACACATACATTCTTATTAAACACATTTTCATGTTAGTCATGTTGCACAGAAGAATTAAAATGAATGACAGAAACCATGAGAAAAATCAAAACAAAACATAACACAAAAGAAAATATTCTGCTTCATTCTGAAATCCAGTTCCGCAGTTCTTTCTCTGGATGTGAAAGGCATTTAGCCTCAAGATTCCATTGGGAATGTTTTAGGTCCTTGGATTGCTGTGAAGGGCTAAATTTACTGGAAAAATTCCTCCCACACTGTGGTTGTTACAGTGTACAGTGTTCTCCCTGTTCTGCTCCTTTCACTCAGCATCAGTTCATGTAAGTCCTTCCAGACCTCCCTGAAGTCTTCCTGTTCATCATTCCTTATACCATAATAGTATTCCATTACATTCACATACCATAACTTGCTCAGCCATTCCATTAGGTGTTTTCTTTGGCAAAGATACCAGAGTGGTTTGCCATTTACTTCTCCTACTCATTTTACAGATGAGGAAATGGAGGCAAACAGGGTTAAGTGACTTGCCCAGGGTCACACAGCTAGTAACTGTTTGAGTCTAGATTGAAATTCCAGAAGATGTGTCTTCCTGACTCCAGACCTAGAACTCTGAGCCACTGTTCAACCTAACTACCCAATGTTTTGGTTACTTTGTTTCTACTGCTGATGTTCAGTTTTTCCAGTAATATCTTATTTTATTGGTAATTGAACAAGTATCTTACCTTGAGAGTATCAATACCTAAATTCAAGTTTATAGACAGCCTAAAAATTATGTGATTAATAGTCCTTTGTAATCTTTTCTGTTTTTGAATGGCTACTCCATCACTACGGATCACTATAGAATGATAAAGAGACTTCATGAACCTGAAGGTCATTTGAAATTTTCCTGTTTTTAGGATGTGTTGCAAGGCCAATATTTTTTTCTTCACCTAGAGGACCACTTGGTTAATCAATCTGTGTGTATTTAATTAATTGATCCTTGGTTAAGAGATTCAGTCTGTCAATGGGATTACACTCAAAACCTTTCTTGCACAGGACAACTTCAAAGTCAGTCTGTCAAGAAGGATTTGTTAGGCTCTTGTTGGAAACTGTGCTAAATGGGAATTTAAATACAAACAAAGTAGTTTCTGCCCTCAAGGAATTGCTGAAAAGGATAAGGGAAGTGGGAAGTGGAGGGGAGGAACAGGTGGGATGGAGTTGTTTGGACCACAGCCAGAGGAGACAGAAAGAGAAGACTGACCTGGGTGCCACATAACTTAAATGGAGGTCCTAGGAGGATCCTTCCAGTAATGAGAAGGGTCATAGGGTACTGCTGAGGTGTGAATTCCGGGGTTTGAGTGATGTTCCAGGATGAAGAATACTTGAGGGAGTGTATACTCCTTTGTCACAACCTTTAAGAACACAGTTACCTCCACACTGTGTGACAAGGCCTGGGAATAGAAGTTTATGCAGGAAATCATTGAAAACCCTAAAATTTGAATTATTTACATTTTGTCTAAATGGAATATATGTGTGTGTGTGTCTTTTGGTCTTAAAATATAATTGCAATCTATCTATATCTAATCTAATTATATACATATATAGATATGTATATATGTACATACATATAATTTCACTTTTACTTCATATGTTTTTCCATAGTACATTGTATTTTTTATATTGGTCATTTTTGTGAAACTATAACATTCCACTATACTAATGTTCTATAACTTATTCAGTCATTCTCTCATTGTAGGCTATGTAGGTTAGTTCCATTTTTACATTATTAAAAATAAAGTCTCTAGCTATGTATATTTTTAAACAGGTAAGTTCTTTTTTCTTTCATTTGTAACTTTAGGATAATGTGCAAATAATAGGACCATAGGATCAAACGTTCCTCTGATCAATTTTGTGTCTTTTATTATACATTGTCACTTGATGCCCCAAAAAATGTACATCATTCTGTGTTCCCTCACCAATAACAAGTTAGAGGATTTCTCTACAATACTTTATATAATTTAAAATTATTTTTACTTATTTAATGTGTGTAAACTTACATCTTGAAGTTGTCTTGCTTTAGATTTTCCTGATGATTACAGAATTTCAATAGTTTCTTATGTGGTTTTTGACAATTTGTATTTCTTCCTTCAAAAATTATCTGTTTATGTTTTACTATTTCCACTTAAAAATTTGACATTCCTATAGATGTATATCAGTTCTGATAAGTTCTGGATTCAAAACTTTAACTGTTACAGTGAGAGGGCTAAGACTAGAAATTGTCATTACAGAGAATTCTCTAATGAGAAAATTTCTTAACATTATGGTGGCTTGGTATTTTGTCTGCAACTTATAAGTTACAGAGATTAAGCAAGTTGGCCCATGTAACACAGACTGCCTCAGAAGCTGTACTTGAACCAGATTTTAGAGACTCGATTGATCTCTCTATACACTGTATCATACTATCTTTCTACATCTTCTATCCTCGTTGCTATTTGATATATTTATTACCAATGTTTCGCCCAATCTGATATTTGTTTTTATTTTTAAGATTTTTTGGTCATGCAAAGTTTTACTTGTAGGAGGAATGGCAGGAGTAGACCAATGATTTCATTGGTAGAGGGAATTTCTAGAGGGGAACTTCATCTACCAATGCAGATCAGTACATTCTCCATAACTTATTGTCCTAGTTGCCTGGGGTCACTAAAAGTTAAATTTGATTTGGGTAGAGTCAAGCAGCCAACATGTGGCAAAGGTGACAGGTGAATTCACATCTTCTTGAGTTCAGGTACAATTCTTGATCAACTGTTCCACTTTGTACAATTTTAACTTGGCAAAAGCAAACCCCTCAGTGCTGTCTGTTGTAATTTCTTTCATTTCTTTGGGTTTTTTCTCATCAAAACAAATGAGATGAAATATGCTATTTCTTTTATTAGCATTGAGCTATATATTAGTGTTACTGATAATTTTCCCAATTTATGTTTTCATTGATATTTTTCTCTCATTTTAATGTTGGTAAATTGGAGTTTTCTCTCTTAAAAAATAGATTTGCTACTTGGTTAACAATTGGTTTGAGTTTCTTTAAAAACCTCTTAGTTTTATATTTTATTCCATTTAAAAAATTTTTCAATTGGTCTCTACCTACACCAATTTTCTTTCTTTCCTTCATATGTTGATTCATTCATTTTCTATGTTTTGTTTTTAAGTTGAAGCGCAACTAAATTTCTCTTTCTTTTTCTTTTTTTTTGTCATAGGGTTTTTATTGTAACCCCAGAAATATGTTCCATGTATAATTGGAAAAATACATATCTTTTTTTGCATTTCCCATTGATTTCTCATTTAGTTCTATAATTCTTTCTCATTCATATTTCATTAGATTTATCATAGTGTGATAAAATAGAGTGAAAATATCCAAATATCATTGTGATACTTTGATAGGCCTATTATCCCGTCAATGTGAATACTTCCTCCACTGGTATAAATTGAAATCTTTCCATTCCTTACCACAGAGGATCTACTCAGCACACTGAAAGCCATCTAGTAAGTTGAAAAAAATAAATGTTGAGAATAAAATACAGATGACTGATTTCCTTATGATTAATGTCTGTATGACCATCCCATTTTCTCATCCAGTCATACTTATCCTTCCTACTATCTTTTATGAAATTTCCCCCTCGTAATAGCTTTCACATTTGGCCCCTTCTCTGTATTCACATGGCTACTTAGTTAAGAGCCTCATTATTTCAACTGCATACTACAGCATCCTCCTAATTGGCCTCCCTGCATTTTATGTCTTCCAGTTCCCATTTATCCTCCACTCCCACAGCTGCCAAACAACTTTCCAAAAATGTAGATCTGACAACTATGTCACTCTGGTACTCAATCGATTCCAGTGACTTTCCATTGCCTCTAGGATAACAAATACCAGCTCTTCTGTTTAGCCTCCAAAACCTTTTATAAGTTGGTCCTAAAATACTTTTCCAGTCTTATTACATATAATAACAGTTCTCTTATTCTGTGATTTAGCCTGATTGGTTTCATTGCAGCTTCTCTCACATGATAATCCTTCTTGCATGCCTCTGCAATGGTTGGCCTCTGTATTTAGAATGTACTCTCTCCTCACCTCCAACTCTTAAAATGCATTGATTCCTTCAAGACTCAACTCAGACATGCATCACTTAATCTGCTACATGAAACCATTCTGGATACCCTGAGCTCTAGTATTTTCTCTCCAAATTTTATTTGGTAGATATTCTGTATGTATATGTGTGTCCCCTTGTAAGTTCCTTTAGGGATGAGGACTTTTTCATTCTTTTCTTTGTTTCCCCAGAGCCTCAACCAATGCTTAGAACCAAGTAGGAGCATGACAAGTGCTTGTTGAATGATTTATGCATATGAATATATAGTCAATGGAAATGAGGAATAAACTGCTTAAACCTAACCTAAGTCAAACCATTGTCCTTTGAGTCACCCCTAATTCTGTTGCTTCAGTGGTTGTGGTTACCAAGGCTATGATTTATAGCCATGTAGCATAACAGAGAGAATATAGGTGTTGAACAGATGGGCTTTTGTGTCAGGAAGAAACTTGAGATCACTATGAATACTATGAAATTTCCCAAATGTGATACAGCCTGCACTCTTCCTCCTGTTCAACTCTCAGCCCATCAGATTTTTATTGTATGGTGCTTGCCCAACATATATTGACTGATAAACTAACTGAATGGTTTCCTATTTCTCAAAATTTCCCACTACTACTACATATATTTTTAAAGATTAGTTCTCATAAAATTGCAAGGTTGTACTTAACGCATTTTACAACACAAAGATATATTTGTAATTAAAATAGCATGTTCTTTTGAATATAAACTTTAAGCATAATGTAATGTCCTGTTTAATCTCTGTTAATCTTTGTATTTGGATTTTTATTCATTGTCATCAATGTCAAGTTGGCTTTTTGTGAATTTGTGAGGATAATAGTTTTTAGAGGAATATTTACATTTTGATATAAATTAAATTCTCTGAATTCCTCCTGTTTAAACAGTATATTTTAGGATTCTATTTCTCTATTCATCCCATAAGCTTTTTTCTTATAATTGGGAGTGGAGGTTGCTACTTTCTCTATTACGTGAGACAAAAAAGTGAAGTTCTTATTTTTCTCCCTAAATCCTGTTCCTCCTTGTTTTATGTTTTTCCCATGAAGATCATGGAGGAAGGGTGTGGGGAGGATTGCTAGGAGACATCCTGCAGCCATCTGCTAGCTGGAGGAGAGGAGGGAGAGTGTGGCTGTTCACCAAGTCACAGAATGACTCTGTTAGAACACATAAAAGCCTGGGGTTCATTCCAGTCCCCAAATTCCTGCAAATTTTGCCATGATTATGTGATCGCAGTAAACCAGAAGCCCTTAAATATTTACTTGCCTAAATTCTCTTACATGGTACTATCATTACAAAATAGAGTTGCACTTCAAAAAAAATTGATTTTCATAATGTACCCATCATGTGGGTTTTCATTAACATCCTTCTAGTCATTAAGTCATCTTCTAATACATTGTATAGAGTTCTTCCCTTCTCTTTTAAGTTCGATAATATTAATGAAATATTTGTGATCTGAATATGATTTTTGACAGGAATAATATGAGTAAATATTCACTGTTTTTAACCAAGTTATTTTTTCCTTCTGCTTTTTTTCCCCCAGTTGTTACAGATTACCATGTCTGGGTAAAGTGAAGCGTTGTGAGCCAAGATTTTCATTCAGTGAAGAAGTATGTCGTTGTGTACCTTCACACTGGAGAAGACCACATATGAACTGAGTAAACAGCATCATTTGCCAGTTGAGCATACAGTTTTCTATGATGAAAATCAGACTATATTGCTATCATTTGGAACTCTCAATAAACAGAGACCTTGTTGGGGCCGTGATAAAGACACAACTGACTTTTCCTGAACAATGTGGATGGGGCTCACTTGCGTAAAGAACTCCTTTAAGGACCCATTTTCTGCCAATGACCAAACAGTCTAGGTTTTTTCTTCTTTGTGATTTTTAAAAAAGATAATGACTATATAATTTATTTCCACTAAAAATATTGTGCAGCATTCCTGTTTATAGCAATAACAATTGTTAAAGCTCACTGTGATCAATATTTTTATATCATGCAAAGTATGTTTAAAATAAAGTGAAAATGTATTGTAAACTTTTAATTATGCTTACTCAGTCCATTATCCTTCTACATGCTCTCTATACACTAACTGACATTGGACAAAACTATCAGATTTTTCTTTTCTCTTTCTAGAAAATTAATACCATGTGACAATTTCTATACAAAATGTGTATTTGTATGAGAAGTCTTGGTGAAGAAGCAATAATAGCCTATACTCATAACATTATAAGTCATTACCGTGAAAACCTGTAGCCAAGGAGACTGATTTTAGTACTTTAGGGGATATTTAATTTCACCTTCATAGGCCATAACATCTTTCTGACTTAGCCAATGCTACAGTTGAAAAAAATGTAATCTTACTACTTAATGGTCTGGCGAGGAGCCTCTTTGAACTTAGTGTCATCCTAAGAGGACACATCCTCAGCTGATCTCCAGAACCTTACTCAATTCCAGTGTTGTGGGCAAGCTGTTCCAGAACTTTGGCTTCCTCAGCATTAGCCTGCAAGAAACCTCCATTTCCAGGACTGCATACCAGGAATGGGGAAGTTGAAGCCTTTTGATTGAATCCAAGTTTTACAGAACAAATCCTTTTGTTAAGGGGATTTGTTCTGTGGAGTTTGGATTCAGTCAAAGGGCCACATTTGAGGACCTAGAGGGTCACATGTGACCTTAAGGCTGCAGGTTTCTCACCCCTGAATAGACTATCATCAGATCCACTTAGCCTAATTTTAAGAGAATGCTAATTTTTTAAAATATTGTTTTCTTTGTCATTTAATCAAAATAGATGGAAACAGTTTTGTTTATATTTGCAGTTGCTGCTGCTGAAATTCATGACTTAAGTGATTGTGAACTTGCAAATTATGTTAAAGCATTTTCAAAATTCTTAGTTGTGTATAACTAAAGTATGCTTTTGCAGGTATTTTTTTCTAGTTGACATAACTCCTTAGTTAAAATAAGAATCAGAAAAGATTCAAGCTATATCACAGAACATAAAAAAAATATTTCAGCTACATCACAGAAATATTTTTGTTTTTTCTGTTAAATTATAGAAAAATCACAAAACCTTGGAGTTGGAAGGGTTTTCAGAAGGTGTCAAGTCCAATCCATAATTGAGCAAGAATTCCATTTTCCTTGTAAAGAGTCATTCAGCCTTTACTTGAGGGACTCTATGGTGAGGAAACCAATGACTGCCTTTTAGAATGCTGTCATTGTTAGGAAGTTTTCCCCCCTAACATTGCCCTAGATTGCAGAGCATTTAGGTAAATTGATCTGATTTTCATCAGCTACAGCTCTTGTTATCTCCTTGAGTGTACTGGATACCAACTCTCTGGTAGATATCTTTGCTCTGCCCTTTCCAATGCAAAGATCATATTACTTGGCAAAGAAAACAGAAGCAAATTCAGAGTTGGGGAGATTTGCCTCATTCCTGTCTTTGGTGTTCATTGTCCCATCCATCCCAATCAGTGGTCTATTCCTTATTTGATTCTACCCCCCTCCCTAAATAGAGCTTTTTAAAAGCCTTTTTTGTCCTGAACTTTTGTAGCTCTTGTTCAAATTAAGCACCCCTGACCTCGTTCTTAGAAAACTGCACTACACGACTTTTGTATTGTGTCTGAGCTTTCATTTTCTGTATATGCCTTTTTAAAATCTAAGTTGGTTGTTGAGTTCTTAGTGTTCTTTTGAGAAAACCACCTCTTTCCTTCGTTTGAATAATTTTTCTTTTGATTTTTCATAATGTCCCAGAATTTTAGCAAATATTATACTATCTTTCCATTCTGTGAACCCTTTGAATTGCCAAAGCCGGAAGTCCTGTCAAACCATGGCCAACTTACTTTTCTTTCTCTAGCAAAATTCTTTCCTCAAAGTCCCCACCATTTTGCTAATAATTAGTTCTCCATAAATGAGAATCAGATCCAGAAAATAATTTTCCCTTTGTCGATTCCTCCATGTTTTTGACGATGAAGTGATGACTGAAGAAAGTCTGGAAATATGTGTAGCTCTGTATTTGTCCAAAAGAAAACTCCAGCAGATGTCCATTTAAATCTTTCATAACTATATCATGCCTCTGCCAGTTCTCTGATCCAATTCCTGAACTTGTAATCTATTTCCTCTTTCCATCCTGGTTTTCTCAAATGCACTCCAGTGTCAGTGCTCTTTCTGTTTCTGACTGTGTTGATATACACTCAAATGTTTTTTTATCATTTCTATCCCCTTTTCTCCCTAGATCTGTACATATGATTCTTGTATTTTAGTATGCATAAATAATCACTAATCTCTCTTTGTTTCTTTTGCTTTACCCTCCTCTTTTTTATATCTTTAAAGTCTATCTTTCCAGGCCATATTCAAATCATTGCATCATTCCATCAAACTTCAGTAATACCAAAAGATCAAATTTGTTCCCTTACTTTTGCTTGTCTCTTACATCTTGCTTATCAGTAACACTTTATGCTATAGACATCTGAAGCCACAGATTTTATGACTGACTTTTTTCTTGGATCTTGTGTCTTATGAATGTCTAGGTTTCCCAACCCCTATCCTTCCTATATCTTACCTCTACTCTAGTATTTAGCTCCATGTATGTGTATGCAGTTATCTCTCTTTCCCTTCATTTTCACTTTTGAACCCTTTAAATTATATTTCTAGAACTCAAGGTAAGTAAACTTGTACCACTCCATCACTAATCAAGAGCTTCTCATTTCCATCATCTAAACCATGTTCAGACATCCAAATGTCATTCTCAGACAACATTTTTAACCATCTTTTTACTCCCCAACTCTGCTTTTCTCTCCTGAAACTCTTGATGTCAGCAAACATTGCTAACAAAAGCACTTCCCGTTCTTATCAAAGAGTCCTTGAGGGAAATGTTCTAGCTTCCCTCCAACAGCATCTTTTGTGTCCACATGACTCCTCGTGAATATAAAAATCATTGTTTGACAGGTCTCAGGAGGTACTTACTGTCAGATCTGACATACGTGCCTTGGAAAGACAGAAGACTCCCCTTTCATTGCTAGAGAGTCAACAATAACTGCCTCGGAATCCCTTAGCATCTGGATAATCTCTCACCTTATAGTGCTTGTGGGTACACACTATTATTCCTTGGAGAATCAGCAGGTAACTTCTACATAGGAGTTTTTGGCTCCTTCTTCTTCAAACAGAACCAATCATTTAGTAGCAAAAGTTCTGTGGCCATTCTTCCCTTTTTCCTCTGTGTGGCATTCTTCTACCTTCTAACTTCCTGACACAGGTAAGGATTTCCTTCTATCTCCTCAGAAAACTTTGATATATTTTTTCCACAATGAAGTGCTATGATTGCTTTTTGGTTTTTATTTCTTTTTGAAGAACATTTCATTATCTTGGATAACCTAAAGAGTAGTGAGAAATCATTCAATAATACCCTTTATGAAATTTTCTACGAGGGAGTCTAGTCTGTACTTGGAACAGACGATAGCCACTTGTTAGTGACAGAATATAAGCATCTGCAGGTTAGTGCAAGATGTTTGACATTTCAGTCCTTCAGTCTTTGGAAATGTGTTTGCACTGTTATCAAAATTGCATCAAATAAAACACTGAAAAAGGTTTTGTTTTGAAAATCAAACATAAGAGGAGCAAAGAATAGTAAAATGAACATAGAACTTGACACCAAGATGACCTAGGTTTGATTACTTGCTCATATCATAGTAGGTTAGAGATGTAGAGCTGGAAGGTGTCTCAGGTTATCTGATCCAACTCCATTTAAGAGAGGAGGGAATGAATGCAGAGAGGTTAAATGAATGGTTCAAAGTAATTACTATTTAAGTAGTACACTCAGACATATTTAAGTCAGTTCTCATGGACATGAGACAGCTGCAAAGACTGTCTTCACCTCCGTTTTTCCTTCTAAAAACAGAAGTAGTGGTTTATATCCTTTGGCAACATTAGGTGGGACCAGAGCACAGTCATTGATACTGAAGCCCTTGATCAAGTTAATCAATTGTCTCTCCCAATAATTAAGTCTCTGGTGTCAAACCTTCTGACAACTGACTGCTTCTATCTATGGTCACTACCAGCAGCAGCACCATATGTGATGGTGTTATTATTTCTGCTTCTTGAATCTCAACCATTAATTCTTCTTATCTCCAGCCTCCTATTTCAGGTTCCTATCTTGTAGTTGCTGAAGTAAGCACCTCCTGGTAATAAGTATTGGATATTCACTTGGAAAACTGTTCTCTATTTAAAACATGCCACCAAAATGATAATATGCAAAAAACTACATAAAATATAGTATCTTCTAGGGAGATAGTTTGTTGTGATCTATAGTTTTATCAGCCTTAAATACATTGTCATCACTCAATAGAACCATAACATTCAAATTATAGATTATCAGAATATATATTAATCACTTCATGTGTATGAATGATATCATGAGTAATATCAATTTGAATAATATGGCACCTTTGAAAAGTACATTAATATGTACTTAATCTTATGCAGATTTTCTTCAAGGATATAAAAATTTCTTTTGTATTTAATAAGTATAACATTCTTAATCCTACCTTTCTTTGTCTCTTAATCCTAAATCCTATTTTTCAACATCTTCCCTTCCGCCCACTTTCACACTGACATCACAAAATAACCAACTATATATTGATCTGGCGTACAACACATTATCAGCTTCTTTATCCTATGTAAGAAATGGTACATGCACCACATTTATTGTCACAGTAGTCTATTTACAGTCGTTATTCTTCAAGAGTGGATCCCATGGAATTTCGCTTCGTTATCTTTAGAAACCTGATGAAAATAACTGTCAGTTCATTTTATTCATTTCTACTAGGATATCTGTCCTTCCATTTAGTCATTTATACATTTCATCTATCTTTTTGTAAAACAAAATCAGGGATTTGAACACAAGTATTATGCTAAAATATTAAACTTTTGTAACTCCAGAGACCTCTCTCTGATAATTATCAAGAACTTGTGTCCTCTCTCAAAGTCAAAAGACCAGGAACTCTCCTGCAAACTCTACTCTTAATGTACACATTGAACTGTAAGAGATCAGTTTCCAACAATGAGGAGAATCTTATGAAATCTTATATAACCCGAGTTTTGAGCCTAGGATTACATTCATATTTATACACATTTTAAAAATTATGATTCTTAATACATTGAAGAAGAATTAAGGGACTTCTGTGACCAAAGAATTTAATCACCTAATAGGAAATCTGATTAATTTCCCTCTGTATTTAGCTTTGTTCTTCCTTAGTCAGCAGATAATCTCTCTTGGAAGCATACTCACCATCATAGATTTAGAAGCAGAAGGAACCTTACAAGTTATTAACTCCAAACTATTCATTTTAAAGATAAAAAAACCCACAAAGATTGAGTAATTTGAGATTAAGATATTAAGGGTCATACAACTAGTAAATGTCTTGAGGTTAAACTTGAACTCAGATCTTCTTGATCTTAAAACCAGCAATTACACCACATTACCTCTCTCAAAATTTTTAAAGTCAAATGAAGCCTCCACAATAGGATGAAGAATTGGAGAATTTTTGTAGAGATGGCTTCCATCAATGGTCATCTTAATGAGAGAGATCACAACTCCACGTTTTGACTTCATTTTGACTCCATAAGAATTTTTTTACTGTTTTTGTGAAGGCGATGTAAGTTTTCTTTATTCTTTCAAGGTAACTTTATCAAAAAGTCCTCCTCCAATTTCATACTGCAAATAAAAATGACCCTAGGGGGAGTATGGAAGTGAAGAGTGACAAGTCTTAATGGTCAAGCTGGGGATGGGGGTTTGGAGTAGACGTGTTCAAAAAAATTTTGTGTCATCTCAGAACTAGATTAAATAAATTTAGAAAAGCTAATCACAAGAAATTTAGCCATCTTGCACTAGATTCTTGAGCAGGGAGTATTAGGGAGCTGTAGAAGCTTGTGTAACTTGCTTAATGATGTTCAAAGTGGTTCTAATCTGTGTTGGTTGAACAAGAATGAAATAAAAGTTTGATTTTTTAAAAAGTAATGAAATAAGCTTCAAGGCAAGCAGTAAATGACATATGACATAGACTCCCTAAAAACTATTTTACTTTCATTAGGATTTGTAGATATGTATCAGATAAAATACTTATGAATATCATCTTGCCTTATATGATGGAAGAGAGGAAAAATCTCAGAAGGGGCATTACATTTAGAAGATATAACTCTACAGCTAAGTTTTTAACTCATTTTTAAAAAATCATTTGACTTTAGAAAGATTATGACACTTGCTATCATCATAGTCCATATCTTTTAAAAAATGTTCAATCCTTGCCTTCCTCACCATGTCCTGCAATCCATATTTATTTTATTTGCTAGTGTCTGTAAACCACCAGCCTTCTCTCTTCCTCCCTTCTTCATAACTACTAACTTTCTCCAACCTTTTTATATTTCATATCATTCAATTCCACTTGTTAAGATCTCTTCCACCTTTGACTCTGGAAACCATGGGGGCTCAGAGGTCTCTAACAAGATTTTGGCATACACTGTACTCCATTACATGCTTCTAAGACAGGAGAATCCAAAAATCAGAAGGCAAGTCATGAAATAATAAAATTCATGTAAGACTCATGAAAAAACTCATTTATAGTCATCTCCCTAGATTTGACTTGTTAGACAACTCTGTTGATATTATGTACAAACTTCTTGCTCTTTCTCCTATTAAAATATAGAGAATAGATCTTGACAGCAGCTTCAAGTGCTTACAAATATCCTACATTTAGTCCCTTCGTGCCTAAGTATTGCTTCATACAAGAGAAGTCAAATAGTTATGAAGGTAACAATATTTGTAACATCCTCTGGCCCCCAGTGCCTGAAAGAGAGATGTGTAGATTTCAACTTTTAAAGGGGTTGGAGGATTCCATTGGTTTAAGACTCCATAAATTGTGCCCCTAATTTTAGTGTACAAGCATCCCTGTTCCATTTTATCATTTAAAAGTGAGAAAATCTCTTACCAAGGCGTATTTACTTCAAAGAAATGGGAAGAAAAAACATGAAATGTTTTCCTCAATACGTCTCCTTTGTTTCTGGTGAGGGAAGAAGGCCACAGTTCAGCACCACTCTTATGTAGCATGAGTCTCACCAAGGTCCAAGTCCAAAGCCAACCTTGGTTTTGTATCCTAGAACTGTGGCTTCTAGTCTAGAATCTTGGGCTCCAAGTACCCCATGTCTTGAATTCCAGAGTTTAGTAATCAACTCCATATACCTAGAGCTGAAAACAATAATCTCAACAGACTAAACCCCAAACCCATTTCTCAGGGGCCCTTAGACTTGGAGAAGGAGAAGGTGGTTGAAAGGTCCTTTGCTGCTTACTTTATGGGGTCCTCATTTACTCAGGATACAGCCAGAAAAGACAGATAGATGTCTTATTACATAGTTTTAAAGATGCAACCAGTTCCAGCTATGTAGCCAGTAAAAACAAAGGCCAATCCCAACCACATGGTAGGCCAACACATGTTCACATGGGCTTCAGGTCTCCAATCTCACAAAAGTATGACTCTGATATCTACCACATGAGTGCCTCTATCTTAAGTCAGCTGAGCATATGCCTAACCCTAGTTATAATTCATTCATTTAAATGATGTTTCAACTCTCAAAAAAAAATCAAGTTAGTAGAACGTTTATGAGATTCTATAAATATTAAATAATTATCCCTAAACTTGGGACTGAGTCATTTACCAACCACAACTCTAAACTGATCTAAATCTTGTCAGAATTCCTACAAATGCAAGGTATATTTCTAAAATAATTCCTAGGTCACCCTCTCAATATGAAAACATTTATGTCTATTGGTCTTTAGTTTCTGCTTAATCTCTAGATCACCTCTCTCCTGAGTGGAGACCCTGTTTAAGTTGGAAGACAAACCATGGCTAAGACTGTTTGTTGGCTCAGCTCATGACATTAGAAACAGGACGCTGAAGTATGGCAGTCCAACTGCCATAATTTAAGTGCCTCCTTTAAACCATTTTAATATATCTTTTAGAAATTTGAACCAGCAGCTGATAAAACACAGAACTCTAAATTCAAAAGAGAGCATGGAATCTCAGAAGGACATTCCCTAATGGTTCAAGAGACAAATCAAAAGCCTGAGAGAAGAATTTAGATGAGAACAAATGGCAGAATTGATGACCTATACAGCAGAAATAATTTGTAACATTAAAAAAAAAAATAACCTTGAGTCCACAGTGTCAGGTCTCTGCAAGTGAGTAAACAAGAGTGACCAAGATTGAGAATACAAATTCACTCAAGTGAAGGAAAATTTGGAAGAAAAGAAATGAAAAACAATTATTTTAAAAGAACCCATGCTCTCTGTATACAAGCAAAACACATTGACCTCTAAAAGATCGAGATAATTCATGCATTATTATGCCTCTGTCACACCAGAAGAAACTTAATAATATAATTTAAGAAATAATATTTTGAACTACCTAAAATTCTGAATACTGATAACAAAACATAAAAAGAATTCCAAAATTACCTTCAGAAAAAAAGTTAAATTAAACATTAATTAATTGGATTGAATTATTAATTAACAATGCTTAATTAATTACACTAATTAAATTAAACAATTCTGATGACAAATTCTCCAAATGACCAAAAGAAATTTAAATGAAATTAAGGAAAGAAAATTCAACTATCACAAGAATTGTCTACATGCACTTACCTGAAACTTCAGAAGGAAAGGAGATGTATGTTGCAAAAAACAAAAAGAGATCAAGATAAAGCACAAAATGATATATATACTACAAACTTAAGCCTAGTCATCAATGAAAATGATGGAAATTAAATAAAGGAGAAGAATTTTTAATATTCCTGAAAAAAATCAGATCTGCAGATTATTTGATTTGCAAACACTCCAAAACAAGAGATATATGACAATTAAATAAATATAACTACAAAGGAAGCACAAACCTAATCAGTTATAAAAAAAAATACTTATGAACTTATAAGATTAAAAAAACCAGACGAGTACCAATTAAGAGATTTATTTTAAAAGTACACAAGGCAATTGGAAGAAAATGGCATTTTAAAATTAGAGATGACATTGAAAAATAGCCTGAAATACAGTGGACTAATTCTCACAAACTATCCTGCTGGTGAATTAATATATTTCAAGAGACTAAATTGTAGAATGAGATGAAATATTGCATAAGAGAGAAGAAAAGAGATAGAAGATGAAGAGGAACCGAGTCCATAGCTAACCACAAAAGAAAAAAAAAGTGGTCCTGGAATCTCTCAGTGAGAAGAAAGACTACAAAAGGATGGGTCAAATGACAAATGGAAGGATTGGAACAGGGAGTAAGAAGGGAGATTCTAATGTAATGGTGGGTAAGGTCCACTAAAGAAAACTTCCATCAATAGAGGGATAAATTCTGTACTGGGAGGTGAGGACTTTATAATGGGGCTAATCTTGAAAGATTTTTGATAAAAGGAGACAAAGATAATTTCTTCTTAGAGGTTTTTTTTTTCCTCCATGGACAATATTTTGACTCAGAAGAAGGTGAACCAGAACATCATCAAAATTAGCTTGGGAACTTAGAAGCTTTAATTCTATTAAGAATAGAAAGATAATAAAGAGGAAATGAGTAAGTATAAAGACCATGAATTGAAGAAAAATTTAAATAATTTTTAAAAGTGTTAATGAGTAGAACAAGATTTTAAAAAATAAATCTTTCTTAGGAAAAAAGCAGAAAAGAAAAAAAAGCAACCTTACAAAGTCTGAGCAGAAGAGAAAAGAGGTGGTGGAGACATGATGAATATAGACTGTTTAACTGAGAAGTAAAAGAGAGCAGAAAAAATACATAACGAAATAAAGAGAACAAAGGAAAAGTAATTGATGGTAAGTAAAACTCTAAAACTTGGAGAAAGATGGCATAAGGAATTAGGATTGAGGGTGAGAGAAGGAAAGTATGTGGGAATTAGATTGTCTAAAAATGAATTACAAAAAAACATTCTTGGAGGAAATAAAATGAGGAAGAAGATGTAAACAATTCTAATTCAAGAAACAGAATTTGTGAAATGAAGGAAATTTTAAGGAAATGAAGGAAATTTTAATGAAAGAAATTTATGCCTAACTCTCATAACTTTAAATGTGAATGGACTGAACAATTCAATAAATGAGCAACAAATGACATTTTGAATAAGAAAAATAAACCCCTATAAGCTTTTGCTGACAAAAAAAGCACATACAAAGCAAAAACTTGGAAAAATAAAAATAAGAGGAAAGAAGAAAAATTTACTGTGTATCAGGTGAATCTAAAAAGGAGTGGCAAATATACTATCAGAAATGGCAAAAACAATTTATAATATAAACAGTAAATCAATAAATAAGAAAATTTTATTATTCCAAAAGAAACAATCAAAAGCAAACCAAAAATTAACATTAAATTTATATGCTCTAAATTTCATAATGCTTAAATTCATAAATAAAAATAAACTGAATTTGAAGACATAGCAAAATAATAATAGTAGGTAACTTTAATATCCCTTTCTGTGAGCCAGAGACATATAAAAGAAAGATAAAGGGAGAAATTGAGAAATGAATCAATTGTAGAAATCAGAGTTAAAAGAATTATGGTATCGTTGGAATGGAACAATTAAACACTATACACATTTTTCAGCACTATGTGGAACTTTTGCAAAACTTGGACATTTATCAGGGCACAAATATATAGGAAATAAATAGTAAACATATACTTGCAGACTTCAAAGCATGAAAATAGTATTCAGTTCAAGGAGCACAGAAGATAAAATCTCAAATGGAGACAATAAATAAGTGTATGAGAGAACAAGTCACAAAATGATTAATAATTAGGTGAAATAAAACTTGAATGGGGTAACAACATACCAAAATTTCTAAGATGCAGCTAAAGCAGTTATCAGGGGGAAACTGTGGCACTAAAATAAATATGTTAGCAAAATTGGAAAAGAGGAAAAAACAAAGTATGAGGAGTTACTAACAATCAGAGGAGAAATACATAATTTAGAATTTAAAAAAACTACAAAAATGATGAACAAATCTAAAAACTGGGTCTTTGAAAAAGATTAATGAAGTTTATAAGCTTTTAGCTAAAATGATTAAAAAGAGGGCATAAAATCAAGGCAAAATAGCAAATAAAATCACAACTGAACCAAAAGAAATGAAAATAATCAAGAACCAATTACGCACAGTTATAGACTAATAAAACTGAGATCACAACAGAAATTTAGTTATCCCTTCAAAAATGTATAATATCCAAACTAACAGAAGACTATATAGAAATCATAAATAATCCAATCTCCAAAGAAAAATAAACTTAAACAGTACCTTTCAAATTATAGTCCATGGATTCCTCAGAGTCACTGAGATCCTTTCAATAAGTCTGTGAGGACAAAACTATCTTTATAATCATACTAAGATGTTGTTTGCCCACTAATGAACTCCTCCCTTTTACAACTACATATCTACATGAGGCCAGATTTTCTTCATATATTTGAATCAAAGCAACATATAACAACACATTAAATGCAGAAGTTGATATGAAAATCCAGCTGTCTTTTATTAAGTCAGACATTAGAGAGGTTTGCAAAAATTAAAAGAAAATGGAATAATGCCACTCCTTATAGAGAGATATAGTTATTTTCATTTAAATATTTTGTTAGGTAATGGTTTTATAGTTATTTTTAAATGTAATAAGTTTTTAAATTTCATTAATTTTCATCTCCAATATAATAAATATCAATAGATGCAACTGACATAAGCAAAACGTCTTTGCTGTATTCAATTTAAGAGCATACTGAAAACAAAAAGTTTGAGAACCAGTGCTATAAATAAATTAATAATAAAACATATTTGATGTACTTTTTTCTAAGGATAATCCATACCAATGCTATATAAATAATTCTAAAAAATTGCCCCCCAAAAATCTTTCTACCAATTTCTCTTTAAACAGACAAATGTAGCCTTAATTTTTAGATAAGGAAAGGATACAGCAAAGAAACATTTATAGACCAATATCATTAGTGAATATCAGTTTTAAAATTTTCAGTAAAATACCTTCAAACAGACTACATCAATTCATTCAGGAAATAATTTTGACCAAATTGGATGCAAAGACCAAAGATACAAGTTTGGTCTGACATTAGGAAAACAATCAACATAGTTAATTATATTAAAAACAAAAATATCCCAAACCACACAATTATCTCAATAGATGTAGAAAAAACCCTAGACAAAGTATAGCATTCATTTTTACAAAAGGGATATAAAGTGTAGGCACAAAGGGATCTTTATTCAATATTATAAAAAAGTATCTGTCTAAAACCAAAAGAAAGCATCATGTGCATCAAGGATACATGCTAGAACATTTCCCAGTAAATATAGGAGTAAAGCAAGGATCCCCACTCTCCTCACTGTTATTTAATATAGGTCTAGAAATGCTATCAATAACAATGAGAGCATTAAAAGAAATTAATTTAAAAGCAAAAAAATTAAAGGTATAAAATTAGACAGAAAATGAAGTGTTATGTGATGGTTTATACAGAAAGACCTAGTGAATCAGTAAAGATACTAATTTAAGAAATCAATAGATTCAGCAAATGAACAGGTTACAAAATAAATCCTCAAAAATCAGTCTCATATTTAAATAAAATAATAACATTCAAGAGGCAACAATAAGAAAATCCAATTCATAATAATAAAAATGCATATAATATCTGAAAATTAAATCTAGCAAAGTACACTTAGTACCCTTTGTAGATTCCACTGCAACATCTCCTTCAGAATAATAATTATTCTTTTAGAAGACCTAAATATCTGAAGGAATATTCAATATATTGACTTATCCTGGGCCATGTCTTTGCCAAGTATTGAACATATATTGGGCACTTAGTACATGCTTGTTGACTGACTAATTTAGCACTTAACACATATAAGACTATAATAGAGGTATTGAGATTTAAAAGATTAAAACCCTGCTCTTACGAATGTAAATTCCATATGAAGAGAAAGGAAGAAGGAAGAAAAGTCACTATTCAAAAAAGGCAGAGAGGGAAGTGGGAAGAAAATCGGAATTGAAATGCCATGAACCATACAAGGGTGAATTTAAAGAATGAAGAGGTATACAAGCTTCCATTCTCCAGAAAGGTCAGCGATATTTGGTCCACAATATTTGGCAATTGGGAGGTTATTGGAGAAATGAGATAGCAGGCTCACCAGGAGCAGAAGGTTAAAAAGCTTTTCCAGATATTTGGAAAAGCAAAGGGTGAATAAGACAATATTTTATTGAAGGGTAATATTTCTGAGAAGAAAGGGGAGAAAATGTTAGCAAACATTTTTAAGTTTTATATATTCTTATTAGAATTATACATATTACATACAATTTTTTTATATCCTTATCAGACCTTATAGTTAAAAAAACACATTTTGTTCAATGATTTTCTATAGATCTTTCAAATTTTTTACTGAATTTAATTTAAAACTGAGGAATTTTTATTTTTTTGCCATAGATTATTTAGAAGGACATAGATTCAGAATTACAACTTTCTTGCAAGAACCAGAGAAATCTTCCAGGCTAGAAGGATAATCCATTCCTTTAAAAGTTAGTTATAACCACATTAGAGTCTACATATTATAATATGAAAGTAGATACTATATAGATGTATAAATATGTGTGTATGTATGTATGTATGTACACATATGTACATATATATTTCAAGTAACCATACCCTACATGACATTAGAATTTCATTGGTGCTTGAAAGAAGGAACTTTGTGTTTCTTTGAATCCCTAGAATTTAGTACAATCCCTGGTATGTGATAAGCACTTAATAATGCTTATTGACTATTAGATTTGGAGTTTGGGATGAAGGCCATATGATCTTATGAACAACTATTTCACTTACAGTTAGTTCTCTGTGATTAAGCCTGAAGCCACAGTTGAATACTTTGGAAGAATTGTTGTTTCATTCTTTTCAGGACAATGTGGTCTGGCAAATGTCACTTAGCAATTCTGTTCCATATAGATTATTCTGCTGTATCTGATTAATAAAAAAAAAAATAGGAGGAGGGGAAGACAGAATTTCCCAATATGTAACTCCCTTATAGGATTAGATCTAAAGATTGTTTACAATTAAATGGCTGCTGGAAATATACCATAACTCAATAAAATAGCACTGGTAATCATCATCTATTTCTATGTTGATTGAATCTATTTTTTTAAACCTTTTTTCCTCCTCAAAGTGGGGAAAAATTTATTGAGGTCTACTAAAATCCAGTGTAAATTTTGTTGAAGATGAACAACAGAAGGTTCAGTCAATGAAGTTCAAAGCATAGTTTTCTGAAGAAGGTTAAAGGTTAAAGTGCAGAGTGTTGGGGGGTGGGGTGGGGGGAAGACCTTAAGAATAAAGCTACAAAAGAGTTCAAACCAGACACCTCTATAGAGGCCCTAAGTATGTTAACGAATAAAGCAAAAGCAAGAAAAAAATCTATGGCATTAAGAAAAAATACCCTGAACTCTATTTAGTACCAGTCCTATTTACTACCATTGCAACGAAATGTGTCTATTAGGTTGTTCTTACATTTATATTGAATTCATATAATTTTGTATAAAGTGACCTAACTAGGTGTACATTAGGCAAATGAATAATTCTTGAATATCACTGTCCTTATAAATATTAATTGAAGAAATACAAAAATCTTGTTACAAAGGGATATTTGGTCAAAGCTCTGTCTCCATGACAATAAATAAATATTTTGTCCTGGATAAAATAGATACACAGGATTATGAATAGCCATGTCTTAAGGTTTTTCTACATGTCACGTTTTGTTGAAAATTTGAATCACATAGTTTTATTAACATTGATTCAAGATTGGCTTGACTAAAAATTTAACTTTTCTAGTGTGTGCAGCTGGGTATTCATTCATTCAACCAATATTTATTATATGTCTATTGTGTAGTCAGGTACTGTGTACTGGAGATTCAGATAATAAAAAATCATTCCTATTCTCATGGAGCTTGCACCCTATTAGATGCACTCTAATATTAGACAAATTGTAGTGTAGAGATGGCCTTACTATGATAACATAGACTGATACTTGTACAAGACTAGAAAGTACCTTAGAAACCATGTAGAGGCAAATTTTTGCTTCATTTGGAGAGTAGTCCACATAAGCAGAAATCCAAAAGTATTCAGGTCATGTGACATTTATATATGATAATGCAATACTGAAAACTGTCATGTATTTAAAAATTATAGATTTTTAAAATCCATTTATCCCCCTTTTTAAATCCATTTATTCAACAAGTACATAGAGTGCTGAGCCTCCATTCACAATGACCTGGGTTCAAAATCTACCTCTGGAATTTAGTAGATTCATAAACCTAAGTAAGTTACTTAGATACATGAACCTAAGTGTAAGTTACACACTCCCTGTGCCTGAAGCAACTCTATAGACCAGCAGAGCTCATCAATTGTTGCGTTGATATCTTTTTCTTTGCCAATGAAATTGATCTCTGCACTGGACTTAACAGAATAAGTATGTCTGATAAGAGGGAGCTGATATACAAAATAAGTAAACACATTGAAAAGGCACACCTACTTCTGTTTGGTGGATTCAAGTCACCTGGTAGAAGTAGATATCCTAATACACTGAAAAATTGGCAGATGTGATGAGACAAATCTTTTTTTGCTCCCAAATTATTAATTAATTTTTTTTCAGCTTTCAACATTCACTTCCATAAATTCTAAATTTTCTCCCCCTCCTTTCCCACTCCTTCCCCAATATGGCATGCAATTTCATATGGGCTCTACACATACATTCCCATTAAATGTGTTTTTGCGTTAGTCATGTTGCATAGAAGAATTATAGCAGATGGGAGAAACTATGAGAAAAACAAAACAAAGCAAAACATAATGAAAGAGAAGAGTCTGCTTCATTCTGTGTTCTGACTCCATCATTCTTTCTCTGGATGTGGATGGCATCTTGCATAATAAGTCCTTTTGTTGAGAAGGGCTAGGTCCATCAAAATCAGCCCTCACAGACTGACTGTTACTGTGTATAATGTTCTTCTGGTTCTGCTCATTTCACTCAGTATCAATTCTTATATGTCTTTCCAGGTTTTTCTGAGGTCTGCCTGTTTGTCCTTTCTTATAGCACAATAGTATTCCTTTACATTCATATACCACAACTCGTTCAGTTATTTCCCAATTGATGGAAATTCCCTCAAATTCCAGTTCTTAGCAACCACAAAAAGAGCTGATATAAATATTTTTGTACATGTGGGTTCTTTTTCTATCTTATGATATTTTTGGGATACGGCCCTAGAAGCAGTATTGCTGGGTATGCACATTTTTATAACCCTTTGGGCATAGTTCCAAACTCCTAAATGGTTAGATCAGCTCACAGTTCTACCAACAATGAATTAGTTTTCAAACTCTCCCATATTTTCTCCAACATTTATTATTTTCCTGTTTTGTCATGTTAATCAGTTGGATAGGTGTGATGTGGTACCTCAGAACTGTTTTGATTTGCATCTCTCTAATCAATAATGATGAATTTTTTCATATGTCCATAGATAGCATTAATTTCTTCCTCTGAAAATTGGCTGTTCATATCCTTTGGCCATTTATCAATTGGGGATGACTTGTATTCTTGGACATTTGACTCAATTCTCTGCATATATTTTATAAACAAGGCCTTTATCACAGACACTAATTGCAAAAATTCATTTCCACTTTTCTACTTCACTCCAAATCTTGGTTACATTGGCTTTGTTTGTGCAAAAACTTTTCAATTTAGTGTAATAAAAATTTTTCATTTTGCATTTCATAATGTTCTCTATCTCTTTTTTGGTCATAAATTCCTCTGCTCTCCATAAATCTTAGAAATAAACTATTCCTTGCTCCCCTAATTTATTTATAGCATTAGCCTTTATACCTAGATTGTTTACATATTTGGACTTTATTCTGGTACACAGTGTCAAGCATTGGTCTATGTCCAATTTCCACCACATTTTTTTTCCAGTTTTCCCATCAGTTTTTGTCAAACAGTAAGTTCTTATCCCTTATCAAACAGTAGACTGCTATAGTCGTTGACTACTATGTCTTTTGTACCTAACCTATTCCACTGATCTACCTCTCTATTTCTTAGCCAGTGCCAAGTGGTTTTGATGATTGCGGCTTTATAATAAAATTTAAGATCTGGTATAACTATGCCACCTTCCCTAGCATTTCTGTTCATTAATTCTCTTGATATTCTGGACCTTTCATTCTTCAGGTGAACTTTGATATTATTTTTCTAGCTCTATAAAATAATTTTTGGCAGTTTGATTGGTATGGCACTGAATATGTAAGTTACTTTGGGTAGAAATTTTAATTTTTTATTATATTAGCTTGGCCAACCCATGAGCAATTGATGTTTTTCCACTTATTTAGATCTGATTTTATTTATGCAAAAAGTGTTTTGTAATTTTGTTCATATAGTCCCTGGGTTTGTTTTGACATGTAGACTCTCAGATATTTTTTAGTCTCTATCATAGATTTAAATGAGATTTCTCTTTCTATCTCTTGCTGTTGGGCTTTCTTTGTAATATGTAGAAATGCAGATGGTTTATGTGGGTTTATTTTCTATCTTGAAACTTTGCTAAAGTTGTTATTTCAAGTAGTTTTTACTTGATTCTCTAGGATTCTCTAAGTATATTATCATATATATTTTCATATATATACATATATATCACTCCACAAAGAGTGATAACTTAGTTTCTTCCTTGCCTATTCTAATTTCTTCAATTTCTTTTTCTTCTCTTACTGCTAAAGTTAAAATTTCTAGTACTATATTGGATAACAGTTGTGATAATGTACAAATTGTTTCCACTTTGATCTTTTTGGAAATGCATCTAACTTATCTCAATTACATATAATGCTTGCTGAAGGTTTTAGAGAGAAGCTACTTAACATTTTAAGGAAAGCTCCATTTATTCCTAAACTCTTCCATATTTTTAATAGGAATGACTGTTGTATTTTGTCAAAAGCTTTTTCTGCATCCATTGAGATAATCATAAGTTTTCTGATGGTTTTGTTGTTGATATGGTCAGTGATAATGATGTTGATAGTTTTCCTAATATTGAACCAGCCCTGTATTCCTGGTATTATTGTTGTGTTCATCTTTTGTTTTCGAAGAAGACCATGACCTCAGAGAGATGATGACATGACTTGCACTGGACTTTGTTTTAAGTGAGGGAGGGCTGTCAAGGTCACCAGCCATAAATCTTAATGGATCAAACTGTTTCTCTCTTTTGGCTCTTCCCAGTTTAAGTATCAGCACCACATTTGTATCATAAAAAGAATTTGGTAGGACTCCTTCTTTGTCAAGTTTCCCAAATAGTCTATGTACTATTGAAATTAACTGTTTTTGACATGTTTGATAGAATTTGCTTGTGAATCCATCTGGCCATGGAGATTTTTTCCTAGGGAGTCCATTGATGACTTGTTCAACTTCTTTTTTTAGAGATGGGGTAATTTAAGTATTTTACCTCCTCTTCTGTTAATCTGGGCAATTTATATTTTTGCAACTATCCATCCATTTCACTAAGGGTCAAATTTATGGACATACAATTGGGCAAAATAATTTCTAGTTATTGTTTTAATTTCCTATTCATTGGAAATGAATTCACCATTTTCATTTATGATACTGGTAATTTGGTTTTCTTCTTTCATTTTTAAATCAAATTGACAAAAGGTTTATCCGTTTTATCATTTCTTTTTATAAAACCAGCTTAGTTTTATTTATTAGTTGAATAGTTTTCTTAATTTCATTATTATTAATCTCTCCTTTGGTTTTCAGTATTTCTAATTTGGTATTTAATTGAAGATTTGCAATTTGTCCTTTTTCTAGCTATTTCAGTTGCATGCCAAATTCATTGATCTCCTTTCTCTATTTTTATTCATGTAAGCATTCAGTGATATAAAACTTCCCCTACAATCTGCTTTCATTGCATCCCATAAATTTTGGTATTATGTCTCATTATTGTCATTCTTTTGAATGAAATTATTGATTGCTTTTATGATTTGTTGTTTGACCCACTCATTTTTTATGATTATTTAGTTTTCAATTAATTTTTGGCCTATCTTTTCATGGCCCTTTACTACATATAATTTTTATTACATCATGATCTGAAAAGGGTGCATTGACTATTTCTGCCTCTCTACACTAGATTGTGAGATTAATGCCTTAATACAGTGTTAATTTTTGGGTATGTGCCATATATCACTGAGAAAAAGGTATATTCCTTTCTATCCCCATTCAGTTTTTTCCAGAGGTCTTCTATCTTAGCTACCTTTCCAGAATTCTATTCACCTTCTTAACTTCTTCCTTGTTTATTTTGAGGTTACTAAGTTCAGAGAGGGGAAGGTTGAGGTCCTCCACTAGTATAGTTTTGCACTCTATTTCTTCCTGTAACTCCAGCAACATCTCCTCTAAGAATATGGATGCTGGAGGGCAGACCCAAGATAGTGGAGTAGAAAGACTCACACATGCTAGCTCCGAACCCACAGCCGATGGATTTCCTCTAAAAAGAACTCCCAACAAATTGTGGAACAGTGGAAGCCGCACAGCAACACAGTGAAGGAGAGTTCCGTTCCAGAGAGCCCTGAAAAACCAATCCCAAAGGTCCATCACACACCACAAAGGAGCGGAGCCCTCCCCTGCCCTGGCCGCGTGGCACTGAGAGGAGCAAGCAGATCCGAGCAGGCTTCAGGGATGGAATCTCCAGCAGCTGTGAAGGTCCCTCCACCCACAGATGCACAGGTTAGTGAAAGAGATGACTGGACAGGCTGAGAGGGGAGCAGGGTGTCTCCGGGACTCAGGCCCCCTTGGGAGGCAGCGGCAGAGGCAGTGGCACAGGAAGCAGGAGCCCAGAGGCTCCCAGAGCAGGCAGGAGTTCAGCAGCAGCTCCATTACAAAAGGTCTCTGCATAAACCCCCTGAGGGAACTGAGCCTGGGAGGTGGCCCTGCCCCCACCTGAGCACCAGAAATTAAGCTCCCACTGAATAGCAGCCAGGCCTTCTGCTGAAAGCCTTGAGGC